>OW203987.1:10027500-11277500 GCA_934047225.1 Ypsolopha sequella
AAAACTCGTATGACACATTCGAATGTTTCGAGCCCCATTAACACCAAAGTAAACACACTCTTAATCCTTCGCAATAAAGATAAAAGTAAAAGAGTTGATATAATAGTTTGTAATTCTGCAATCGTTTCATAAATTGCACTACCTATTATTTTCTATTAAGGCGCCAGCGTATATGTTAATGTTTTAGCGTCCCTGTTACTCCAATAAACCCTCAGTGCGAGAGGGACGGATTCGGGGAAAGTAGCTAAAAGTCGGTTTTTTATTAATATAATATAATAAAATATAATCGCAGTCCATATGTAATTCCAAATTGTCAAACCAGGAGAAAAGGTGTCGAGAAAGGCCTCATTTCAATAAATATTTTTATCGAGCTAAATATCGAGGTAAAATGAAAAACTACCTATAACGTTACTGTAAGATACTATGTGCCTATCTCTGTTTGTATTCCTTGTATGTAAATAAATAAATAAATAAATTTCTCCAAACGCTTTGCTGTTTAACCGATCGATCCCTAGAAAAAGATTCCAAAAATAATATACTATTAATAGTAGTTTATGCTACAAGGGCGAAAATAGCGAGTGTTTTAAACGTAACCGAGTAATTTATTGCTCTTACGCCCGTGTATCATACTACGTTTTTCAATGCATAGTGTGAGGAAATAAAACAAATATAATCAAAGAAAACAATTTCATTATTAAAGTTGAAAGTTACATTGTTACAATTTTGCAAGTAAATGATTGGATCAAAAAAACTGTATCTAGAGCCGTTAAACAGCGGAAAAAAAGTATAACATTTATGGTACACAGGAAAGGTTGCAGGTTAGCCAACTTCTCGTAAATTTAAAAAGAAATAATAATAAAGCCCTAGTGCAAAATAATCGACTTTCTGTTCTGTTTTGAAGCATAAAAAGTGGGCCTTTACGAGCACTTGCATTAAAAAAATATAAATCAAAATAATGGCTTCTTTACTGCAGTAGGGTATGCAAGCTCTAAAAGTGTCGATTTTTTTTCCGTAGCGCCTTAGTTAGGCGATAATCTATGCGATATTCTCAGAACTACGATCTCTCATTCATTAGTTAATTTTTGGTCAGTAAAACTATGCGTCCCACATGTCCCATTTATTTTGATAGTAGTAACGTGAGGAAGTAACGTCCAGTAAGTTTTGTCTTCATACTCTATTATTGATTTTCCATATTGGGTGACGTCGTAGAGACAATAACGTTTATTGTTTTTGGATGACAATGACCTTATTTTCATGCGAAGGTGCCGTACAAGTCTGTTATTAAAAGTTGTTGGGCTATATTTACAAGGAAGTGTATGAATGAAGCGGGCTAACTTGTTATGAATTCCAGGGTGCACTTTATAGTATTTTTGTTAACCAAGCAGACGGGCAAATTGGTATAATTGAAAGTAACCCTTAACTAATTTTACACCGAGTTCATTTCTCCCAGGATGGTAGGCAGGGACCTAATTCACGCATGCGCTAAGCGCAAGGGTCAATCAAAGTTCAGAAATACCTCGATCGTTGCATCAAATCTTGTTGGGAGTAAAGACGAATGTAATTGAGATTACAGAGATATTTTACTAGATCGATTCACATGCGAGTATTATTATGAATTACATCATCATTGTTTGTTTTACATTCATAAGTGTAAATTAAACGCTTCTGATGCAAATACTAATCCTAACTAAGCCTTCGTAAACCACAATATTTTCGTTTTATTTTGGAATCGGCTAATCGGTATGGAATCCCGTGGAATAATACCAAAAAGAAAAAGCTACCTATTACGCCAAGATAATGGGACGAATTACTCAACAAGAATCATGTCCATTGCTAAGTAATAAGCGCCATGCTGATTTAATAATAAAAGAAGGGGCTCCACAATGCTAAACATCAGTTTTGCATTAGATTCAGTTCCGTCAATGTAGATGGTAAAAGTTTGAAAAAAATAGGCGTGTTTTTTGATTCAAGACAATTATTAATCACACTTTATAAATATATGTATTTTCAATCTTCTTTTAATTATAATACATGAATTTCACGAAAAAAGCGATTCAGTTTCCATATTTCAAAACCGATTGAAACGAAACCAACACACGCAGATAGTTACTACAAAAAACATCTTTATAACGTAAAGAAATTATACTTAATGTCCTAAATGTAGCCGCGATTTCAAAATAACTGAAGTTTTGCGTGCGCGGCATCTGATAATAGCCGGATAGACAGTTAAAAAACAAAAGCAGGATTGAATTTTAGCATTGTGCAGCCCCTTAGGGGTCTCTTTCGTTTTAGGTTAAAACAATAACATACTAAGAGCTAAGGCGCGGAGGAACAGCTGTTTGCCTTTGACGCTGCTTCAAACAAATGCAAATGTTGTATTCGGTTATGCTCTCTTGGGCAAGTTGTTCAAGATGAGCAGCAGATTGCGTCGGTCCGCACCAGGATTAGTTTTAGCCTTTTTAGCTTACTAAAAAGTCGCAGAATCCAATCCTGTACGGACAAAATGTGTGTGTGTACGATCGTAAACAGTTTAACTGCCAACCTGTTTTAGGAGGAGTTTCGGGAAAGCTAACTTTTATATATTTATTCCTTATTCTTGGCACATTGGCAAGATTATCTCTAATAAGAGATTTCGTCCAGCAAAACCATCTTGATAGGAAGGAAGAAAAAAAATTGGTACTTACATAGAAGAAAAAGTCTAATTATATGTAATAAGAACATATACTTACCATAAATACACCCGATAAAATATTATAATTAAAAATATACATAGTGCAAAATAAAATACATAACTATAAATATACATAGGTTTTGATTTTATTTAGTAATTGACAAGAGTGTGAGAGTGTAGATGTTGAAATATATCAGTGTTAATAATAATATATGTTTAAAACTTAAATAACAAAAAAAGTTACTTAATTTAAAACTAAATATTCCTAAAATTAATTATACAAAAAAATAACTGGTTAAAACTATCCTATAAATAAAATAAATCTATAAATTAAATTAAACTAATCTAAATCAATATTACCTAAAATTACAAAAATTAAAGATAAAAAACCCGGTCCAGGTCGCTGTCCCCCGGTAGGGTGCCCAGAATGCTGGCAACGTTTCCTCTTTGGATGGCCAGACTGATCCTCTGGCCAAGGTAAGCGCCAGCCCTCCGGTCACCCGAGACATCGACCAGGCGCGACGAAAGTTCTTTAAACAGTCGCCGCGCCTCCGGACCCCACGGACCCAGCGTCTCCACCCCAAACGGCGCAAACATATAGCACCTGTCCAGCGCAGAATACTTGCGCCGTTTGTTGCTTTCAGCAGTGCCCGCCGCTGCACCAGCGGCGCTGCAGCTTTGTTGGACATAGGAAGCCGCCAGCGTGTCCACGCATGTTGCGTCCCACACTAGCGGCCGCCCATGTTTCCATGCTGTCAAAGTCATGCCGTCGGGCCTCTTTCCATCGTCCCGAACGACTCCTGTTGGTTCACGGGTCGAGGGTACGTTGATCGTGGTGAAGGCCCTTCGGATAATGTCATTCAGGGCAGCATGGCGAGAGTGGCGGCCGGCACTGCGTCGACACGATAGGCCGTGGAGCCCGGAACAGTCCACGTCAGCTCCGCAGGGGCAGCGATGTGGTTGGGTTATTGTGGTGCCTAGCCGCAAGCCTATGGCCGTACTAAATGACAGGTTGTCGATTAGGGTACCGATATTTACGGAAGGAAGTGCCTGCAGCCAATAGCCTATATATAATATTTACCTTTTCGGAAAGTGTGAGGTGGTGCTTTGTTTTGTGTGTATTTTACCTTTAGTATTTATTTGTAGTATTTGTATTTTTTTTTAATAGTTAATACGTCTCACAATATTGTTATGATATCCATGCAATACGGATATACCTTATATCTGACATTGTCGACAAGTTTGAAAAAAAAAAGCAGCAAAATGTTTAAAATAAATAAAACCGCTATCCCTAACATGTGCCTAAATGTTCCAGTGCTCAACCTGACCCTGATTGACCTGCCGGGTCTGACGAAGGTGCCGATCGGCGACCAGCCCATCGACATCGAGGCGCAGATCCGCGGCATGCTCCTGCAGTTCATCAAGCGCGAGTCGTGCCTCATCCTCGCGGTGACGCCGGCCAACACCGACCTCGCCAACAGCGATGCCTTGAAACTTGCCAAGGAGGTCGACCCGCAAGGTGAGCGGCCTCGTCTACCATTTATATGCACACTGACCTCGCTTGAGCGGCTCCAAGTGAAGACTGTGCATTCGGACGCTTTCTCTCCAACTTTCTTAACCAAAATGGTGTTTGCGAGGTCTCTGTAGTCTCAGCGTAATCATGATACTCTTAGCCTTCCTCAAGAAGCCCTCTAGAAAATAATCCCTTATGTTTGACTTTAATTTTTGTAAATCTATATGTATAAACAAATACGCTGACTAACTGACTGATTGATCTATCAACGCCTAGACCAAACGGCTAGACCTGTACTGATGTCAAATGCTTCAAGGATGGGAATGAAATAATTGCCAAACCCAAACCTCACCAAATCAGCTGTTGCGGCCGGTCGGCCATTAAAACTGTTAATTTTGTTGGTTGGTACAAAAGCCGTGTTTGTGAGAGGTTTGTGAAGTGACAACACTAACTTTCCAAAGACAAATAAGACTTTGATGATTAAAAAATTAATATGACAGTTTTACAAACTATTGAAATTTTCGTCGTCCGAGTATTTTTAATTAAAATAACTATCATAAAGAAGTTATTTGGTGTCGAAATGATTGTAAGAACAATGTATGGTTCCTTGAAATGTGAAAGTGATCAGGATTGATATTCAAATGTAAGTAATTACGGAGTAATCGTGTTCAAATTGGTTTGTTTACATTATTGCCAGATTCTATAGAAAGGGACTTTATAGTGTGACCACATGTGTGGTATAGCGCCCTCATTTTTTCCAAACTCTTTTTTGCCAAGCTATACATTTATATGATGTTTGTCTATTTTAACGCCTGCCTATTGCTATTGAAATGAATTTGAATATTTACCAACATTTATCGGTTTGTTTCGATTGACTGACTAATGTATTTACATCTAGTAATAGTTGTTAGTAACCATAGACGAATACAGCCTACAGACTCCTCATAACAGGCGACCGATTTCTGTCAATACATCTGACTGAACCAGCAGATACAATTCGCCATTCCAAAATTATAGGCTTCTATATTCATTACGTTAGAGTCTTCGTCTTCAGGAAAGATAGTTTGTGGCGCTATACGTAAGATTGGAAAAGCCAATAGGATTGCAGTATCCCGTTTCGATTGTTGACAGAATTATTTGTACACAAGATGTTGAACAATAGACGTCTTTCTGGGCTGTATTGTCTGTGTTCGTAACTGATCGAATCACAGGAGATAAGTTTGTAGGCACCAAATATCTCCTTTGTGAGTGTGTTAACTCTCAAGGTGATATAAAATGATGCACGTAACATGTGTATCTGTTTAACGTGTGACTCATATCACTCTGACTGGCTTTGACCTTAAACTACACTTCGGTAATTATGATTGCGGGAAAAAATCCATGAAGTCATGTATGGTTATTACTGTTTTATCATGACGCTCAATTATGTTGCCATAAATTGTGTCTTGATCCAAATACTTTGTTTAATTCTTTTTGTATTATTATTTTTTTATTTTCACACTTTTTGCACATTTACGTAAATAACTTAAAGACATAAAAAAACAATTAAACATGGTGTACAAGGGCGGCACTTCAATATCTTCCAGGCAACCCTTGGTAGCTAACAGAAAGATGAACAAAATAACATGTGGAGGTGTAAATACTAATCAGAAAATAATAGGGAGATCAAGATTAAAATATAAACCTAAATATCTGAGACATAAACTTACATAAAAAATACATGCACATACTGAAATAAATGAATACATACATATAAAATATACACACACATATATAAATAATAAATAAACATACAAAAATTATAATATATATATATTTTTAAATAAGACAACTTCAGTTATTAAGCGGCGGTAGCTCAGGGGTAAAACGCTGGCTTTTCAATCGTGAGATACAGTTTCGATCCCCAGTCGGGCATGCACCAATGAGTTTTTCAGAATGTATGTGCATTGTATTTGTTCTTACTTACCACTTGCTGCATGGTGAAGGAAAATATCGTAAGGAAACCTGTATGCCCTAAAAATCTTGTATTTGTGCCCGAAATTTGTGCTCACCACCCATGACGTTGGGACGTAATAATCGTTGGTGAAACGTGGGTGTACTGAATGTTAAAAAATCTGAAGCTAGAGAATTAATAGGTTGTCGCCGTGGTCTTGTGGTTTGAATGTCTAGACCACTATACGAGTGCTCGCTGGTTCAAATCACATAGGGGCACTTTTGTATTCGGTCTGTCTGTTTTGGAAGGCACGTTAAGAACAGACATCATGACGCGATCAACTCAGTTGTGGGCGTGGCCAAATATCATGCTGTTTCATTTCGCTATAAGGTGCACGCTCCATGAAACTTGCGAGGACAATACAATCGCGCCGATTTCGTAGCGGGCGTAAAATTTAAAACTTGTTTCAGGAGTAACTACCTTGTGGCAAGACTGTGGACGTTTTCAAACATAAATTTTTATTATTATTAATCTTGATAACATTTTTGATGTTTGAATTGTATTAATTTTTTGGTTTTATCCGTTAAAAGTATATTCGCCAACACTTTTAGTAAAAAAATATGTTAAATTTATGTATTTTAGGGGTTTGTTGTTAAGATATTACTCAATTTTCACGATTTTTAGTTCGACTTAAACATAGATAAAAAAAAAAGCTATTTATTAAACCATAAATCGTTACAAAGGTTACAGTGAGACCCTGTTATAAGTTAAGTATAACCTGAGGTTCAGGGATCTCGCGCTAGATCTAGATAATGTTAATGCACTCAGCCTAAAATATTATAATAACATTCCATAGACACCCCACAATGTGTTGACAGCGTTTGTATAGAGGTTTGCGCGTGAGGACGCCTCTTAAGCTGTGGTTCCATATTTGTGCCTGAAGTATGGGTAGAAAACCCAAGTCATCATCCATCCATTCATCCATAAGCCCGTATTCGTCCACTGCTGGACATAGGCCTCCCCAATATTACGCCACTCTTGGCGGTCCTCAGTCAGCCGCCACCCGCAACGTCCTTCAGATCGTCAGTCCAGCGGGCACGAGGGCGGCCTACGCTGCGCTTTGCTTTACTTGGTCTCCATTCCAATGCCTTACGACCCCAACGGTTATCACTTCGGCGACAGATATGGCCAGTCCACTGCCACTTCAACTTACTGATTCGGCAGGCTATGTCGGTCACCTTCGATCTCTGACGGATATCTTCGTTTCGGATTTTATCCATCAGAAGTATCCCAAGCATAGCCCGCTCCATAGTTCTTTGAGAGACTTTAAATCGGCGGATCAAGCCTTTGGTAAGGTAAGTCATCATGCTGTGACGTAATAATCGTCGGTGAAATGTGGTTGTGAGAATGAAGGCTGAGACTTGCATTACATACTCCATACTTGGAAACACTTCTGACACCTCTAAATTCTAAATTCGTAGCGGGGGCGATGAGTCCTGCACTGATTCTCGGTAATCATGAATACTGTGCACTTCCCCCCGGTCAGTCAGCCCAGCCAGGACAGCTCCTTAAAGTAGAGCCGAACAGCTTCAGCGTTCTGACACATAAACTGGTCCAGTGAGGGGAGGTTGGAGCTCGTCGCAATCCCTGCTTTTCGTCTCATGTCTTCGGTTGCAGAGCAGTGGAGTAGCACATGTTCCACTGACTCGTCCTCTAGAAGACACCTTCTGCATAGAGGGCTATCGGTGTCACCTGTGGTGAAAAGGTGCTTGTTTAGGTTGCAGTGTCCAGTTATGATACCTACCATGTCACGTAGATCGAACCGTTCTGACACCTCTTTAGGGATTCATTTCGTGACGATATCTAACCTCGGCTATCCTCTCCCCAGGTCTCCGCACCATCGGTGTGATCACCAAGCTGGACTTGATGGACGAAGGAACGGACGCGCGCGATGTGCTCGAGAACAAGCTCCTGCCGCTGCGGCGAGGGTACATCGGCGTCGTCAACCGCTCGCAGAAGGACATCGATGGACGCAAGGACATCTCCGCCGCTTTGGCTGCTGAGAGGAAGTTCTTCCTTAGGTAATTATGACGTCAGCCATCACTAACGGTGATGGCATCGACTCGACAATTGAAGTCATTTAAGGTGACTCACTTCCTACGAAATATACGCAATCCCAACGAACCAGCTATCAAAACGAGAGAAGGCAAAATTTCTACTTTATAAAAATGAGTTCGTATTTTAGTATTCAACTGGTTGACCGCTTTTTACCCGCGGATGGTGAATACAGCACCAAATTTAAACAGCGAAGTTCTGATTAAGGTACTTTCCCTCCAAGGCCTATTGAAAAGGGTCGCCCTGTATATACGAGCCCGATTCTTTCATACAAAACATGTCTTAGCTCTTTTCTGCAATAGATGCTCCAAATTATTCATAGATATCTACACTCCGAAAACAATCAAAAACCACTTTACTTTGAATTTTTTTTAATTAATCTGTTAGATAAATTCAAGCTTTGGTTTGGACTGCGATCTATTGTTTTAGCTATAATGATAATTAAGCTAGTTAAAGTGTTAAAGAAACGAATGATGTTTTAGAATCACAAAAGCATACCTGTGATAAATGTGACGTAAATTTTCCCTCCGCAGCCACCCGTCGTACCGTCACATCGCAGACCGGCTTGGCACCCCGTACCTGCAGCGCGTGCTGAACGCTCAGCTCACCAACCACATCCGCGACACCCTGCCCGGCCTCCGTGACAAGCTACAGAAACAGCTGCTGACCCTAGAGAAGGACGTCGATCAGTACAAGCATTTCCGCCCTGATGACCCATCCATCAAGACTAAGGCTATGTTGCAGTGAGTTGCTTTGCCTTTTCTTAAAACTGCTTACCTTAGTTTTCTCCCTTATGAGTTAAGCTGGAGAAACGGCTGCTCACGCCCAAGGAGGACGTCGGTCAGAACAAGCACTTCCGCCCCGATGACCCATTCATCAAGACTAAGGCTATGTTGCAGTGAGTTAGTTTACCTTTTCTCCAAGCTACTTATATATAGTTTATATAGCTCTATATAGTTTTGGGTTAATGGGTTATGTGTTAAGCTGGAGAAACAGCTGCTCACGCTGAAGAAGGACGACCAAGGCTATGTTGCAGTGAGTTGCTTTACCCCTACTCCAAGTACTACCTTATAGTTTTGCCCCTTATGGGTAGACCAAGGCCATGTTGCAGTGAGTTGCTTTACCCCTCCTCCGAGTACTACCTTATAGTTTTGCCCCTTACGGGTAGACCAAGGCTATGTTGCAGTGAGTTACTTTATCTCTTCTCCAAACTACAACGTTTTGTAAGTCACGGAGAGTGCTGAGCCCTGCCCTTAGCTTCTCACGATTCTCATCGTGCCGAGTAGTAGCGTGCAAATCGTGAGGTGCGAGAGACGTGGGCGCTATTCGTTGCTTTCTTGAGTAGTACATATATATATATCGTCACGACATGAATCCCCGAGGGGGTGTCAGAGGTATTTCTGACGCGTTTCACCGATGATTATTACGTCAAAACGTCATGTGTGGTGAGCACAAATTTCGGGCACAAATACACGCTTTTTAGGGCATACAGGTTTCCGTCATCGTTCAGCAAGTGGTAAGTAAGAACAAATAATATGCACATAAATTCCGAAAAACTCATTGGTGGATGCCAGACCGTGGATCGAACATGTATCTCAAGATTGAGAGGCCAGCGTTCTACCCCTGAGCTACCGCCGCTTTTTGAGTACCATTAAACCTTGAAAATGCTTATATAGCGAAACGGTCAGGTGAATCTAAGTGTTTTCGATACGTACAAGTGTATATTACTCATCATAAGTTTGGTCGAACAATCAAAAGCTTCAACTAAAAATAAACTAATTATTCCAGAATGATCCAACAGCTGCAGACAGACTTCGAACGCACGATCGAAGGCTCGGGTTCGGCGCAGATCAACACAAACGAGCTCTCCGGAGGAGCTAAGATCAACCGGCTGTTCCACGAAAGATTTCCCTTCGAGATCGTCAAAATGGAGTTCGATGAGAAAGAGTTGAGAAGAGAGATCGCCTTCGCCATCCGCAATATTCACGGTATTAGGGTAAGTGACCCGTTTGCTCAACATATAGAATGGTCAACACAAATCGCGTACAAATCCACGCTTTCTAGATTTACCTTGTATTGTTTTAATTCAGCGTCAACAAGTGTTAAGAACAGGCATTATGACGCGACCAACTCAGTTGTTGGCGGGGCCAAATGTCATGCTGTTTCATTTCGCTATAAGGTGCACGCTCCATGAAACTTGCGAGGACAATACAATCGTGCCGATTTCGTCGCGGGAGCAAAATTGAAAACAAGTTTCAGAAGAAACATGATTTTGGCAAGACTGTGGACGTTTTCAAACATTATTTTTAGTTATCTAGATGAGATTTTCGATTTTTGACTCGAATATATTTTTGATTTTATTTAAAACAATAAATGCACATTGGGCTACACTTTTGGTATAAAACCGTTAAATTTACGTATTTTAGGGGTCTGTTGTTAAGATATTACTCAAAAATCGCGATTTTTAGTTTGACATAAAACATAGATCTAGATAATGTTAATGGGCTCAGCCTAAATTATTATAATAACATTCCATAGACACCCCACAATTTTGCGACAGCGTTTGTGTGAAGGTTTGCGTGTGTTGACGCCTCTTAAGTGTACAAATATACTATGCACAAAAATTCCCAAAAACTCATTGGTAAGTATAATAAGGTAGAATAGTGAAAGTGGAAGAGCGTAGTCGCCAACAAACTACTCAGTAGTTTGGCGAAGATTATTATTTGTTACTACCTACCTATGATGATTTGGTAAAATAAATGAAAAAACAAAAAGCTTTTTTTTTGAATGAAACAAATATAAAGTGGGTGGAGTTAAAAGAATTTCCCTTCCTCTACGCCCGACAGAAGTTACAAGAAAGCAACAGATTTTGTTTCCGATCCCGCACTATATTTTGAGGATTTGTTACTAAAAGAAAATGCTACAGGCTATTTATTACGCCAGCAGCATAACGACCAAAATCGATTACTTCTCCAAAATTTTATTTAGTGTGTTTTAAAGAACATGTCACAGTGTGAATATTTGTACATTTATATGTTTATTAGCCAATTTATTTCTAGTTTTCTTAAATAACAAAGTAGTATTTAAAAAAATTAAAGTGTTAAAAAAGAATATGTGTATAAGTTTTCGAGTATAATACTAGCTTGAAAAACTAGAGGTCATTATGACCATGGACTCCCTCATCGTTATGTTCTCTGTCCTTGAAAACATGGTAGGACTAGGTAGGATTTTTCTAATTCTTTCCATTTCTCTCTGTCTTGAGCGGTAGTCCTACATTCTCTTCCGGCTACGCTTAATATGTCATCTTCTCAGCGATGTTTTTGTCGTCCGATTTTTCGTTTGCCAATTCGAGGTTTCCAATTTGTAATAATATCTGTCCACCTGTCATAATCTTGTAGATTCATTCTCGCCACATGTCTGTACATAGGTGGGTCTATTCACTCCGGACATGGCGTTCGAAGCTATCGTGAAGAAGCAGATCTCTCGCCTGAAGGAGCCCAGTCTCAAGTGTGTGGACCTGGTGGTGCAAGAGCTGTCCAACGTGGTGCGCGTCTGTACTGAGAGGGTAAGTATATCGCTAAAGAGAAAGAACGCGAGCACAATGCGTATAAAAGCGTTTTTGGTTCAACATTGGGCTTTGTATTTGTTGTAGTGGGAGTGCTTGATCAGCGATGGATTTAGTTGATCGTACGCTATTTACTATGTATGCCTCCCGGCCCGCAACCAGCGGTGACCAAGGGGCCATCCATATATTACGTTATCGATTTTTACCGATTTTTAACCCCCTTCCCCCTAAAATCCTATCGTCGTTATCTATGACCCTCCCTCGCACAAAAGTGATGTACAGTAGAGCCACTGAGTGATGGCGCCTATGACGTTTAAATGCCTACAAAGTATCGTAATTATTTATAAGCAAGTGTGGATTAAAAAATGTAATACTTCATTGTTGATAGTGATGTACTACTTGTTTCGGTTATTATTTTTTGATTTGAATGTTGCTTTATTGTGCAATAGAATTCGTATAGAAACAAAGAAAGAAAATCATTTTTTATAGGTCGTGTTTGAGGTCTCCAAGTTACGCAATAATATTTAATTAAAAACAAAACAATGACGAAGTTAAACTAAACGAAAATAAATGATAGTAAAATACTTTTTTCGATTTAGATATTTAAACATCTCTTAGGGGCCCCGGGGCACTACACCGCATAGCCGTCCGATAGCTACGCCACTGGTTTTGGCACATTTTCCTTTTGTATCATTATGTTGAATGTTGAATGACGTGTCTAATGTTGAGTAAACTCACACTTGATTTTTATTTTTAACCGAAATTTGAAATGTACCTCATCACTAAATGCATCTGTCATAGGTGCCATCACTCAGTGGCCCTACCTTAATTTTGGTTGTCTGTATTACAATAGTATTTTGTACAATTGTAACATAATTTGAGACACTGGGACACGAGTGCTTGTTTACGAAACGGAATAATTTTGCACGAGTGTCCCAATGTCTAATTATGTTCAGTTGCACACAATACTTTATCTACGACCATCAAAAATATCGTCTTTATGTGTAATATTTTCAACTAACAATTTCACGAAAAATTCAAAGAAGAACATTCGTTCGTGAACCTCGGGTTGTCGTCTCGGTAATGCGGCTTGAAGGCCAATCATAATAAAGGGGGCGTGACTTAAAAAATAAGGTCGGGACTTATTTCTCGTCACTGTTGTTAATTGGGTCTCTAGCGGTTTTATAATAAATTGGGTCAATCGCAGTGCAGAATCGCGGTGTTATAATGTAATAAAATCAGATAAACAACCTGGATACTTATAAAACTGCTTTTGATGTTGCAGTATGGGAGTAGATAAGATCAATATTATTATCTTTGCTTATGATATTATTTATATGATTACATTCTGCACATAGACTCTATCACTCTAACATTAAGGTCGATATTCTCGTGTCAGATGAACCGGTACCCTCGGCTGCGTGAGGAGACGGAACGCATTATCATGTCGCACGTTCGCTCGCGGGAGCAGCAGTGCAAGGAGCAGCTCATTATTCTGATCGACTGCGAGCTTGCCTACATGAACACCAACCATGAGGACTTCATCGGGTTCGCCAAGTGAGTCTACCTTCTTAGCAGCTATTGATGTGATAATAAAATTGTGGGAACGGAGCAAAATGGTTGATTTTCACCCTTTGCACACCAATGACGCCGCGAAACGCGAAAATGTAGCGAATTGTTGATAGATAGAGCGAGGTACAACATACGTGATATGTTTTCATATATTATTGAAATAGAATTTATCGCAGGTTAGGGTGGAAGATGACGCAGTAGAAATAAAATTGAATGACTTAAATACATAAATTCCTAATGTTTTGTAATGGCTGAGAAATATTGAGATCCGTGCCGCCAACATTTTCAATGCGTCGTCTTAAATATTATATAATAAAATAATTAGCGGCATTATGTTTGTATGTGATGGATGATAAAGACTAGATAATAATGCATCGATGAGAACATGGCATTCTCAGTGCGTTTGTGCGATGTTCCCCATCTAAGTTCGGATCTCGGACGATTCGATTAATTTTTTATAATTTAAAACGAATCCGCATCGAAACTATGAAGAATACATCGGAAAAACGATGATAGTCGCAAATTCATAAGAAGTTATAAAACAAGAGACGACAAAACTATCTTCTTATTAAAAGTCAAAAGTGAACTCCGTATAAAAATATGAAATTCTGTCTCTTAGATTCTTAGTAACTACCATCGTTTTTCTCCTGTATGCTTCATGCTTAAACAGCTTTTATAGGTGAGTAGTTGCTGTTCTTTGCCTCTTACGAAGCTGCGTACGGATCAAGGTCTGTCATGCTCTTTCACCTGAAGTCAGAGAGAAAGAGCACGACTGCTCGGATGGGCCCGCATTTGCTCGCTTGGTCTGTGCCTGATCTGGTTTGTTGAAATACTAATTTTCTTTTTATCAGAATACCATTAAGGTGGATGCGATAGATCGCGTTTCCAAACGCAATACTCATGATTGTTATTCTTATTTTCAATGAAGAGTGTAAATTAATTGTGATTTATGGCATTATGCGACCATAGTTAAATGTCAGTTAGGCTTTTCTAGCAAAGTTGTGTTATTTACTTTACTTTGTAAATAATCCTGCACAACGACTTCAAAGCGTGCCGTAGATCACATTTATTTAATACTTATGATTCAAAAATAAGAAACACAATAGTGTCACTGTCGGTTCAGTGTAACACGATTTAACTTATTTGACCGGACTAAACTTAATTTAATTTAAGTTTTTCTTTCTATATCGAAAAGACAAAGACAGGATGCTAAAAATAAGTTTAAGTCGTGCTACACCGAACCGAAACCATTCATAAGTTTTGCGTTTGCGAACGCGCTACGGCGCATCCACCTTAAAGGCCACACCATAATCATTAATTTTCCAAGATTGCCTCACCCTGTCAACGAATGTTTTTCACTATCACTACCAAAACACTTACACTTGAATATTTTCCACTAACTACACTCAACAAATGTTCACCTAATTGGCCCGGGTGTGGCCTCGGTGTGGATGATTTTTGATACATAATATGTTATTCTGGTCAGGTCCATTCCTTGGATGGGTGACACAATTAATAAGGGAGGAGACAAGTTAGTACCTTTCTGCTTAAGTTTTCTTCCTTAAAATCAATAACATGTCGTTTTGTGTCAATTTAATAGCTTGGAGTTCATTATATTATAGAGCTGGCTTGTCTTACCCTGAGCCACAATTTTATCTTGTTTTCTTTATACCGGGTGCCAGTTTAATTACGTACTTCCTTCTCAGGAGTTATGTGTTATTAATAGATAACATACGAAAGAAAGAAACGTGTTTTGTTTTTTTTCTTAGATATCAAGTCTGTTGAATGTTTTTTTTTTGTAATTATTTAAATTGAATTTGAATTGATTTAGTAATACACACAATAAGTAATTAGAAGGAAGCACATAATAATGTGCTGACATCCTGTATTTTGGTAATGAAATATAAATCTGAAAAAAAACGGTCTTGATATTGGCTGTTCAGTTATTTATCATCATTGTCGTGTATTGCCGATGGTGACAGCATCATTCAACTTTCATTCTGATTGATGAATGCATGTTACGCGAATTTCTATCATTATCCTTATATTGTTATTCAAAAAGGGATCATGGTGTTTGTTTATTAATTTCATTTTAATAATGTTTAAGTTCGGTGACTTTTAGTATATAAATATTGATAAAACTAATAAACATACTAAGGCCTCGTAATGGGCCGTGCTTTATCGCTAGTGTGCCCTAAAACTTCAATTGTATAGATAAAATTGTGGATCTAGAGATTTGAATTCGTCTTAGATAATTGTGGGGTGAGGCATTCGGCATTAGAGCTTGTGTTTTATTTTATATACACTAACAACAGATCAGCAAAACTGACAGTTTTTTTTTTCATTTGTATTATAGTAGAAGATTATTACATCAAGTGGAAAGGGATCTGTTATTTCCGCGTGCGTTGGTTTTGTTTATAAAAACGCGAGGAAATGACAAATCACGTCACGCGAGGATACTAATCTGGTTTTATTTCAACTACATCAAGAATAAATAAAGTTAGTGTCTTGTTCCGTGTATCAAGTTGAGAGTAATTTGACTGTCGATTTACCGAGCATTGTAATATGTTCAAAACAAGAAAATGTTTGCACAGATGTGTGAAACTTTTGCAACAAATCAATCATTCAAATGAAGGCCTTGGTCTATCTACGTTCTACGGTCGTTTCAATTAGAAAGTAAAGGCGTAATTTGAAAAAAATAAAAACCTTTTCTTGCCTTAAAATATATATAAAGTGACGTTTTGTACACGCTATATTTAGTATAATAAGATTGTATTAATTTGGTAGTTATAGATATTTTTACTATAAGAAACATTACATAGGGAATAATGATTAATGATCTAGTCAACTTTTAAAATCTGGATCTCTGCAATATTTTTCATTAATGTAAAGTAAAACAGTTTTATACTCGATGCAACGGTAGCATGCTAAAAGGACGGACTCATTGAATGTAAACGCAATTCAGAAAATCGAATATCTGCCCTGTTTTGTTTGCTAGCCGTTAATTTTCAAGTATTTTTCCCACAACTAGTCTAAATTTTTTTGGTAATACTCTCGACTCGTGATGACATTGGTCGAGTTCACCAGCACTGCTGCTTTGTAAGGTCCGACCGAGATAGCGGTCTCGGCCATTTTCGGCTAAAATTCAAGTCTCGGTCTCGGCGAAAAACTCAAGAGAACCGAGGTCATGGCCAAGACTGCGCTGGTACAATGATAGGACATAATGCTGAAAATTTGATTTGCTTAAGAGGCCTGCCGAGCAATCCCAGTTGATACAAACGAAATACCAAAACCATTCGTGAATCATAGATATTATTAGGATAGTGTGTGTTTATTCCGATTTGGTTACAGAATATCTCAGTCCCCAAATACATATTTTGAAAGGACACTGATTTAAAGACGACATTAAGCAATTTAAAATTTCCATAGAAAGCTTATTTTTCTCATATTTCATGTTTAAATCAGTGTTATTTGGGAACCTAGGTATTCTGTAATGCGATCGGAATAAATACACACTACCTTAAGAATATCTATGATTTACAAATGGTTTAGTATTTCGTTTGTTTGAACTTACTCCGCAGGTCTCTTAAGAAAAGCAAATTTTCAGCATTATGTCCTATCATTGTACCAGCGCAGTCATTTCATCACATTGTTAAATTTTGATATTTAGTTGCAGAAACATTTTTTACGAAACTGATGATTTTTCGTGTAATTTTCTCGATTTTAAAATTATGTTTCATGTCTCGGTCTCGGCCGAGAATTTAGTTTATTCTCGGTCTCGGCCGAGACCAAAAGACCAGTTTCGGTCGGACCTTACTGCTTTGTGAAACGCTCGACTTATCTGTCTTTTGACAGCCCGTTAGCGATTTGAAAGCAGCGCCGTAAGCAGCAGTTGGCAGCGATGTGTGATGAACTCAAGCGATAGTTTATGACGGCATGATTGTTACAGCGCACAGAATCAGTCGGAGAACTCCAATAAGTCCGGGCACCGCGCCCTCGGAAACCAAGTTATCAGGAAAGGCTTCATGTGCATACACAACTTGGGCATCATGAAAGGTACGTGATAAACTGATAAGTTACTTGTCATTATTGAAGCTTTGAATTCCCACTCGACAATTTTTGTAATATTCCTCATTTGATGCAAAAAAATCTGTTTTTTAATGTAGGGTTCGAGGTAGTTAGGCAAAATCGGTGTATTTATTAAATTCGTTCAATATTACATCAGTCGTATTGCAAAACGAAATGACATGTTAATTGAAGTTTTTGAGATTCATCTATAAATAGTTAAGAATCACTGCTTATTATAACAATTTGTGGGAATTTATTTGCTAGCGGGGCTGCACAGACCTTCACTGACACTGCGATATTGTAAGTTCTAAAGTCAGATTTACTCATTTAACCCGTCACGTGTCCTATAAAACTATTTTGTTCAGGTAGTGTCGCATGCGCCAGCCGTGGTGCACTGCGATTTTCAAATTGCTAAAAGTTTTGGACATTTCGCAAACTCGATGACAAGGGACGGGTCACAAGCTAGGAACTAAAATTATAAAAGAGATTCCTTGTGTTATTGTTTGATATTGGTGTTTCAATGTCTGTGTTGTTCTAGGCATTTCCGATTACAGTACCTTGGCCTTCTTTATCTGTAGATCGTGGTTCATATAGATCACCTAGATCGTACTTATTTGTTTTGTAATCTTATGCCTTGATTACACGTAACGAGTGAGTGGTGAGACAGTACGTAACGAGTACTGTGGTGAGACAGTATATACTAGGCCGAGAGAGTTACCCGTACGAGTGTGTTCATACGTATTTTGCTTGTGTTGAGTCAGTTCAGTTTTTATTCAGTGACGGACTAAAATGGATCGCAGTAAAAATGTTTCAAACGGAATTTACCTATTTGACCCCGAAGTCGTTGATGTTCATTTCATTTGCTATTGCAATTAATGCTGCATCACGCTTTTGCCTGTTTTTGTGATCAGGGGATGAGAAATTTCATAAGCATTCATGAACTTTGTAACATTGAATGAATTTTAAAGTTGTATCCAAATTACATTTTTATTGGCCACTTTTATATTAAATACCTATCAAAATTACTGGTGACCGAGTGACGAGTGACTGCCGAGTGCATGTTCATACGCGCCGAGTGGGATAGCGAGTCGCTGCTGGGCGGTGGGCACCCGGCTTTGTAACCAAGTAGGTCCGAGTGACTCTCTCGCCACTCGACCACTCGTCAAAGTGTTCATACGAACCGAGCACTCGCGCCGAGTACTGTCTCGCCACTGTACGCGTTACTTGTAATCAAGGCATATGGAACTCTCGAGCTAAGCTTGTATATGGTCTTCTAGGCTCAGTACGTTATGGATACCATATCTTTTTCTTAAAATTAAGTACACTATAACAGCTTTTAATGTTTTTTTTTTGAATATACATATACTGATAGATAGGATAATACAAATATAAAGTAATTTCAAGATATATTTGTATTATCCTATCTATCAGTATATGTATATTAAAAAAAAAAACATAAAACATTTTTTTCTATGACACGTGTACATGCATACAAAATATTAAAATAAGTATAGAGATTTTTAATTTAATTTATTACATTCATAAATAAAATATTATGTAGTAAAATAAAATAAAGTCGATATATATATACATATATATATTTATAATGTGTTTTTAAAATATATTTATTAAATTTTTTCTTTATGTATCATTTTACTAAACAGATATCCAAGTTTTTTAATATTAAACTCGTAGTTTAAGGGCAAACTATTTATGTACAACATAGCTTAATGACATGCGGCAACATCTATAGGAAACTTACGAAAAACCTTATTCATCCCTCGAAACTCCCAAATTGCTAGTGTGATATGGCTCCACGACTTGAAAGAGGCGTTTAAAAGTCTAGCCTATCCTGGCATTGTCATTGCAGCTATTGAAAATTCAACCTTATCTATGTATCTATAGAATTCATTTCAAAGGCAAAATCCTGGCAGGTGGTTCCCGCGACTACTGGTTTGTCCTCACATCTGAAAGCATCTCCTGGTTCAAGGACGAGGAGGAGCGAGAGAAGAAGTATATGCTCCCTCTCGACGGACTCAAACTGCGTGATCTTGAGCAGGGTTTCATGTCGCGCCGGCACATGTTCGCGCTCTTCAACCCTGAGGGCAGGAACGTCTATAAGGTAACATTGGATAAGTTCAGCTTTCACTTGAATAAAGTAAATCGGACTGGGCTGTCGGTGACGTTACCACCGACGGCCATGAATATGGATTGGACTGTCGGTGACATTACCACCGGCGGCCCTGAAGATGAAGTCTCCGCAGCTGCCAACCTCCATACTGGCGGCCCCTTCCGGACCCACGGGTTGTAGCCCGCGGAGCAGAAGCCCAGCAATAATGAAGAAATCATTGAGGCCCGCACCTATGCGCACGCCCGCAAGACGAAGGCGTGCGAAGACGAAGGCTTGCGAAGACGACTCCCCACTGCTAAAAAGTAAATACATATGAAGGGTAAGCGGGAAGAGGGATCATAATCAACAGAAGGTAGTTTTGAAATAAGTAAAAAAAACTTGCTTACGTTATTATTTAACAACTCTTAGTGGGCAATTATTGTAATCACAGTTAAATATTGTAAGCAACGTTTTTTTTTCTTCAAAAGCAAATTTTACTATCAGCCCATAACTCCATATTCATAGACAATTTTTTTTTTACTTCATGACCCTTTTTTAAGTTCGGTTTTTAAGCTTCTTGAGTCCGGAAAAATATTTAAAAGCGAATATTCTGTGGTCTGTGTTATTTTTTTCTAGTTTTCTTTTTGCTCAATCATTGTTAAACCTAACCTCTCGGCTCTCTTCTGCACTGGAGGACTTCCGAAAAACTAGATGGCTTAGGCCAAATATGCTGTTAAAAACCAAGTAGGAAGTTATATGCATTAAAGAATTGGAAGTTTGTTAATATTTTTGTAAAATAATCTTTTGAAGGAGTACTCAAACTGAAAACATGTTTAAGGTTAAACGTCAGTCGTTTAAGACAAAGTGCATAACTTAATTTTGTATTTCTCGTTTAGAAGTTAAAAAATTCAAAATATTTTGGTATGTGGCAGAACGCCAATAGTTCAGTATTAGTGAGGTTTATAAAGCATGAGTTTAAAATTGAATGCACAATTATGCATGGTTTTGAGAAGACCTAATCATTGTTTATACAATTTCAAACTCTTGCTTTATAAACCTCACTAATACTGAACTATTGGCGTCCAATGCCACAGATCAAAATTCTTTTCAATTTAAAATTTCTAAACAAGAAAACAAAGCTAAGTTATGTACTTTGCGCTAAGCTACTGATGTTTAACCTTAGAGTTGAAAGTAGATGCCTTGTCGAAAAGTCACAATCATCCGATTTTATTTTAAAATTATGTTTTTTTTTGCAGGATTACAAGCAACTTGAATTATCGTGCGAAAACCAAGATGATGTCGACTCTTGGAAGGCCTCTTTCCTTCGAGCTGGTGTGTATCCTGAAAAGACTTCAGAGGCGGCCAATGGGGACGAGGTACGTGCCAATTTGAACTTTATTCTCATATAATTTAGTTCGCTTGCATCCTATTTCTCAATCTTGTATTTAACACCCCTATTTATCCCCTCTTATTTCATTACTTACTTTATCAATATACGCTTCATTTATTTCATCTATAGGTATTAATATTATTGATTATTTTTGGTGTTCTTTATATTAAATGTGTATGTAGTATGTGTTATTTATACTGTTTTATATTTTGTCATGCGATTCAGGGCGAAGGAAACCAGGTTTGTTTATCAAGGGTTTATGACCCATCGCATACGTTACTGACACTTAGATTACGCTGTTCTGTTAAGGGTCAATTGGTGTTTTTTTTTTCCAAAAAAACCTCATAACTTTTCCAAATTCTTCGTATGATACCTACACTACAGCATTAGAACTGCAAATGTGTGTTTAATATACATAGATCGTTTGATTGTTATATTAAAAAACGAGCATGTAAGAGGGCTAATTCATACATTCTTGTTGTACTAGCAAAAACTCACGTCATTTTTCGTACCTATCACAATCTCTAGGCCAATTCATTTCATCCATTCACTTTATTTTAAGAGCGGTTTCGCGGCGGGATTGTGAAAAACCCGCCTTTTTCTAAGTAATCGAAACAGAACACTTAAATTAAAAATTCACTCAATACCTATTCAACAAAACCTTATTACATATGTATTGTGTATGTTGCCATCGCAAAGTTTCCATCGGTTTCTGTTAATTAGAATTTCAAAACTTTTTCAATTCTAATTTACAGAAACCAATGGAAACTTTGCAATGGCAGTATACACAATACATAGATAATAAGGTTTTGTTGAATAGGTATTGAGTGAATTTTTAATTAAATTCTGTTTCGATATATAAAAAAAGGCCGGTTTTTCACAATCCGGCTTGGAAACCGCTATTAAAGCTTGGAATGATTCGCTACCTAGTGACCTAAATGTTCCGTATCGGTTAACCTTTTTTCTTTAGGTGTTGTTTTAACATTTTCTCTATTTTTATTTATAGTTATTATTTCCGTCCCTGGGGTTGGGTGGAAATAAAAGAGTAAGTTGTTTTCGACTTTCCAATGTTGGATTTTGGTTCTTTGTACAGAGGTGAAGTTCAGATTTTTAATAATCAACCGCAATTATTAATCGCATGTTCTAAAAAAAAGTTTCGGTATTTCCTATCAATCTTCATGCAGTCTGACACTAGGGTAAGCTTTGGTTCATAAATCAGTGTATATAAATAACGCGTTGATGCTTCATTACCGCTGTATAATGTTTTCCAAGTTTTATGTATTATATTTTTTACGTATTAAATTGTCTAACAATCCTAATAATTTTTAATGTAAGTTTCTTTTTCTGTTTTAATATTTTGTAGGATTTGTGCTATTACATTGTGTACAATATACTTTCATTAGTACGATGAGATATACACGGTTAAATTAAATTAGTTGGCGAAATTCGAAACATATGTAGAACATGTCCATATGAACAACTTTTTCTATTAAGACTGCAAAATTCTTAAATTTTTTTTTCAGCTATCCGTACGAGACCAGTCAGCTGATCGAGACAATTTGTATGGGAGGAAGTGAAAAAAAGTTACGAATTTCGCTTAGCTTCCATACAAATAGTTGTTCATATAGACTAGTACTACCTATGTTTTGAGTTTCGCCAACTAATATTATTTAACCTTATATAAGCTTTAACCGAGCCCGACTATGGCATGTGTTGAAAAAACTGGATCATGGTGAATCGGTATGGTTTTTAAATCGGTCTGCCTGTCTGTCACACAAATTTTTTAGAAGGATGTACCGGTCGTGGCTTTTGTATCTAACAATTAAGGGTCGGCATTTGCTTGGAATAAATCCTGCTCTATCGCTTTTGGTTTTAAACTGTCTATCACGCTCTAATCAAATGCCGTGCACGCAAAATTTCAGATATAATTTTTTTTTGCAACATTTTTACGTATTGCAGAAAAACTATAAATCGTATCAGAAAACTGTTTTTTTGTTGTGTCATTTTGTTTATTTGGAAGTATGTTTTGTCGTTGTTATGTCATTAATTAAATCACAATACTTGGAACGAGGCAATACCATTCGAGAGATTTTATTGAAATTTCAGATTGTTTTCTGAGTTTATATAAAAAAAATATTTTATACTTTATCTTACAGAGCAGTAAGAGGTATTTATTTTGTTTAAAAATTTAGCATTTATTAAGCTAAAGTCTGGAATGCCGAACCCTGTTTTTGTCCCATTTAGAGATGCCGACCCTAAACACGATAACAAAAAGGATTTAGCTATATCTTCTTATTTGAATACATACATAACTTATTAGTGCACTTAGGTTTTTGGGGTCTTAATAGTAGTTTATGCTACAAGGGCGACAAGGAATAAATTACGAGTTTTAAACGTAACCGAGTAATTTATTGCTCTTACGCCCGTGTATCATACTACGTTTTTCAATGCATAGTGTGAGGAAATAAAACAAATATAATCTTGTGAACTTGTCAAAATTACTGTATCCAGAGCCGTTAAACAGTGGAAAAAAAAGTATAACATTTATGGTACACAGGAAATGCTGCAGGTTAGCCAACCATTGTAAATAAATAAAAAAATAATGATAATAAAGCCCTAGGGCAAAATAATCGACTTTCTGTTCGGTTTTGATGCATAAAAAGTGGGCCTTTAAGAGCACTTGCATTGAAAAAATATTTACCTATTCTTTATCATATCACTGTTCCACGATGTAGATGATCGCGACGTACGGAACCTTTGTTGTGCGAACGAACCTGCACGTGCCCGGTTAGTAAATAGTAAATAGTGCCGCTTTTAGACTATCATTTCATGTTATTATCATTAAAGTCATACATAATAATTATTGACAAAGCTTCCACCAGTGTTTTTCGTGTTAGCATGGATTTTCGTGATGTCTCTGTTTTGTTACGAATATGTGGTATACATATATAGTTCAGGAAATATAAATTTCACCGATTCGCTTTATACAAGGCGAATCGTTGCAAATTATATTTCCTGAACTATAAATCCCGTTGTTTCTACGAACCGGGTGAAAAACTAGTGCTCAGGAGAACCGAAACTGGTGCTCAGGTGACCCCAAACTAGTGCTCAGGTGAACCGAAACTAGTGCTTAGGTGAACCGAAACTGTTGCTCAGGTGACCCAAAACTAGTGCTCAGGTGAACCGAAACTAGTGCTTAGGTGAACCGAAACTAGTGCTTAGGTGAACCGAAACTACGTACTGTACTCTGATCAAACTAAACAATCTCCCTAATAAAATAAACTTGAAGATTTATTTGAAATTTGTATACATTTTAAATACTCAGTAATTATTAAAATAAGATAAAACAACGTAAAATTATATTTTAGTGAGATATATTATTATAATTATTATTATAATATTATATATTCATTACCTACATTATAATTTCATATGTATATCAATATATAGGTGTGTATTATTTATTTCTTCGTTTATGTTTCTTTTAGGAACGTTATTCGGTAAGAGTACAATTATATGGTTTGTACCAATATGTGGTTTCATTTATTTTGCATTTTATTTGTTTCATGTTTATTTCTACCCTGTATATAATTGCATCAACCAAGCAAGCACATAAGGGTATAACTTGGCATCTATAAATGCAAAATTTCTGTATATACACAACGTGTAACATTTAAGTGCTACCTACTAAAATTAAAGCACTAATCAATCATTTTATGACTTTTTAAATTAATAATATTTAAAACCGTTTTTTGCGTCATTTAGAAAGTCTGGTTTGAAAGTACAGTACCTACTTCAAGTGAAACGACTGTCAACTAAGCTCATGACAGATCGTACAAAAAAAAGGGTCAAAAATAAATTAATTTGAAAGTCATGAAACGCACTTTTTTGTTTTGTAGTACTTCACGGTATGTAACGCAACTTGGAGGATTGTTTGCGCAAAATTATTATTCATGCCTTTAATTAAAGAAATATTTGTAATATTTCATGAGATATTTGTGAGAAACTAACTTGGAACTAATCTAATGGAGCCATTTGGCTTGGGCGTGTGTGTGGTGAAAAGGGATGATGCCTGAGTTGTCAATAAATTTAAAAACTTGTATACGTAAAATTGATATTCGAAAATAGTGCCTGTCCATTCATCATTTTGCATAAAGTTTTTTTTTTTAATCCAATGAAACAATTTAGAAGTTATTTATTTGCCTTCTGCCAAAATACAAAGTTATGACATCACTTCCCCGTATTTTCAACAATCGTTTTTGACGTTTCATAAAAGGTTGTTTTGTCAAATAGTCATCTTCCCTATTATTGGTCTTCTAATCTTTGGGCTCATTGGCGTCATCAAATAGTTCTTCCGATTTTCATCAACTATTTCCTGTGGTATAATTGCACAGAGACTTTTATGTTACATGTTCTGGGTATTATTGGCACAGTTTATTTAGTGAGGATTTTTGGTGAAACTCAGATGCTATGTTACTTATTTTATACTTATATTTATATTATTTATTTATTTATATTATTAAAATAAAATATCTTGTACATCTTACTTTATTACTACATGTTTATTGAAGCTATACTTAAACTGGCGAAATAAAACCAACCAAAACAAAGCAAACTCATTTTCCCCAAGCATACTACACTCCATTTTCAACTCTACCACCACACGGTAACTTCCAAAATCCTCCACCCCCCTCAAACTAAAATGTCGTTCCAGGGCAACGACAGCGCGAACACGTCGAGTATGGACCCTCAGCTGGAACGCCAAGTGGAGACGATCCGCAACCTGGTTGACTCGTACATGCGCATCGTGACCAAGACGACGCGGGACCTCGTGCCGAAGACGATCATGATGATGATCATCAACAACGCCAAAGAATTTATTAACGGGGAGTTGCTCGCTCATCTGTATGCTTCTGGTGATCAGGTAGGGGATTCTTGTAACGCTGAGTTTTGTGAAAGAAGCGCGGTAGGTGTGGACACAGATGTCAGGAGATATGGTAAGGGGGCGTGGCGCTTGCGAAGGCCACTGCCCCTTACCATATCATGCTTCATACTTTGGCATGAGGCCAAAAATAAAAAAATGTATGTCCCTCCCTCCTCATCTCCAAAACTGATGGACCGAAAAATAAGAAAAAAATCATGGTAATATGTGCTTACGTAAAAGATTAACATTAAATCATGGTAATATGTGCTTACGTAAAATGTTAACAATTAAATGATAATTTAATATTTATTAAAATAATTGAAATGTCTAGCGTAATAGATTTCTGTAAAGCTGTACTTTTTTGTAAATAAATAAATAAAAAAAAATAAAAAAATATTACAGAAAAAATATAGCGGTTGAGAAATTCACCAATACAAAATGACAAAATTGAATTTTTCATCCATGATACGGAACCCTAGGTACGCGAGTCTGACTTTCACTCGACCGGTTTTTATTTGGTAGCGGATTGTGATCAGTTGTATCTGTCTGCAGTCTACGGTTTTAAACACAGGCTGAAGTTAGTATAGTTCATACAATCTACGTAGACAAATCTGCTTTGCTTGTGTGAAGTATTTTTATAATATACATTTGTGTGTGCACGCCCCGGCAGTCACGCACACTAGCGCAATGGGCGTGTACACGACTTACTAGTAGAAGGGATCACTGAAATTATTGTTTCCCGCCGGGTAGAATTAGGAAATTTTCACCATGAAGAGGATGTTTAAGACGATCATTTTTAGATGGAGAGGGAAGTCAGATTCGAATCCTGGGCTCAAGGAGAGGGGGGCGAAGGTGGTCACCCCACCTTCATTCTCTTTCATTATTTTTTGGCTGATCGGTAAATGCTACTAGAGCATGTGTGTTGTCGTTTTCGCATAAGATGTACTTACACTAGGAGTTAATTTTTGCTAAAAAATAGGTAACTACGAAAAATTACAAAAGAAAAGAAAAAAGGTATGCCCATTTTTTTAATTAAAATAATCATATCTTTCTAAAATGTTGATTAAGATCAGTAAATAAAAATACTACAATAAAGAAAATAAGTAGAGCAGATTAGTCGTCGTGGATACAAATAATGGATAAAAGAACGCAAAGAAACCGGCTTACCGTCACTATCTCAGCAGATCACAATAAAAAAGCTATTCCATAAATAAACAATCCGTCAACAGTCACAAATGATGGAGGAGTCGCCGGAAGAGGCCTTGAAGCGCGAGGAGATGCTGCGTATGTACCACGCGTGCAAGGAGGCGCTGCACATAATCGGCGACGTTTCTATGGCAACGGTGACCACGCCAGTGCCGCCGCCCGTCAAGAACGACTGGCTCGAAGGCAGGCTCGACACCAACCCGCGACTGTCGCCGCCCTCGCCCGGTGGGCCGAGGCGAGCGGCGCCCGCGCAACAAGGTATCCTTCATCCATACTTTATTAACTTTGATTTTAAAAGAAAAGTAGTTTGATTAATTTTCGTGTCCAAGGTGGAAATGTAACTCTCATGAAATTCTCTAGCGATAGGGAGACAATTTTTTTTTTATATAACCTTTCTTTATTTTGTGTCCCCTTTTGAACTTTACTGGCTAACGAATAGTGGCTAGTTTCGTTTATGACCTTCACTTTCGACAGTTGCTGTAGTGCAAAGAGTTTGTACAGAACCGACAACCCGCAGAATCGCTCGGTAATTTCACCCTCTCTGATGTAAAAATATGTCAAGTTTTCCTGTGTACCTAAACCGTTGTATGTAGTTGCACCTAAGAAGTGGCGTAATAAGAAACATTGTAATAAATGTTTTCGTATATTGGTACTTGTGTTCGTAATCGCACGAAACACATAGAAAATTTTCATTTCATTAATTCGAAATATATCTATATAATATATGTTATCCAAAATAATAAAACAATCTTTTTCAATGTCAAACTATTTATTATCGCGTTAGAATTCATTACTCGTAACGTTCTACGGTTTTCGAACATTAGTGTGTGAATAGTCACCTATAGAGGTACACACAGTTATTATTAATGTTTATTTTTATGAATTATTAGAGTCGCTAAAACGCCTGAAACCTTCCTTATTCCTTGTCCTAAGTTTTCCCCCGGCGTGGCGGCCTCAAGGTCACTCTCAAACGATGCCTGCTGCTGCTCGAAAAGAAAAGCAACTTGTGAAGTGAACAGACGGATCGGAACTTGTAAATCTGCACACTAATTGAGAAACGGAAAATAGTCTCACTGTGGCCTTACCTTGTAATGTGAGGTAGAAATAAATGTATATTTTAAGGTGTTCCTTTGTCTGGAAATCTGTTTTCAGCATAATTCATTAACTACTCGACCTGTTGAGCTGTATCAAAATACCCGGAAAACTTGGTGCTTTTGATAATTCCTGTAAGGACGCCAGAACATCAACTTCCACAAATGTAGCTCTTATGATTGTCATATAAAGCCCAAAATCGAGAAGCTTGAATTATAGCCGTCAGTTTAACGACACGTTTAGCTTCCACACCACACCAGAGATAGAATTATGTATTGTGTCAACAGTTAAGGTGTTATTTACAAAAAGGGACCAATGTGCAAAAGAACAACTTTACAGGAGAAATAAAATAAGTCATAATTGAGGTACTGAATGTTATGCAGAACAATTTTTTATACCTCGAATAACTGATACATATGGAAGCTTGTAAAAACCTGAGCTATTTGTAAAAACCAATTTCATCATTCGAAAGATCTCTTTTCAGAGTATTGCCAGCAATAAAAATGTTAAAACCTGCAATATTGGACATTGGTTGTTTTTGTAAATAACGCCTCCATTATTTTCAGCTATTATATAGGTAGAATTTTATATATTAACTTTCTACAATGAACATGCAATTCCCAGGCTCTCTCGGTCAGCGCGGCGCACCCCCACCGCCCGGCGGCGCGGTGTCGGGTCGCCCCGCGCCTCCGCTCCCCTCGCGGCCCGGAGGCGCCGCTCCCCCCCCGCCCGGCGGGCGCCCCCAGCCCGGACAGGGCCTGCCTGCGCCGCTTATACCCACGTGAGTACAATATTTCATTGCAACATCTGTATTTCTGTAACTTGAAAACTAAATAAGCGGATGATGCGCTTTGCATTGTGCTTAGGACGGTTCTTGGGATAGGTTTGAGTGGATAAAAAGTGCTGAACTGTTTTAGTGAAACAGATCAAAGACAATATTGCTTGGAATCGGGGTAGGCCGAGGGTTTACAGTACATAACAGGACAACACAACGTATAAATCACCAGTTTTCTTCGACAAACAGAATAATATTTCTGAAATGCAAGCTTGCCATTCGAAGAACAAACAACCCAACTGTCTTGTGAAATACAGATTGTTGAGTGTAATTTTGAAAACTGCCAGATAACGCAGTTCGTAGTTGGTGATTCCCTATTTCTTCTGTGATCCTGCCTATAATATGATGGCGACAAAAAAAGTAATTCGTTACATTAAAGTAACCCATGACTAGATTTAGATTATCGAGTCAGTCTAAAGTTATGTTGATTGAATAGTAAACTTGAAGCTTTGGTTTGACTACTTCGCCTGGTTTCGATATACAACGTGTATTGTGATCGTTTAAGCTTCGCTGACTTATTGCAACATTAGAAGCATTTGTACGGGTGATGTAACAGCCATAATTTTTATATTAACATAGTAAAAGTTTTGCTTAATATTATCAAATTCTGATTAATTTATTACGTTATATGTGTTGTGTACCTATATTTATTTATACTTATATAAACTGGTTCTATAATTTAAAAATAACATTTATTGGTGGAATGTATGAAACAGTGTGGCTGTCCTATATTTGTGGATGGGTTGGAATAATATACTAATTTAGCTGTTTTTTTTTCAAATCTGCCAGATAAATTTTAAATCTCTGTTAACAAACTACCCTTATTTTTAGAATAACGCAGTAAAATTACAGTTTGAGAAAGATTAACCGTATTGTATCTTACTTATTCACACGACTGCGTCATTTTCTCGTAGTTTCACTTACTGAATAAAATAAATCAGCTCTTGAGTTTAATTTTTAACCCCCTGACAGACACATGACCAGAAAAACTGTATGTATAACTTATTAAGGCACCGTTACTTATCCAGGGAAACGAATGAAATGATTCCAGTAAAACTGTACTAGCAATATGTTCAGAGTGTCTGGTTGTTTTCGCAGACGGCGCTAAGCGAGCGGCACCGCCTCGACTCACAATATGTAACTAACATACGTTGCCCTTACCTCGCCGAGGTACTAACACATTGTTAACTTAGTACAGTTACCCTGAACACGGTCCTTTATCTTCTCTGCAATTCTGTCGTGGAAACTGACAACAAACTTACTTTTTGTAAGTGAATTGGCTATTCGATTCATTTAAATCATCGCCATTATACCTACTTTTCATTATCACAGGGTATTGTATTATATCTTTTATTGTATCAGTTTTTACGGCAATATTGTAAAGTTGACTAATCTATCTACTAGGGCAGTATAACATGCCAAGTGATGGTTTAAATTATAGTTCGTATGAGAAAGTGTGCTGCACCAATTTATTTCACAATTCGATTGTAGTAAGTTAACAACTCTGGGAGGTTATAAATAATTATACATATGTTATATACAATTATTACTAGTTATGTAAATTATCAATACTTATGATACATCAGAAATAATGTTGCTTCCAAAAGTAAAATAATAGTGAATTTTAACGATGTTTCTAGTAGCGTACATTAACAATACTTCGCTTATAATATTTCCTTTAGGCAGTCAAATTTATTGAACGAAACTTGATATTTTTTACAGTATTTTTGACTATACAGAGCATACTTGATATTCTGTAAGCAATTTATTACTTGACATACAATATTTTTATTGCTTAGTGGACGGTTGTGGAAGCATCGAAGACTTCGTTATTTTTGTATTGACTGCCTGTAGAGAAATGTAGGCAAATTCTTCTGGTCCATATATAGGTGTCTGTATGCAAGTTATAGTTGTAGAACGATGTATCTTATGAGCCGATTACAATTATAGTATAAAAAAGCAAATTTTGGAAGTAAATTAAAGTATGTTTGTTTGCAAAACGGGACCCGAAATTGTTGTAATAACAATGTTAAAAATAGACAATGCATGTTTGAGTGATACTAATCTGTGTGTGTTCTTCGACGTGGCTATGTGTTTTTCTTGTGATTAAAAAGTCATGGGCGTACGTAGCTTTTTGATTGGGGAGGGGCAAAATTATAAAGAAAATAATGGGCACCGTGTGGTCAACTACAAAACACAAGTTTCTAGATCAGGGGTTTCGAATGCCCCTTCCCTTGCCACACCCTGCCTACGCCCATGTAAACAGTGTTTTTTGAGGTAACATGACAATAATGGTATACGTAAACTTACGGTGCTCGTTTTGAGTGTTTCTTCCAATCTTCTCTTTTATGTTGGCACTATTTCCCTGTGTATTTAAGGTTGTGAAGCACTTTTTTTTATTAGTAAGTATATTTTTCACAATCGTTCTAATTAGTTTGCTATATCGGTCACAGTTCCGCTGTAAGAGATTCCCGTGTTTTTAGATTGGCCTCGTTGCGATAGGCTGAAACTAACCTTGTAAAAATTATGGCGGTTACATTTGTACTAATGTCTTACAGAGAAGCTGTGAGTGCCTCTGTTCAATCATCACGAACTCAATCATTTTATGCACGGCGTAAACCCATTCATATACATATTTTACTCCACCACCCCTTTTGCGTTTATTTTCATGAAAGCACATTCATTAAAATATAAATAAGGTTGAATCATCTTGTAAGTGAAAGTAAACGGTCCAACGTAAACTAGGCGTCCCGGCGGCGCGGTGGGAGCGGCGGCCGGCGCCGTGAACCAGCTCCCTCCCCACATGAGACAGCAGATCAACCAGGCGGTGGGCCAGGCCGTCACCAACGCGGCCATCAACGAGCTCAGCTCGGCCTTCGCTCGGTTCAAGTAAACACCACTAACATCATTGTGACTGCCACACGCCTGTGTTGTTCGCACCACACTATATCGTGAGCGAGGACTGTCCTCACCTTAAAGGTCATCGAATCGCGGCACAACTCGTAAGCTTGACAAATTCATGCACGGTACGTCCACGGTCTGAGCCGCCAAGCGACTCGTTGTGTTACGGCATGACGTCATAAAAAGCATCAGGGAGAGTGATTGCAGGTAGTTGCATAGTATCAGTTATTAGTGCGTTTAACTTCAGTAATACCACAGTAGAGAAAAGTAACAGTATTATCTCTTCATATAAAACGGCCGAAACGCGCGCGTCCCAATCTCGGCATGCACCTCATAGTGTGAGACGCCACCCGATTCCCGTTCATTTATGTGGGCAGCCCTAATGCGTACGTTTGCCGAGCGTTGTTTCGAGGACACTGCCTAGACGTAATACTGTTACTTTTCTTTACTGTGGTAATACTGACCTGTAGATTTTGCGAAAGCCCCTGGACACGTCTCGCCTGCTATCACCATCCCACTTTTTGGGGCGAGCGAGCGATCTTCATCATTAAGCATAATAGTTCATAAAAAAAGGGATGGAGGGCAGCGTGAATGTATAAGACGCGAATATGTCGCAACCGGCGAACTAAAAATACAAAGAAGACGTTTTTCTAACAAATTGTCTTTCGAAAATGGTACCAGATACTCAAAAGGGCAAAAGGCTCATGATTGGTCCGTACTGTGTGTAATGCGACACTGGGCCAGCCGCGATTGGCTGATACACAATGACAGTCAAGCCACATTGAAGCTGACGCCATACTTAACATGTGCCTGGCACAGTTTTCGTGGGTTTTTTCAGCGCTAATCAGATTTTTATGTTTTTTCCGTCCGCTGATTGCAACTCTTACGTGTCTTCTACGGCCACTGATAATCCATCCTAGTCGCTCGCGAACCTTGGACCTATCGAGCGTGACCTTGTCAAGCTATACATGGCAATTTAAAAGTGTGCGTTTCCGTGCATTTTGTATTTTGTGTATTTTAGTAGTAGTGCTACGACTCGATGGCCAGGCTATATCAGAAATGGGATTTATTTTGGTGATTTCCCCCCTTTTCACGTTTCTTTCCCAAGGTTTTTGTTCAATAGTTATGGTAAGAACAGTCGTAGCTCCACATAACCTGTATGGCGTGACCGCTTAATTTGTTGTTGTGTCAAATAACATAATTATGTTAGATCTGGCTTGTGATATAATGTTACCTTACTCAGGAAACATAAACAACAGGTATAAAGTATACCTAATTTTTAGTTAGCATTATTTGTTAAACGATTTATTGGCAATAAAGGAGTGCTCAAGTGTAAAGTAGCGACAGGCCGAAGACCACGCACAGATTGCTATAAAAAGAAAATCCCATATCTTTTATGATATAAACGACATTTTTATAATAAATATTTACTTAGGATATTATTAACTAATGCTTGAATAAATAAAATACATTCCAAAAAAAGAAAGCGAGGGTTTGTGTTGAAAGAGAAATAATGTAATTTGGTTCAGTATTAAGGGTCATGAAAATGAAAATTTAAAAATTGTATAAGACGCTATGAACTGTATTAAAATGTATATTTGGATTATGTATTTTACTTATATTGTTACAATTATATTACGGGCTATGTAATTAAATGAAATACTACTTTGTAAATGTTACATTGAACGCTTAGAATCGGCGTCACAGAGCGAGCAATCCTGTCTACGATAGTTACCGGTGATCAGATCAGCAATGAGCATATCACATTATTGTTTTGTAAATGTGCTAGCGTTGTATGTACACGATAATTTGAACAGTCGAGTATAGGGCGGTTGTTCGACGTAAGAGTATAAGGCGTTTTGTTAATGTTGCGCACTATCACGTCGTGTATAGGTAGATATAGCGAGATTGTTGAAGCAAAGTACACTCTGTATGTCTAGGTGTTTTCCGTAGGGTAGTCGAGGACTTTGTCTATTCACTTGTCCATCCAATAGCCGATTCGTATATAGTACATAACTCAAATATCAGATATGGTCTGGGTGCGTTCATCCTGCGGGACCAAAGATGATATGAGATATAAGCAACTAGTATTCTTTGCATAGAAAGTATTCAGAAGTAATGTTTGAGCCGTCAATTTGACACTTGTGGCATGATTGAAGTATTTCTTTTGACGCGTACAGTTTTTCCAGCTGCCCTCGGAAAAGACTTTAGATGCGCGAAAATACATCAAACTGCAGTAAATTAACATATATTATGTCACTGTAGTATAGAAACTCAACGATTTATGTATATTTTAATCTCCTTGCGATGGAAAAATCGCGAAGTGTAAAAATATATACATTTATTTAAGGCGTTGTTATAAACTAACGCGTTTAATTGCAGTAATTGACTATAAAACAACAAAACTTAATATCTTCTAAGGGCCCGCTAGACGAACGCACTATCATCGCTAAATATAGCCATTAACTTAGATCGAGCAGAAACGGATAAATTCTAATATTTACGTGCACAATTGTTGATGTAACATGCAAATTTAATGTAAAAATAATGTAATTACTATAATCGCAACTATAAGACCAGAGACGTCTTCTATTTTATTGTTGCTGGTAGCAATATCTTTGGTCAATTATAATGTTTATAATACTTACTAGAAATTTTGATTACGGTAATGGAGTGAATTTCTTGTTTACTTGCGGTTTGTCGCTATTGATCTTGAATATTGTTACCGTGTTTCTAGACTTTTACATTATCATCTATATGATGTTTTCATTAATTTCATAACCATCATTAACGCCAGCCGAACACACTAAAATTGCTATTAGGTGCAAACCTTTGAATGTCCGTTTTGTATGGAGAATTTATTTATAGTAATGATAAATTCAAATTTTATAATTCTTTTTGTGTTCGAATGAGACAACATTAAGCTAACAGCAACATTCATTTAATTTTTGAAAAGTGTCAGCTATAAAAAAATATAAAGAATCTTATCATGGAAACGGATGGCATTTAGGACGAACTTTTATTGAAGATTTAATTTTAGTTTTCAAACTTACAATAGAAACAAAATTTAAAACGTAGATGTAAAACCTTGAAATCAACTTTCAAACAAAAAGCAAATAATGGAAATAGCTATTGAATTACAGGAATTATGAACTCCTGAATCTGTAAGAAAATTTCGGCAATTTAATAGGTTTGCATCCAATATTATTTGAGAATAACAAATCACCGAAGACATCCAAAGTCGAGTTCCTATACAACGTTTCATTCCAGCGGTTCCATTTTTAAATTAATAACGAAATGATAAAAACACATAACATCAAACTAAACGGAAATAAAACCGATCATCTAAAAGTTTTGCTCTCTTATCTTGTTATATAGCGTTAGTACCATCGAAAAAAAGGTATAGACAGTGATTGTTGGATTTGATATAGTTTATGAATATTGTTAATCTTATGCTGTATAAATAGATTAATTAAATGCTATATGTGTACTAAAATGTTTGATTTTACAGTAGATACGCCTATAAATACCCCACTAACAGTATCCTTACAATATGAATATCCTGTGGAATTTTTAGGTAAGCTTAGTTTGATTTTTGGTAGATGATTTTAGATAATGTAAGAGCGGTTTTCTTGCGTATCTTTCTAGAATATACCTACGAGAAAATCTCCTAGCTTATGTAAGATAGATTGCTTGGAATATCTTAAAACAGCGCACGTTTTTGATATGGCTACCGGTACTAACACAATCTCTTGTAATTATAATGTTTAAGGTGCGTTAATTTGGTATGCATGCTGATTTCCACACTAATTTTGTGTAATTCATATGCATCTATCTCTGTTTTTGTCACGTTTTGTTTCATTTGCCCATGTTTATGTATGTAACTGTAGAAGTCTCAGAAAGATAAGATCTACGTACAAGGTTTTTGCTCGAAAAGTTTTAATTGAAACAACGTGCATGCTATTAATAAAGTAAAAGTTCTTTCACTAGTATTTCGCTTAGCATTTCTAGAGATATCTTTTTTTTAAGATTATATGTGAGGAGCAAATAATCAAAACGTGTTTTGTCCATCATCGCCTCCAAATGTTGGGTAAATAGAAAAAGAAAATTTCCTTTATAAAATAGAATATTATGAAAGCTATGCTGTATTGGTTCAGTATTCTGAAAACGGTGTCTTGGAAACCAACCTTAAGAACAGACATGACGCCACCAACTCAGTTGTGGGCGTTGCCGAATGTCATGCTGTTTCATTTCGCTATAAGGTGCACGCTCCATGAAACTTGTGAGGACAATAAGATACGTCGCGGGTGCAAAATTGAAAACTTGTTTCAGTAGAAACATGATTTTGGCAAGACTGTGGGAGTTTTCAAACATTATTTTTGGTTGTTATTAATCTAGATAACACTTTCGATGTTTTACTCGTATTAATTTTTTAATTTTATCTAAAACAATAAAATGCGGCAACACTTTTGGTAAAAAACTATTAAATTTACATATTTTAGGGGTTTGTTGTTAAGTATTACTCAATTTTCACGATTTTTAGTTCGACTTAAACATAGATCTAGATAATGTTAATGAACTCAGCCTAAAATATTATAATAACATTCCATAGACACCCCACAATGTGTTGACAGCGTTTGTAGGGAGGTTTGCGCGTAACGACGCCCCTTAAGAAGGTAGAATAAAAAAAAAACGTGATGAACATCCATTATAAATTATATTCTTTTAATGTATCGTAGACTCCAGGACCAAGACAAACCAAACATGGTTTCATAGTACTGAACAATGTTAAAATATTATAATTGTAATTGAAAAAAAAAAACGGTTTTTATGTGACAAAACACAGTTTGAATGTTTGCTCCACATGTATGTTTAGGAGAATGGAAGTTAATTATTTCTGATGCACTGTAAATAATGATAAATATTCGCATATCAGTGACACAATTTAATATAGTTGTATATTTACAGCCGACCGGTTCCCAATGTCCCCCCGAAGTTGCCCGAACGACCACAGAATGGAAGACCATTTTGAATGCATCGACGCCATTTTGAGATAAGTTAATCCACTGTGTATATAAACTTGAGTCGTACTCAATTGTATATTGCTTTAAATTATGTTGAATGCTTAGTATCTAGAGCCTGTGATCTAGAGAAAAATACTAATATTCGAGCAGATGTTTTTATTTAGGCCTGAAGAGCTGCAAAAGTGCCTTAACTTTAGGGAAAAAATCATTTTCTAATTCTGTTAAGCGAGTTTTTTTTTGTGGCAGTACGTTACTAGCATCTCTCAAGGCCTTAAGCTGCGACGCTGAACCCGATATATATTTAGAAATTATATCCATGTGTGTGTACTTTGAATACATACTGTAGAAGATTAAATAAGACAATCTATAAAAATATTAATTTGATGTAAATAATGGTGTTATTTTAAGCGATTCCTGTTATAATTAATTAACTAATAGCTCCGTTTAGAACCTATTTTCAATGTTTATAAAAGTAGTAAACTTATACAACATTGAGAAAAAAAAATACATACTGTTTTTCATGTCTGATTTAAAGTTAATCCTAAAGTATTATAATTATATATACTTGCACAAGAACAGACTAACTACCCTAATACAAATACATCACTCACTCAGTGTAAACATATCCGACAGTCCGAAAAGTCGATCTGTTGGTATAGTATATATATTAGGTCTTTACCTATGAAATTGCCGTTTTCTATAGAGAATTTTAAGGAAACTCAATTTTCAGTACTAACATTTTTGCATTTGTTTTAGAAATGTCAAATCCAAATTATGTAATTTCTTATGTGTATGAATGAGACAACACTAAGCTAACACTAATATAATTTTTGAAAAGTGTCAGCTGTAAAAGATTATTACGAATCTTATCATGGAAATGGATGGCATTTAGGACGAATTGTTTTTGAAGATGAAATTTTTATAATCAAACTAAAAATCAAAACGAAATTTAATACGTAGATGTAAAACTTTGAAATCAACTTTCAAACAAATAATTGAAATAGCTATTGAATTGTAGGAATCATGAACTCATGAATCTGTAAGAAAATTTCGGAAATTTCATATGTAAAGACCTACTATTAACTACTGTGCTGTTGGTATAGTTCTTGCAATCTGTGACGACTACAGCTTTGCTTATGTGAAGTATCTGTACAACATGCAAATGTGTGTGACAGGCATGCACACTAGCGCAACTTGCATATACACGACTTGCTACAAGTAGAGCAGTAGAGGCCATATTGTATAACTTAAACGTCTATCACTATCACCCCCAAAAGTATCGTGATTGGCTAGAAATGACATGACACATCAGTTCTAGCCAATCACACGAACCATTGAAAGTGATAATGATACCGGAGTTAGACAATCAAGAACTGAGAGCTAAGTGCGAGTTGCCTATCAAATTTACTACAGCTTGAATCGAATTAAGCCGGGTCTCCTGGACGTATTTTGCCTTACACACTAAACAAAACGTCTACACAAAACATTGTTTCGCTACAAGTTTTTGCTGATAGACATGCAGAAGAAGAAGGCTTATCAACAAAAATGTGCAGCGAAACAATATTTTGTGTAAACGCTTTTGTGTAAGGCAAAACACGCGCTGAAGATTCACGCTGTAGTAAAGTTATTCGATCGGCAACTCGCACTTAGCTCTTTGTAGTCAAAAACTATTCGACTGATTTAACTTTAAAGTATTAGATAGCTTTTGTGATAGAGAGCAAATAAAATGGTTTATTTACTTCATATACATAGTGACTGTATTGCCTCCTTCTGCCTTTTATCATAAAAACTTGGTTGCTAACTCAATGGATTTTGACTTGAATTTATACATTGTGTATCTAGGGTTTTTAACGCCTTCAAAAAGAGATTTGTATTGTTTTATAGATACCAATTTTAATCGATATCGTGGCATTTAGTATTGATTCTGGCTTGTGAACAACTTTGCGTATAAGTATAGATGTTTTAGTGATTCGAATGGCTAGTCAAGGGACGGTTTTATTATTGGGTAATATATTTTGGTTCTTGCGTCATGGGCGATGTCTACAGGGTGGGCAGTTTCGAGAAAATTAGGATAACAAACTTAAATATTGGGTTGGTTAAGGTGCTTACAATCGTAAACGCAGGGGTTCTATTGACAAGTTTACTATGGTGAGATCACGATCTATTTGAACTGATCATAGATAAAAAATTGACACATCACCCAATTTTGGCCTTCATGCGATTGCAATATAAATAGCGTTGCCAATGACGAGTTCGAATGGATCGTGGTTACGTTAAATTAAGGCCGTTCGCTTCGTTAAGGGCGAACGATTCGTATCCGCTACGAAACGTATAACTTCAGATGGTTCTTCTTATTTTTAATATAAATATATTAAATAAATGTCATTTATGGCATTTTGCGAACATAGTTTAATGTCAGTTAGGCTTTTCCGGCAAAATTTTGTTATTTTTGTAAATAAATAATAATTATTATTTTGTTTTGTTATTTATGTTTACGTAAATAACAACATTTTGCCGGAAATGCCTAACTGACATTAAACTATGTTCGCAAAATGCCATAAATCACATTTATTTAATATCTTAAATTTAAAAATAAGAAGAACCATCTTAAGCTGTGCGTTCCGTAACAGATACGAATCGTTCCCCCTTAAGCTGCGGGTGCCCGCGCGGTGTGCTGTTTTCATAGAGAACCAGCCTCACGCATCGCTGCTCTATGAAACAGGCCTGAAACAGCAAGCCGCGCGGCGCAGACGCAGCGGGTGGCCTAAAGTTTAATAAGTGTACCGGGTGTAAATATACAGGTACCACACAATCTACTGATCATACTTAACTACTTTTGCAAAGAAACATAAAAAGGTAAATGAAAAAAAAAAATCACCGTAGATTTTCCAAAGTAGTGAGGAAAATGCCCCGAGTGGCTGCGACACATGAGTAGTTAGTAGTAACTACTCATGTGTCGCAGCCACCTTAGTCGTAATTCTAGACCCCCTCGGGGCACACAAGACTAAAAAAAAACATAAAACTATATATGTAGACTCGTACACTTTTAATAACCAAAGACTCGTCGACTTTAAAAAATTTCATAAACTAATAAAATAGTAGTTTATGCTACAAGGGCGCAAAGGAATAAATTACGTTTTAAATGTAACCGAGTAATTTATTGCTCTTACGCCCGTGTATCATACTACGTTTTTTAGTGTGAGGAAATAAAACAAATATAATCTTGTGAACTTTAAATTATGATTGGCTCAAAAGGACTGTATCCAGAGCCGTTAAACAGTGGAAAAAAAAGTATAAAATTTATGTTACACACACAGGTAAGGTTGCAGGTTAGCCAACCATTAAAAAAATAAAAAAATAATCGAGTTTCTGTTCGGTTTTGATGCATAAAAAGTGGGTCTATGAGCACTTGCATTGAAAAATATTTAAAAGACGGTTAAATGAGGTTGGGTACTCTGTCCCCCTCTACTTAAGGCAAAGTTGTAAATGCCAAAAGGCCAACACTAATACAAAGCCGTCCAAAAAAATAATTGTAAGGAAACCTGAAAATATTATTTCATTTCTGCAGGTATGTTTCTTTGGAAAAGTTGTTCTGTGTGATGATTAGTAGATGATGTGGTTATTTTAATCAAGTCTGTCTGGGCAATGTGGACATTGCCCGTTAGCACTTATTTTACGTATTTAATGAAATTATATTGTTATGTCTATGAACTCTAGGATTTTTAGGTGATATTAGATTTGACCTACTATTATGTCTAAATACCTTAGATTAATAATTCATTTGTGATTTCTATCTTGTATTTGTTTTGTCTAACATTCCCTTAGCTATTGTTGTTCACTTGCCAGTATATTTAATTATGTGTATATAGGTATAGAACTATGTAATGACCTGTTTATATTTTGTGTACTGTTGTATGCAAATGTAATAAATGTGTAAATATAATTCAGTTGTTTACTTTACATCATCTAAAATAGTAGTTTATGCTACTAGGGCGAAAAGGAATAAATTACGAGGACGATTTAAAACACGAGCGTAGCGAGTGTTTTAAACGTATCCGAGTAATTTATTGCTTTTACGCCCGTGTATCATACTACGTTTTTCAATGCATAGTGTGAGGAAATGAAAACAAATATAATCTTGTGAACTTTAAATTATAATTGGCTCAAAAGGACTGTATCCAGAGCGGTTAAACAGTGGAAAAAAAAGTATAACATCTATGGTACACAGAAAAGGCTGCAGGTTAGCCAACCATTGTAAATAAATTAAAAAAAATAATAATAATAAAGCCCTAGGGCAAAATAATCGACTTTTTGTTCGGTTTTGATGCATAAAAAGTGGGCCTTTACGAGCACATGCATTGAAAAAATATAAAATTATCCAACTTATCCGTTATTGGCTTGTAAATCACAAATTATATTCAATTTACTGTACATCGACTGTGCATAAATTATGTCATAGACTAAGTATAGACTAGTTAGTGGCGCGGCTGGGTATATATATACGTGACATTGGCGGAATTAAATGTGTTAGTCACACACATTATCAGAAGCCATAAACAAGAAAATAATGTCACGTAACAAAAATAATTCCCACTTCGATAATAGATGGCGCTGAAATATTCACTGTTAGTGTTGCCAACTTAGCGCCATCTAGTTTTTCTAAGCAAAACTATTACAGCCACATGTTTACGTGGTAACCATGAGAGTTTACTTGCAGCCGATTTTACAAATTATGCTTATTTGCAACACTTGACGACACCTAGTAACGTAAGGGCGCGTAAAAAATTAGCTACGCCTTGATGTATGGGAGTTGTCGGTCTATACGTAGTAATACTTAGTCTATGATTATGTTCAATGTACTGTTCACCGACTGTACACAAATAAAGTTTCTCCGTAAAATATGACAAAAAGAAAAAACTAAGCTATGACTACGTAACTTAATAAAGGTAGCCTAATATATCCTAATATATATAATAATAGGTAGCCTTTGATAAAAGAAAACTACAAGAAATATGAACAACCCATATTTTTATAAAACAAATAAGATTGCTCAAGCCCTTACTTTACCGCCTAAAAGGCTTTCAAGATAACCGGAATCGGCAAATAAAATGAAAGACGGTCATGATCAATTTAAAACGACCCTCTCAATGTTCGCCCTGACTCTCTGAGGGTTAACTGGCTACAAACACATGTAAACAAAGGGACGTGACCGGCATAGGTACGACAATTTTGTTACAGAAGGTAGAATTCGGCCTAAACTGTAGGCATTTATCGCAATGATATCTGGAAAATGCGCGTACCTATTTAGATAAAATGGCTATGTACATATATTATTATATCCATATAGGATAGGGGATATTTTATAGACTGAAGATAACATTTAACCCTTAAATGCATTTCTTTTTTTTTTAATGTAATTGAGATACATGATAAAGAACAGGCTTCGTAGCACAGTGTTTAATCGCGCGCGACGCCACTTGAATCAGATTAAGCACTGCTACGAGTGCTGGTCAAATGACGAATTTTTTTTCGTTATTTATTAGGGGGTAAAATCTAATATAATAACAAAACATGATTTTCTTCAAATTCGTATAGAAAATTAAATATATAATATATATATAAAAAATATATATTGTTAGTTAAAGTGTAATAAACAATTTCATTTAAGGAAATTATTCTCGCTATTTAGATAAAATGGCTATGTACTACATATATTATTATATCCATATAGGATAGGGGATATTTTATAGACTGAAGATAACATTTAAGACGCCTTTTCCCAGCGTCATCCGAAAATGACTCTTTATAAACATTTCAAATTATAAAAATTATATATTGTTAGTTAAACTATAATAAACAACTTCATTTAAGGAAATTATTCCCGCGTTTAAAAAACAGCATGAAAATATTATTCAAAGTCAAGCTGATTTTAGACTAAAAATAAGTAAAATAGGTTATTTCTTTGAAAACACTAATGGTATTTTTATGGTTTTTGCACTAAATGCACTTGTAGATGGACAAACTAGATAAGTCGCTGGCCCGCCATAGGGGGAGATACGTGCTCGGGTCATCTGAGATTTATTTTTCCATCTTGTACCTGATGCACTCTCTCTAATAATATCTATTATAGGTAAATTTTTTACAAAAATACATATGATGTGGAACATAGACGATGCGTAAAATTTCGCTCAAATTCAACAAGGTAAGACTTACTTGCGGTAAAAATAAAAGTAGAGTCATTTTGTTTGTAGAAAAACAGCGCAAATTGCCTCTGGAGATTGTTTGAGGAAAGCAGACGAATTGTCCCCACGGACTCTTCACAAACAAAAGGGATTGGCAGAGAACTTTTACTTTGGCGTAACGAGAAATCGATATTGTTTTTATTTCACTTACTACATAAGAATTTGTCTTTTTGTGACTCTTTTCTAGAAAGTTATTTTTTACGAAGCGAGCGCTTACAAAAAAAATGCACAGTGTAACGAACATAGAGGAATTGTACTTGGTGAGTGATTAAATCATTCTTTTAATATTACAATAAGTAAAGTAATGTTTGATATATGCAAAAATGGTTCTCAAATTAGTTGCCGAGTGGCAGTGGGTGAAGTGATAAGCAAACTTTGCTCGAAGTTGTTCCCGCCCGGTGGCCGGTACTTTGCTCGAAGTTGTTCCCGCCCGGTGACCGGTACTTTGCCGCTAATTGCCGAATCGCATGCTGGGTCGCGCGTTTAGGTAACAACGTTAAAACGTTTCCGAAAACAAGCTAGTTTTTCTTTACAAATTAACATTGGCGTCCAAACGAAAACATTCCGATTTTGATGGTGTTTACACGACGGCGCGGCGCTAGATTAAAAACAAGCGATAGCTCGGTCGGTGGGACGCGAGATTCTCTATTGAGGTTTTATCCTACCGCTAGCGGGAATCGTCTTGCACCGTTTTTCGAATTATGGGATCTATGGTGAAGGGAAATGAAGAACCTGTAAGGTAAATCTGCTTGCGCTAAAAACAAGTACTTACAGAGTTGTGTCTGATGATATCTCGGAACAAGAATCATGGTCCAAGGATGATACCGTTCCTGGCTTAGCTAACTGACCGGAGGGAAATGCACAATACTCACGGTCGCGGAGTCAGTGCAGTGGGTCTACCGCGTAATTCTCATTTTCATCAACATCAACTTGAGATTGAAATTTGACGACGCCCGCCTAACATGCCATCTCTTTTGCACGCGTTGAATTTCGCATGCATTTGCTTGAAGTTGATACAAATGAGAATTACGCGGTAGAGCCCCTGAACTCAACGCCCCCGCTACAAATTTAGATACCGTTCCAATAATGGATACTTTGTAGCTCCTCTAACTTCCTCTTGATAATACATGTAAGATGTATGAAACATATGTATAGTTTTTTTAAAACAAAAGCTGATTGTCATTTATCTACCCGCTTGCATCATGAACCCCGCCCAGAAATGTTCGTTTAGAGCAGGGAAAAGCAAAAAGTAGTCCCATTATTACAATTTAATGAAGAGAAAAAGCTATTAGGGCCTGGGACTTGATTAAATCGTCGGAAAGCAATTGTCGGATCCTGGAGTACGGCGGCGCCCTCTATGAGCGGCTAGCTACAGGTGCCTAATCGCACCGACACGACTCTGATTACGGCTGATTGTTGTATCAATCATTCCCTCAATCAAATTATTCAGTGGTCGCCGTTATTGTATCTTGTCCCCCGTAATGGCCGACGGAAACATTCGGCCGCACTTAGTCTCGGTTTGTTACTCAATGGATTGTAATTCATATGCTATTACTATCAAAAATTAGAGAGAATTTGTCTCTGATGCTTTTGTTGTGTAATTCCTTTACAACGGTACAAAGAGAGAAACTTCTTTTTGTACTTCACTCGAGTGGAGCGGTTTTGTAACGACGACGTCTAATAAACCGTTTATTTCAAATCGTGCTTACTGGTCTGATTATTAGAGAAATCTAAAAATATTTCTAATAAAATGCACAAGTATCCTGTTACTTTCAAGACGTTAAAGTCACACAACAGGTGGAACTTCAACCAAATCAGTTTAGCAGTTTTTACATGAATACATAGCATAATATGAACATATTAAAAATCGGTCAACAGCGTGTAGGATTTGTGGGGTAATTGCGGGTCAGTGGCGTATCTACATAGCTATGGGCCCCCGGCCCCGGTTCAAAAATGAAATTGGTGCCCATAACTCTATATCCACAGAATAGGCCTTATCCAACATAGACTTACTATTAGTACCCCTGAATATTGTTACTACAAAACGGTGTTTAACTTTAGACAGTGTTTAAATCTGTTGTTGTCGCCTTTTCTTTCATATCGGAAAAAAGTGACAGCAACAGATTTAAACACTGTCTAAAGTTAAACACCATTTTGCAGTAACACCGTTACTGTCTAGACGAGTATTCTTGGTCAAAGGCCCAAAAGTGAAAACCGAATTTGCCAAGCGTTTTAAATCTTACGCTTTTCCGAATTACAAAATAATTTTATTGCATAATCCAGCATTGTTCCATTTTGGAAGCTAAAAAAAAAAACAATGGGTCTTTACTCTAGAGATTACGTTCAAACAGAATCTTTGCTGGTGACTCCAATATAAATCATAAATAAGTAGTTTATTCCTACGCATATTTATGCAAATATGAATATCATGTGTATAATTTGTATATTATATCATTACTATAATATGTATTTACCTATAGTATAAATATAAAAAAATATATGTATGTATATATACCCACTCTGTTCATGCGTGCCTATCTTTATCTACTTCTACTGGTTTAATTGCAATTTTGCCTTATTTTTAATTTTAATTTGTCAATTTTTTTTTTAAATTTTCGTTTTGGTTTTAATTAAATTTGTTCATATTTTTGTAGTTTTTGTTTATTTTAAGTCACTTAGCCTGTAAAATTGTTAAATGTATTTGTGTTTCATGTAAGCTTCATCTGGGTTCCCGCGTAACAGAATTGTGTGGGATCCTCTGGTAATGCAAAAACTGGTATAACTAAAGATTCTACAATGATTGAGTACAAGATCTCATATAACAGACTATTTAAAAAAGTAGTCAGATATGCTAAAAAGCAGGCAGTGCGTTTAGAGATCGCAAAAGCAGAAGTTTCGTCTAAAGCAATCTGGAAAGTTGTCAATAAACACAGGAAGAAAATAAAAAATAGTCTTAGTGAAAATCTCATGTTAAAAATAAATGACAAAATTATAGAAGATCCAATTGATGTAGCAAATATTTTTTGCGATACTTTTAATTATAAATCGCCAATTACTAAACAAGATCCTAAGGTGGCCTTAGATATGCTTGGTAATTGTAACACAAGAGTAGACAATGAGATGTATTTAAGAAAAACCAATCCGATTGAAATCACAAAAATTGTTAATGAAATGAAGACCAAGGTATCATGTGGGTACGATGAAATACCAATAACAGTCATAAAAGACAATATTGATCTCCTAGCGGAACCGCTTGCAGTATTTTTTAATGCTTGTTTTGATCAAGGTATATTTCCAGACCAGTTAAAAATAGCCAAAGTGTTACCACTTCATAAGAAAGGCTCATTAACTGACCCAATGAAGTATCGTGGAATTTCCTTATTGCCATCAGTATCAAAAATATTTGAAAAATTGATAAAAGATAGACTCTTGTGTCACCTTAACTTTAATAAAGTAATTAATGATAGACAATTTGGATATCAGAGGGGTGTTGGAACCTCTGATGCAATTGATAAATTAGTAAGCGATGTTTTATGTAGTCTTAACAAAAAGGAGAAAGTAGCAGGATTATTCCTAGACCTGAGCTCTGCCTTTGACTCCGTAGATCATGATATCCTGTTGCTTAAATTGGAATACTATGGTATCAGAGGGAAAACCTTGAAACTATTTCAGTCATATTTACAAAATAGGAAACAATTTGTAGAAATTAAAACTCAAAAAGACCAAAATGAAGTAATTACTAAGTCTAGCACTGTCAACATAACGAGAGGTGTCCCTCAAGGCTCAATTTTGGGACCAATTTTCTTTATTGTATTTACAAATGACTTAATCAATTATGTTATGCAAACGGTTAAATATTCTGAGCTGGTTGTTTTTGCTGATGATACAAACGCAATAATATCGTCTGAAAATCTTGAAGTCCTTAACATAAATGTAAATAATGCTCTCAAAGCTTTTGACACCTGGTTCAAAATTAATCAGTTAAAACTCAATGTAATGAAAACTAGTGCCATATTATTTAGGACCACGGCAGGAAACAGAGATACTTTGGAGATTTCAATGAATGGAGAAATCATCCGTTTAGACGAAGAGGTCAAGTTTTTAGGTATTCATATAGACCATTTATTAAATTGGAAAAATGAAGTAAATGCAATCGAAAATTCGATCAGCTCAGCATGCTACGCACTTAGGTCCTTACGAGATGAGATTGGTACTAAGGAACTGACTACAGTTTATTATGCTTTGGTCGAATCAAGACTAAGATATAGCATCAAATTTTGGGGAAACAGCTACGATTATAATATGAAAAAAGCTTTCACAATTCAAAAAAGGGCTATTAGAACTATAGTCCGTATTCGGAATCAGGATTCATGTAAGGAACACTTTAAAATACTAGGCATACTTACTGCCCCTAGCTTATACATATTGGTTCTTCTATCTGATCTTGTAAAATATCTTCACAAGGTTGAGAATCAAGATGAAAGGAAGATAAGATTAAGTTCTCGCCGCAAAGATTTGTCGACTGATTTGTATCCAAGATTGGAAATAGTTAAACATGGTGCGAGACACCAATCGATTGCTTTATTTAATAAGCTGCCCACAGAGCTAAAAAGTATAACAGGTTATAATAAATTTAAAACGGAATTGAAGCAGTTTTTATTAAAACAGTGTCTTTATTCAATAGATGATTTGTAGGCAGACTTGATTTTTTTGACTTGTTTAACTTTAAAAATTGTCTGACATGTATTTTGAAATTGTATTACCATATATTAACTATTGACAATAATTTATTTGTGTTCTTTTTAATTTTAGCTAGCATTAAGGTTTTAGTTTTAGTAATTTTATTCAAATACAATTTATATTGTTTGTGAATTAATAAATGATGATGATGATGATGAATTGTCATTTTGTGATTTTTTTTTGCTTAATAAATATTTCGTATTTTGTAGTTCGCATATCTAAACCGGTTAAGTTTTATCAAAAATATTTATATAATTTAAAGCTAAATTATTATTACATACGGCTTGAACACTCACGTGTGATTGTTGTTGACTATATGCCAACCGTTCCACCGATATAATTTCGGCATTATCAAGGCGAGTGTCGTTCTTAGGACGACGACGCGGCGTTCACCGTCGTTGTCAAACGGGCACTGGCAGCCGCCGATCGGCGAGCTGCACGCATTGCTCGTGCGCTGAGCGTTGGCTGCGTCGTCGATAGGGGTGGGATGGTGGATGCACTTGATTCCTTTAATTGTTCCAATTGTTTGTTATTAGGGGCGGTTATTAAACAAAACGAACTCACATCATCGTCACTGTCACTGGGCACTGTCCTAAAGTTGCTCGATCCATCGAGAACCGGTTTCCAAGACGGAGCCAGCTGCCAACCATGATCCCTGTTGAAGTTGGGATTACGACTTATCTCGATGGCTTCGTGTATTTTGCGAGGAATGGTATATTGTTTAATAACCGCCCCTAATAACAAACAATTGGAACAATTAAAGGAATCAAGTGCATCCACCATCCCACCCCTATCGACGACGCAGCCAACGCTCAGCGCACGAGCAATGCGTGCAGCTCGCCGATCGGCGGCTGCCAGTGCCCGTTTGACAACGACGGTGAACGCCGCGTCGTCTACCTAAGAACGACACTCGCCTTGATAATGCCGAAATTGTATCGGTGAAACGGTTGGCATATAGTCAACAACAATCACACGTGAGTGTTCAAGCCGTATGTAATAATAATTTAGTATGTCAGCTCACGCGAGTTTTAATAATATTATAATTTAAAGCTACTTCATAATCAGTTCTTTAGCGCCCACTGCAGAGCATAACAAAGCAAAGCTAGTTACTAGGTATATGTCAGTGTAACGCAGTAGATAATTTTTCAAAAAAAAAACAATGACGAAGTAAACATAAATTAAATTAAATGAAAAGTAAAAATTATTTATTCAATTAGGATATTTAAATAACTCTTTCGAACGTCGCTCAAGGGCCCGAGGGGCCCCCAGAGCTTGGGGCCCCGAGGCAATGCACCGCCAAGCCCTCCGATAGCTACGCCACTGCTGCGGGTCCATAGTCCGTACCGTACCATTCAAACAGATTTAAATAATTTGAACAAAAATTACAAATTTAATAGAAGTTGATTGTTGAGGTTGTCGGCATTTGGTAGAACTCATCATATACTCGTATTGTTGTGATGAAACACTTGTACTTTTCTACAAATTATATTTACTATTTACTCGACCGATGTTTTCGTTGCTAATGTATGTGCAATTATAATTATTTATAAAAGATTTTATAATGTTTATATAGGTATCTATAGCGAAACCGGTTGGGCATAGTAAATTGTGAATATAATTTGTGGCAAAGTACAAGTGTTATCATCACAACAATACCAATTTATCATTATTCTCCTTCAAAATAAATGAAACTGTAAAGTTATGTTGGTCATGTATTCGGGTACGGAACCCTCAAAACCACCTCAACCCCCAAAAGTCAGGGTTCATAAAAATCCAATATTTGATATTGATGTACTTACGAAAAAAGACGCGAATTTCCTTCCATAAGGGGGAACGGTTCGTATCCTGTACGAAACGCACAACTTAAGATAGCTCTTCTTATTTTTGAATTGAAGATATTAAATAAATGTGATTAATGGCATTTCGCGAACATACGAGAGTTTTATGTTAGTTAGGCTTTTCCGGCAAAATTTTGTTATTTTATGCATTACGTTGTAAAAGCGTGTTTCATACATTTACAACGTAATACTTACATAAAATAACAAAATGTTGCCGGAAAAGCTTAACTGACATAAAATGTTCGCGAAATGCCATAAATCACAATACAAACTTTATTTTGATTTATTTGTACACCATAACAAAAAGGAACAGAAATATAAATACTTAATTTTTAACTAACTTAATATGTAGCACAAACAGGCGGCCTTATCGATTAAACCGATCTCTTCCAGACAACCTTTGGGTGGATGAAACTGTTTAATATTCGGTTTTTGGTCAATATTTTACACATTTTATCCAAATTTCAGATCTGTAACTTTAAACCGTTTGCGAGACATACGGACGGATAGACAGCAGACTTACATTAATAGGGTTCCGTTTTGTCCTTTGGCTATAGAACCCTAAAAACAATGATAGATATAATGTTCAAGGTTATTATAATTTCATGCCTAAATAAATCTAATACCTCTGATAGCCGTTCATTAATTAACAATTTCGTAAAATTTCAGCACTTGACAGCAGGATAGCCTAATACAATTTTCAACGCGTACGACAGAGTTGACAATAGAACCCGTGTCGCGACCTCAAGTTTATGAACGCAGCCCTGGCGCAATGATATTATTATGATAAGTATTTATTCTTGCTATCCTAACATGGTCGGTTTTTAACACCCTCTAAACACCTTTTGAAAGTCTAATTTGACATCAAACACATGGAATATGGTGTTTTGTTGTGTCAAAAGGTGTTAATAATAGGTGTTAAACGCTGGCCATGTTAGGCTAGCAGGTATTGATCTAGAACGCTCCTTTTTGTTGACTTCTATAAAAACAAGAGCTTTTACCAGGATTTGACACATTTCCCCTCTTGCACACACAGGCAAGACCCTGTTTACGAATTTATTAAGAGTAATAAATTTACCTTATTAGAACTAATAGATACCTAGTTACTTGTAAATGTAGCAGCAGTGTAGGTAGCTTTGCCCGTGAATGTAAATCATTGAGCAGCATATTTCCGTTATCGCGGTCTGCGTGTAAATGCGGCGATTAGCTATGCAAATCTGAGTATTTACCGCGTCAGGTAACCGCCACCGACACAGCGCGCGATATGAACCGTGCCCGCTACATACCTTACAAAACGATCCATTATACTTTCATTATTGACTTACAAGCAAATTGGGCCGTTAAGAATAGAGCTTTTATACCTACTGTTAATTATTTTAATAACCGCACGACAAATTATCAACTTCTCGAGCCAATTTAACTTATTTCAAATCACGTAAGTATTATTAAGACAGCGTTAACAGACGAAAAAAGCGTTATAATTCGTAAATAATGAGATCTAATTAAAAAGTAGAACAAGCGACGTGTAAGGGACCCGAATCAGCGGTTACAGAATTTGGTATAATTAAACAGTTGTCTCATTTAATTGGCAATAGGCGCGTTCCCACAACGTCAGAAAGTCACCCTCCACTTAGCTCATTAGGGCACGTTCCGAATTTTCCCAACAATTAACATGCGAGGTTCATGTCTAAATAATTACAGGTGTGTTTTGTGCACCACGGTAAATGGACGGTTCAATCACGCCACTAGCACGGAGGGTTCCAATTTTATTGTAACACTATTTTTAAACAAAGAGATCTGTTGAAGTGGAAGCTCATAGGAAGGCAGTCTTTTTTTAGAAATATAGACGAAAATAAAATCATAGTTTAAAAACCTAAAATGACCATGACGAACAAAAAATACTCATGTTGATTAACCCGATGAACTATAGCCCTGTTAGAAAACAATCAAAGTAAAAATAGTGTAAAATAAAGTCGCATTAACTTTTCATTAGCCGTTGTGATGGTGACACGACACAGTGACGGCTGTAATTACATACCCGCAATTACCTAGTAATTGAAAAACTTTTATATCGATACCGTCTAACAGCCGAAAATTACGCTTTCTCCATATTTACACGACCAGATTTACATCGCTTTTAGTATATAGGTACCCTATATACAGTCTGCCTGTTCGTATTTCTAGCTACGAGTTGACCCTGATTGGATGATATTCACGGAAGAACATTAAAATTCGCTGTAAGTGTAATTTAAAAAGTTACGAAGTGATTATGCGGTGGCATTAGGGGCTGTTTGAAACTTCGTAGGGCCATTTCAGATACATAAAGTAGAGCAACAGAAAAAGTTAAAATTACTGGCCACTTACCTATTTGATTGTATTTGAAAAGCAATTTAACTTTTTTACTAAAAGTGCAACACTTTCCCAGCCCCCCTAAAGTGGAGTGCCCTTAGAACGGCACAAACAAATGAACATCGTTTTAAGTACCCTTGGCAAACGGCACGCGTGCCCTTATAGTCACACTACATTGCACATGAGACCAAATTGCTCATGCATTTCCTGCATTCTAGTCTTTATTCCTACCCTTTATAAGGCGTTGCTGTTCTTCATCGATGGCAAGTGAACGTGGTTCAAACCGTTCAAATCGAAACATTCGACAGAAAATGGCGGAACTCATAGACACAATAAATCAATTGGAGTGGGTGGTTGACTTTTCACTTAAATGTGTGGTTAATTGTAACCGAAAATGACTGTTGATCGAGCGGCCACATTTAATTTGAGTGGTGCTTTAGTGGTTTACGGTTAGGGGTTGCAACGGTGTCTATACAGGGTGTTACTCTAATTTGTTTATTTACTGTCTGGTTCTGGAACACGAAACGTTATTCATTCATTCATTTATTCATTCACAAATCATATCATCAGCGCCGCTCTCAGCATTGACAGTCGCTGTGACCGAAAACGGCCTTGAAGAATTGATTGATTGACATGATATTTGAATAAACAAGTAACTAAAACTAAATCACAACAAAATAATAATATAAACTACTATGTCTAAAATTTTTGAATAATTATGTCACACATTCGATAAAAATTAAAACAACTATTACATGCAAATCACAAAATTACCAACAATTCGTCAATCGAATACAAGAATTTCTTTAACAAAAAACGTTTCAATTCATTTTTGAACTTATTGTAACTAGTAATCATTTTCAACTCTCGTGGCAATTTATTAAACACTGCAACTGATTGGAATTGAGCACTGTGCTTTGCTACATCTAACTTCAGATCTTTGTTATTTTAATTTTACCGAATAAAATAGCAGTAAGAGAACGGGTGATCAAAGCTCGGTTAAAAAAGTAGTTTTCTATAAAATTAAACCATAAATATAGATATATAATTAAACACAAGCTCTCACACTTCAGTGTAACCGTGTAGGAAATGTCTATTTTAAAATTTAAAACCATAAATTAAACAACTAGGTGTTAATGTCAGCTGAGACAATAAATTCAATTAAAAATACAAAACATTTATTTCGGTAAAAGAAAAATATTGTCGAGGCCTTCTTGTAAGTATAAAAATATAACTACGTGCAATAGACCTCACTCCTAGCCCTAAGAAATTTATGATAGTTTTAGTAATAAAGTAAGTACAGAAATTTAAATGGGAATGTATGTATGTACAAGTAATAAAAATACTGTTTTGCTAAATTCATCAATGAAAACTGATCGCTACACTTTGTATATTGTTGGACTCAACATCATCAGAACTGTTGGAAGATCGCCGCGCAGGACATGTCGCCTGCTGTTTTGGCGGTGAATGTTGTCTAATCATCTGATCTGACCGGTAGACTGCTGTCTTACCAACATCCCTCTCTTCGTCAACAATCTGTAATGTCGTCCATTTTTTGTCATTATAAACTTTCGTAGCATAATTTGACCCATTAGTAAATTTTCGTGTAGTCCTGTATAGCTTCCGGCTTACGCCACCCGCTTGGTATACCACTACAAAACAAAATTACTCTTTAATTGCCCATTTACATCATTTGACTTTGTCGAATATTTAATTCTACCCCGATCATTGTTTGAAACTTTCTATTGTGTTTGTTTCAATTCGTTGCCAAGTTATTTGTTACGAGTATAGTTATTCTGTTTTTATTATTTATTATTATTATTAAACTTTCGCATAACTCATTGGTGAGGTAGGGTGCAAAGGTACTGCCATAGCATTTGCTGGCGACTTTGGCAGCGCTCTGAGCCTAGAACATCAACAATAACACCGATTCGGCGCAACATGACTTAATTGACAGGACTAAACTTAATTTAAGTGTTCTGTCCTTTTCTTTCTGTATCGAAAAGACAAAGACGGGACGCTCAAAATAAGGTTAGTCTTGTCAGTTGTGTTGCGCCGAATCGACACCAGTGCCAGACTTTTATTTATTATTTCTTGCAAGTGAATATTACCTATCACACAAAGTAATATATACATACTTTTTTTAAAAAGAAAATATTTTAACCCTATTTTTTTAATTTAAAGTGTTCCTAACTATAATATTGTTATGATACCTTTTTCTCCTTCTGTCTTGTCTGAATAGATAAAATATACAAATCGCAAAGTTTCCATTGGTTTCTGTAAATAAGAATATCAAAAATTTTGAATTGAAACAATTTTGAAGTTTTAATTTACAGAAATCAATGGAAACTTTGCGATGGCAGCATACACAATACATATGTAATAAGGTTTCGTTGAATAACTATTGAGTAAATTTTGAATATAGTGTTCTGGTTCGATTAATTAAAAAAAACCGGCCTAGTGCATGTCGAGCCACGCGCAGTGTAGGGTTCCGTAGTTGCCCTGCACAATATGCGGACTTCATTTTCAAGTACACCAGTAGCCTAAGCATGAAAACATCTCCGTATCGTTGCGTTCGAAAATAAACTTAGGTTGCCATACGTAGCTGTTAGTTCCGCTACTGTCCGCTTGGAGCGGTTTCCCAGATTCCATACGATTTTGATGTAGTTTCAAACGACACTATACGCAGATGTTTTCATGCTTAGGCTACTGGTGTATAACAAAGTTGCAGTCCGCGTTTGTTTATGTATCCGCTTATAACTTCTACACCTCTAAGTGGATTTCAATGCGCTTTTCACCATTATTACGTAGTAATACTTTATATTCTCTGCCATTATTAAAATATTTCACGAGAAGGGTTTCTTTTTACTGAAAGAAAACATTAATTTTACACGAGACATTAATTTTACCGCTACACGAGAAAAATTGATTAATTTTGTATTAAAAATGTTAAAATTCATGGTCTTCCTTTTATTTATAACATTATGTTATTTAGCAAAAAATAATCCTTATGATGAAGCCTTTCGATCCGTATGATCGGGTAATTATTTTTCTCATGTAACGGGTTCGATTCTCGGTTCAACCATGTAACTATTAAAAAAAACTATGAATGCAGTTTAAATTGTTTTTTAAATTAAAATAATGTCTTCTTTCAGTAAAATGTTCCATCTACAATATTTAAGATACTTTCCCTCCATGTGGCATAGCCGTGGGACGCCCTGTATAATCTAGGGTTTTAAAATTGGAAAACATGTTTGGATAAATTTTCCTCGATAGTAATAATTGTTGAAATAAGGTCTTCAAACACACTTTTTCTTCTCGTTTGACGAATAGGAACCATATACAGAACTCAAACATATTTTATTAGGTGTGTTTCAACAATATTTAGAGATTTGATATTTGAAATTTTGGTAGCTATTTTAGTTTTTTTATAAAAATTATAAAACTATAATGTTTCGCTTTCGCCCTGAATCTGCCCCTCTCGCACTGAGCGTGTTTTCGCTTGGAGTGAGTGATAAAAATAAAATTCGCATAGCCTCTTAAGAGAAGTATCGTTATCGGTAAGAGTAATTTTTGGATGACGCTGGAACAGGCGCCTTTGCGGTCGACCGATAAACCGAGGTCGACCTCTTGGTCACCCCTGTTCTATACTGTTTAGAGAGATAGAGATCATTATAAATAAAAACCTTCTTTTATATTTTTCTCCTCATGTATGTAACATGTTTGTAAGTTAAATTTTACCGTGTCAACATTACTAATGGGACAATTTGATATGATTCCATACTAGATGGCGCCACCAGTATTCTAAATCGCGATATCGTAATATTCCTGCCCCTCTATTCTGTATCTTTAGTTGCCAACTGTACTAGGTGCCTATCATCAAAAACATAGCTAAAAAGGAACTTTAAAAATTGGTATCAGTGGGTATTGAACTATTTACGAACTGTGTCGTCACTTCAAGTGCGAACATATCCTGACACAATCGGAATTCGATAGTATATCTATGTTTTTTATGATAGGCAACCAGTTCAAATGGCAACTAAAGATACATAATAGGCCCTCTGGTTGTCGTAATATTATGATAGCAACTCTGCTAGGGTGAGACCAGTGTTGCACAGTCCACGCTATACACACATCTCACCTATTTTTACAAAGTTGTAAGTCTTTCATAGAGACCCCAACTTATTTCATTTACCATTAATACTTATTGGTTTACTATTTATATTATATTACATGATAGGAAATTGGAAATGAAATGAAGTTTTAAATTGGATCATGGATGTGTTTGTTTTGTACAGCGCAGTGCAGGCAGGATCATTTTCAAAGTGTGCAAGTAATACCATAAATAACGCAATAAATTAAAAAAAGCTTAAGGCTGATGGGACGGAACGTGTTCCCAAACGCACAACTTCAACTTATGATTGTATTTCTTATTTAATAATAAAAATATCAAATGATAGTATATTGCTGCTGAGACCAAGTAAGTGAGCTCTCCTTGGAAGCCCACAGTCCCAGAGTCCGTCTTATACAACGTGTAACAGATAGGTGTAATTATATTTGAAGAGCTTATTCAGTCAATGGTATAGAACAAATTTTACTATGGAACAAACAGTATCTCGAAAAAAAAATATTTACTGTTTCATAGAAAAATGCAATGCCGCTCGGCCGAAGGGCAGATTTTATTTTTGAGATTTCGGGTTTGGCTCCATATTAAAAGTTGTTCCATACCATTGACTGAATAAGCTCTTCAAATATGGTTACACCTTTCTGTTACACGTTGTATATGAGTCCAGGAAGCAAGTATAGTGCTTTTCTAAAAAATAAAATATATAGGATAAGGAGTTAGATAAAATTAAATGATCTTTTTATATTGAAAGTCACGTTGCTCATATTGGGGCAAAATTTCGTGAAGGGGTATTTTATTTTATTTATTTATATGGAAGGTTTACCAAGAGATATTACACAATAAGACATCCAATCATATTAACGTAAAATAAATAACAGAGTGCAAATCCAATAACCATTTTTTATCTTGCGAGAGGGTCGTCAGTCGCGGAGAGAAGTCGGGACTTGTTGGCTCTGGTGATGACGTCAGGACTTCTGTTAACCACCTCTGCTCACTGATACTATATCTACTACTCAGTTAAACATAAACTGCTTAAAACTTAACTATATGATACAAGTTAGACAAGGGAAAACAAAATTCATATACATAAAACCGGAAATGTAGCAAAAAAGAAGAATATAAATTAAAATAAACATTTTAATTTAAAAAAAAGTACCTACAGCTTCTAAAGAACAAATTACCTCAAAATGTTAAATACAAATAAAGATTCGTTTCGAGTCGAGCAAACTACAATTTTTTTTAACAACAAATAATCGCCATGTTTTTTTTCTCAAGCTTTTTTTTTGTGTTGAAATGGCTACGGTCCATGGAATTAGTTACATACTAATTCCATGCTACGGTTACTTTTCAGAGCGCCATTTTGCCACAGATCAATTTAAGATATTTTTTTTCACAACAAATAATCACCATATTTTTTTTCTCAAGCTTGAACGTTAGTGTTCTAAATCCGGTAACTGTCAATAGGCTGCGTTCAGCTTGGTTGTCAGACGACGCTCGCCTTACACTGACAGCAGGATAAATTGTTTAATGGTTTTAAATGGGATTATAAAATCAACAAAATTTATCTATTTTCGTTATTATTATTGCAGTTACAAAATATAGTAAACATATTTACATTCTGAACACGAAATTGCAATTCATACTTTTTGGGTTCATTATATTGTACCCATTTGACACTTCGGCGTAGCAGATGTACAGTTTTCTTACTTGCTACGCCTCCTCAATAGTGAAATTCTCAGAACAATATTGTTCAGAGGTGAAATTATACATGAATGTGTTCTTATTAACAGTTGTTTTTTTTTACAATTTTCGAATGACTAACAACCACTGATATGTATTAAAATAATGTTACTATGATAATATATGCTAAAAACACACTAACAATGAAAAACAATTCTTCATTCTTCCGGCCAGTATTCATCGATGATCTTTTGAAGTCGCTGGTCGTTTCCTTGCGGCGTGTGTCTTCTGAGCAGGAAGACGAACTTCTCTTGGCAGTCCATCATAGCGAGGAACTGGTCTTCTATCGGCTTGAAGCGCATCTGGTGGCGCTGGAATGCTGCCAGGTCCAGCTTAGCTGTGGACGTCATTGTGCTTTTAGGGTTTTGTTGCGGGTTTTCTCTCGTTGTCGGAAATGCCGGTCGTACGTACCAACTGAATTAGAATAATATTATTATGATATCTATAAGGTACGTACGGATTTTCCCCCCTTCTATTTAAAGAAGATATTAACTGTCAAGAACCAAATAACTTTTCCAAGAAGTTAGTACAGATCTGCTAAAGATATAATGCGCATACAAATCTTCGCCAATGTTCTAGAATAAGAGCCGAATTATCAATTGTAAGGTAAATGAACTGGAGGTATTTAAAAAAAAAGGATTGGCAGTTATATCCATGGTACAGATCTGCTAAAGATATAATGCACATACAAATCTTCGCCACTGTTCGTATTCTCGAACACGAGCCGAATCATAAGTTGTAATTTGAAAACTTATAAAAGAGTCACATTTTAGAACATGTGCGGAAAATCGGAACCGGAAGCAATTATGGGTGTCATTTTGGCTGTCTATAGGCGACCGGACAGTGGCGAAGATTTGTATGCGCATTATATCTTTAGCAGATCTGTAGTAACTTCTTGGAAAAGTTATTTGGTTCTTGACAGTTAATATCTTCTTTAAATAGAAGGGGGGAAAACCCGTACGTACCTTATAGATATCATACTCGTAATAATATTATTCTAATTCAGTTGGTACGTACGACCGGAAGTGAACAATCCAATGTCATGGATTCTATAGAAAGTAGAAATACGAAAATACGATCTATGCCGAAGAGTGGCGAAAAATTAAATTACTGTTTTCTTATGTTCAATTATTTAATTGGTCAATGGGGAAGTAAACTCCCCTGTGGTGTGGACCCAGTTGTACATTTCAGTTGAACCATGGGGTCCCAAAACTGATACTTATGTAGTAAATCTATAGGTTCTGTAGCATACAAACCCGTGGAGGGAGGCATCTGCAAAGTCCTGTACGACCCATCGTTGTCTAGTCTCTCCAGATAGTAGACCCTGGTGCGGTTGGATCTTGCTTCATCACAGGGGGTTTGCATCTTCAACGATAGGTTCTCCCATTTCAGGTTCACTACGTATTTCCCGACTAGGTCTGATAGGGTTTTGCGCTCCTGGAAATTGATAGAAACATAAAAATAAATTCAAATGTTTTGGGTGCCGTCGAATAAGGACATAGTTCAATGTCGTCGTGTGTCGGCAGCATAAAAAAAGAACCGGCCATGTGCGAATCGGACTCGCGCATAAAAATGTTCCGTACCACCATACAATACGGTTACGGAAACCTTAAAACGTGGTAAATAACATGCTAACAAATAATATGGTAAATAACAAAAATGTAGATGCCATAGCAACAAGGCGACAAAAAATAAGGCACTAAAGTGGTAACACCTGACAAACTATTTGGCACATTCTGAATACGGAACCCTAATTTCTATTATTTGTTGTTTTACTTAAAACTAGTTTCTACAATCTGACTAAATTTGACATAAGATACATATGACGTTAGACATTTATTTTTACACTACTGTCACTTTAGCACTGCATAATACACTATAATAACTGAAAAAGAAAAAGAAAAAATAGAAATTTAAGTCAAAATAAATCACAAATTTAAACAAGTAAAAAATTTAAAATGTAAATAATTATCAATAAAAAGTAATAATACATTAATCCCATCTTCTACTAGTAATAATACAGCAATCAAATTCAAAAATGACTAATACACCTAACTTTGAAACTTGTATGAACAAAAATGAAAAAATGCAATATTTGTGAGTTTTTTTTTTTAGTAGGAATCCCTGGGGTTTTATCTTTTTTTAATTTTTATTATTTGTTGTGATATAGAGGTCATCTGTGAAGTTTTTTGTGAAAATTTTAACTGGCTAACTGTAACGGCTGAACCCTTGTGACAGACGGATAGCGGAGGCTAAGTAATAGGGTCCCGTTTGGCACTCTTCGAATACGGAACCCTAAAAACAAATGCTGGCAACTTTAATAATGTAGTACCTCCGGAGCAAGCGCACTGAACTGCAAGCAGTGTCTCTCAGTGGGACCGCCATCCTTGAGAAGACCAGAATCCACGAGCATGTGCCAGCTACCGTACGCCTGGCTGTCGTTGAAGGTCACTCCTCGGGAGAAGTCGTGGCAGCTCGTGTCGTGCTTCTTCTCTTTGTCCTGTTTTTTATCTTCTTTCGGAACCGGCACCACTGATAGATCTATGGCTGTGGCTGCTGATACAGCTGCTGCTAACGGTGAAAATTAATGTAACTATGAAATCATGGTACAGACTCTCCATGGTACAGTCTGGGAGCCACTGAATACTGTTTCAAATGTAGGTAAACTGTTTATGTGAAACAAAAATAATTTTCATTGTTTTTATTTCTTTTATGTTTGAGTAAACCGGGTAGGTGAAAACAAATTCAGAATTAAAACTTATTTTGAAGTTACTTGCGGCACGGGGACCCAGAAGGTTTTACTGATTTCATGTTCAAGGAGTTTCTGACACTATCTAGTCGAGGGGCTATACAGAAGGTGACTGTTGCACGGAGATGTGTACAGCCAATTTTTGTTTTGGGTGTTTCCCTAACACATATAGATCACTTTTTTCGCGTACGCGTTTCTTCTATGGGGAGATTTTTTTAAAATGGCCGCCATTTCCGGGCCAAAATTTTTCAGAAAAATGCATTTATATCTTAAACTACCCGTTCTAGCAAACAATTCCATAGGACAGAAAATACCCAGCACAATTTTTAACATTGAACAGATATATTTCAGGTACTATACATTATTTTTACATTTGTCTTATGCACCATATTTACAAAATTTAGAACAAGAGATACAGTTTAATCTACATGCACACTTCTATACAAATCCGCAAGTCTTGCATGTGCATGGGTGTGGAAAGTCATGTGGTAGACTGTGTTCAATAATCTTTGGCAGCCACCCAAAAAATAGCTTGGCCGCCATCTTGAAAAAAATCTCCCCATGTCAGGAGTGCGTACCCAAGCTAAAAATGATCCATTTATGTCAGGGAATCATCCTGTAAAAAAATTTGCTGTACACATCTTCATGCAACAGTCACCTTCTCTATAGCCTCTAGACTAATCTGGGAAGCACAGATTTTGATCTCCCTGGGAAGTAAATAACGAAAAAAAAAAAAACTTATGGCGTAAACAAAATTCCATTACGCGATCATACGACATTATTTTTTATTAAAACTAAGAGGATCGCCTCGCTCCACTCTGCTTCGTCCAGCTTCCCAAATTTATTTACATGTAAACCTAAAACGCCCCTCCTAGCTCCACTTTGCTTGGCTCGTCGTTTTTTTTTACTTTTTGTTAAAAGACGTTGTTTTCATTTTATATGGTCGCGTAATGGGTCGGCCTTCACGCTTTAATTCGTTTTTTCATGAAGAAGTGGATTATACGCGACAAAATTGTTTGCTCCATTATACGGTGACATATACAGGATGTTAAGATAATGTTGCGGAAGCCGAAAACTGGCAATAGTACCCGTCCATACGAACAAATTAACGTGAAAAAAGATTCGAGAAACCGTGAAAAAATATCTGTTGTTTCATACATTTTGGTCGAGTAGATAGTTCATTATGTAAAATTATCGCAAGGGATAATAATAATCTTACCAAGGGTTATGAAGTGCAGGACCCACATGGCGCGGATGTGTCCGTTATCACGTGCAGTAATATACTGAATTAGTTGCTACTTCGCCTCTTAGCATGGATTACGCGAATAACACACCTACGTGAGCCACACGAGGGCACTTTCATATCTTGGGACAACTACCAAACTAATAAAGTAATAAAGAAAAGAAAGAAATTAATTCTTTATTGTACACACACGTATACAGAAACAGGGATACATATAATATTTACATTTAAACAATATGCACATTGGCGTGCTTATCTCTAAGAAGAGATTACTTCCAGCAAAACCAACAGGAAATAACAAAAAAAAAAGTAATAATTTAAACGAGTAATCATACAAGTGCACAAGGAGATTGATGCAAATTAAAAATATAAATATATATTACATAAAAATAGCAATAATATAGTATTGAAATACTTACTATAAATACACACTATAAAAAAATATATATATGTATATAATATATTTTATTGTAGAATACATAAATATTGATATGTATAATATTATATTTACCTATTAAGACAGTGAGAGGTAATGTTCTTTCAGCTTTTTCTTAAAGGAAATTATAGTACGCGAGTCTCGAATGCTATGCGGAAGAGCATTCCACAGTCTGATAAATTCAACATTAAAAGAGTAGCCATAAGCACAAGTATTATGTGTAAGGGTTTTAAGGAGGGAGGAAGTCCCAGAACGCAAGGGTCTATCTCTAGAGATTAAGAACTCAAAACGTTCGCGAAGATAAGGCGGAGAAAGTGGATTCCTAATGATATTAAATAGATGGGATAAAATATGCACATTACGGCGGTGACGAATAGGTAACCACTTTAATTCCTTACGAAAGTGAGAAACGCGATCAAATTTGCGAATTTTAAAATTTCTGGATTAGTATCTTTACTTGTATAAAAATCTTTTGTTAAATAGTTAATTATTGCTGGGACGAAGTGAGCTACCTATATAGATTACTAGATTACCGCAACTAGAATTTAAAACCAAGGTAAAGAGATTTTTTGAGAAAAATCAATTTTATTCCGTTACAGAATAGATTTTGTTTCATTGGTTTTGTTATTTACTTATTTGTATATTTTTTTATCGACTTCTATCAAAATTGTTTGATAGTATTTTCATTTTACTTTATGTAATAAAAAGTTACGTTTATAATGTTAATTTTAGTTTAATTAATTTAATGGACAAACTATGTATAACGGACACTGTTATGTGGAGAATAAATGATTGTATTGTATTGTATTGAGCATTTTTGAAGGCGAATTTTTTTTTGATATTTTCTATAACATTGTATACAACGTGTAACAGAAAGATGTAACCATATTTGAAGAGCTTATTCAGACAATGGTATAGAACAACTTTTACTATGGAACAAACCCTGTATATCGAAAAAAAATCGACTGTTTCATAGAAAAATGCAATGCCGCTCGGCCGAAATGCATGGAAGGGCAGATTTTTTTTTTGAGATATCAGTGTTGGCTCCATAGTAAAAGTTCTATACCATTGACTGAATAAGCTCTTCAAATATGGTTACACCTTTCTGTTACACGTTGTATAACGCCGTGTGCGCCGGCGCCGCTCCGACCTTCGGCGTGGGAGTAGCGGTGCAGATGACACATCGTCAGCGGTAATAGGGTCGTCCGTCTCGTTATCCAGTTGTGCTGACACGATCATTTCGTCGCTTCCACTCATTTCGATAATTACCCGCCTATAAATTATCTTATCTCTTCTATCTCGCTACGATACTATTCGACTAGTGGTATTTTCGGTTTTAAAAGTTGAGCACAAATGAGAAATATAAAAAAAGTAAAATAATTATTATAAAAATACAATATGGGTATCACATTCTAGTTATTAAAAATTTGATTGTAAAAATATATAGTTTGGCTATGTTTAATTGCATTTATTTCGAGAAATTCTTGAAAAACCATAAAAAATGTATGCACCCCCTTATCTCCAAAACTGGTAGACCGAAAAATATGAAAAAAATCATGGTAATATATATATGTGTTTATGTAAAGATTACAGGAAAAATAAGCGGTTGAGAATTTCACGAAAAATAACGACAAAATTAAAATTATCATCCACAATACGGAACCTTAGGTACGCGAGTCTGACTCGCACTTGGCCGGTTTTTTAATTAATGTTATCAAGTCATTTTCACTTTTGAAATAGAAGTAAAATTAATGTTACAAATGTTCGCCGACTTTTTTCGTAATAAGTTAACTTCACTCTCTATAGAAAAAAACGCGAAGTAAGCTCCCCAAATTGCGAATAAATGTATTTATAGCAAAGTTGTGGCGGAGAGAATTGAAACTACTCCTGGATTTTCGTTACACATTATCATTTTTATTTATTTCTCAATATCTTTAGACATTTATTTATTTCATACGACAAATAAGTTTTTCGGAAAATCCAGAAAAACCTCGAATATTCACTGGTTATGTGTGCCCTCAGCGCACGAAGCGAGCGTTCTAATATAGACTTTCTGAAAATATAATTGAGTTCAAAATCACTTAATAGGATTGTTGTGTCCCATGGGCAGTTCCTTAACCCTTAATTTAAGGCGATATGCAAAAAAAAAAAATGGGTGTTTCTTTTCTGTGTATTTCATGAAATACACGGAAAATTTTGATAAATTTCTGGTATATGCATTTTGACTAAGTATATAATCTAGGGTTTTGAAATCGGAAAACAAGTTTGGATAAATTTTTCTCAATAGAAATAATTGTTGAAATGAGGTCTTCAAACACACTTTTTCTCCTCGTTTGACGAATAGGAACCATATACAGAACTCAAACATATTTTATTAGGTGTGTTTTAACAATATCAAGAGATTTCATATTTGAAATTTTACTAGCTGTAATAGCTATTTTGCTAGCTTTTTAATAAAAATATAAAACCAAAATTTTTCCCTTTTGCCCTGAATCCGCCCCTCTCACACTGCGCGATTTTTCGCTTGGAGTGACAGTGACAAAAATTAAATTCACATTTACATAAGGAGTGGGTAAAAAGGTCTCGGTCCTTTTTAGGACATAGGGGTAACAAGATGGAAAAGTTAGAAACCGCTGGCATACTCTTATCTATTCAGTCAGCGCGGGCGGAGCTGCCAGCTTAAGGCTTCTCCCAACGCCAACGACCTTGAACTAAGGAACTTTGTAACCATTTTATACGGTAACTATAGCATTTTTCAACAGAAGAAAAATACATAGTAATTTGCATGATACAAATAGTGATGTGGTTTTTCTTGAATTTCATTATAATATACATAAGTGAAGCAAGAAAATTCTAAGTTTACCTTTATTTCTCGATTTTTTGTTCACTTGTAACAACATAACTGCTGCAGTTTTTATCGAAACAGTATGAAAATTTATAAACTTTTAGATAAAATAATATAAAATGATTTGGTTTTCTCAGTTCTTGGAAATTAATTTTATTTTGGATAAAATAAACTAAAAACACACTATTTTCACACATGTCAGCCGCAGCGACTGACGTAACAGCCATGTTGCAGTGCGAGCTGATAAGGACTTTATTTTAATATGGTTTTGTTCAAAATTTCAACCACCACGAATCGAGTTGCTAATTATTCCGACGGAGCCACCTTAAGGTAAGGTATTCATCTATAATATTATATGGGTCGTAATAAAAGCTCCGAAAACTAAATTAAAAATGAGGATGTTCAATTTATGAATGTTACTGCTTTGAATACTAATTTACCGAAAACTTCTGTGCTAATAAATATACTAAACCTACCGAAAACTACCGAATGAAATACTGAAAATTCCGAAAACTACTGTCAGCTAATTTTATCGTAGAACTCCGAATAGTTTGTTTTTCGGAGGCTTTATTATTATCCTAATTATATTACATATTATAGGTATTTTATAAATGAGTGAAGTCATTGTATGAGTACAATGAACCCAAAACCCAGAGCATAAAGGATCACTGAATATTAATAATAATAATAATTTATGTATTTGGTACAATAATTTTGGATAACAAAAACAAAAACAAAAACCAAGTTGTAAGTTAACTAAGCAAATGATTGCTTGTGATAAAAATATAACATAAAAATGTGCCGTTGGCAACTGTGGTAATATTTGCGTATTACATGGTGAGAACAAAAAACAAAAAAAAGAACAAAAAGAAAAAAATATATGGTTTGATTTAACAAAAAATTGTAATAGAACAATTTTAAAAACGAAATTTAAAAATAAAATTAAAATTAGCATTCAAGTTATTCAAAAAGATTGTATGAGAGAGGGTGTGAGGGTGTGTGTGAGGGTGTGTGGGTGTGTGTGTATTATTATGTATTATTCACATGCCACTAGCTATTAATTAGCAATTGAACCGATTTGTCGAAGGCAACGGTTACGAACAAGCTTTTTATACGTTCAGTTGTAATTAAAGCATTTCAAAAGTAATTAAACAATTCCGTAGACTTTACGCTTTACAACTTTAATTTTGCGTAACAAAAAGGAATAGTAATAAAAGGTTCGTGAGTATAATATTACGGTTGGACCGCAGGGCTAAAACGCGCATGTGGTTAAAACGAGGGAGAGGCGTGTGTCCTTTGTCTTTGAATCAAGTACTTTGCAAATTTATATATTTATAATTTTTCCCTTTAAGCAAAAATAAAACAAGTATGTGAAGGAAGAAGGTGCAAATTTCTTTGCTAGTAAAGCGTTTTATACATCTTTTTCTTGTCAAAAGCGACGAAGTTGCGGTTATGCGTGTGCGCTTCTTGTATTGACGATCCTTGATCGCTGTTCTTTGTTACGTACGTATGACGCAGTGACACCTGTCGTTGCCCTTTCTTGATTTCAGTTTTTTTTATTTTATACAAGTTGATATAATTAAACTGAAATCCATTTAAAAACAAAATGATTATAGGGCGGAAATCAAAAGGCAATTATTTTTTATTTAGTTTTTACGTTTTCACCAGAATAATATCCAACGTTTAATAAAACTCACATAAAGTCATTAAGTTCGCCAGAAAAGCTGTTGGTCTTGATAAAGCCACATTTATGTGCAACTAATTACACGTATGAGTTCATGATCCTTGTAATTTTTTTTTATCTAGACTCTATACACATTAATCTTTGAACGCGAGTATCGTAAGTTTGATAACAATTTTGAGGAAATTACCAAGTAAACTAAACCTTATCTCATACAAGATAAGACTCTCGGGTTACAGCAAATTTACTGTATTGTAGGTTCCCTTTATAATGGAAATTCAGTTCATTTATGGTCTTCAGTGTGTATTGGTAAGATAGCAAAATATCGCTATGCTCGTGTTTCAAATCGTCCTCGTAAGTTATTGCCTCCTTACCGCACTTGTAGCATAGGTAAACTACTATTTACGCAGAAGTAAGTGTTAAATAGAGTATTATGCTTCTGTAGCCGTAAAGGGTAAAAAAAAACCCGGCCAAGTGCGAGTCAGACTCACGCACCTAGGGTTCCGCATTGGGGATGATAAATTTAATTATGTAATTTTTTTTCGTGAATTTCTCAACCGCTTTATTTTTTCTGTAATCTTTACGTAAACACATATTACCATGATTTTTTTTTATTTTTCGGTTTACCAGTTTTGGAGATAATTTATAATTTATTTTATAAATTATTTGGAGATTTTTTATGGCTTTTCAAGAATTTCTCGAAATAGATGAAATTAAATATAGCCAAACTGTATATTTTTATAATCAGCTTTTTAATACCTACAATTTACTTTATTGTATTTCTATTTTGGCTCAACTTTTTTTAAATCGCTATAGTTTTCCTGTAATTAGCCAGTTATATCTATAATGGACATATTTTTTGTACTATAAAACCTTTCGTCCAATGGAATGGACAGACATTACAAGATATTAATTAAAAAATAGATAAAGGATACTAACGTTAGTAAAATTGGTGTAAAAAATGTTATCTAGTAATTTCCAAATTTGCTGTCTGAGGAAAAAGATAAGCACAGAAGCAAAGGCAATATTTGTTTTTTTAATTTATACTTTAAGTACTTTATATCGCTTCAAAGTAATTCCACTGTGAAATTCGAAAAAAGTGGAATTACGGACACTCTTACAGTCCAAATTTAATTTTCCTAGGTCCAGCTCTGGGCATTAATATATCAGTCAGTCAGATATATAGATTTTTTATAAAGATTTATATATAGATTTCTCAAACGCAATACAGACATGTATTCACAGTCAAGACTGAATGACAGGCCATCACTGAAGCTTTCCCAGGTCATTGCTTTTCATTTAAAGCTAGTAGCCCTGAGCATAATAGCGATCATGGCCGATTGTGTACTGGGGCCTTTGGAAGAATATAGTTCCTTCCTTGTTCACATATTGTGACTAAAATTTTCCAGGTAAAAAGTTTGTTCAAATGGAGAGTGCTACCATTACAGCTGTGAAACAGTTTTCAAAATTGGCGCAGTAGTAGCTCCAAAATTTTCATGAAGATTTACTAATTTATTTAAACGTAACAAATGTGTATCAAAAGAAGGTTGTGGACCCCTGGCATTGCGATTTTTATGCCTGATGGTTGTCTGTCGAGATTACCCACGACCTTATCTCTCATACACCCACATTATACTTGCCCCACCCTAGTGTGGAACTATGGGTTTACTTGCTTACCTAAGGGCATTTGTGCACTCATAGTATTCGTGTTTTTTCCTAGATGAATTTCGGATCCGTTTTCAAGTTGTTCGTAACAAATCACGAGCACGAATCGAGTACGAGTGAGTGCACAAACGACCTACAGCTGTTTTATTTTATTATTAGATTATTATAGGTAGATGCAGTATTCTATTAATTTTAGGTTATAGTATACATAGTATAATATATAGTACAATTTATTTTATGGTATTGCAGAAGCTCATAACCGATTATATTCATGGACGCCGGGAGTAGGACGAGGAGCCCACTAGCGCATTGTCTTAGAGAACATTTTTTAAATTCATTTTATAAAAGAACGTGTCTTGACGTGACGTAAATGCCCAAACGTATTGTATCGTATTTTTTTATACGATATATCTCCCAATAATAATCCTAGCGGGCGCCCATGATAATATTTGCCATAGTTGTGTATTCAGGATCTTTAGGAACTTACAGCTAAATCTACAGGTTATACATTTGTTATAGAGTATTATAAAAAGAAAATAGAAAAAAAGAAACTGTTTTTGTACAAATACAAAATATCATCAATCCATATAGAGCTGATAGGCTAGCTCATGACTGACCAGAATATCAAAATATGACCACAGTATAGGTATAATCGATAGTGGTCCAGTTATTGGTACTTTTATGAAGTTACAGAAACTTAGACAAATTTTTACGAGCCAAATTTTAAGGTTAAATTTTTTGTTACGTAACCTACCTAACGAGCCCAACTATATTTAAATAAAAAACTGGTCAGGTGCGAGTTGGACTCAGAGTTCCGTAAAACCACACAATATAAATATTGCTTACAAATATAAATTAATATCCATAGCAACATCAAAGCGGCAAAAAACAAGATATGCAAAGGTGATGATAATAATAATATAATAATAATTCATTATTGTTTTGTGCTTTGAACACATGGAGTCTATAGTATTGCCCCAGAAAATCACACCATACGATACCAAAGGATCGACCTCGACACCACGTATGCATAGTACGCAGTCATCAGTCATCCCTGTACTATGTTTACTACTTTGTGGAGCATATATAGTGCATATACAAACGAATTTATCTTTATGTAGTTATGTTAAATTTGCTTAGTCCCACAAATTTACTTTTAACTGTCCACCACAACAACTTGCGCTCGAAACATTCCTGAGCTCGGTATAGATGTCATAATTTATATACAGCGCCATGAAACTTTTGCAACGGGATAGCTTACGACCTATACTAAAATATTATAGCAACCACGCAGTTCCCTAGAGTTTAGAATACATAAGTGAAAAAATCCAGTTATAAACCAATCCGAATAACTACAAGATACGACCTCTGAACCTGGCAGGTGAACCTGCGTCCCCGCAGTGGCGGTCCCCCCAGAGCCCGCTGCTCCCGAGGCGTCACCTTAATCATTAAGAAATTCGGCGGCGGCCACAAAGCGGTGATTGATGCGCGCGTTTACTGCACCCGTGGCACCGCTGCGCTGCGCCTGCGCTGAAAAAATGAATGCTTTATTAACTCGTTTAGGCACCGGCGCTCATTAGATAGTCTCTGTGAAAGCGAACGTTTGTTCGTTTGTTTGTTACCTTACTCTCAAATAAAGTAACGCTTAAAACTTTTTGTGATAGCTTTGTAATATGTGTGTACTAGTATCTAAGATTTTTGGCGCTAACGCGATTCTACCCCATAATAAGTATGGCAGTCAAAAGGCAGTAGATATTTCCAAATTTTTGGATCATAGCCGCATTGATTTTAGGGGAGGAAAGGCCATGAAAAAAATATCCAAAAGATCTAAACCCACAGCAAACAACTAGTTAAAAATATTAATCAAGTCTCAGCCGAGGCGGGGCGATAGCGCGAGTATGATGTATCGAGCTTTGATTACATTAACGTATTTAGTAATTAAATCCACGCCGGGAAGTCTCCTCAACAAAAGAGAACCGGCGTTCACCAATTAAGAGTGCTTCACTAATGACTGGTAAATAAATTAGGCTTCGCCAATGGCTCCTTTGTTCATGAATCGAACTGCGAAGCGTGGTAGAGCATTCTTTGGAAATCTTCAAGTGTAGAAGAAGGCAACAAACGACGAGGGAGTTCAAGCAACACCATTAATTGTACTTTGGTGGAGGCATTTGACAGATTACGACGCAGAAATAACCTACGTAGTAGAAATCAAAACAAATAAAATAATAAATAACAAAATGATTTATATAAAAACGGCTCACCTCAATACGTGTTATGATCGGGAAAGCCGACCAGTTTCAGCAGATTTAGACTGCCTTCATCTGGGCGAGTAAAGACGTTTACGCGACGACGTTACGCCTCACACTGCGGGCTGCGGCTCGCAGGGCTCGGGATGACATCGATGCAGATGGTATTGGTGGTCGGACCGGTAGGGCGTCCGCACAATTAGTTACTTCCGGGCTTGCGTTATTATTTACCGGAGTGACACCAAACAACGATAAACACGCGGAACTTATAGTATCTACGTCACTTTCAGTAAAGTCTGTGAGTGATCCGGTAACTGTTTTTAGCACAGGTTTCCACACCGCGGGCAAAGCCCAACCACTGTCTCTATTGAAATTCGGACGTCGGCTTATTTCTATGGATTCGCGAATTTTACGTGGCACAAATAACTTTTCACGAACTAACACTTTCGCTTTATCGAATCTCATAAAATGTGTAGTATCCGAATTTACGACATGGTCTGCAACGGCGGATCCGTTGCAATCGAGTTTTCTCATGCATCTAATGTGTTCCGTCAGTCTGGTTGACACGTTCCGTCTCGTCTCACCGATGTAACTCTTGCCACAGTCACATGGGATGGAATAAACACCGGGGGTATTTAGTGGCTCTTTGTCCTTCGGCGAACGCAGTAACTGCCTTAATCTACTGGGTGGACGGAAAAATGTTTTAATGCTGTATTTCCGGCGAAGCAGATGTCCTATTTTATCCGTCACACCCTTCACAAATGGAAGATACACCGGAGCTCTTTCAACCACATGTGGGCGCTGATAGGTGGACTGGTTCGCTATCCGGTTACACTGCCTCCAGTTGTAGCCATTACTCTCAAGTACGTTTCTGACATGACTGAGTTCAGCGTCCACATATTGCAGATCGCACAGACTCAGTGCTCTGTTAATAAGCGTACGAGGGACGGACGAGAGATGTTTCGGGTGATGGTGTGAGTCGGCTCGCAGGTATCGGTCTGTGTGTGTTTGTTTCCTGTACACCGTGTGTTCCAACCTGCCTCCGGGACTTCGTACCACCAACACGTCGAGAAACGGTAAAACACCATTGACTTCACTCTCACTAGTAAACGCTACTTTAGGATGGATGGAATTTAAGTGTGCTGTGATGTGTTCCACTTCATTACGATTGACAATGGCAAAAACATCGTCAACATAACGCCACCAGTATCTTGGAGTATACGGTGTATTCTGAAGAGCTTTTTGCTCAAACCACTCCATGAATATATTTGCTACTACCGGAGCTATGGGGGAACCCATAGCCACTCCGTCAGTTTGAAGGTAAAAATCTCCACGCCAGATCAGATAGCCGCTTCGAAGACAAAATTCTATAATGTTTATGTACTCTATAGGCATATCATTTTCCTTCAATAGGTCAGCGATGATATTTACTGTCTCTCCCACAGGTACATTCGTGAATAGGGAAGTCACGTCGAAGCTAACCATAAGTTCGTTGTCCTTTAAACGAACATCATCCAACATTTGAACGAAGTGTCTTGAGTCCTTCACATAGCTACTCGTTTTCCCCGTCAATGGTTGTAAAATGTTTGCCATATGACGTGACAAATTGTATGTCGGCGAATCGGAGTGGCTATGGGTTCCCCCATAGCTCCGGTAGTAGCAAATATATTCATGGAGTGGTTTGAGCAAAAAGCTCTTCAGAATACACCGTATACTCCAAGATACTGGTGGCGTTATGTTGACGATGTTTTTGCCATTGTCAATCGTAATGAAGTGGAACACATCACAGCACACTTAAATTCCATCCATCCTAAAGTAGCGTTTACTAGTGAGAGTGAAGTCAATGGTGTTTTACCGTTTCTCGACGTGTTGGTGGTACGAAGTCCCGGAGGCAGGTTGGAACACACGGTGTACAGGAAACAAACACACACAGACCGATACCTGCGAGCCGACTCACACCATCACCCGAAACATCTCTCGTCCGTCCCTCGTACGCTTATTAACAGAGCACTGAGTCTGTGCGATCTGCAATATGTGGACGCTGAACTCAGTCATGTCAGAAACGTACTTGAGAGTAATGGCTACAACTGGAGGCAGTGTAACCGGATAGCGAACCAGTCCACCTATCAGCGCCCACATGTGGTTGAAAGAGCTCCGGTGTATCTTCCATTTGTGAAGGGTGTGACGGATAAAATAGGACATCTGCTTCGCCGGAAATACAGCATTAAAACATTTTTCCGTCCACCCAGTAGATTAAGGCAGTTACTGCGTTCGCCGAAGGACAAAGAGCCACTAAATACCCCCGGTGTTTATTCCATCCCATGTGACTGTGGCAAGAGTTACATCGGTGAGACGAGACGGAACGTGTCAACCAGACTGACGGAACACATTAGATGCATGAGAAAACTCGATTGCAACGGATCCGCCGTTGCAGACCATGTCGTAAATTCGGATACTACACATTTTATGAGATTCGATAAAGCGAAAGTGTTAGTTCGTGAAAAGTTATTTGTGCCACGTAAAATTCGCGAATCCATAGAAATAAGCCGACGTCCGAATTTCAATAGAGACAGTGGTTGGGCTTTGCCCGCGGTGTGGAAACCTGTGCTAAAAACAGTTACCGGATCACTCACAGACTTTACTGAAAGTGACGTAGATACTATAAGTTCCGCGTGTTTATCGTTGTTTGGTGTCACTCCGGTAAATAATAACGCAAGCCCGGAAGTAACTAATTGTGCGGACGCCCTACCGGTCCGACCACCAATACCATCTGCATCGATGTCATCCCGAGCCCTGCGAGCCGCAGCCCGCAGTGTGAGGCGTAACGTCGTCGCGTAAACGTCTTTACTCGCCCAGATGAAGGCAGTCTAAATCTGCTGAAACTGGTCGGCTTTCCCGATCATAACACGTATTGAGGTGAGCCGTTTTTATATAAATCATGAATTATCCTCAAGTCTCATTTAATTCTATAATAAATAACAAAATCTTTTTAAAAACAAGTCCCTATTTGCTGTGCCTAGTAAAAGGCAACTAAGTTGTAAGATCCTTGTTTTTATTTTCATCATTTTTGTACACTTGGTTTGCAATAAACGTTTGAGTTTGAGTTCATTTTATTTTTATAAACAAGCCATGTACTTACGTATAACAATGAGTTAAGATAGCTGAAACTGATTTAATAATTTTCTTAATTAGGTTTATTTTTTAGGCATTTTAATCTTATAGTAGTTTTAGTTATTTTTCAAGTTTTAAATTTTTAAGTTATATTTTAATACTTTACAATACAATACAATATTCTTTGTTGAAAACAAAAAAAAAACAATTTTATAATAAGTAGTAGGGTACAATTGCCAGTCTTATCACTAAAAGCGATCTCATCCAAACAACCTTTGGATGGAAGAACTCCTAAAAAAGAGACGAATAAAGGCGGTGCATATAATAAAACACTTTAAAACATATTGAAGAATTAAATAAATAAACTATAAAGATATATACAATATACACAAATAATAAAAATCACGTAAATGAATTATATATATACACAAATGATATACTTTATACAAATAAATATGTATTAATATAGATATATTACAAACAAGAAATACATAAAGATAGTTCTGTTTTAAATGAAAGCTCGTCTTATTGTGAGAGGAAAAGCATTCCACAGATTTACAGCTTTAAGAGTAAAAGAGTTCCCATAAAAACTTTATGTTGAATTTTTTTTCAAAAACCTTGTTGCGCGAATTGTTAAGAAATACTTCGGCAAATCAATCATTATCCAATGACATTAATTGTTACATACTTTTATGAATTTTTCACGTGACAAGCTTTTTGTAAACATAAAATATCAAATAATATTCAACGATCTAAACTTATTTTATACGTTGCATTCTATGGCTTAAACAAAAGTTTGTTTTAGGTGTTTTATTTATTATTTGAAGGGTGGTAAAAGAAATGTAGCCTGCCATCTTGGGGCGACCGCCATATTGAATTCAGTAACTAACACGTTAAATAAAAGCTTGTAATAAAAAAAAGGACCATGTACTTTTTTTTGACCATGTACTTTATTTCTGGAAGATAAGTGGGTAGGTTGAAAACTTAGCACTGATAAAATCATAGAGAAAACCATTAATCGCGGGGGCTGGTGGCCAAGAACAAACTTTCGCGCATTTTTTAACAAAGTCGTTTAAGTTTATCCAAAAGTTCTTTTCACGAAAAAGAATCCTGTCAAAGTACTTTTATTGTCAAGTAATAAATACGTAAATGCCTTGATCTACAGAATTCTTTCGTGAAGTTGATCACGGAAGTGACGTACAAATTAGTGTTTTCCACTTCAAAATATCATTTGAAAAATAAAAAAAAGTTTCGCGTTTCTACTTGCTACGAGAGCGCGCAATTTCACTCCCTTTAAAATACTTCTGGTGTCGGTTTTTTGAGTCTCTTTGGTTACTTATGTTATCTAATTATGAGATTTTACGAACTTTTGTCAAGGATTATTTGGGTTTCGTAGTACCTAAAAGGTACAAAAGGAACCTTTAAGGTGAGACGGAACCTTTAAGGTGAGACGGAACCTTTAATCCGTCCATCCGTCCGTATGTCACAGACTCATAACTTTAGCACAGATAAAGACTTGATTTTGGCACAAAAATAGCATTAATTTGCCCACATAACATGGTGTAAAGAAAATTAGAAATTGTTCAAATTATTTCTAATACAAAAAGAGAAAAAAAAATGTTGTCCTAAAAATACAATGTGGATACCAAATTGTAGATATTAAAAAGTTGATTGTAAAAATATACACTTTTACTCTATTTACTGGCACTGATTTCGAGAAATCTTTGAAAAACCACAAAAAATGTATGTCCCTCCCCCTTATCTCCGAAACTGGTGGACCGAAACATATTAAAAAAATGACAATTATAGGTCATAATTCAAAAAAGCTTAACACAAATGAAAAATATAAATAAAAAATCATTACTAAATTCTCGAAATCAGTGCCAGTAAATAATTAAAGTATATATTTTTACAATCAGTTCTTTATCCACAATTTGATACCCATATTGTATTTTTATGATTGAAATTTAGATAAACTTTTTATGATTTTTCATTATATATTTTTTCTCTTTTGTATTAGAAACATTTTGAACAATTTCAAATTTTAAAAAAAAATGTGCCCTGTTATGCTATTTTGTTGCCAAATTTCAAGTCTTTATCTTTAAGGGCGCACCGAGCGTTTGCCTTTGCCTGTCTTTTTCTTTACTACAAGTGTAAAGAAAATGACGAAACTTTTGCACTTTTCAATGTTTATCGTTGTTATTTTCATCATATTGTTCTTAAATAAAAAACTATCGTGTATTGTATAAATGCTCCAGTCATCTATGAACTTTATTTTAGGAAACTATCTAATAATATCAAATTACTTATTTATATAAAAAGTAGGGAAATAGAGGAAAAAATTACTCGAAAAGAGGTAACTTTGCAAATTTATTCTATTGAGCCAACTTTATCAAATCGTAGTACCAGGTATGGCCTGGTATGGTTAATAAAGAACTTGAAATAAATATTTAATTTCATGGGTATCTCGTACAACAGATGAGGTAAGACCAAATGTTTATTAGACAAATTTTATCCTGAACAATAATCCTACCGATTCGTATGATAAAATAGCGAGGGTTTATTTTTTTATTTTGATTTGGTTCGATTCCCGGGTGAGACAAGCGAATTTCAGAATATCTTTGAATGCAGTTTTGTTCCTTGAAAAAAAATAAAGGAATGTTTCCTTTCAGTAAAATGAGCTAACTAAAGGATTTAAGGTAGTTCCCCTCCAGGGCCCTTAAATTTTTCCAGCCTGTATATACCCAATAATACCAATATAGTTCCCTAGATTTAAATTTAATTGTTTAGTAATTCAAACAAGGGTTTTAAAAATCTGTTTGAATGTGTAAAAAGGTCGGTGCGCTCTTAACGGTATGAGGCTGTGACATACGGATGGACGTACGCATTCTTACCATAAAGGCTCCTTTTGTACCTTTTAGGTACTACGGAACCCTAAAAATGTTATTCCATGCTCGACCAGTAGGAAACAAACCTGGACCCAAGAGTCCATCCTGCCAAATAGCTACCGACGCTGTAACTCAAACAGAAACCGCAAAAAAATGGCGTTCGACTGGTTTTAAATGATAACTGCAAACATCATCAATTATCCTCAACCGTAATCAGACTAATATGTAAATCAAAGCAATTGTAGTGTAAGGTAACGGTTATAGTTCATAAGCTTGGGAACTAGTAGCCATATTCGTGGTCGAGAGCCTTCGGCGATGCTGCGCTACTGGTTACTGGTCAAAAAAGCTTACAAAAAAACACTTGAAATCTCTCAAGTCTCCGCCCAATTTTTATTCTCTCCTTTAGCCAAGCAATTATGTATACAATAATTACACTAAACCAATTCCCAACCAGCTTACATGTGTGTAATCAAGTCATAGCTTAGCTGGAGGCGTGTTTTTTCCATAAGGTAAAAAGTAAACTGCTGCAATGTTATGTATGCCTACATATACCTATATGTGGGTAATCAAATCAGTAACTTTACGGATTAAAACATGAAATTAAATTCTAAAATGTTAAGGGTATGGGTGACCTAAGACTGAGCGCTTCAATTTGCATCATGTGGAACTGAACCCCATGACGTTTCATTATTGTTTAAAATAACGCGCTAAGTCTACAATAGAGTAAAATAGAGAGTTATAAAATATTTCATTTACAGTAAATAAAAAAGTATCATTTGATGTAAAAAAAATAACTAGGTTTTTCTAACGATTGAGTAAACGCTAGAAAAACCTAGGTATATTTTGTAATAACTAGTATCCTGATTATTGCAACAAAATCATTCAAAGTCTGTCGTTTTATTTCTGTTAGCGTCATGTCCCCTGGTAGAGTTTATTTCAGTCAAGTAGTTTGAACCAAATTTAGAAACATTAAGGGCCTACTGCAATGCAAATGACACAAACTCCCAAAAGATTTTGAAGAGACAAATGGCGTAGATTATTTCGGATCAAAACAGTTTATTCTGTAAAACTAGTGGGAATGGCTCGTCAAACATTATCAATCACATTGACTCCCGCCGCGAGCCGAATTGCCTTAATTTGATAAATGCAATTAGCTACCTAAAAGAAATCTAATCTTCATAAAAAGCTCGCCGCTGCGTTTTTGACGGCTCGAGTTTTTTGAAGACGTTTGCATTATGGATGGTTTATTAAAGTCCTTCCTTTCTTACAGAGCAGCGAGAATGATCTTTTTAGGATCGCGAATTCAGTTTCATGAATTGATGACTATATATATTCATATCCATATATATTTCAGTAGATTTATGAATAAAGTAAATAGAGTCAAGCAGTGCTACAATGTGGCAATTGCAGTTTTACAGGACAACATTTCACAGCTGTCATGAATTATTGTAACTTTCGGGTACTTGTCAAGTCAGATTGTGTATTTTGCTCTTCGGCTAAGTATTTTTATAATTATCAACGATTCTGCTGCAAATTTGTTATTTTTAAATTTGAGACAATGATGAGTTTGTGTCATCATGAGGTTTTTTAGAACACTTATATTCAAAATTCACTCAATAGTTATTCAACAAAACCTTATTACCTATGTATTGTGTATGCTGCCATCGTAAAGTTTCCAGTAGTTTCTGTAAATTAGGATTTAAAAAATTTTGAATTTTAAACATGTTGAAATTCTAATTTACAGAAACCAATGGAAACTTTGCGATGCAAATAACATAATTATAATATATTTAATATTATAATATATTTATAATTATAATATATATATGTATATAATTATAATATATTTTGCTTTGCAGCATATAACATATGTATAAGTAGGTAATAAGGTTTTGTTGTATAACTATTGAGTGAATTTTGAATTTAAGTGTTCTGTTTCGATTAATTAGGAAAAGGCGGGTTTTTCACAATCTGGCTCCGATACAGCTCTTATATTATTTTTATCCATCTTGGTCACCCGTATAGGAGTAGGCCTTCAAAGACAGCTCTAATATTGCAGTTTGAGTATATTTATTAGCCTTTAATTGTACGTATCTTGTTTTCATAACACACTTGCTGATACCAAATACAAATTTTAAATAAATAATAAGCAAATGCAGATTTGAACAAGAACTCGTAATAACTGTAAAATACCCTTATTAAGGTTGAAAAGTAATTAAGGGGTCAAAGGATCCGTTTCGAGCAAGTCATTTCAGTGGCACTGGCAAGTGGAACGCACGGTGTGGTTTAATGTCTAATTCACTGCGCTACCAACAGGTGGCAGGAGAGCGGCTTTTCAAATCTGACAGACGCCATTGCCTTTACGTCAAAAAGCCGCGAATAAAATTAATGATGTTCGCGCCTTAATGACGTTTCACGACGCCGCTCCATTGTATCCGTAATACAACAATTATTGAGATCATTTATTAAGTTTATTGATCTTTTAACTTAATCTTTTATTTTGTAATTTAGTTGCGCGCAGACTCTAAAAAAAATATCTCATATGCGGAGGCATTTTTTTTAGAGTCTGCGCGCAACTAAATTACAAAATAAAAGATTAAGTTAAAAGATCAATAAACTTAATAAATGATCTCAATAATTGTTGTATTACGGATACAATGGAGCGGCGTCGTGAAACGTCATTAAGGCGCGAACATCATTAATTTTATTCGCGGCTTTTTGACGTAAAGGCAATGGCGTCTGTCAGATTTGAAAAGCCGCTCTCCTGCCACCTGTTGGTAGCGCAGTGAATTAGACATTAAACCACACCGTGCGTTCCACTTGCCAGTGCCACTGAAATGACTTGCTCGAAACGGATCCTTTGACCCCTTAATTACTTTTCAACCTTAATAAGGGTATTTTACAGTTATTACGAGTTCTTGTTCAAATCTGCATTTGCTTATTATTTATTTAAAATTTGTATTTGGTATCAGCAAGTGTGTTATGAAAACAAGATACGTACAATTAAAGGCTAATAAATATACTCAAACTGCAATATTAGAGCTGTCTTTGAAGGCCTACTCCTATACGGGTGACCAAGATGGATAAAAATAATATAAGAGCTGTATCGGAGCCAGATTGTGAAAAACCCGCCTTTTCCTAATTAATCGAAACAGAACACTTAAATTCAAAATTCACTCAATAGTTATACAACAAAACCTTATTACCTACTTATACATATGTTATATGCTGCAAAGCAAAATATATTATAATTATATACATATATATATTATAATTATAAATATATTATAATATTAAATATATTATAATTATGTTATTTGCATCGCAAAGTTTCCATTGGTTTCTGTAAATTAGAATTTCAACATGTTTAAAATTCAAAATTTTTTAAATCCTAATTTACAGAAACTACTGGAAACTTTACGATGGCAGCATACACAATACATAGGTAATAAGGTTTTGTTGAATAACTATTGAGTGAATTTTGAATATAAGTGTTCTAAAAAACCTCATGATGACACAAACTCATCATTGTCTCAAATTTAAAAATAACAAATTTGCAGCAGAATCGTTGATAATTATAAAAATACTTAGCCGAAGAGCAAAATACACAATCTGACTTGACAAGTACCCGAAAGTTACAATAATTCATGACAGCTGTGAAATGTTGTCCTGTAAAACTGCAATTGCCACATTGTAGCACTGCTTGACTCTATTTACTTTATTCATAAATCTACTGAAATATATATGGATATGAATATATATAGTCATCAATTCATGAAACTGAATTCGCGATCCTAAAAAGATCATTCTCGCTGCTCTGTAAGAAAGGAAGGACTTTAATAAACCATCCATAATGCAAACGTCTTCAAAAAACTCGAGCCGTCAAAAACGCAGCGGCGAGCTTTTTATGAAGATTAGATTTCTTTTAGGTAGCTAATTGCATTTATCAAATTAAGGCAATTCGGCTCGCGGCGGGAGTCAATGTGATTGATAATGTTTGACGAGCCATTCCCACTAGTTTTACAGAATAAACTGTTTTGATCCGAAATAATCTACGCCATTTGTCTCTTCAAAATCTTTTGGGAGTTTGTGTCATTTGCATTGCAGTAGGCCCTTAATGTTTCTAAATTTGGTTCAAACTACTTGACTGAAATAAACTCTACCAGGGGACATGACGCTAACAGAAATAAAACGACAGACTTTGAATGATTTTGTTGCAATAATCAGGATACTAGTTATTACAAAATATACCTAGGTTTTTCTAGCGTTTACTCAATCGTTAGAAAAACCTAGTTATTTTTTTTACATCAAATGATACTTTTTTATTTACTGTAAATGAAATATTTTATAACTCTCTATTTTACTCTATTGTAGACTTAGCGCGTTATTTTAAACAATAATGAAACGTCATGGGGTTCAGTTCCACATGATGCAAATTGAAGCGCTCAGTCTTAGGTCACCCATACCCTTAACATTTTAGAATTTAATTTCATGTTTTAATCCGTAAAGTTACTGATTTGATTACCCACATATAGGTATATGTAGGCATACATAACATTGCAGCAGTTTACTTTTTACCTTATGGAAAAAACACGCCTCCAGCTAAGCTATGACTTGATTACACACATGTAAGCTGGTTGGGAATTGGTTTAGTGTAATTATTGTATACATAATTGCTTGGCTAAAGGAGAGAATAAAAATTGGGCGGAGACTTGAGAGATTTCAAGTGTTTTTTTGTAAGCTTTTTTGACCAGTAACCAGTAGCGCAGCATCGCCGAAGGCTCTCGACCACGAATATGGCTACTAGTTCCCAAGCTTATGAACTATAACCGTTACCTTACACTACAATTGCTTTGATTTACATATTAGTCTGATTACGGTTGAGGATAATTGATGATGTTTGCAGTTATCATTTAAAACCAGTCGAACGCCATTTTTTTGCGGTTTCTGTTTGAGTTACAGCGTCGGTAGCTATTTGGCAGGATGGACTCTTGGGTCCAGGTTTGTTTCCTACTGGTCGAGCATGGAATAACATTTTTAGGGTTCCGTAGTACCTAAAAGGTACAAAAGGAGCCTTTATGGTAAGAATGCGTACGTCCATCCGTATGTCACAGCCTCATACCGTTAAGAGCGCACCGACCTTTTTACACATTCAAACAGATTTTTAAAACCCTTGTTTGAATTACTAAACAATTAAATTTAAATCTAGGGAACTATATTGGTATTATTGGGTATATACAGGCTGGAAAAATTTAAGGGCCCTGGAGGGGAACTACCTTAAATCCTTTAGTTAGCTCATTTTACTGAAAGGAAACATTCCTTTATTTTTTTTCAAGGAACAAAACTGCATTCAAAGATATTCTGAAATTCGCTTGTCTCACCCGGGAATCGAACCAAATCAAAATAAAAAAATAAACCCTCGCTATTTTATCATACGAATCGGTAGGATTATTGTTCAGGATAAAATTTGTCTAATAAACATTTGGTCTTACCTCATCTGTTGTACGAGATACCCATGAAATTAAATATTTATTTCAAGTTCTTTATTAACCATACCAGGCCATACCTGGTACTACGATTTGATAAAGTTGGCTCAATAGAATAAATTTGCAAAGTTACCTCTTTTCGAGTAATTTTTTCCTCTATTTCCCTACTTTTTATATAAATAAGTAATTTGATATTATTAGATAGTTTCCTAAAATAAAGTTCATAGATGACTGGAGCATTTATACAATACACGATAGTTTTTTATTTAAGAACAATATGATGAAAATAACAACGATAAACATTGAAAAGTGCAAAAGTTTCGTCATTTTCTTTACACTTGTAGTAAAGAAAAAGACAGGCAAAGGCAAACGCTCGGTGCGCCCTTAAAGATAAAGACTTGAAATTTGGCAACAAAATAGCATAACAGGGCACATTTTTTTTTAAAATTTGAAATTGTTCAAAATGTTTCTAATACAAAAGAGAAAAAATATATAATGAAAAATCATAAAAAGTTTATCTAAATTTCAATCATAAAAATACAATATGGGTATCAAATTGTGGATAAAGAACTGATTGTAAAAATATATACTTTAATTATTTACTGGCACTGATTTCGAGAATTTAGTAATGATTTTTTATTTATATTTTTCATTTGTGTTAAGCTTTTTTGAATTATGGTCAAAGGATCCGTTTCGAGCAAGTCATTTCAGTGGCACTGGCAAGTGGAACGCACGGTGTGGTTTAATGTCTAATTCACTGCGCTACCAACAGGTGGCAGGAGAGCGGCTTTTCAAATCTGACAGACGCCATTGCCTTTACGTCAAAAAGCCGCGAATAAAATTAATGATGTTCGCGCCTTAATGACGTTTCACGACGCCGCTCCATTGTATCCGTAATACAACAATTATTGAGATCATTTATTAAGTTTATTGATCTTTTAACTTAATCTTTTATTTTGTAATTTAGTTGCGCGCAGACTCTAAAAAAAATATCTCATATGCGGAGGCATTTTTTGGACTATTTTTGTCATTATACGGCGTGATGTGAGCGGAGAGGCAATCACAGCTCCGCATGTGGTTTGATTATGAACATGAACGACGTTGGTACCATTCCATCCATCTAGCTTTGTGGACCCGAGGCGGGAAAATCATCACTAACATCTATTAGCCGACGTTACTTCGAGCTTCCGTTGCTAAATTGAGCTATTGTGATATTTGGGATACGTACTTTTTGTTGCAAAGGTGTGTAGATTAACATAATGAGACGGATCGTGCTCTCGTTTCTCTGATACGATTTTGTGGTTGTCTTCAAATTATCCAATTATTCTTGCAATTTTACTGTTTCTTTAACATTAGGTACAAGTGAACAAATCTCATGAGAAATAATAACCAATACCAAGTAACGGTTTAACTATAAACATTATGCTAGTTAACTTGAAAAGGTGTTTGAGATACTTTTTTTTTTATAGAAATTGAGCTGCTGATTTAACCACTATTTATTATGGGTAAAAAAAAATTGCGAGTAATATGTGAACGAGAGCAAATTTAGCCAAGAAGTATTTTCCCTTATTATGTTATTTATTAGATAGCCTAAATAAATAAAAAAACATGTTTTCAATATCCATAATAAAATATATTGTGTAAGTTTTGTTGGATAGGAGTATATTATATGTATATTAGGCATTATGTATATTCACTTTATTGGTTTTGATTCTTCTTTTATTTATGTATTTTGTAAATTGGTATCCCCCTCCACATTACGTGAAATAATACTTTCTTCACCACCCAAAGGTTGGCTGGAAGAAATCGCTTTAAGTGATAAGTCCGCCCTTGTACAACATTGTGTGTTCAAAACTCTGTACTCCATTTTTTATTTGACCGTGTACAATAAAGTGTGTATTCATTCGTTCATTCATTCATACATACATTCATTCATTCATTCATTCATCCTTATACAACAGAGGAGAGCAAAAATGTGAAAATAATCCGCAATTTCTTCACGAACTCCCGGCGATCCTATTTCCTCAGAGCTGCCTAGAGTCAGCAAACAAGACGAGTTTGCAGCAAAGCAAGTGTTTATACGTAGTTCAGACTGAGTGCAAACTTGTTAACGGTTACACCGGCGGCGGCGCAAAGAGCTCGGGAATAGTTCCAGATAGTTCGTAATTAGTTCGGGAACTGTCTTGAGGTACACTTTGGATGCAACGCGGTTAGCAGCCAGGGTTTATCCTTTACTTTGGAACTGCAACATGGTAAAGATGACTCGCAGTGCAGCTATAAGTTCTGATGCAATTAAAATATATCGTCACGACATGAAACCCCGAGGGGGTGTCAGAGGTGTTCCTAAGTGTGAACTATGAAATGCAAGACACAGTCCATACTTGGTACATCCGTTTTTCACGACATTGTTAAGTTCCAGTAAACGTGATGGGTGGTGAGCCCTATCGCCGTATTTCGGATACAATTGGACCAACAATTTAAAGTGCCTTCCGAAGCACGCAGACCGAGCGGTTCAAGCCCACAAGCTAGTTAGCAGGCGAGCGCTCTACCACATGGCCCCAGAGGTGGTCAAAAGCTGATAATATATGGTAGGGCCACAGCCGCAAGCTACGTTGCGCATTGTAGCCAAAGTGTAGCTAAAAGTGTTCGCTGCTGCCTACTGCCTAGACTTGGTTGATTTCAGCATAATATGCATTTTATATGTCTCCACAAGAGAAAAACCCTACCGCTCTACAATTTTCTACTTTTCGCTGGTTCTTCTTGTTACCGCTAGAAGAGGTCTGTTTTTGTATGTTTGAAAAAGTGTTTAGTATTACATGTTATTATGTTAATTAGTTACTATGAATACAACAAAATAAAGGTAGGTAGTTAATTAATTGCATGATCCTGGCACAGGATCAGTCGCGGTGATAATGAGCCAAGCACAGCAATCGAAGATCATCATTGTGGAAAAACACGCTCCGCGAAATCATGACTTACCGCGGAAAATATCGATTATCTGGCTACGTGAAACAATTTATCCGGCAATTGATGATTTCTCAACAATACTAAAGTATTATAATTTGAATCGATGGATATTCACATAAGTACTGCCAGGGTCATAGTTACCGGTAACTGTTATGGATAATATACATAATGCCTTCTCTTCAAGCACGATCGTCGGAAATCTGCGCAATTAGATACAATTGTCTCGAGGATTATTGTAATAAGCTAAAAAGGAATCGATGGATTTCTAGATCTTTTCAGCTGCTACAGCGCCCAAGAGATGTAGATATATTATTTATTTGCAGTGATCGCCGCTACCTTGCAAACCTTAGATATTTATTTATAGCACATTGTGTCTAAATATTTATGCTATCCAAATAAATGCCATTTGGTACAAAATTTGTTCAATTATATGAGGATTTACTTTTTTGATTTCAGGTTCTAGTGTTAGCGTCTTTGTAAAAACACGAAACCTTTTTAAGAGATTCTCTTGCTATAGAAACAGGCAGTGATATTGGTCAGGGCAAGATTTGGTAAACTCGTTTACATTGTGCACCTCGTGATCTTGTTAGCCTTTATTTGGATCTAATGCTGCTTAAACATTTAAATTTAGCATGTTAAGCTGCTTTCTTGTGACTGCAAAGCAATGATCTACGCTACGATCGCCAGCGCGCGCACCGCGGTGATTGGTGGAGAGTTGGCCAATGCGCGCGCATGATCGGACACTCGTTAGATCTCAACGATAAGTTAATTATAGTAGAAGAACGGATGTTCCTACTTATTTTGATGTCTTATCACTTTTCAGTCGTTACAATTATGAAAGACGGTTTATGATGAAAGTCTCGCATAAAGATAATTTCTCAGTGAAATTAGTTGTGGTTATTGTAAGGTTTAATTATCGATTTAATTGATTTTAGTATTTTTTTTTAATAACAATCAAAAAGGAAACGGAAAAACTAAGTATGTATCGTCGAAACATGCTTAATAACAATAAAACAATAATTATGTTTTATTTTTAACTTACTTACCTAACAGGCACAGACTAGCTTACTCGAATAATAACAGAATAAGTATATTTATCTACAGTACCTAACAACATATAAATACATAGATACAATGTCTCAATATAATTGCTGTAAAGACAAAATTATCATCATGCTCTACGACAGGCACAATTCAACTTGTATAAAGATAATAAATATATATTCTATAGAGTCATTATGTTTTATAAGTCTGTAAAAGTTTTTTTAGGGTTCCGTATTACCTAAAAGGTACAAAAGGAACCTTTATAGTGAGACTCCGTTGTCCGTCCGTCCGTATATCACAGTCTAACTTTAGCACCTTCTTAAATTTTGGCACAAAAATTTGGCATAAAATTTGCCCATATTATATAGTGTAAAACAATGCAAAATTTGAAATTGTTCGAAATATTTCCAAAACAAAAGAATGAAAAATCAAAAATATTATCCTAAAAATACAATATGGGTATCAAATTGTAGATATTAAAAATCTGTTTGGCAAAATATGTATTTTCTTATATTTACTGGCACGGACACAAAAAAATGTATGTCTGATCTCCAAAACTAGTGAACCGAAAAATATGAAAAAAATATCGATTATCGTAGTTGCTCATTTTCATTATGTTTTATCTATAGGAGCAGTATTTGCTATTATGGCTGGATTTATTCACTATGGGTATCGAATTGGAGGTATTAAAGAGTTGATTGTAAAAATATATAGCTTGGTTATATTTACTTGCATCTATTTCGAGAAATCCTCGAAAAACCACAAAAAAATGTATGTCCCCGCCCCTTAAAACCAAAACTGGTGAGCCGAAAAATATGAAATAAATCATGGTAATATGTGTTTACGTAAAGATTATAAGAAAAACATAGCAGTTGGGAAATTTACGAAAAAAAATGTCAAAATTAAATTTTTCATCCACGGTATGGTTTCACCTTAGGTACGCAAGTCTGACTCGCACTTAACCGGTTTTTAAGTCTGTGATATTTAGTGTGTTGTAATCCTGTATGTTTCATATTATAGACTGTATGTTTTCCTTATTAAAACTGAATAAACAAATAAATAAAACGAAACCCTAGATAAATACCTACTGTATTGTCCTAAATCAAAAGAAATTATGCCTATAATTCTAAGACTATTTGAAAAAAAAAATAAGTATGAGGAAATTTCTGCCTTATTTTTGTGAATATATTTAAGTGAAACTAAATCATTAACTTGCCTGTTATTGTTAACCCTTCTTATTTTCAATACCGCTAAAACAATATCACACTATATAGTTTGGACCCATCTTACAGATTAACTGACGAGGTTAACATTTACACATATTTACTCGTTCTGTGATCGCGTACATGGACCAATTAGCCATGAGGCGTTGAAGGAGGGCAAAACTTTTTCGACAAAACATCAGTCCAATGAGAACACTGCCAAATTATCCTTGTAGATGGAAGATCATCGATCCGGCCATGAAAATCTGTCATTTCAGTACATTATAGACCACGTAGACCACGAGACATGCAACTGTCTCAAAACGTCAGGTGTCCCCTTTTCGTAAAAAAGGTAAAAATTTATCGCGGTAGACCCGATTATATATATTATAATTTCAGTACATTGTTGTGGTTTTTGCGTAGTATTTTGTGATATTTGATTAATTTCCTGGAATTATGCCTTTGTGTGCCCCGAAAAACCCCGTATTAAAAATGAATAACATAAAAACAATAACAAATATATAACATATAGGAATACAGGTGATAAGAAGAATAAAAAAACGCGAGATATTGGAGAAAAACAGAAGGAAAACCGGAAAACACACAAAAGCAAAGTTTAACGCAACCGGCCCGTATAGTATATATTGTCAGGACCTATGCTAGCGCCATCTGTAATTAGCTTTGCCTGTGAATCCCCATTGCACTACTTTACAAATGTCATCGGTCAGAGTCTCCTACTTCAATATTTTTTTAGCTTAAAAGGAGACTCCAACCACTTGTAAACATTTCATAACTTGAAAAGAAATAAATAATTTCGTTAACATTATATCAAAGAAAGAAAAGTAAATCTGGATGTGAGGAGCTCTGAACTGGAATTCAAACCCGGGACCTTTTGCTTACCGGGCGATTGCTCTAACCACTGAGCTATCCAGGTCTCAACACAACTCGTGAATTTACCGATAGTGTTTTCCCATACTGCAATGATATTTATAGATACCCACTTTACAGTGAGCCACTTGGCGCCTAGAGGACGCGCCCCATGCGTTTCTATACTGCAATGATATAATGTTAATTTTCAATGCAAGTGCTCGTAAAGGCCCACTTTTTATGCATCAAAACCGAACAGAAAGTCGATTATTTTGCCCTAGGGCTTTATTATTATTATTTTTTTCAATTTATTTACAATGGTTGGCTAACCTGCAACCTTTCCTGTGTACCATAAATGTAATACACTGTTGTGTAATACAATGTTTTTTTCCACTGTTTAACGGCTCTGGATACAGTCCTTTTGAGTCAATCATAATTTAAAGTCCACAAGATTATATTTGTTTTATTTCCTCACACTATGCATTGAAAAACGTAGTATGATATACGGGCGTAAGAGCAATAAATTACTCGCTACGCTCGTGTTTTAAATCGTCCTCCTAATTTATTCCTTTTCGCCCTTGTAGCATAAACTACTATTATATGTCCTTGCGATGGATAAATCGCCAAGTGTTCAAACATAGAAATTTATTTCTGTCATGGTTTAAATAATTTCGTTTTATTTTTGTTTGTCTGTGATCGCGTAGCACTTTTGTAGCACTATCCTTTTTTAGTTTTTTCGAAAAATAGCTACACTCTTGACTTTTGATTTAAAAATATCCTGCTCAGATTTAATAATCGTGCGTTTAATTAAATCGTAAGCAGCATCCGAAACGGCATCCGCCATCAACGCTGCGGGGAGTCGCGTCGTCGTCCGCATAATCTTTTGTAATGCGCTGATTAATTTACTTTTTATGTAGATCGTATAATGTGGCCGGTGCAAATGATATCGCAAGCAAAAGCTAGTCCTAAAATAGAGCTGTTGTTGGCCTTAAGAAGTATATAAAAGCCCAACTTACAGTGGCGTCAGCTTATGTACGAGAACGTATAAAATGTATACACACCCACAAGTATCGCGGTATTTATCTACAAATTACGGGGGACTCCGCTGGCAAACTTATCTGGATATACTTTTTATCACTTCTAACTCCTTCCACATTATAATAAGACCTGTTTTTAGGCTTTCAAGGTGCCCTTGTAGGGTGTGGTGAATGCGGCACGTATTGGCCATCGTCGTGAGTTCGCTTAATTTTCGCGTACGTGCCTCGAGCCGAGATGTGGCGATGTTTATGGGTGGGGAGCGAAGGTTTTCTGTTAGAATATGCTTTGTAGTTCTTTTAGAAATATCTGTAGTCTAGAAATAATCACTCTTCGATGATATTATAATGTGTATGATGTAGTAGTGATCATACAAGCAAGAACAATTTTGTCTTTTGATCTTGTTCAAAATGAAATATTAAAGACTAATGATTATATGTTTTTATCGCGAAATCCATCGCTTTGAATACTTACACAGGTGGTAGAGCTGATGCCGGGCTCGACTGTGGAGGTACCACCATCTTACTTGGAGACCCCCTCGAAGTAATTCGGGGGAGAATAAGAGCACAGCTCACAGGCAAAAAACCAGGAGGCCCACGATGCCTGGGACCGATGGATGGCGGTATATCCATCCCTAATAGCCGAGCCTTACATGGAACAGACTGGTGTCACTGGTGCGAGGGTTCCGGCACCACGCTCACCAACCCGCCTGCCCAGCGTGAATGAGTATGGGCAATTCTTCCAGGATGACCGCCGGGAGTGGCAAAGTCCTGGAAAGGCTTATGTCCAGCAGTGGACGAACTAGGCTGATGGATGGATGGATGAATACTCTTATTTAGAGTGCATTACAAATTAAAATCAATCAGAAACAAATTTAAAAGCACAAATATTTTTGAAAAAGTCCTTTGGGTCAGCATGTGCATTACAAGGTATATCAAGTATTTCCAAAAAATTCGGTGTTTAGATTTGGTGGCAAAAATTCGGCGTTCCAGCAGGTCGCAGGTTCAAATCCTGGCCCGAGGAATTTTTTCAAAAATATTTTGTGCTTTTAAATTTGTTTTTGATTAATTTTTAAGCTAAGCCTTTCAGGTTATACATTATATTTTTAAGGCGCTATATAAAAATAATGGCACTTTTTGAAGTCCTGTAACTACTTTCAAAAAGAAGTTACTAACCTTTTTTCTAGACTCCTGCTGAACGCGATTGAAAAACGCATAGAAATATTTAATGAAACAACCCACTTTTGAAGTGGATACTTCTATGTTTGCGCCTTCTTCGATCGACTTCAGGAAAAAATTCCGCAGATTAAGGCATTTTTCTCCTCGTTTGACGAATAGGAATCATTTTAATAACTCAACATTTTTTTTTTAGATGGATTTTAACAATATCTAGATTTCGGTTGAAGGAAATTTGTTAGCTATATCAGTTCTTTTTAAATATAATAAATAGCCTACTTTTTTCTCTTTTGCCCTGAATCTGTCCCTCTCGGACTGCACGTTTTTCCGCTTAGAGTGACGGTGACCGTTGAACAATTCACATACCACCTTATAGGGATGGCAAATCTTAAACACTGGGAAAAATGTACACAGAAAGCTTGTTATTTGTACCGGTCTGTTAAACGCAAGTCGCTGTAATTGTGCGTTGTGGTAATGTGCGTTTTGCCCAGTGTACAGTTTGAAATTGCCATACACAATGGAACCTACTATTAACGTGTCCAAAAAAGACCCTTCTGCCTTGAAATAAAAGCGGTACGAGGTGAAGATAAATGTTTTGTTAATACCTGAACGGTTACGCCAAATGTCGCGGGTTCGGTCGATGAAAAATAATGGCCATGTTTAACTTTCACTGCAGTTACGATTACACAAAACATTGCAAAAATAATTTCCCAGTTGTCAGTTTTGTTTTTAATAAATCCATGAAGTATGCAGAGTATGAAATCTGCGATTTCCTTAGTGGTTAGGGTAATTTGAAATTATTTTTATTAAATTACGACACGGAGTTTTCATAATGGTGACTATTCTATTAAAAAACAAAGTATCTGAAAGTATCGACTGAATCCAACAAGAGATTTAAAATGTTAAAAAAACAACGCAAAACGCCGTGAAGTGTTCATAACAGTAGGCCTAATTAATTTAAGGAAAATAATTAATCGGGCGAATAAAAATATAATGAGCGACTTCGGGTGTCCGGAATAAATACCAAAGCGTGTGACTAAAAATACTGAGTGGGCGAATTTAAAGTATGAAATCGAAAATATTTCACCATAAGTCAAAAAATAGGTGCGACGACGAGCGAAGCGAAGAGGAGCGTGTTAGGTTTACATGTAAGATAAAATAAGGAGCCTAGCGAAGCGGAGCGGAGCGAGGTGACGTCCCTTTCTTTATTACTTAAAATTAAATTGTCACTAAAATAGAAAATTGTTCGCCTGAGAATTATTCAACTTAAGTCAAATTTGTATTTATGTTGTCAACACTTTTATTCGCCCAGTCTTTCGCCCCCTTAGTATTTTAGTACGCTATGTTCAGTATTTTAAGGTGTCAAAAATTTCAATTTATATTCGCTCGTTTAAATACTACCCTTAATTTAATTGGACAGTGATTGGTCGGTAAATATGTACTCGTGAGTAGACAAGCCGCGCGACAAGCTTCTTGAAAATCATCGACCTATATTAAATCTACGTCTCTGTAGGAAACAAAAATCCAAAGTAATAATGTGAGCTCTCTAGACCTAACACATAATAATTTCTTCACCACCCAAAGGTTGGCTAGAAGAAATCGCTTCAAGTGATAGTCCGCTTTTGTACAAAATTATGGTTTCTGAACTCTGTGTTTCTTTTATGTCTTTCGTGTACAATAAAAAAGCATGTTTTAAAGCATGTTTTAAAAAATAAAGACATGAATAAATTATAGCAAATTCCTAGAGAAAATGATTTCTTTTACTTAAAAACAAAAAAACTTTAATTACAATAATAATTTAAATATAAACTAAGTAAGCTACAAAAAGAAAATACTACAAAACTAAAACAGAAGTCTAAAATAAATTTGTTTTAATTACTAGTTAATTTGAACAACACGAAAATTATGATATTCTTTGAAGTACTACGAATGGTCGTAAAAGCCACTTTGCATTACACGTTGGCAATAAAAAGAATAACAATAAAAAAAATATGAAAAAATTTAAAGTTCACCTTGAAAAAAATAATTTGTATGACGCCAGGGTACCCTAGAGTGAAAATTTCCAATACAAAAATTTTTTTCAAAGTTACATTAAAATTTTTTCATATTTTTTTATTGTTATTCTTGACCAATTGCTTGCTTTTCCAGCAAAAAATTCTGTGCACGGCACTGCACGTTGGTGATATGAACGTTATTTCAAAGCCGTTTTTATGTAGTCCACTGTGGTAGTACCGCCACATTTCGAGGTGCTAATTTAGCTTACTGAAGCCCCTTAAGATATTAATCATACATGTTTCAAGTCAGATTGTAGTACTCTAAAATAAAACAACAAATAATAAAAATTGGGGTACCGAACTCAGAGGGTGTTTAATTTTTTGTCAGGCGCTACCATTTTAGCGACTTATTTTTATCGCCGTGATGTTGCTATTGTTAATACTTACCATATTATTTTTAGGGCCCCGTACCACTATTGTGTGGTAGTACGGAACCTTTTGTACGCGAGTCCGAGTCGCACTTGGACAAATCTATAGTTTAGGGTGTACACTGGAATCAAACTTATTTGCGGTTGGGGGTGTAACCACGCATCTCAGTCAGTTGGCACATCGGGCGGTAATAATAACACAAACAAGCTGCAATTTGTATGGTACTTGTCATTTAATAATGCTTATTCCCTTGAAACTTTTGGGCCTTCCGCAGCCTTGGGGTTTCATGTCCTATTTAAGCAATTACGCAATTACTTCACTTAAAATTACTCATGTTATCGGTGACAGTCATAATTGGGGGAACCAACAATGGAATATTTTTAAGAACGGTTTTTTAACCCGCCTTTTTCTAATTAATCCAAACAGAACAATTAATTCAACATTTTTGAAATTCTAATTTATAGAAACCAATGGAAACTTTGCGATGGCTAGTTACACAATACATATGTAATAAGGTTTTGTTGAATAACTATTTAGTGAATTTTGAAGTTAAGTGTTCTGTTTCGATTAATTTGAAAGTGTGAATCGTAAAATGCAAGTCACAGTCCACACTTGGTACACCCGCTTTTTACCGACGATTATTCCAAACGTGATGGGTGGTGAGCCCTTTTGCCATGACCGGACACAAATTAATGTGCACCGCAGGGATTGAACCCATGACCTCTGAGTTAGCAGGCGAGCGTTCTACCACTCGGCCACAGAGGCGGAATTATTATACCTATGTATCAGACTAAGCGTGGGATGCTACATGGACAAGCCATTTGTTCCGATGACAAAAATGTGGTTTTATCGAGCAGTCAGGCTTCAAGTTTTTTTTTTAATCCTAAATATACTTGCATAACTTTAAGCTAACAGACTTACAGTCTACTGTAGCTAAGACCAAAGGATGTATCGATACGCATTTTTGCCGATACGATATCGATACCGATACTCTTAAAAAATATCGGCGATACCGATACACTTTGAGAATTTAAATGAAGATAAAATAAAAACACAAGTTGGGTTTAATATATTTTTAATGAATATAAGAAATTACAGACTTAAAATGAGATAATTAGTTGTAAAGGGGATCATCCTTGCGCTTCTCAACAAAATACACGAAACAACACGCGCGTTTTCATTACTTGCATGAAGCACGAAATTTTAAAATTATCGTTGTATCGGCAATAAAATTATCACCGATGCTGATATATCGGCAAACCCAAAGTATCGCCTATATATCGGTATCGCTATCGGTATCGGTATCGGTATCGGATGCATCCCTAAATACAAACAGGTTAATGCTTACAAGTACAGAACTCCAGATTAGCGAAAGTTAGCTAAATACAACGTTACGCTGTCTTTATTAAGCACATTTTGCTATCCTGCGTTTAATAACCATAAAGTAGCTTACAGTTATAAATAGAGCATAAAAACTGTTAAACAAGTGAAAACTTAGTTGTGTTCGTCCTGTGCACCCACAAGAAATAATTGATGTTTAAAAAAACTACAGGAAGTCATTAGTGGCAAAACGGGTGGTTTGTACTTCACGAGAATGAGTGACGCGGCGCGTCGGTCGCGCGCTTCCATACACAGGTCTAATAGACACCGCGTCCTCGCACAATTTCATATTTCAGCCGTTTTAATTTACCTTATGAATAGCGCTTTTACGCGGTTTGTACATCATTTTGTGTTCATTAATATTTTATTGCTGCTTGTTATTCGTGGGCAGCGATCGGGAAGGTCGTTAGCGATCTCTGTCAACTGTTATTGTACGTTTTTTAACGCCAGCGGCAATTTTCAACGTACCTGTCTGATTGTTCGTCAGCGAGTTACCCAGAAAATTGTTAGAAGGTCATCACGGGCAATTTACAGCGATAACTTACAAATTACAATTACCTAGTTAGACTAGATTTTTTAAAATTTATATATCCGTCCGTGATTTGAAAAACGATCATTATAAATAGAAATCGTACAGTCGATCATTATGTTAGTTTAATTAATGATAAAGTAATAAAATCAGTTGATGATAATCAAACACGTTTCGGTACTTTATTTTTATTGGAGAGCGATGAATTGGTTGCGAGGTTATGCAGCGAATGTGTCATAGTCATATAGCTAGCTATCCAGTACCGGACATAGCTAGTACTCGTAGCGTCATAAAGCGAGCGTTCAGAAAGACACCCATAAAACCTTTATGATTAGTCAAACTGCTGGCGAAGACGATTCATTATAGCCCATTATGTGTCGTGTTTATCGACTTATTCTCCTCGAGCCAATAAAATAAAGAACGACCGAGATAAGAGCCGACAGTCCTCTAATCTCTCGGACAAGGGACACTAATTCGATTGTGGTTTTGGTTCATACTTTTTTTGGGGTTTACGACACAAATTGAAGTGTTAAAAAAACTACAAATTGGCTTTTTGGAGGGTCATTCATTAGTTGGACCCTGAATGGCGTTGGTTGTATCGTTTTCGCTCAATTAGGTAAACGGAAATTCGATCCTGGTATGTTTATGTTGAGCCGCACGAGGCTGAGTAAGGGCGCCTCTATCACTTCTATGCAGCCAGCGCGATGGTGGCCCAAACACAGGAAATATGTGGCATTTTGATTGTCATTAAATTAGCATATCCATTTGTATTTCCACAGAATCGTGCTTTAGGTGTCGCCTTCTTCCGTTAAACATAACAGTTTTCCGTTTAATGTTGGCTTTTATCAAACTTTATACCAGACAAAGTAGATAATACTGTTAAAGGTGTAAAATACACATTTCATTTATATTTTTATTAGTCATCAAAAGTTTTTACTCAGGCACTTTGGTTTTTAACTTTAGTAGGATTGTTTTCATAAATTAACTATTAATAGTTATTGGTGGTGGTTACTGGTTACTAAACGTTCCTAAAACGATTACTGATAATGTTTGTACTGTTGATTGTTGGCACTTGGTGGAACTTGCAATACATAATGAACAGAAAATCACTTGTAAATTAAATTGAAAATTGAAACTAAATCTGGATGATCGCACTGGCTGATGTAAACTATTTATTGTGTAATTAAGATCTTATATCTATTAATGCCTTTGATGATGCCATAAAGGCGAAACCGGTCAGAAAGTACTAAATAAATTAGTGGAATAGTACAAGTGATTTTCTGTTAATTATGATTAGTGATAATTTTAGATTCACCTGATAGTTCCGAAAAACTTTTATTAAAAAAGATACCGATTACTATTTTGAAAAGTTTCAAAGTTAAATAAAATAAACACAAGTCTTTTTTAAATTTATTAAGATTTTCCTGATTTTTTAGTCTAATTTAAGTCTCATCCATCCATCAGCCTAGTTCGTCCACTGCTGGTCATAAGCCTTTCCAGGACTTTGCCACTCACGGCGGTCATCCTGGAAGAATTGCCCATACTCACACACGCTGGGCAAGCGGGTTGGTGAGCGCGGTGCCGGAACCTCTCGCACCAGTGACGCCAATGCCCGTCACTAGTCTGTTCCATATAAGGCCCGGCTATTAGGGATGGATAAACCGCCATCCATCGGTCCCAGGCATGATGGGCCTCCTGTTTTTTTCGCGTGTGAGCTGTCCTCTTACTCTCCCCCGAATTACTTCGAGGGGGTCTCCAAGTAAGATGGTGGTACCTCCACAGTCGAGCCCGGCATCAGCTGTACCATCTAATCTTTATTTAAGTCTACCTAGATTAAATTAACCGTTATGTGAAAAAGAAAAAAACAATTCGATTCCGTAACTGCATTCTTGGGCCTATACCTATACATGAATGTATGACTTTCCAACTTTGTTTTTTATTCAAATTAAGTATCTGAAAACGAAACAAAATCAATAAATACCGCGTGTATTAGCGACGTGCGCAAAAAATGAAATCACATGATTATTCAGATAAAGTTTTGCTTTATGACTTTCATTTTTATTTCGTTATCCAATTATTTTTCAATTAAATAATCGCGTTCATGTGAAAAGTATTATTTTCTCCTATTTTGCGCTATCTGAAACGCAGCGATTGTCACGTAACAGCCACCTAAGATTGCTTAAGTGGCTTATTTTAAGCGCATTGGCGCGCTGAGATTAAATGTCGTTTCCGTCAATATTCGTACCGGCATTCATCGATCTGCTAATTTGGCGTTACTAAGCGCCTTAATGAATATTACTTTAACGAATTATGAACAGTTTCATAAACAAAATTAAATAATTTACAAGCCCATATATAACTCAGCCATATCTATGCGTGTATAAAAGGTGACTTTGAGCACATTTAGTGCATGGTGGGTATAGTTAAAAGCTGTATAATAGCGTTATCTGTGGGCCGGCACTAAATTGGGATGTCTCGTCGTCGCGGGCGCAGGCGTGGCGGCCTCTTATCAGTTTTGTCGTGTTCATCGTGAATTGTTAGGCTTTAGTATGAAGTAGAGGAGGTAAGATAAGTGGAAATATAAAAAGTTGGTATTTATGATCATTATATGATTTTTTTGAACTCTACGGTTCACGTCACAGAACATTTAAATCAAAAATGTTCTGAGGTTCACGTGCTTGTGTGCTACGTAAAGCGTATGTTACGGAAATATTTTCTTGTAAAACGATTATAATATATTTTATCAAAGCGGTTTTATAAGAATTATTTCACCGATGTCATTGTTTGACCGATTTAATTATTTATTTAGTTTATTCAGGAAATTAACAGCGATATATATATACTCTAAACAATATTTCAAAACTTAAACTAAGGCCAATAACAAATTTCCCCAACTGTAAAAAATAATAATCAAAACTTAACTAATTCGTTAGTCCGAATTTAGATTACTCTTATATTTAAACATTTAAAGAAAATAAAGCAACTTAACCAAGTACCTAACGTAATCTTATAGTTTAATTTGCTCATTTGTTCGACAAGATGTTTGTCTTGTGTGGAGTTAATGTTAGATGAGTATGTATGAGAGAGTATGTGTTTGTGTAAGTGAGGGAAATGTAAAAAGGAGAGGGTGTTTAGCAAAATCATAATTATCATTATAATTACGGTTATTCATTATGGCAATATATTTCGTTCATTATTTTATTTCGAAATGAAGTCCTGGAGTTTCCATATGGATCAATTTTAAAGAATTTTTTATTGTATTCGTTACCTAGACGAATGAGAGGAGATGATTGGGCATAGTTTGTGCGAACATTGGGTACATAATAAAAGAGTCTCTAGCAGAGTGCCGGGTGCGAAATGAGGGGGCTCTAAGGGGAAAGTTAGATACCATGCTCATGCTGTTAATACGATAATGTTATAATATTACATTATAACACCGTAATTCGTATTATTAACATTATATCATTGCAGTATAGAAACGCAGAAAGAAAAGTAAATCTGGATGTGAGGAGCTCTGAACCGGGATTCGAACCCGGGACCTCTCGCAAGTTGTCGACTAATGACGGCCTCATTGATGAGGTCGAAATATATCGAAAAATATAAACTTTATTTATTTACTATTATTATCTAATGCTTAAAACTATAAATAAAAGGCTAATACAGCTAAAATTATATTTATTCATGTTTTCAAACTCTTGCTTCATAAACCTCACTAATACTGAGCTATTGGCGTCAATTGCCACAACCAAAATGTTTTAAATTTTTATTTCTTAACATAAAAACAAAGTTAAGTTATGCACTTTGCGCTGAGCGACTGACGTTTAACCTTAAGGTTTAAATATTTTCTATATGAAGACAGTGGAGCCCACTTTCACCAAGCAATCATTTATATTATGCTATGTCCTTGTCACAATAAACAATAGAGATAAGAGTATAGCATAAAATTATTAACCAGCGGGCCTATTATGTATCTCTAGTTGCCTTCTGGACTGGGTGGGTGTCTATCATCAAAAACATAGCTATAGTATCGAATTCCGATGTCCTAAGGATATTTTCGCACTTGAAGTGACGACACAGATTGTTAATAGTTCAATACACACTAAAGGCAAATTTGAAATTTCAGTTTTTATCTATGTTTTTGATGATAGCCACCTCGTTCAGTTGGCAACTAAAGATACAGAATAAGGGGGCAGGTTTAAGAGGCCTAAGCAGGCCTGAGTAAGTTGAATAAAGTATTATTTAATTTTGTTTGTTTCTGTACCTTCTTCATATTCCTTTCCCGTGTTTATTTACTAAGCCCAGCTCCAAGGTGGCGGGTCGACGGACAATGCCGGAAAGTTATAGCCTACGCACCCTACATGACAAAGTATAAGCTCGCTCTCCGATAGTCCGATATGAAATCCTACGTAAAGTCCCAACACGATTTTGCCAACGCTGTAAATCTGAAACTTGTTTTTCGCTATTGGGCACTTTACGCATTAGTCAGAAATTAGAATTGGCGACAACACATTAAGCCGCGCAGTGTAAGCAAATTTGCTTACACTGCGCGGCTTGAATGACCGGACAATGCAATGTTCAGAGAAGACAAATAGTCCCACACAATCGAATTTACCGATTACGGCTAAGCGACAACCCTTGCCGGACGCATCGATTTGATAAAGCACTTTTCCCGGACGTTTTTTTTTTTACTTTTATTGTAGCAAGTCCATTGATAAAGCGGAACAGGTATACGTACTCAGACAGGCGCCAACATTCCTCGACCCGACCTCACACTCACTATACCCGTACAAAAACCGGCACACTTTTTTATATTAACACTTTTTAGACTTATTTGCGTCCCTTTGTGTCCATCGTGGTTGTTTGTTTTGGTTATTAGCGGGCTGTAGGAAGTGGACGCGATAAACCTATTGGCCCTAAGCGTTTTATTGTACCAATTTTCGATATCCGTTTACATTATACAACAAGTACAGTTGAGTGTTAGAGAGTTAAGATTACTTTACAATCGTTCTGCCACGTCATCTCCATTAGCACCTTTACTTTTCTGATCGAGAGGAAGCAATAAATAAGGCATAAAATTAATACATCTGCGTTCAAATGGACTAGTGTGACAACTTTACCCGTGCACTGATTTATTGCTTGTATCACTAAAAACTTTGAAAATTAAGTATTTTTTGGCACAAACCTCTAAACCTTGTAATCTCATCTACATAAATATACATAAACATTTCTGATCTTGTCTCGGATTAGCATTTTATGAATGGAATAAAATAGAGGAAAACTGGATTTTTCTAATTCTATCATTCAAACTAACACCTCGGTTATTGATAACGCCGTTTCGGAGACACAAAATATCAATAAACGCAATTAAGCTCGTGCCATCTTCACGGAGGGCCACACATTCGTTTTTAAAAGTTTTCTATCTTATCTTGAAGGTAATGGAGATGGTAGGTTTGCACAGTTTTATGAATGAGAATGGTCTATGCTCTCAGAGTACGGAACCCCTCGAGGCATCAGCGAATTTGTGCAGGCACGTCAATTAGTGGAGGCTGCGTCTCTTTTTCGTCAATTTTCTCGTGAAATTAATGAATAGCCGACCAGTCGGTGCTCTTTAGAACTTTCAAATAATAGGGTTCCTGTTAGCGGAGTGCAATTTTGATTTATTTAGCGAAGGGATCGTTTCCGGTATTAAATGACGATTTAGCGATTCATTCATGATTTTTTTGATGATGTCCGCAGTTATAAGTGTTTAGGGTCCCATCACATTTGTGGGTCGATATTTTTAAACGACCTGCTAAAACGGTACTAATGTAATGTAAAATCAAATCAATTAAATTTTCATGTGAATTGGTGTTGATTAGTGATTCAATTGACCTTTGATTCCGTCCGTAATTTGTTCGGTTTTATTTGTCTGCAGAAAAGCTTTGGACCATTAGAGCACTAAGTTTTGATAAATTGTATGTTTATTCAGGACAGACTCAATATTTATATTGTAAAGGTTGTTTGTGCAGGTATAGAGCTGCCGATTTATCGACAGGCCACATTTGCATGGGGTCGAAATTTATCCTACTTTGACACCTATCTGCGGTATTTCGAGACAAACTGAGCATTTAGGCAGAATTTTTAATGGAATGACAAATACTGCGCATAAACTAAACCATAAACAAATGTCTGGCGCCTGTTCGTGATTAAATATGTTTCTTATAAAATGGTGTGTTCTAAAATGTTATAAAATCTCTCACACTGGGGATTTGAAATTCAACCTATTCTTTAGGTATTTTGATTTGGAGAGAGCTATCTAGATATGTGCCATCCTGGAATAATGAAGGATAATTAAGGGCCCGTGTGGTCTTGGACAGGTCTTGAACAAAAAGGCTCTTATTTTCCATGAGATTGAATATTTCTTTTTTCTACTACCTTTATGAAAAAGTTCCATTTAATACTCGAAATTAGTTTTGAAAATCGAACTTTCCGGGCCCCGTTGCGGAATGACTATTAGGTCAGTTTGAAATATCGTATTGAAATTTCATTTATTGCAAAATTAGGTTCTTTTTGACGTGTGTCTTCATTTCATGCTAAATTAGGTTATCCTTATCTTGTCTTTACAATCGAAATTCCCTGCGTTCCGATTCACGACATAATCGATGATATTGCGTCTGACACACTTTTTTCCTTTTTTTCGCAAAATGATACTGGCCACAAATAAAAGCCGCCGGCCGAAGCCTGAAAAAAAAAGGTAAAAGCCACGCCGCGCTTTGCAAAGTCATAAAATACATTAAATTTGTAAGGAAAAATTAAATATTTAAATACATAAATCAGGTAGTAGAAAAAGTATAGTTCGCAACGAGTAAAAATGGGTTTTCTTACCCTCGGAATGAACTAGCTTCATTCCTCGGGTAAGAAAATCCGCCATTTTATACTCGTCACGAAATAAACTATTAAGTATCTATGGCCATATTATAGATTACTTTCTTATATTTGTCAATAACCTCCTCGGTTCACTACAGGAAAAAGGGCCTTTGAGAATATAAACAATTTTTACGTGTATATAAAAGAAGGTTTAAAGTTATTCGTTTTCAGAATAGTAGGTATCTATACAAATTTCGTTACTCTTTATTTTCATACTTAGAAACCATGTACGTGTATGAGTTAAAAACTATATTTATAAATATACACAAGTGAGACACATATTATAATACCATCAGTTGAAATAATTTGTTATTTATTTTAATATTTATAATTTCAACTTATGCTGGGCCCAGCGGGGCCCGAAGTATATATCTTGAATTTTTGTCATTTATAAATATCAATACATACAGGGTGTCCAGTAAGTAGTGCTTTAAACGAAAACCATAGATAGCTGCGACCATGCCCTGTCAGAATAACGCAACATAAGTCTAACGAATGTCGTATGGTTTTCGAGATTTTTGAACTTTTGTGTAATTTCTAGTATTTGCTACCCTTAGTTCCCTGTTAAATTTCATTTGTAAAACAGAATGGTCTCTAGCGATACATAGCAATAAAAATTTCTGGATTTTGTTTACGAGATTTACGTACAAGATACGTTTATTGTCAAACGAAATAGAAAACAAAAAGACACAGGCATACACAAACAATACTGTAGGGACAAAAATACATTAAATTAACACGGTTAACACGTACACATATCTGAAGAAGGGACATAGCTCAGCTAAAGTGCTGGTTAGCCGGTAAGAGAACCCCAGCGCTGGTTTTCAGCAACCCGTGGCTTTTATGGTGTAGAGCAGAGCATGAGTGAAGAAAAAAGTAAAGAACTTTGAAGCCAATATCTTATCCAACAATGTTGCTATGAAACAAATCGTGTATCTGTCGTGGACATATAGTAGAATTGTGCATATAATGAAGTATGAAATAGAAAGTCTTTCAACAAATACTCAAAAATAGGTGCGATGATGAGCGGAGCGAGGTTTACATGCAAATAATTCTGAGGATCTGGGGGCACGGCAGTGCCCCCGCCGAGTCTCGCAAAAAAAAGCTTTTCTCGAAGCAACTCACGGCACTTTCAACCCCCCTGTATCTTCGTTGTGGGTAAAGCTAGAAGTCTGAAATTTCAGTAACCAAGAGTACTTACTGATCCTACTTCTGACCCCAAATTACAACTTTGTACCTATATTTGATTACGAAATATCTCAAGTCAAAGTTCCCTTATTTTGTCACTGACTGACTGACACATCATCAAAAGTCTAAAGGTGTTCTAGCAGGCCTACAAACTTGAAATTTTGCATGCAGTTAGTGTTAAGTGTACATTGCAACAAAAAAATATAAAAATGTTATTTGCGGTTGGTAATTTAATATTTCAATACAAAGTCTATACAAAATGCATGTTTCCAGGTGCATCTATAAATTTGTATGACACTAGATGACGTTGGTGGTATGCTGCTTTGCATTAAAGACATCTACCACGAAATATTCTACCTCGTGACGCTAGATGGTAAAAAGTGTAAAAAAATGTATACCTTTATTTCCGAAAATAGAGCAAGTAGTAAAAATAAAACCGTTAAAGTACGAAAAAAAAAACCCGGTAAAGTGCGAATCGGACTCGCGCATAAAGGGTTCCGCACCCCTACACAATACGGGTACGGAACCCTAAAAGTAAATAACAACAATATAGATGCCATAGCAACATTAAGGCGACAAAAAACAAAGCGATAAAACGGTAGCGCCTGACAAACAATTCGGTACCTTTTTAGTACGGAACCCTAATTTTCATTATTTTACTACAGACTGCCCAAAGTTTAAACTTGTACTTGTATGTATTACCGTTCTAAAGATAGAGCTTTTGTTATAATAATCTGTTCCTTGGGTAAGGAACCCTAAAAAGGGTGGTTTATAATGTTCGACACATTCACAATTAGTCTATATAAGAAGAGTATATCAACATTTCGTAATTAAGCCACTAAAATAACGGTAAAGTGCGAATCCGACTCGCACATAAAGGGTTCCGTACCCCCACACAATACGGGTACGGAACCCTAAAAGTAAATTGCAACAACATAGATGCCATAGCACCATCAAGGCGACAAAAAACAAAGCGATAAAACGGTAGCGCCTGACAAAAAATTCGGTACCTTTTTAGGAAGGAACCCTCATTTTTATTATTTGTTATTTTACTTTAAAGTAATCTGCCTAAATTTTCAACTTGTAGGTACTTGTATGTATAACCGTTCTAACGATAGAGCCTTTGTTATAATAATCTGTGCTTTGGGTAAGGAACCCTAAAACACATTTAGTCTATTTAAGAAGAGAAATATCAACATTTCGTAAATAAGTCGCTATTAAACCGGATAAGTGCAAGTTGGACTCGCTAACGAAGGGTTCCATACTACCATCACACAATATGGGTACGAAACCCCAAACCATTATGGTAAATACCAACAATAAAGATGACATAGCAACATAAAGGCGACAAAAAACAAGGCGCTAATATGGTAGCGCCTGACAAACAAATCAGCACCTTTTGAATAAGGAACTCTAACATTTATGTGCCCAAAATTGTTGTATTATAAAGATAAAGCTGAAACAAATAACGTCGAATAATTGGACCCTCCTTGGATTTCCATTTCATATTATTATTTGCCGTGATAGAGGACAAAGTAACATATATTATGTGCAAATATTTACGCGCTATATTCACCTATAACGGCTGAAGCTGTAGACCCCTGTGATAGATGGATAGACAGCGGAGGCTTAGTAATAGGGTCACGGAACCTTACGATACGGAACCCTAAAAAACAAGGTAAAAGGTTATTTATCCAGTAAAGCTTACAGGAAAAATAAAGCGGCTAATGTTGTATTATTTGTATATGCATCTTCTATGATGTAGTTATAATGAAATGTCTTTGTACTCGTGTGTCATTGAATAAAGACCAGGTTTAGACATAATAATGTACTCTTATAATATTATTTATATAATATAATATAATATAATATTATAATAATGTTTAGACATAATATTTCACTTCATGGTCAAAAGAAATATTAACCTGCCTGTTGCATCTAATTGTGGATAATAATAATAATAACTTACTGTAAAAATGAATATTGCAATGTAGCCTGAAATATTGTCCACACCTAGTTGTCCCTATACCTGGAGATGGTTCATGTTGGTTCCATTCTTTGTCATTCTCTATGTATGAGAACATTGAGTCGTCGTATGACATTAGGTTTGCGGTACTCGAGTATGTGGTAGCGCATTGGGATGAAATGCAACTTTATACGTGTGACGAGCGTGGAGACACATTAACGCTGACCTGTACTCGACAGCAATGATGAAAACTAACACCTACGGTTCCGTATCCGAACTTATGGCAGCCACTTCTTTGTATCCATTTACTTTCGAGGTTTACAAAATCATTTACTGGCGATCCTGAGACGCCAGTGAAACGTTTACAATTCTTAGGTGGTCATTATGAAGTGCTCCTTTCCGATACTAGTTTCTCTGGAGTATGTCCAAATGATCAGTTAAAGGGAGTGGGCTTTAAGAAAATCCGTAGCTGACGTGCAAGAAATATTACCCGAGAAGAAAAAAAGGAGGACTACCTACAAAAAGAAATGAGATCCCATCAAAAACATAAAATGTACAAAAATATCAAGTCTCGCAATGCAATCTTTCCACCGTAAAAAGTTGTGAGATCTTATGTAAAGCCAAGTCTGTTATTTTAGTTTGTATGGAAGCACCTTTTCATTTTAGTTAGTATGGGAGCACCTATTGAACAAATGTATCATCAATTGTTTCCTAATTAGTTACCTACCAACATTAAGTGACTGTATTAATATTAGTCATCTTTATTTCTCTAATAAAATATAGTGACTTGGCAACCGTAGAGCACAAATAAAGCGCTGATGCGTAGAAATATCTTCTCAAATCGCTAACAAATTGGTATAAAGTAGATATGTTGTATATGTTGCTGTGCGATTGCGAAGTCACTATATTTTATTATAGAAATAAAGATGACTTATATTAATACAGTAACTTAATGTTGGTAGGTAGCTAATTAGGAAACAATTAATGATACATTTGTTCAATAGGTGCTCCCATACTAACTAAAATGAAAAAGTGCTTCCATACAAACTAAAATAACAGACTTGGCTTTACATAAGATCTCACAACTTTTTACGGTGGAGAGATTGCATTGCGAGACTTGACATTTTTGTACATTTTATGTTTTTGATGGGATTAATGTACTAACAGGATAGTTCTGTAAGTACATGTGATGTGGCCCGCTTCGCGTCGCTTCATGACAGACGTCTCGTGGCGGGACAACTATCACACTAAAACTGTCATGAGGACGCTCGCATTATGATACAAAAAAATATTTTTATCAATTAGTACTAAAAAGTAGAAACTTTACTTTAAGTTCCTTGGTATCTAACTCTATTTTAATAACTAGCTCAATGGCACCCAGTAAACAAAACCAAATCTCGACACAAAAATAAAACCAAGCACGATTACCTTGCCGTTTCTGTTTGAGGAGAACAAGTACTGTCTCCGGGTTCTGATAACAAATTGTCTAATGTTATGACCTTACAATTTTGTCCATATGATGTTGTTTAAATTGCAGCAGTAAGGTTATGCGAATTTATGTTCGTCACTGTCACTCAAAGCGAAAAAACGCGCAGTGCGAGAGTGGCGGATTCACGGCGAAAGGGAAAAAAGTTAGTTTATTATTTTTATAAAAAAAAAACTAAAATAGCTAGCAAAATTTCCAAAATTAAAACTCTGGATATTGTAATAAAATATGTTTGAGTTTTGTACATGGATCCTATTCTTCACACGAGAAGACCTCATTTCAACAATTATTTCTATCGAGGAAAATGTATGCAAATATGTTTTCCAATTACAAAACCTTAGATTATACAGTCAAAATGCACATACCAGAAATTTATTACAATTTTCACAGAAAAGAAACACCCGTATTTGTTTTTACATATATGTAAAAAAATATATATAACATATATTTTTACATACCTATTATACATACAATTATATGGTAAGTACCATAGACTTAATTAGGATATATCCTTTGTGTACATTCACCAACACTCAGAAACATCAATTCACCAGCACTATACAACGTGTAACAGAAAGGTGTAACCATATTTGAAGAGCTTATTCAGTCAATGGTATAGAACAACTTTTACTATGGAACAAACCCTATATCTCGAAAAAAAATAAAATTACTTATTCATAGAAAAATGCAATGCCGCTCGGCTGAAATGTATGGAAGGGCAGATTTTTTTTGAGATATCAGGGTTGGCTCCATAGTAAAAGTTGTTCTATACCATTGACTGACTTATGTGCAGCAGTGGACGAACAAGGCTGATGGAGGATAGAGAGATAACATTAAGCTAACAGCAAAAACTATTACGAATCTTATCATGGCAATGGATGGCATTTAGGATGAATTATTTTTGAAAATTTAATTTTAGTTATCAAAATGACAATAAAGACAAAATTTAATACCTAGACGTAAGACTTTGAAATAAACTTTCAAACAAAAAACAAATAATATAAATTATATATATTTATGTTTATGTAGTTTATTACACACTATGTATATTTATAATATATTATAGATTGTATTTATAGTAAGTATTGATATAAATTTTTATTTTGTTATTAAACTTGTATAATTCTTTGTATGTTCTTCTTCTCTGTGTACACGTGTATGATTACTTCGTTTATGTTACTTTTTCCTATTGTGATGGTTTTGCTGTCAGAAATCTCTGTTTAGAGATAAGCTCGCCAATGTGCATCTTTTTTCACTGTAATTTTGTTTATGTTTATATTTCCGTGTGTGTACAATTAAGAATAAACAATAAAGAAAATAATGGAAAAAGATTGAATTACTGAATTACAGGAATTATGAACTCATGAATCTGTAAGAAATTTTCGGCAGTTCCATACGAGTATGTAAAGATCTATTATCCGCCCTCGAACCAAAAGTCTGGATACGTGCTTGGCCGTGTGCTGGGGTATTTAAAAAGTGTGATTTACGGGCAAATAAATCCTTAATAGGCTGAGAAATGAGTGCTCTCTAAGGGTATGTGGATGGAAAAGTCGAAAGCAGGGTCTTTGACTTAAGAACAAATTATTCGTTGCTTAAGCTATAATAACAAATAGTGATTTCTTAAATGCATCATTTTCTTTTTCTACAATTTCATTCCAAATTTATTTTATTTATAGGATAGTTTTAACCATTTTTTTTTTGTATCATAACTAATATTATAATTTTTTTTAAAAGATTGTTAAAATAATAACCCAAGCATCTCATACTTTCCGATGTCCCAATCTGAACAATCACCTTTAGGCGCCAAACCGTTTAGTCACCCACGATCGGGCTCTGATTAATTTGATGTATTTGCTTTAAGTATAATAAAGGTTTTAATTAGTCAATTAGCATTTGGACCAGCTGTTAGTGATCGATCATATAATTTATTCAAGCTTGAGAAGGCTGATCCGATTATATTGTTATCGGTATAAGTACTCTTATAGGCGTAATTGAGAACGAGGAATTGAGATCTTTTAGAAAGTATACAGGTATGTTGCTTGTATCTACGACATATATTTTAATATATCGAAAACAACGGACTTTGTTTTAACCGCCTAATCTATAGAGATCAGTGGTGCCCATACTGTTTTCTATGAAGATCTACCTACCAAAAATATATGACTTGGATTGGAGATCGATTCTTGTACAAAAAGTTTTCTTTCCTGAATAATTATCAGTAAAATATTTTTATAAATAAAAGTAAATTGGATGCAATATTTTATATTTATACAAAAATAGCAAAATTTTCAAATCATCGTGATGTCGAAGCATGACACTGCTGGTCTTCTGCAAAATTTTCGTTTGTGAGACGATTACGATATTTGGATTTGATTATTTTCATTTGAGAGAATGCAGATTCGCATAGGTATGTCGATGCGAAGGATTTTTAGTGATCGACCTAAAGACTTCTGGTGCCCAGACGGTCGATCTAGATCTCGATCGACCGTCGGGCACCACTGGTATAGATACGGTAGGTATAGATACTATAGGTATTAAGTAATAATAAAGTACTTAGTAAAAAGGTCGGACATTGAACATTATTGCGAAATTTTAAATAAAATGGGTAATTATATTAGTATTGTACTGACTGAGGCCAAAACTATCATTTTTAGAATTTTTGTCTGTCTGCCAGTCTATACGTCCGTTTTAACTTAAGAACGGGTTTGGATGTGATTGGTCAATTGCAATTTGTTCTGTGATCAACATCTATAAGGGGTGTTGATAAAATAAACGCCCAAGGCGGAAACGGGGCAGAGACGAGCCGCGGGCGAAAAGCTAGTAAATAATAAGATTGGACCTACATATAGTGTGTCCTTTCTAAGAGTGCACGTCCAAAAGGGGGTTGAACGAGACCCCATCTTTTCGACAAAAATAAGGAGAAAAGAAATTATAAAAAAAACATTATATAAATTGACGTTTTAAATTTTTGTTGCCTATCAAGGACAATGTAGTGTAAAATATATGTCATAACTTTTGATCTACCGCGAATAATGCAATGAAATAAAATGTGTTGTGATCCTTAGAACAGACGTTGCATGCTAATTATTTCAAAAACAACCCGTTATCAATTACCATAAAAATTATTACTAAAAGATAATTTGTATTTTTACGTCTTTTTTTCAGTAATAGTCAATTTTTTTTAATAATGTCTTCTTTCAACATATTTTTATACGTATTTATTTATCATTTCCTATTCCGTTGCCTTTCTTAAAGAAATTGCAAAGTTCTATCATAAATACAATAATGTAAAAATACATTACATACACAGACGCTCAGCTAGAGCAATTTTACAAGAAATGAAAAAAAGTTAAGAATTTTTTTTTGTCGGTATATTTTGTCTAGTTTCACCCCCTTTAGGATGTGCACTCTTACGACGGACACACTGTATACGTATTTCGAAAGGGTGTTTATTTAATGCAGATTTTAAATAACGCAATTAACTCACATATGTCCTTTAGACTCTAAGGCTTAGAGCGATAACAGATAATTTTCTCTTTAATCTTATTATTACTTTTTTTTTACTAATATGACAGAAAATAAGTACGTATATGATATCTTTCGGTAGTAAACTAACTCGAATTATATTAAGCCAATTTAGCTCAGTAGTAGATATATTTATTCATTCAGATTCTAGAATAAACACGACTTGATGAAACATCTATTGCACGATTATGTCCACGAATACCTTGCAGGAAAGGAGAGGAGATCTCTTCTTGGAGATTACAGGCACATACGTACCTATATCTTACAATACATTTTGCACGACCGCGGTATCAATCGTATTATTCTGTAACAGACAATTTATTTAATAGCATATGTTCTTAAAAGAAAAATATGCTATTACCGACGATAATATTCGTAAAAGATTCCAACATGAATTCTAAATCAAATCTTCTCACAGAATCGTACGTTTAATTACATAATTGGAACGATATTTCCAAAAGCACATCACGTACGATCTAAATGATTGGTCGGGAACCGAAAAATACGTTGCAATCGCTCCTATTAGACGCTGCTATACGACTATGAATCGATGGTATCATTCGATTATTCGAAATGAAATGGATTCGTATCGAGCATAAACACTACAATCAAGGAACAAGTCGGTCGCGGCAGCTGGCACGAGTAGGGACGCCACTAAAATAATATGACACAGCCGTTTCTGGATCTTCCTCACGTCTCCAAAAAGGAAAACTTATTGTAAAGGCTAAATAATTATTGTAATGTGTAGCGGTAGCAACGGAATTCGTGTTTTGAAAGCTTGAATATAGTGCCATTTTACTGCTAGCTGATCAAATCGCTGTAAATACATGGCAAGGTAGAGCTATTTACTAACTAATGTCATATTGGTTAAATCGATGACTGTTTTTATGCATTGTATATACATATATATATGCTTACTTACTACAGGTTGCTTCAAATTAATATAGAAACTTTTGCAGTTTTTATTCATGAAGAAAATCTTTTAAAGAACATAAATCCTTTAGTTCTAAATTAATTTTAAGGATGATGACCCCACTATTAATTTTAAGCAGCCTTATTTATATCAAAATTAATTTCAATTACAAAATTTAAATCAATTAGATTTCTACTACGTCCGGTATAATTTCTTTATCTTTGCTGACGCTACCCAAGGATCAGCGGCAGACATTGCACATAAGTGGTCGCTCATGCCTTCAGAGCCTATAATTTGACAATATTTTGTGTCATTTGGGCTTTATTATTACTTACGCCATTACAAGGCTGTGGATATAAGCCTAATACACGATATAGCAGCCGCAGGGCCGATTAAGGGCAAACTAACCACAGGGTCCCCTAATTCAATATTAAAAGCATCCCAGAACCCGATCGACTACTAATAATAGTCTGTTTTAGAAAAATGTCCCTGAGAAAATGTCGGAATGTCATCTTTCATTCAAGTTTTTTCCCAAAATGAAGTGCCCCATTTCGAAATATTAGGCTAGAGTTATTGTGAATTAAGTACGGTGTTTAAGGACAATTTTATGACTAAGTGAGGAATAATGGCCGTTTTCGTACCGAAATATGGTATTATAGACGATTCAAAGTAACGTCCATTACAATGTATTTTGGATCTAACTTATATTATTTATTTAATTTTATTTATTATGAATTGTATAAAAGCCAATTAACTGACAATAAAACTAGTATCTCACAACAGTATATAAAAGTCCCACCGTTACAATCACGTACCTAGTTCAATATAAACTTGAATCCAATCGAGAGACGTCTACAGATCCCGTTATCCTGTAAATCAAAGCATCGTTTATATGGAGGGCGCTAATAACGCAATGGCGTCGCGGGCTGCGGTGCAGGGCGCACAGTCCCAACCCATGCATACTAACGCGCTCCGTAATAAGTAGCCTGATTTCATGTTTACCTCTCCCTCTTCACACCCACCCTCCAGCCCTCGCCGAATATCACCTCCTCGTTCTCCCCTCCTTGTTGCGAGGCGTGAAAATATTTTTGCACCGACCGACCGACCGACGACGCCTGCCACTAAAGGCATCCGACGACGGTTTTACAACACTTGTAAGATCTCAAGATTATTATCTATTTAAATATATACATTTATAACATAATAGGGAAATTAAATGCACAACTTTGCACGTTAATTATTCATGTAAATCATGCACACAAATTTCATTTTCAGACATTTATTGTACGGCATTATTTCATTAATTGTTAGGTAATAATCTAGATTGTACATTATATAACATGTATCAAAAGGAGGTTCTCACTCGATTCAGATTAGAACGATTATCCAAAGCACACATTTGTTTTCCGCAAAGATGATCAGATTGCTGAATTACGGAATTAATGTGCGGAAACAGCCGGCGATCATAATACAGAATCTATTATGCGTGGAATAGTTTAAAAATAATATTTAACAATAGAACATAACAGCTTGAACGTTATATGAAGCGGATGTAAAGAGGCCGAGTTACTTCTAATGTACAAATAAATGTCGACATTAAAAAACGTCACAATAAATACTTACGGCCAGCTTACGGCGATACACAATAATTTTTTGCCGATAAAATGATATTTAATGTACGTTTGATGCGGAATTAAATTCTTTTAGTCGTAGCGGGCTATTATTTTATTAATAGCATTATAAATGTAGGAGGATTGTCATAGAGAAGATAATGAGGCAATTTTGTCGGTCGTTTCTGTGTGACTGACTGCTGTTACACAAGACAGAGCTGCAGTCACAGACTTGGTGTAACGTCACGTGTTGTCATACTATTTCTTTCGTACTCACACAAAAATATATTTATTGTCCTGTTGTCAGTGTCAAAAATATATCTTATTGTAAATTTAAAACGCCAACCTGCGTGTACGCATCGAGACAGCCGGACACTTAAATACTTTACCAATCACGAAGTTACAGGGACTTTCGAAAACCATTTTTATTAGTTTAAAATTATATCCGACAACATCCGCTATTCTTCCATTTCAAGACATTGTTTTAGTTATTACAACAATAAGTGTTATATTTTTTTGTGTTCGAGCAAAAAATGAATGTTATCTTAGTTCAATTTGCCGGCTAAGCACTGCTGCCTGCGCTATGTCAGCTCGACGTCTGCGCAGACGCAGCGGTGCGTGAAAAGCACTAAACTCCAGCGACTGGCATTACTTAATGCAGATAATGAGACCATCATCGTTTACAGAACTAAGTTTAATTAACGTAAAAAGCGCGTTTATTCTAACCGCTCTGGCTTATCGCGGGCATCACGCCAATTATAATGAGTTTTGTTCATTATTTTGTTGCTTGGTTCTACGTGTGTCTGCGCCATTTCCGGCTGCGTTATGACTCTAAATAGCAATTTTATGGTTATGTGACTGTTTGATAATAGAAACCTTTTGAAATACAGTTTTAAGATACTATTATATAGTTAGTTACTTAGTGTTAACTCAGCCCATACATTTAAGTTTAGGTATAAACAGTATCTTATGAAAAAGCAAATGGACACTGGACATTTGAAACATCCTTGGAAAGCCTACAATGCTTAAGACTATACACCCTACTAATAAGTCTATATCTGTATATACTAATTACCTTTTTTTATTGTTTTTTGTCTTGTTACGCATTTTTGGTTTTTGTTTTTATTTTCTTTAATGTAGTTATAAGCCATTTCTGCCAATTGTTATTGATTTTTCAATTTAGTTAATAAAATTGTAACGGAGGTAGCTGAAAACCAGCGCCAACCAAAGCATGTTTTGGATGGCACATAGCTGAGCTACATCCTTTTGTCGTGTTGTTATTTTTATTTATAGATTACTCACTGTGTTAGCTATAAGTTCTTTTGTTTTTGTAAACGCGCCAATAAATTTATTTTCTTTCTTTCTTTCTTAACTGTTCATTCATGGCTGGTTTCAACATAAATATATAGTATATTGTATTATGTACAAATATGTTTTATTTCTCGACGGCGGGTCAGGCTTGGTTGTAATAGTGCGACAATTATACGTTTCTGTATAGCTAGCACGCGCCAGAGTTACAACGTCTATCTGGCCTACTTGCGCTTTCACGCATACCGCCTTTGTCAATGTGTGAAAGGGCAAGTATGATACAAAGACACTGTATCGACGGTGCATGCTAGATTCCCTGAAGTGTGCTTGAGCTTTATTGCACAGCACTTATAAGTGATACACTCCTACAGTGCATTTCATCAAATGCTTAGTTAGTTTGCCATAATCACAGAACATTTAAATCAACTTATATATTTAAAACTATTTAAATGTTCTGAGGCCATAATGTTGGTAGAAATGCAATCCAGCTTACATCATCCAATCCATAGATATAAAATCTCGTTATATCCAATCATCTTATTAAGTCGTCGTTGAAATACAGGGGAGCCAACATTACAGCAAAGGAACTGTTTGGTGAAACGGACTTTACAACCAAGCCTGACTCACTGCCGTCGTCATGAAATAAAACCGAACCGAATATTTATGGTTTATTTATTTATCACACAACAAATCAAATAAATAACAATAAAAAATAATAAAATTAAAACTAAATAATATTTTAAATTAAACTAAATAAAAAATTCTATCAAGGTCGCTGCCGTCGTGCGGGAGAGTACCTAGCAGGCTGGCAGCGTTACCTCGTTGTATGGCCAGACTGATTCTCTGGCCATATTTATTATTTTTTTATTTATTTATTTATTTACTCAATTGTATAACATTACAGCTAACTAATTCGTTATACAATAATAATTAACAAAATACTAAAACATGAATACCATCTAAAAAAAGAAAAAAAAAAACAGCTATTAGAAAGAAAACAACCGAAAGTCCAGACTATTCTAAGTATTTACATAAAAAATTTAAAGTTACTTCTGTAAACTCATCCAAAGTACAACTGAGCAAATCTATTTCCTCATTTACTTTATTTAGTACCCTCACAGCTCTAGTGAGTAGCGCCTCTGTTAGGAGGTTAGTCCTATGTGCTAACTTTATGTGGCTGCTAAAATGTCGCTGAATATGAAAAACACCAAGTGGCAATTTATTAAACTGTATATATATCTAAAGGGTCTAATTAAGTTGGTCTATCATAACTTCCTATAAATATTTGTAATGTTTAGATTTTTTTCTATGTGTGTGCTATAAGATCTACTTGTGAACGAAATTTCAAGTTTCTAAGTCACCTGGAAGTGCCCTAAAGGTTTTTATGGTGAGCAAATTTGTATTAAATTGATTATGTAAAATGCAATAACTTTTTTTTCAATGCAAGTGCTCGTAAAGGCCCACTTTTTATGCATTAAAACCGAACAGAAAGTCGATTAGTTTGCCCTAGGGCTTTATTATTATTTTTTTTTAAATTTATTTACAATGGTTGGTTAACCTGCAGCCTTTCCTGTGTACCATAAATGTTATACTTTTTTTTCCCACTGTTTAACGGCTCTGGATACACTCCTTTTGAGCCAATCATAATTTAAAGTTCACAAGATTATATTTGTTTTATTTCCTCAGACTATGCATTGAAAAACGTAGTATGATACATAGCCGTAAGAGCAATAAATTACTCGGTTACGTTTAAAACACTCGCTACGCTCGTGTTTTAAATCGTCCTCGTAATTTATTCCTTTTTGCTCTTGTAGCATAAACTACTATTTGCGTCGAATTAGAAGTCTTGTTTTTTTACAGCACCATGAGGGCGTATAGACTTTTGTAAGATGTGTCAGTTTCAACTTTATATCTCATACACGGAGCCTGAGCAAAAGAGTCTTGACAGACAGACAGACAGACAGACGGTCAAACAAAGTGATCCTATAACGGTTCCGTTTTTCATTTTGAGGTACGGAACCCTAAAAATACCCTACTATATTTTTCCTAAAGGTACTGACCTTCCCACATAATGTTTATTTTATTATATTTATAGAACACAGGGGAACATTACAACTTGTCATTACATGTTTACGGTCCGAGAACTGCGATTGCTCAATTCATTTACAATTTTAATATCGTTAGGATATATTACAATAGATAATCGATTATTTTATTATACATAATGGGAAGGTATATTTATTTACGTTGTGTTTTTTTAGCGTTCCGTGAAACAGAAACTCTAGATAGGATCTTATCAGTTTTTTTACGTTTTATTTTATCACGAAATTTATGAACTAGAAGCGTACAGTCGGTAAAACTATGTATCGAGTAACAAGACAAGATGGGACCAATTTTTAGTTGTATAGAAAAAATAACTACATCAAAATAAATAGGGATGGCTGTGCGCAACCTTCAGGTTTTTGCTGACTGCACAGAATGCTCCAGGTTGCGCCTAGACTAGACTACATTTATGGACTAGAAGAGTACGTTGGTAACCCTATGTATCAAGTAACAATGTATTTTTGTAAAGCTTGATGTACGTTTTGAATAAAGATTATTATTATTTATTATTTATTTATTATTTATAAGTATGTTTATTCTTATTGCACACAGAAAACTTAATTCTAAATTATATAATAAAAGTTATGTACAATGGCGTGCTTATCTCAATAATGAGATTTCTTCCAGAAAACCAAGAGTGATAAGGATATTTGAAATAAATAAGATATTCATATTGTGCACGATAATACTAATACAGAAACAAGATTAAATTAATAGTAGATACCTAATTAGTTAAAAATAATAACAAACTACATAACATTTACATGCCTACATAGTATAAATAAATATAACAATACATATTCACTTAATATATACACAATAAATTGTATATATACATACACCTACAGGAACAAGATTTGACCAATTTATTTAGTTATGTAGAAACAAAAACTACATCAAAATAAACAAAATGCTCCAGGTTGCGTTCAGCCAACCCTGTTTATTTTGATGTAGTTTTTGTTTCTACACAACTACGAATTGGTCACATCTTGCTGAATCTATTTTTCCAAATAAATCGATCTCTGATAAAATCAGGCTGACTCAGGTTGGTACTAACATAGTACGCGCAAAACTTATCTTGTGAAGCACAATTTTTTTTGCTGACTGTACAAAGTGCTTTAGGTAGCGCCAAAAAACCCTGTTTATTTTGATGTAGTTTTTGTATCTTCACATCTCTGAATAGGTCACATCTTGTTACTCGATACATAGGGTTACCCACGGTGCGTCCGTAGTCTATTAGGGCATGAATTCTATCAAAATAGTCTCTATCGCTTGTCTCTCAATATTGAGACCCGGGTTTGAATCGACTGAACATGCACCACTGAGTATAACAGAATTGATGAGTATAACATGAAATGAAATGAAATATGAAATATATTTATTTATGTAATGTAAGTATCACAGATACACTTATTACAGGTCAGTTTTAATGTAATATAAGTAATTAAATAATCTATGTTAATAGTTCTATGTCATAAATAATAATATGGGGAAATACGCAGGGGAATAATAAAAGTTGGGTTTACTTAAATTTAATAAAAAAAAATACACTTGAATAAAATAAAAATATAGGAATAAGGAATAAATAATATTATAAAAATATGCAATACACATAATAAATATATGCCTAACACCGCCCATTCGATTAGTCTTGCTAAGAAGAAGGGCAAGAAACTTAGGAAGATCATGTCTTTTCTTCGTAATATTAGTTACAACTAAATGTAAAAAGTAAGCCAAAAAAGTAAAAGTAAGTAATTGAATAAAGAGATAAAAAATACAAGACAGAAGAAAATTATGTCATGAAGGAAAAAAATAAATATATAAACCTTTGTCTACATTTGTTTACTTACCACTTGCTGAACGGTAAAGAAAAACACAGTGAGGTAACCCTGCACCCCTTGGAAGCGTGTATTTGTGCCCGAAGGTCAGCATCCCCTAGATATCTCGTGAAATAATCGCTGGTGAAAAGGGGGTGTACCAATATTTCTTGAATTAACAGTGTACAGTAGTTTCACTTTATTTATGTTTTTTCCCAACCGGTTTCGGATTTTACAGCATTTTCAAGGATGTGTTTCAAGTTTCACCACTCGTTGCACTTTTGCACTCTTGCACTTGCCGACCATCGCAAGTATATATGTTGTGCCAGTATTGCCTGTTTCAGAGACAGTGCACATTCAAAAATGCCTCTAATACCTTCTCGAAGATATGTGTGTGTGTTAGTAATATTGTATAGTAAATATATTGTAGGACATGTACAGATAGCTTTATCCAGCTCATTGCGATGCATATGCAGCGCGTCAAGCTGGCCCTGCATGGCTCGGTGGGCAGCCGTATGATTTAATTTATCGATACCCTATGAATTTGGCTACGCAGACCATGCTACGAGGATGAGTGACGTCACATGTAGCGTGGTATTCTGATTGGAATTATTTGTATTGGATAGGTACTAGATTACAACATAAAAATGTACGACCGAATAGCAATCAAAACGTTTGTGAAGAATTTTATCATTGTAAAATTTAATGCATTATTACGAATAGATATACAAGGTGTAACAGAAAGGTGTAACCATATTTGAAGAGCTTATTCAGTCAGTGGTAAAGAACAACTTTTACTATGGAGCCAACCCTAAAATTGCATTTGCGGCATTGCATTTTTCTACGAAAAAGTTTTTTTTTCGAGATACAGGGTTTGTTCCATAGTAAAAGTTGTTCTATACCATTAACTGAATAAGCTCTTCAAATATGGTCACACCTTTCTGTTACACGTTGTATATACCTACTGAATTGTAATAAATAAATTAATCAATTACATAACAAACTCACATGCAATACAAAACTCCCCTTTTAATACTAACTTAATATCTAACCAAGACTAACAAAGTAGTCGTAATATCGCGTCTTTACATAATCTCGTCAGTTTCCGCACATATGCGACTCCTGCATGTGATATTAGTATTCCCCCGTTGTCATAACAAGAAATATCAGATTAACCTAACAACCGGCACGCAAACTCTCGCTCGCAAGCGCAATAAAACTGAATAAACTTTTTACACTTCCACCGCACTGTTCCTGGCTGATCATTTCTTCGGTATAAAAAAAGAATACCCTAACTTACTGACTGACTGACAGTGAATGAAAAAAACATAGAAGTCTGATTAGAGCTGAAAAATGACCCCACGATAAAGTGTGTTGAACACAATTTGGTATGGCGATGGCTCCAATTGCGTTAATTGTGCCTTTGAATCGGACAATTTAGGGCCGAGCCTATATCTCGATATAGGTAATCTAATACCTTGAATTGTTTAGGACGTTATCTTGAAATACGAGTACCTATCGATGTCCTAATTGCAATAGACTCTAATATTTCCAGTTAATAATTACATTCAAATTTCGTCATGACGAATATACCAGATGTATCATTTACTTAGAGCATAATATCATTTTCGTGCTTTAAAATGAAAACCTACCTCCCCCAAACAAAATTTCACTCGTACTGGAAATAAAAGTTCACTTTTTGATGCTCATTTGATACAAAGCAATCCGGTAGGACTCTTGTAAGATCTAGTGATCAGGTCGGACCACGTCGCATTAGACAGTTTGCTTGCACAACGATCAAAATTGTAAAGAGCGTACCCACGCTTGCGTCACACGTCTATAATCTAGTCTAGGCGAAACAAAGAGCAGAACAATTAACTAAGTATTTGTTAAGCTGACTGCTAGCAAAAATACTAGCTCAGGGTGCGTTCCGGAACAGAATTATTGCATACTAGCTTTAAACGTGAGGATTTTGTTTTTGTGTAGTCTCTACGAAACCTGATGATTTACCGGGATAAAAAGTATACTATGTGTTAGTCGAGATAACATTTTTTCGTAGTATATAGGTTTTATCATGATCCGTTGATTGGTTCTAGAGTTATCAGCTAACAAACAAAACTCTCTTTATAATATAAGTGTGTTGGGATTATGGATGCGGTGCGGGATTCATACTCTATTTATATGGCAGATCCACACGCTGTCCTACAATCTAATTTCCAGTATGCCTTATCGACAAAAATATCTTATTTAATCTGCTAAATCCCATACATTTTGAGCTCGTCAAAATCTCGTGTTAGCTGTTTCCCCAGAATCGAGCCCTTGACCTAAAGTGGCTAAAAATACTTCAGTTTGGTCACTCAATGTTTAAAGTCGATATGTTAAATGCATTCGGTCATCTCTTTAGATCGCTCTAACAAGTTCTGAATATAGGGCCTTAAAACCGATGAGCCGTGAACTCCCGATCAAAGAACTTTTACCATACATACCTAAGTAAAATCCGTTAATACCGAATGAAAAAATAATAGGTACGTACCACAAATAAAAATATTAAACGAAATAGATTAATTAAAAATATTTAACTTCAAAACTAAACTTGTAGTTAATATTTTAAGTATAAAATGTACAATGTTAATATTTTTTAAGAAGTAATAAATACGAAAAGTATGTGCTTCTTCAGGTTTAGGAACACACTCTAAATTAATTTGCGGCAAGCTTCCTTATAATGAGTAATTATTGCAATTAAGAAGTACGGTCAGCACGCAAAGACTTAAACGTTTCATTCGATGACTTTTGTTAATTACTGCTACTTTTATGAACTAGGAATGCTTTGGGAGTAATTAACAGCTTATTGTCCTACTGTTTGTTATTTTATTATTTACAATAATACTAAGAAAATACCCACTAACTCAAAAAGAAACAGATACCTAACAATAGTCACTTAATTACTATTTATTTATTATAACTTTTATAGTTTAAATGCAGATAAAGTAAATGTCAATATTAATTATGAGTGTCGGTGATGTTTTAGCATTTCATAAAAAAGGTTTTCATTGTTCTAAACAATACATGTTATTTTTAGCGTTTGTATTTTTTTCCAAGTTATAAGTTTTAGTACATAATTATATATGTATGTAGCTAATAAAATTGTAGTGTGAAAAGTGGTGCTACTGATGCAAATTCCACCCATTCCGGCGTAAAAGTGAACATTTTCTGTAGTTTTCATCAAGATGATGATTGAATTATTCAAAAAGTTTGTATTTTTAAATCTTAAAGGAATTTCACTAAACTTGAGTAAAGAGTATGCATATCTTTGGATACATAGTCATCGGACAAAATCAATGCCAAAAAGTAAATGAAATTTTTATTTTATAATAGATTTTTTACAATAAACATAATGATGTAGGTACCTTACTAAAGCTAATACTAAACTAGGCCAACTTTTGAATAAAACAATGCCAAAAATAAATTTCTTATTGTAGAGTAATTTGCTGTCGTTACACCGACCCAGTGTGAGTTCGACACAATTATGTCATCCAAGCACATCGATTACGTGAGAAAGAAAACTAATTTAATTGTTGTTTGTTTGTCAATCCATTTCGAATCGAGAACCCAACATTCGATAAAACTTTTCGATAAATAAATATTCTTATCTCTTCTGTCTGACAGAGATGCGCGAGTGGAATATGTCGATTGGACCCACTGAGAGATAATAATACAATCAGTTGTTGTCATCACTTTTGTTTGAATCATCCATGCCAATCAGGCTATTGCCAATGGATTCATCCGTATGTTTCAAAATTTTACATACAAATAAACAATTAAATCTAAACATAAAACTCAAATAACATTTGAAAGATCAATAATATTTTTAAAAACGACGACGGTGTCACAGTATAGATAAGTAACAGTATTACATCCGGGGCAGTGTCCTTGAAACAACGCAACGCTCGGTAGACGCACACATTGGGGCTTCCCACATAAATGCGCGGAAATCGGGTGGTGTCTTACATTATCCGCGTCCGTACTTAGCTGCGGTGCACCCCTACTATAAGGTGTGAACCGAGATTTGGAAGCGCGCGTTTCGGCCGTTTTATATGAAGACATAATACTGTTTTACTTACATATATACAGTGTGTCCCTTTTAAAAGCGCACATCCGAAAATGGGTGAAACTAGATCTAAATATATCGACAAAAACAAAGAAAAAAATTTTTTTTGAATTTTTTTTTCAATCTTGTAAAAATACTCCACCTCGGTATCTTTGTATGGGACGCGAGCGCAGTGCCTTTGGTTAACCGCTCGTAGAAAATATTGTATTTATGATAGAACGTTTTTTTTGTTAGAAAGATAATAGAATAGGCAATGATAAATAGGAATAAAAGTATAGTGAAACGGGTACATTAATTTGAAAAAAATGACTATTACTTAAAAAAAGACAGAAAAATTAAAGAAATAATCTTTTAGGATATTATTTTTATGGTAATGGTAGTTGATTATGTTTTGTTTTTGATTTGGTATGCAACGTCTATTCTTAAAGATTATAACAGTTATATTTCATTGCATTACTCGCGATAGATCAAAAGTTATGACATATTTTATACATAGTCTCCATGGTAGGCAAAAAAAATTTTAAAACGTAAATTTATAAAACAAAGATTTTTCTAAAAAAAAATATTTTTTTTTGTCGATAAAACAAGGTCTAGTTTCACCCCTTTTCGGATGTGCACTTGTACGAGGGAAACACTGTATACTGTGACGTTGTTCAGAGTCAGTGTTCCTCGAAACAAGACTGAATTTATATTTTTGTAAATGTCCATACATACATACAAAAGTAATTTATTTGATAAATATATGTATATGTAAATATCGTGTTCACGGGTCAAAAGATCGTCAGGCTTCTTTTAATTTAGAAATTATGTAAATGAAGCATTTTACTCGAATGACTAACGGGTTGTCAAGATAAAGCTTTTATGCGATAATTTACTTTTAAAAGTTGTAACTTATCTGCAGTTATTCAGCCATTTTATGTAATGGCTTGTGATAGGATAAAATACGGCTACAAAGCATATTATTTACGTTCTCTATTGAAGTCTCAGGGGTTAATTAATAGTTAAGTTTGTCAATGAGATATTGATAAATTAATTTCATATGAAAATATGTGACCTTCGAAGAAACTGCCCTTTCTTCGCACCTATGTTTCACTTTTGGTGAAAGACTTATTTAGTTAGAACTAGTTTTTCCAATCTAAAACTAAATTTAAATTGAATCAAAATTACTCAATAAATAAATTCTAGTTTGAACTAGTCAATTAACTAGTTGTAACAAAGGCTTTCAGTTAGAACTAGTTTTTACCAGTAAAACGGGTTTTAAGTGTAGCATATATAATTATACAACGTGTAACAGAAACGTGTAACCATATTTGAAGAGCTTATTCAGTCAATGGTATAGAACAACTTTTACTATGGAACAAACCCTGTATCACGAAAAAAAAAAAATTTGCTGTTTCATAGAAAAATGCAAAGCCGCTCGGCCGAAATGTATGGAAGTGCAGATTTTTTTTTGAGATTTCAGGGTTGGTTCCATAGTAAAATATGTTCTGTACCATTGCCTGAATAAGCTCTTCAAATATGGTTACATCTTTCTGTTACACGTTGTATATATATATTACACCTTGCATTTTATAATGGGTCGGTCAGTTTTAAGTGAGAGATCAATATGTGCCAATATCATAGACTAATAATTTATTAGTCTATGCCAATATATAGGTAAATCTCTTACTGACATAGTACTTAGTAGTAGGTCTTTGATGAAAAATTAGTAGAGTTGGTTTTGGTGTAGCCTATATTTGGTAGAACTATATATACATGCTGTGTACATGTTGTAGAGCTGATGCCGGGCTCGACAGTGGAGGTACCACTATCTTACTCGCAAAACCCCCTAAGTTATTCGGATTAGAGTAAGAGGACAGGTCTTAAGCATGCACAACAAGGTGGTCCACCATGTATGGGACCGATTGATGGCAGTATTACATCCCCAATTTCCAGCTCTTATGAAAAACAGACTGGTGACGGGCAGTGGCGTCACTGATGCGAGGGTCTCGGCACCATGCTCACCAACACGTTTGCCCAGCGTATGTGAGTATGGGCATTTCGTCCAGGAGGACCGCCAAAATTCAAAAAAATTCAAAATTCTAAAAGTTTATTTTGCAAAGTAGGTATATATAATACACGTTTCACAAGTCAAATTTTAATCTTATAAAAATATATGTAATAAAATAATAAATGTACATGAACTAGATTAAATATTTATTTAATTTATGTAGCAATATATATATACGATTACAATTATAGGTAAAATATTATTATGCAAGGTGAAATCCAATCAACCGCCCGAACCCATACCGGAGACCCGGCCAGGGACCAGGAACAACGTTCAATGATCACCAACCGAACCCCCAACATGAATCCAGGCGGCCGACCAAATCCCATCCTATATACTACATAGTAATAGGTTACATATATAAATACATGCCAAGAGTGGCGAAATCTTGGAAAGGCTTATGTCCAGTGGTGGAAGAACCAGGCTGATGGATATATGGATACAAGAGTACAACCCGAGACGCTTGCGCAGTGTAAGTGTTTGATCTCGCCCTGCGCTACATACACATGTATAACAATTTATTTATGTTTAGCATGACAACATTTATTGAAACTAAAGTTACTGAACAAAACTTTTCAACAAACAAATAATAAATTGGTGAAGAACGATTGGAGTTCGGGCATGAAGTGTTCCGTACCTTATTGATTCACAAAAAAACGATGAATATGGTTTATTATTAATACATTACTGGGATAGGATTGTAGATTGATGTGCTGATTTTCATTTAATATTTCCAAAATGGTTACTCAATTACCTCAGCTGACCGTAAACGTGATGCTCTGGTGCACAATAATATCGCGAATTGCAATTAATCGAAACAACTGTTCTACTGAATCTGCAAAAACAAAAGCGGCTCTTTTCCACGAACGGAAACGGTCGATAAACGTTCCATTTGCTGGGCCGAGGTTAATAAATTTATTATCATTTAAAATTATCATATTTACAATATAAATTGCTAGCACTAATAGTGATACCTCGACCTCTTATTGCAAAGCTGTTCGCCTGAAATTTTTTTTTTCGTATCCCTTTTTTGGTTTGACTTTTTACATCCGTGAAATCTCTTGAGTTTTTTTTTACGCGGTAGGTAAAATATAGCATCAAATTTTTGGAATAGATCTGCCATCAAGGCCGGTTTGTAGGTAAAGAGTATTTTTTGAGAACTCGTTAAAATGTGCTAAATGTGCGAAAACATTGCCATTCTGTAAACTCATGGTATTAAAGTCTTTTTCAATTTGTTGTATGTATGTATGTATGTATGGGGCGTGGATGACAGTGACAGGGGGGCGCAGCTGTGAAACAAGGAGTATGGTAGCGGCGTTAGTTCCCATTTTGGACACAATCAATCCACGCGCAATAAGATTATAGCACTGTAAATCTGGTTTATGGGACGTTGGACGTTTTTATAGTTTTCTAGTAAAAATTATCAAATAAATATGATTTATGGCATAGGGCGAGCAATGAGCATAGTTTATTGTCAATTAGGCTTTTCTAGCAAATTTGTGTAATTTTATGCTTTACGTTTTAAATTATTCTGCACAACATGCTTTAAATTTGTTGTGCGGGATCATTTACAAAGTACATAATGCATTAAATAACACAACATTTCTAGAAAAGTTTATGTGATTTTAAATTATGGTCGCATCACAGTTTAGGACACAGTCATCATACTTTCTGTTAAAAAATGAGCAAAAAAAAGTCTTGCGTTTGGAACGCGATCTGTCACATCCATGTGTTATACTGAGCCTTAAGAGGCCTGCGGAGCAATCCTAGTTCATACAAACGTAATATCAAAACCATTTGCAAATCATAGATATTCTTAGGATAGTGTGTGTTTATTACGATTGGATTACAGGATATCTAGGTACCCAAATATATATTTTGAAAGACATTGATTTAAATATGACATATAAGCAATTTAAAATTTCCATTGAAAGCTTATTTTTCTCATATTTCATGTTTAAATCAGTGATCTTATTTAATATATATTTGGAAACCTAGTTCTTTAATGTAATCGGAATAGACGTAAATACACACTACCTTAGAATATCTATGATTTACAAATGGTTTCAGCATTTCGTTTGTTTGAACTAGGATTGCTCGCAGGCCTCTTAAGGCCGAATGCGCGAGTACTATAAATTTAATAGTAGTTTATGCTGTAAGGGCGAAAAGTATAACAAATATAATCAAAGAAACAATTTAATTATTAAAGTTGAAAGTTACATTGTTACAATTTTGCAAGTTAATGATTGGCTCAAAAGGACTGTATCCAGAGCCGTTAAACAATGGAAAAAGAAGTATAACATTTATGGTACACAGGAAAGGTTGTTAGCCAACTTCTCGTAAATAAAAAATAAAGCCCTAGGGCAAAATAATCGACTTTCTGTTCGGTTTTGATGCATAAAAAGTGGGCCTTTACGAGCACTTGCATTGAAAAGTAATAAAGAGTGGGACAGACTCATGTGTACATTTCATGTAGCGACGCGACGTACGCTCAACTAGATCAGTTTCGATCATTGCAAGTATTGGCAAGAAATGTGGAGGTACCTACTAGTACCTAGTATTTCACTTGGGCATAAAAGTGGAATTATTAGGTTTTTTCAGCGCTAAGCGGCGGCGGCAAGCGTGAAATTACTTGAAGCACTCATGTACCCGTTTGTTCTTACTTTTTGTTCTACCTTGAGGAGTTATAATTCCCATTCGCTCCATAAAGTTATATACCCTACGGCAGTGGCGTGCACAGAACTTTTTGCTGGAAAAGCAAACAATTGTTCAAGAACAACAATAAAAAAAATATGAAAAAATTTAAATATCACTTTGAAAAAAAAAAGTTTGTATAGGAAATTTTCACTCTAGGGTAGACATTGTCTACCCTGGCGTCATACAAAAATTTTTTTTTCAAAGTGATATTTAAATTTTTTCATATTTTTTTTATTGTTGTTCTTGACCAATTGTTTGCTTTTCCAGCAAAAAGTTCTGTGCACGCCACTGCCCTACGGTCCGAAATAGAATTACATCGCTAAAATCGACTACGAAATTATGAAGTGAATGGCTTATGATCCATTGTAATTCTATTTCGGACCGCAGGGATAGAGAGTTATAAATTAGGTTTATGATTAGAGCAAAAGCTGGAAAAAATATATGGTAAGTATATGAATTTCTTAAATGGGATTAGTGATTTTTATTTATTTATTTTATTCATAAACAAAAATCCACAGCAAGTACGTTCAGATGACTTATGATATCATCAAATTGTGCCAATAACGGATTTTATTATGCTACTAGCTGACCCGGCGAACTTCGTTCCACCTAACAGTCTAATAATATCGTGTTAACTTTAGTTAAACTTAATTTAGGATTTCATTAAGGTAATACAAAAATGTTTTATTGCTTGCCATTGCGAAAGAGGAATGGCAGGGACCCATGTAGTAGTTTCAGTACCGTTGTTAGGCTTAGCGTAGGGTATTGAATATATGCAGAAATAATAGTTCTTGGAATAACCAAGCGATTTTTAAAACTTGGGGTTTAGTTGTTATTTTATGATATCAGAACGCTAGATAAATAGGTTTCTTTTATATGCGTAGTTTTGTCAACAGATGGCACCACATGCTGTTTGCATTCGTAAAATTAATTAATTTATTTATTGTTATTCGATAACTTATCCGATATTTTATTACTTATTCTGCTATTCGGAGCGGATAAGAATACACCAAAAAAGAGATAACTAACATCGATCCAGCCGATCTTGAGTTATAAGTGGTGTAACTAACACGACTTTGTTTTATATTATGCTATATTTGTTACTTTTTTGGGATATCAGTATAATTCTCAACTTCAACATGTATGGTCTACAATAAAATGTTACCATTTTTTGACAGCACTGGTCGTATAGGGAAGTGGTCGTATCGGGAACTGGTCATAGCGGGATATCGTCATATGGGGAATTGGTCATATTGGGAAGTGGTCAAATAGGGAAGTGGTCACTCCGGACCGAAAATCTTAAAACAATCTGGCATAGTTTTCATTCCTATTCAAATATATATTAATGTTAGTCTTATAATTAGGTTTTAATTTATCAACTTTTCAAATGATCTCTTACTTTAATTATATCTTAGTGTCACTTTGTTAGCTACCTGGGGATCTAAAAAGGCCAACTTGGGTGAATCATGAAATGATTTGAAAGTAGGATAGAGTCAGAGTTTCTTCATGCGTGCAAAAGAGACGGCATAACAACAGAATCATAATATGATTCATCCAAAGCGGCCTTTTTAGAGGACCTGTACGAACATTGTCTAACATTTATACAGGTGTCCCTCGCACAAGTGCATATTCGAAAAGGGGTGAAACTAGACCTTATTTTTATAAATTTACGTCTAAATTTTTTTTTTGCCTACCGTGGGGACTATGTATAAAATATGTCATAACTTTTGATCTATCGCGAGTAATGCAATGAAATAAAACTGTTATATTCCTAAGAATTGACGTTGCATACCAAATCAAAAACAAAACATAATCAACTACTATTACCATAAAAATAATATCCTAAAAGATTATTTCTTTAATTTTTCCGTCTTTTTTTTTCAGTAATAGTCAATTTTTTTTAAATAATGTTTCACTATACTTTTATTCCTATTTATCATTGCATATTCCATTACCTTTCTAACAAAAAAAATACAACGTTCTATTATAAATACAATATTCTACAATATATCTACGAGCGGTTAACCAAAGGCACTGCGCTCGCGTCCCATACAAAGATACACAGGCGGAGTATTTTTTCAAGATTAAAAAAAAATCAAAAAACATTTTTTTTCTTTGTTTTTGTCGATATATTTAGATCTAGTTTCACCCACTTTCGGATGTGCACTTGTTCGAGGGACACAGTGTATTGTAATCTGTTTACCGGCACCCATGGCACAGAATCTCCATGTTCTAGTCTGGGAGCCATTGAATATTGTTTCAAATGTAAACTGTTTATGTGAAATCAAATATTTTTCATTCTCATTTTTCGAGGGAAATTATTAATCGGGCGAATAAAAATATAAATTAGCGACTTCAAGTGTCCGGAATAAATACCAAAGCGTGCGACTAAAATACTGAGTGGGCGAATTTAAAGTATTAAATCGAAAATATTTCACCAAAAGTCAAAAAATAGGTGCGACGGCGAGCGAAGCGAGGATGAGCATGTTAGGTTTACATGTAAGATAAAATAAGGAGCCGAGCGAAGCGGAGCGGAGCGAGGCGACGTCCCTAGTTTCATTACTTAAGATTTAATTGTCACTAAAATAGAAAATTGTTCGCCTGAGAATTATTCAACTCAACTCAAATTTGTATTTTCAAGTCACCGTTTTCAACATTTTTATTCGCCCACAGTCTTTCGCCCACTTAGTATTTTAGTACGCTATATTCAGTACTTTTGACACCTTAAATTTGAATTTATATTCGCTTGTTTAAATACTACCAATTTTTCAATAATAGCGATGACAAGGCCAGTGTAGTTGTTAGGAACGAGCCGTATTCCATATTCAACAAATAGCTTCTTACCGACTAGAGCTGTATAAAAGTCGTTTGTATTCATGAAGAGTTCGCACTATTTGTAACATCAAGCAGTATACAAGCGATTAAAGAGTAACGAGACCGGAACTTTATAATATGCAAGACTAATGGTACTTTATTAAATTATTTTAATTCTTGGACTTTTTGTGCAGTCATATAGTAAATAGAAACCCTGCTGTACTAGAAATTCACTTATTTGTAAGGTGCATAAACCCTTCCGAGCTGGCACCACACTTAGAGCATTATTATATATTATCATTATATATTATCTCAATTTTGTATCTTTTCTGAATAATTTTAAACCATGAAATTGTGATATTTAGTGTTTGTAAAAGATATATATCTTAGATACGTTCTTTTTGCAATTTTTTTTGCGGTTCAAAACGCGATACGTTATAATGCGCGATCGGAAAAAAATCCGAAACTTGGGCGATTTTTCATGTTTTTTTCGTTTTACAAAAAATTTACATTACCAAGTCGTAGGAAAATTACAGGAAATTAAGGAAAATGTAACTTAGTAAGTACTTTTTGCGGATAGTTTTCTGAAAATTTCACCTTAAAAACGTTTTTTGAGCGAAGAACGTGTTTTTTAAGAGCGAGCGATTTCTCGGTTGTCGTAACAGCCACGGCTCAGAGCGCGCTATTTTATACTATAATTAAAGGTCATAGAGTTCAGTTCTACTTGATGTAAAATAAGGTGCTCAATGTCAGGGATAACGGGCCCTTAAAAGTGTTAAAGACCTCTGTGGCCGAGTGGTGGAGCGCTAGCCTACTAACCCTGGGGTTGTGGGTTTAATCCCCGCGATACAAATTTATTTCTGGTCGGTCTGCGTTTGTAAGCAATAGATATCATAATACTGTTGTACCACATCAGTGGCTTGTAAGGCTCGTTAAAAGGTTGGTCCAAATGGTCCGAAAAATTGGTACGCGACAGGGCTCCCCACCCATCCCGTTTGGGACGTAATATTCGTCGGTGAAGAGCGGGTGTACCAAGAATGGACTGTGAACTGCATTTCCCAGTTCACACTTGTGAACACACCTGCCTGACACCCCCACGGGGATTCATGTCGTGACAATATATTTTTTTTGTTCGACTCAGTGCTTTGATAATGATTAAACACTACTACGTGGACTGGTATCCTACTCGTGAATGTGTTGTGTAAATTTAACATTATATATTAAAAAAAACCGGCCAAGTGCAAGTCGGACTCGCGCACGAAAGGTGCCGTACCATTATCTATAAAAACGGCAAAAAAATCACGTTTGTTGTATGGGAGCCCTCTCAAATATTTATTTTATTCTGTTTTTTAGTATTTGTTGTTATAGCGGCAACAGAAATACATCATCTGTGAAAATTTCAACTGTCTAACTATCACGGTTAATGAGTGATAGATGGACAGACAGACGGACAGACAGACGGACAGCGGAGTCTTAGTGATAGGGTCCCGTTGGTTCCCCTTTGGGTACGGAACCCTAAAAATATGCCGGACAAAATGAAGACAACGTATCTATAGGTATATAACCATGGCTACCATAAAATTTACAAGTAACTTTAGGAATGTCAAGCTAATAAAAAAACCTAAAATTCAGGAAATTAAAGTACGCCTATATGTTATACAGAGTGTTTGGGTCATCGATGTAAATATTTTGAGGGATGATCAAGGAAGTGATTTTGAATATTTCTGACTGAGTTTACTGGTATGCAAAGTTTTGTAGTTTTCGAGATACAGACATTTTTCAGTTTTGTTAACTTAAAATTATTAAATAGGATTTTACAAAAATTTTCCAAAAGAAACTGTTTCTGCTGTGTTTAGCTTTATGTTTATTTTCAGTTGTTTTTGAACACATTTATATTGAATAAATTAACATTATATCATTGCAGTATAGAAACGCAGAAAGAAAAGTAAATCTGGAGCTCTGAACCGGGATTCGAACCCGGGACCTCTCGCTTGCCAGGCGACATTTATATTGTTTTTTTGTATAATTGCAGTGTATTAAGAACTAATTTAATATAAAATCATATTTTTAGCCGTAAATGGTGTTTTATTCAAATTTTAAGTAGATAAAGTTGAAAAATATCTATAATTCGAAAACTAATAAACTTTGCATTATAGTTTATTCAGTCAGAAATGTCCAAAATCTTTTTCTTTAACATCCCTGAAAATATTCACATCGATGTCCCAAACACTCTGTATAATCTAAATATTATTTAGAGTGCATTACAAACTAGAAAATATCAATCAGAAACAAATCCAAAGAGAAGAATGGATAGCGATGGATTTCGCAAAATAGACATAACCCTGTATAACCTACTCGTTTAAGGCGATACCAAATAAAAAATGGGGTTTTTCGAATCCATTTACTCTACTATAACGTCATATACGTATTTAATTTTTGAATAAATGTTCATTGAGTATTTGATTAAGATTCTGACTGAAGGAAAACGCGATTGGATGAAATTTTCTCGATAGAGTTTAATTCCGAAAAGACCTCAAAATTGTTTTATTTTTCCTGTAATTCTGAAATCCTAACTAATTTCATTGTGAAATTGCTTTCAAAATGTGGATATTATGTATTTGTAAAGTCTCCTTGAAAATATTTTTGGCAAAATAGCTTAGTACATTTTATATTAATAAAAAACCGACTTTTTGCTCCTTTTCCACGAATCCGTCCCACTCGCACTGAGGGTTTTTTCGCTTATGGAGTAACAGGGACGCTAAAACTTTTACGTATCGCTTTAACACGTCATTAGTATAAAAAAGATAAATGTTGTAATATTTATTAGTTTTCAATGCAAGTGCTCGTAAAGAAAGTCGATTATTTTGCCCTAGGGCTTTGTTATTATTATTATTTTTAATTTATTTACAATGGTTGGCTAACCTGTAACCTTTCCTGTGTACCATAAATTTTATACTTTTTTTTTCCACTGTTTAACGGCTCTGGACACAGTTCTTTTGAGCCAATCATAATTTACAAACGTAAGTTCACAATTAAGTTCACAAGATTATATTTGTTTTATTTCCTCACTCTATGCATTGAAAAACGTAGTATGATACACGGGCGTAAGAGCAATAAATTACTCGGTTACGTTTAAATAAATCATAAACTACTATTATTGTCATATGCAGATAAACAGTAGTTATCGGTAGTATAGTTCCAGCGCAAGTTGTTCTACTGTGACCTAACAGTAATTGTGTCTGCATATAATTCACTTTTTGCGCAAACCCATTAGACGTATTTACGAGCTCCTCTGAGCATGGTTTTGCGCGATGTGATTAAATTTTTTGCTACATCTTTGGAAAATTTACTGTTCATTTAGATTTGATGGCAAATATGGCAAGAGCTGTTTTTATTTAAAAAACAGTAATGTTTGTAACACCGAATGTAGTGTTTCATTAAGTATTTTTGTTTTCATTTAATTAATTTTTTATTTAGTTTTGATTTAATAATATTTCTATTTCAGTATTTTTGGTAAAATGTAATAAAAAATAGATTGTAATAATTAATTTTGCATACCCTATTTAAGGATGGTCATCATGACGCAATCAACTCAGTTGTGGGCGTGGCCAAATTTCATGCTGTTTCATTTCGCTGTAAGGTGCACGCTCCATGAAACTTTCGAGGACAATACAATCGTGCCGATTTCGTCGCCGGCGCAAAATTGAAAACTTGTTTCAATAGAAACCACATTTTGGCAAGACTGTGGACGTTTTCAAACATTATTTTTGGTTGTTATTAATCTAAAAGTTTTTGCGCACGCGCAAGAATCGCAATCCAGGGCTTAAAACGTACAATAAAGAGGAAAGTTGAGGTTCTCAAACTAATATGAAATGTTGGAGCAGAATCAATATTAATCGCAATAGAGTGAAAACAAATCGCGTGAGCAATATAAGTACGGTCGAAACCAGAAGTGATTTAATATAAAAAACACAGACATTCGCATGTGTCAATGTTTGACACCTATTATTTTTTTTAATTTATCTAAAACAATAAATGCACATTCGGCTACACTGCTGCTAAAAAACCGTAAAATTTACGTATTTTAGGGGTTTGTTGTTAGGATATAATAATAATAACAATAATATAATTTTATTTCAGACAAAGTCCATATTTTGTTAGTAACAAATTCAAAATTCAAATTCAAATAGGTTATTTTGTAAAGTAGGTTTACATAATTACACTTTTTACGATTCAAATTTAATTTCATAAAAATATATGTGATAAAATAATAAATGTACATGAACTAAATTAAAGATTTATTTAATTTATGTGCCGTTTTAATATATATATATATATATATATATATATAAACAGATTCTTACGAATATTATGGTAGAAATTAAATAACAAAGAAAATTTTCGATATATATTTCGACCCACTTGGGGTCGTCGTCAGTTGAATATATAAACGATTAAAATGATAGGTAAAATCTATGATCATACAAGGTGAAATCTAATCAACCGAGACCCGGTTAGCGACACGAACAAGATTCAATGATCACCAACCGAGCCCCCAGCACAAATCCAGGCGGCCGACCAAATCCCACCCTATATAATACATAATAATAGGTTACATATATAAATACATGCCTACTTCCGCCCATTCGATTAGTCTTGCTAAGAAGAAGGGCAAGACACTTAGCAAGATCATGTATTTTTTATTTTAGCATATTTCCTTTTTTTTACATTTCAGTTACATACTAGAACTTATACTATACAAAGTACTTATATCTACTTTAGCTAAGGGATAAGAAAATACAAGACAGCATGAATTTAGGGTAATTAAAAAAAGTAATATACATATACAAGGTGACTTTTTGATCATCGTCCAAATTCATACTGGTGGCTTGTTAAGTGATCAGTATCATGGATCAATAACAATTTTGGTGAAATTCGTAAAATGAAATTTCGACTCCCCATAGTGATTCACTCGGGACTGGAAGTGAATTTCCATGGGAAGCCGAAATTTAATTTTAGGAATTTCACAAAAATTGTTATTGACCCAAGATACTGATCACTTATCAAGCCACCAGTATGAATTTGGACGATGATCAAAAAGTCACCTTGTACATATATATTTGTCTACATGTCTCATATAGTCTATTTCCTTTTACAGTCTGTAATTAATTCATGTTAACTCCTGGGAAAGTATACTACTTACTTAAATTATAAACTACTATCATGACAAATATCACTATCACTATGTAGCACCATCCTTAACAAACAAATTCTTAAAACTATATATTAGTACACCCATTCAAAATTTAAATTTTATTTAAGGCGAACGGATACGCCAACTGCAAGTTGGACCTGTCTTTGAAGGCCTACTCGCCCCACAAAGTTTCCAAAAACGTTTTTTGGTGGTCCAAAAAGTTTCATAAAAATATATGATAGGCATTATAGAGTCAAAAATAAATTTTAAGTTTCATAAACTGTTTTTCTATTGTAAGTTTTGACAAAAAAAATCGAAGTCGTTGAAAGTTTCACATGATTAACACAAGAATTCTCTTACTTTTTCCAAACGCCGAAAGCGATCTAAATTATTATTTCACCAAATTATAGGAAATTTTTAGATCTAAAAAATTTAAATTCTAAAATTTTTTTCTGTTCATGGCGTCCATGTGAAAAGTATTATTTTCTCCTATTTTGCGCTAGCCGGAGACGCAGTGGTTGTCGTAACAGCCACTTTTCAAGGCATGCTGAAATGAACGTTATTTCAATGTCGTTTCCGTTGATATTTGTACCGACAAACATCGAGTTGCTTATTTAGCGTGGTCATACGCCCTAATATTAAACATAGCAGCTCTGGATTCCATATGTATGAAGTTCCAGTGACGCATAACTGTACAATCCATCCGATCCAATACGGTGTTGAGAAGGCTGCTGGAACTGTCCCTCAAATTAACGGTTTTTAGTCCGACTTAAACATAGATCTAGATTATGCTAATGGACTCAGCCTAAAATATTATAATAACATTCCATAGACAACCCACAATGAGTTGACAGCGTTTGTAGGGAGGTTTGCTCCGACGCCTTTTAACGTATAAAGGAATAGGTTCAAACGTCAAGACGTCACGGTATGCTATGGTAGTTCTTAAGACGCCTATGTAAAGGCGATAATTGAAAAAGCGGCTTATAACGATGAACCTGTTCACAAAGCTAGATGAAATAGTATTGTCCACAGTATTGTCAATACTTCGAGCGCAGTTCTTAAAAACTATATGGGCGTTATTGAACCGAATCGAAACGAACTGAAATAAATATGATTTTATGAAACTATGACAGAAATAAATTTCTATGTTTGAACACTTAGCGATTTACCCATCGCAAGGAGATATAAATTAACATTATATCATTGCAGTATAGAAACGCAGAAAGAAAAGTAAATCTGGATGTGAGGAGCTCTGAACCGGGATTTGAACCCGGGACCTCATCGCTTCTCGTTTGAATCCCGGTTTAGAGCTCCTCAAATCCAGATTTACTTTTCTTTCTGCGTTTCTATACTGCAATGATATAATGTTAAATATGATTATTTTCTATTGAATTACTGATTTACCGACCAACAACATGTTATTACTCTTTCAGCAATTAAATAATATCAGAACAAGTTACCGGATTGCATCAGCATCAGGATTCTATTTATAACCTCCAAAGTATAAGTATATTTGCCATATATTTTCATACTGCGTGCTAAGAAAAAGAGAAAAATGGCATTCATTCTTCACTTCCGCAAACCCCCAGAAATCTTCCTTGTGTCCTTTTTTAGATTTAACCTAAAACATTGTTACCTTTCATCTAAATGACTCGACTGACTGCTACTTATGTATTTGTGTATTTATGTAAGTATTCTTTATTATTTATTGTATACAGAAACATGAACACAAAAAGTTACAGTAAAATGTAGTACATATGGGTGAGCTTATCTCTAATACGAGATTTCTTACAGCAAACTTTTGAGGATACAATTAAAAGTTAAATGAGAGTAATCTGTCTCTGATTAAAAATTCAAAACGCTCACGAAGGTAAGCGAGGGAAAGTGGATTCTTAAGTATGTTAAAAAGGTAAGATAAAATATGAAAATTTCAACGAAGACGAATTAGCAACCACTTTAAGTAAGTATTAGTATTTGTGTATTTTATTTGAATATTAATCTTAAAGAAGATTGTTTCCATACTCGTATTGTGACTCGCACTTGCCTAATTTTTAGGGTTCCGTACCCAAAGGGCAACCAACGGGACCCTATTACCAAGACTCCGCTGTCCGTCTGTCTGTCCGTCTGTCCATCTGTCACCAGGCTGTATCTCATGAACCGTGATAGACAGTAGAAATTTTCACAGATTTTTGTTCCCCTATAACAACAAATACTAAAAAACAGAATAAAATAAATATTTAAGGGGGCTCCCATACAACAGACATGTTTTTTTTTGCCGTTTTTATAGATATGGTACGGAACCCTTCGTGCGCGAGTCCGACTCGCACTTGGCTGTTTTTTTTCAAATGTATGTACACCAAGCGCCTACTTTGTACCGTATACCATCATAATTTTACTTGAACTGCTCTAATAAATTTTAATAAGAAGCAGTCTGTTCAGACCGAGCTCAACACTTTTTATAGTGCCACATAAGCTAGAACGCGTGATAATACAGAAAATGTATATTTAGGTATATTTCGCGACAACTGGGAGTGCGGGCGATTTTATAGTGACATGTATGTACTCGGCTGCACTCACGCCATGTCGCGAACTTTATGTTATCCGTTTTTCAAAAAATGATTGATCATTATCTCGATTTTCGAATTTTTCTACATATATTACATTTACCTCATTATTTAATAATAATAATTCAACAAATTCCTTTTCAGTGTTTATTTATCTATTTACAATATATTATGTCATTTTACTAATTATAAAAAGTGTGTTCTAATTATAATATGTACCTATGTCTGTGTATTTTTAATTTTCTATAATTTTATGTTTTAACATTATTCATGTTTTTTTACAAATTAAGTCTTGCATGCATGCACCGCATGCACGCGCCTTTGTATGGCAATCTAGCTCGAAACTGTTATTTATTATTTAGACTTAAGAAATTTCTTTGATTGTTATCTGTTGTGCATGCCTAATAAATAAAATAAAATAAAAAAAATAAAAAAATATACATAGCATAGTTTTTATTTGACGATAGTAGATCTAAACTGGTCTAGATCCGAAGCCCATTCTCTATATGAGATCCCACAATGAGATTTTTAATCAAACGCGTTTTAATTTATCAATTTCCAGCTAGAAATTTGAGGATGTTAAGAATGTGCGTACATTAGGGCAATCGCAAAAAAGGATAGAAACTTTTGTATAAGTCGTACATACACATTTTGTATGAAAGTTTAAAATTAACATAAAAACCCAGTTTAGTTCCACTGTGACATACTTGAAATCGCCACCAAAATAAATACCTGATTGATTAATAATATCTTTCAAAAACGTTATAAACTTTCTATTGCTTTTATTGGTAGAAAAATATTGAGTATTTTGCGCTTACATTTAGTCTAGCCAATATGCCAAATTTTCAAGTAATGAGTAAGTAAGTAATCGATTAATTATAGAATTAAATGAGACTTGGGGATAATTCATGATTTAAATAAGAACGGCTCACCTCAATACGTGTTATGATCGGGAAAGCCGACCAGTTTCAGCAGATTTAGACTGCCTTCATCTGGGTGAGTTAAGATCAGTGTGAGGCGTAATGCCGTCGCGTAAACGTCGTCACTCGCCGAGATGAAGGCAGTCTAAATCTGCTGAAACTGGTCGGCTTTCCCGATAATATAAAGTATAAATTTTCATATTTTTTTTTATTTTTAGGATTCCATGGTACCTTAGTGGTATCAACAAAATAAACCTTCATGGTGAGACTTCTTTGTCCGTCCGTCGTCCATCCCTCATCCGTCCGTATGTCACACAGCCTCATAGCTCTAGCACCGTTAAAGATAAAGACTTGGTACAAAAAAAGCATTAATCATCTGCCCACAGTGTAAAAAAAATTTGAAAAAATTTGAAGTTGTTCAAAATGTTTCCAATAGAAAAGAGAAAAAAAAATCCTTGAAATACAATATGGATAAATTGTAGATAATATAGAGTTAATTGTAAAAATATATACTTTAACTATATTTACTAGAACTGATTTCAATAAATCTTTGAAAAACCATAAAAAAATGCATGTCCCCCCCGTTATATCCGAAACTGGTAAACCGAAAAATATGAAAAATAATTCGATTATAGATCATAACTGACCAAATACAAGAAAACAAAAGCAATAAAAAAAAATTGTACACATATGAGAAATCTAAAGGAAAATAAATTGAATTTTTTGACTCGCACCTGACCGGTTTTTTTCTTTGCCACTTTGATGCTTTTCATAAAATTTATAGGAATATAACCTTTATCCTTGAGCTTTGAGTGGTTGATAGGGAAAAACCACAGATATTATTAATTTTATTAAATTAATTTTATACAATAAATATTATTAAATACAATGTGCTTATAATTTTCTTATATTGTTTCTTATGTTTCAGCTCATTGCATTGTCATTGACTAGGTGGGTATGCTATTTTGTTTTACTATTTTCTATATAAATATTTTTGCTTACCTTATTCTTATTACAAAAACTAAATAAATTATCATGATTTTTGTTTAGCGTGAGTTGTGTTCTTTTAATTTAACAGTCAGGTTATGTTTACATTAGCTGTAATTTGGCTTCAGTTTGGCCCTATAATAGCGTCGTAAACTTTCAGTAAAACACTGTCATAAAGCGCGACATCCCGCTGCGAGAACTCTTTATTTTCCTATAAAAGCGCTTTACCCACGTATAAAAGCTTAAATCCGCGCGGAGCTTTCTCCCGGCGGCAAAAAGAGCATTAGAGCAGTCGGTGTTGGCGGCGGCGGCAGCGGCGCGACGGCGGCGGCGGCGGCATCATGGCAGCGGCACGCCCCGCGCCGGCGTTGGCCGCTCCGGCCGCCGCGCCGCCACCCATTGGCCGGCCGCGCCTCTCGCCCACCGGCGCCGCCGCCCGCACACCCAGTCCCGCTCCAACCGTCGACGAGATCGCGCGTGCTCCTCAGCACACGGTCGCTACACTCTGCGATCGCTGTTTGCTCTTTTTATTGTTCGAGCATATTTGGCCAAAAGCGATTCGTAACTTTTTATTGTCGCTTAGTGAACTTTTAACTTGTACAAAATACTTTTTCAAGAACTTAACCTCAAGTTTGTGTGACTTTACAATACTTTTCGTGTTCCGTATCCGACCGAGTGACTTTGTAACTTCTAATTTGTAGCCGAACGCAGATCACGCACGCCAAAACAGTAATCGCGAAATCGCATGGAGCTCGTGTCGCGGTTAATTAACTGAGTAATTAGCAACAAAGTGGGTTAGTTTTTAAACTATTGACGGAAGTATTCCAATTCCCAGGGCGTGCGGAATGCGCGCGCGGAAGAGAGTTACGTAAAGTGAAGATACGATCGGCGGGTGTCGGAGGATGTGTTGTTGCCGGCGGTGACGCGCGGCGGCGGCGAGCTGGGGGCGCACGAGGCGGCGGTGGCGTGGCGCGGCGCGGCGCTGGATGCGAGCGGCGCGGCGGGCGGCGGCGCGGGGAGCGGCGCGCTGGCGATGACGGTGCAGCGAGAGGAGCGCGACGCGCGGGCGCCGCGCACGCGCTTCATGATCACCGACATACTCGACGCGGCGCCCAGAGACCTCAGCGCGCACAGGGATACGGACTCTGATAGATCCGCTACTGACTCACCTGGTTAGTTTTGGGTTATCTAATTTTGTTTTCGCTTCGATCGTAGCATTCACGTTTTGGTTAATTCAGTTTGACAATACTTGTTCACATTTAAAATACCAATAAAACGTGACAAGTCTAGTTTACACGGGTAGAGTAACTGGTAGAGTACCAAGGATAAAAACATACTAGCTTAATGTAAACAGTTACAAAATGGTATTAAAGACAGTAGCTGGGAGAGTAGAGTGGATAACGCAAACGGTAACGTAGTCTGCTAAAGATAATGCTAGTTACTATATTTCTAACAGCCAAAATGTAAAGGAGATTATATACTTGAGCAAAACATTAAGTCTGAAAACACAATTCTACAAACTACGCTCTATAAAAAAATTGCTAAGTAAAGTTTTCAAATTACAAATAACTGAGTTATATAGGTATATTGTCTAAGAAAATAAGAGCTTGTAGGACTAGATTGATGGATGTGGAAGAAGCGAAAGAGGTGTGTCTGGATTGTAGCAGATGGAAATCTGTAGTCTCTGCCTAACCCTCTGGGAGACAGGCGTGAGTATATGTATGTATGTACTGTCTAAGAGAATTGGAATTTCACATGAGTATATTTTTCAGGTGACTTTTTTTTCTCAATACATTTTCAGTTCAAAATGTTGACAATATCATTAAAACAACTGTTGCATGACACATCTAAAAATCACTTCAATTATTGATCGACCCTAATTTCCATAAAAATCACATAAAATAAACAAGTTTAACACCAAAAACGTCGACGGGCGTAATCTAGTAGCACCGCACGCGTCGTTGTTGTCGTAGGCGACATGCGTAGGCGGTTTCCGTAGCAGTTTCTAGAAGAAATTAGCCAAAATCGGCTACGACGTAGCAAATCATGCGTAGAATTGCGCACGCCCCTTACAAAAGACATCAACGGTGATCAATACTTCAATTTATATATTTTTTTAATAAATATTTATTTCTTCTCTATTGTAGTATAACACACAAATGGCATTCAAATGACCCAGTGATTTTATTGCTTGACATTCACGCCTTTTTATCGACTCTTAAATCCTTATCGAAGTTACATTGTTTTAAGTGGTTTTTGATTATGATTGCGTTTAGATAGGCATGGAAAAGCTTGAAGCTGTTTGAATCTCAGTAAGTAGGTGCCTCTATGAAACACAATACGGCCGGGCCGGGTCTGAGCCGATACAATCCGCGCTGACCTTTGTGCCCCCACTGTCAACCCTCTGTCTCTGATGTTATCTCGCTGACGGCTCTATTTGTAGAGAGATTTAGATTCTATTCCTTCGTCATTTTAGGGTTTTGGGTGTAGATTTTGTAAAGAAGTCTTTTATCTCATATCAGAATGTATTTAGATGTGAGAAGTCAGCTGTGCACTTCAGTACTATGTAGGTATGTACTTATTACAGTAGGTTGTACAGTTAAAAAAATTAAATGCTTATCATGAAATTTACGAGTTCTGCCAATTTTCAATGGATATACCGTCTTATTATTTAATAATTTATTTATTTATAATTAGTATTGTATTATTTTCTAAGCTACTTTTGTCTTGTAATCAATTAATCATAACTTAATAATTTCTTGACGTGTAATCTTAATAATTAATAAAAATGTTTTATGTCTGCTTGAAAAGACGTTTCGTTTGAAATCTCACATTATATAATACATTTTCAGGTGTAACCAGCGGGCCTATTATGTATCTCTAGTTTCCATCTGTACTAGGTGTCTATCACCAAAAACATAGATATACTATCGAATTCCGATTTCCTAAGGATATTTTCGCACTTGAAGTGACGACACAGATTGTTAATAGTTCAATACCCACTAAAGGCAATTTTGAAATTTCAGTTTTTATCTATGTTTTTGATGATAGGCACCTCGTTCAGTTGGCAACTAAAGATACAGAATAGGGGGGTTGGACTTGCTTTTTTTTTTCGTGAATTTTGTGCCTATTATTGAATTGTGTTCAAATGTGTATAAACTTTCATTGTCATTTAATAAATTCATGTGTATATCATTTGCCATTTTAAATAATATACACCCACCATAATCAATAGCTTAGATTCGTTTACTTACTTTTTTAAATAGCCTCATGAAAGTAAAAAAGCTTATTAATGTTATAATTGGCAGTTTTACGGTATTACTTATTGTAATATATTGTCAACTGACCGCACACAAATATTTGCAAAAAAAAAATCTGATACAATCCAGGTTCAAAAATGTCAACACCTATAATTAAGTTTTATAGGGGTCTATTTGTCCGTTCGATTGCAGTAAATATGTCAAAGTTGTTTCATTTTACAAAATAATATAATTTTTTATCAACTAATGGCTCCGTCGGGTATTGCAGTCAAAGTAACGTATAGAGATGAGTAGTTTGTTAATATTACAAATCAATAATGTATCGCTCGTGATGAAAATGAATGAAAATGAAAATAATTTACTGCACAATAAAGGATTTGTATACATATGTTTAGTGGCCTGGGCCTCCTATTAAATGCTCAAAGAGACATCTGTGTTAGGGGGACATGCTCTTCTATAGGACCATCTATATTTAAGTTGCGCTTATGACATAAAATATAAAATTTGTACAAAAGTTTGGAATTAAGAGTTTGTGTGTGAGTGTGATGTATCTTAATATACCTATCTACCTATTACATTTCAAGTAGCTTTTCAACGTCATTATATAGCAAAGGTTTTAACCATTCCGATACTGCATTTTTGCAATTAAAACAGGTCATAAGGATATATATGGATTTTTCTGTTAATTTTACTATATAGATGGCAAGACAATTTATCATGTTGAGAATTACCAAATAACGTGATAAATCTGTAACAGTCATAGCAGACAGGTTGTGCTGCAACCTGATACAGGGTGGCCTCCACTCTGCACACGTCACTCGGAGGCGATGGACCGGACCGACTGTGACTTGAGTTCCGTTGTGTTTGTTTGCATATGGGACCTGTATATTTGAGTGGCAAAAACTAATGTTTGCACAGCATTTAACTTCCATAGTAAAATTGTTTTTTATTGTACTATCGCCTGCAGTTCCAGCTACAACACTCTACAACCTCTTTTTATACGATTTTGACCCTTATGGCAACGTTAACGGAACTGCCATTTAGTAGATTCATGTACGAGCAACAGTACTGTATGAACTCACCTATGAATCACAGCAGACTTATTTTTGTTTTTTTTTTTATTTATTTGGATATCACACAGCAGATTTTGTAAATATAAAACATCACATTTGAACAATAAATAAATACGGCCCATAACAGTAACAGAATTGAAAAAAGCTTAAAAAAAAGACAGACATCAAAAATAAGGTAAAACTTAATCGGCCGCCCGAATTTATATCGGAGACTCGGTATCAGGAACAATGTTGAATGACCTTTAAGGAAAAATTCGAAAAAAAATATTTTTGCTCCCTTACTGCTTGTACTAGGAATTGTATTTGAACTAATCCAGTTCGTATGGAAACAATTTTTTTACGACTACAAAAAAGGGGATCATTGCACCACCTTGTTTCTAAACACTAAACGAGTCTTCAGTATAAATTCGGCCGGTTAATCAAATTTCATTTGTATATACAAAAAACAAAAGGTAGCAAAAAAAATATTAAAATCTTCTGTTGGTCATATATACGAGTAGAATGTAGTAGATATTACAAATAGTAGGTTACCTTTTTTTAGATATCCTTTAGTACGATCACTTGAGCATGTTGTATGGACCAATTAGCTGTGTGATGAATCCATACGCTAGTAAAGCTGAGTTGCTAAATGCTAAGGGTTGCTTCTAAGGGATGGTGACGCGGAAAAGAGCTAAGAACCAAACCCAACGAGTGATGATCGTACACTGCTTTATTTGAATATTATTTTCACCAAATTGCTACATAAAAAGTGCAAGCTGACAAATTGTATTAATTAGGTAAATTTACATGTATGAGCAAAATGCATAATTGTGCGTTAGCTCGTACTCATGTGGTGTAAGCTGTAAACCTTAAAAATAACGTTAAATAAAGCAAGATGAACATGAAAGCCAGTACCAATGTATAATTATAATTAGTTACTCACGTTACATTTTGTCACACGAATAGCCGATTAAGAAATATTAATAATGACTTAATTATTGATAAAAATAATTATAAACCTTTCGTTAATCAATTTAAGTCTAATATAGCGATAATTTTAAATTCTTCTCTTGATTTACACACATTATATTTCTCTTTAAGGCGCTGCTTCTTGTAATCTTACCTTTGGATAATTATAATAATTAAAATTTAATTCGGCAGCCACCGTGTTCTGAACCAATTAGTGTTAGACAAGAATGCCTTATCAAGATCTACCAAATTTATTACTGCCTAATAAGGACCACTTTAAATTTGTGTTAAATATGTATTTTTCATTTTCGGCTAAACACGAAGATGAGATTATAAAATAATAAGATTACATTTTTGTTTGTAAGTAATTAAATTTAATAAATGGTTATTTAAAGCGTCGTCTTATTTAAATTAATTAATTCAATGGCCGGGATCAAACGCTCAGACATGTTTGATATCACATATTTCAAATTTATCAACAGCTTTGAAATAAAAACAAATGTGTTCCTTTAAGGCCACATCAATACCTGTTGAAGTTTCGTTCGCATTATCCCTTCGACGATTTAATAGACAAGCCGATAAACCGAGGCGTTAAATAAATTAAATAATAAAACGTATAATGGGTTCGATAAATACAAACCTGGTCGTATCACACCGAGCCAGATAAGTAAGCCTTTATAAAACGGATCGAATTAATCCTGCCTGAAAAGGAATCTCGGCGATGGAGAGCGGGGAAAAAGAAAAAAGTGACGTCATAATCAGCTTTTTGTCACTGACTGTAACCCGGTTAGATATTTGAATTTCAAGTAGCTTTGTAATATTAAATAAATGACCCTTCGGAACGAAATTGTATATTAAATACATACATATACTCACGCCTGTCTCCCAGAGAGGTAGGCAGAGAATACAGATTTCCATCTGCTACGTTCTAGACACACCTCGTTTGCCTCTTCCAGGAGCCGTATTTTTGAATCGTTATTTTTCAATTCACGTGCAAAAATATATACCTGTTTCATCTTGCAAATGACAAGTTCTGATGAGCTGCGTGAGATGGGTATATACTTTCACACGTAAATTGAAAGCGAACGATTCAAAAATATGGCTCCAGATCCATCAATCTAGTCATACAAGCTCTTCTATTCCGGGTACTTTTGACATTGCCCTTCTTCAGTATGTCACCAATTTGGTCAGCTTACCTCCTTCTAGGGCGGCTTGGTCGAGCTGTACCTTCCACTTGTGCACCATGAATTTCTTTCAATCATCCTCTCTACATGTCCAACATAGCTATTTTGCTATTAATGTATATTAAATACTGTAGCAAAATAGCCCCACATGCGAACTGGCTCTGCGTGCTCGGTCAATGAGCGTTTTTCTCGTTGTTTTTTTTCTTAGTTCTTAGCTTTCCTCCAGATGTCGCTGTCCATGTCGCCATAGATAAAATATGTTTCGTAGCAATCAATGTCAAATTGGTTTTTAGTTTGTTTGGAATCTGTGCAAATTTTGTCTTTGATTCTGTTGCTAAAGATACGACAGTGCCATCTAGGAATCTTATTTAACACTAAATTTGACACAAGGAAAAACGCTCATTATATAAAAATAAATATTGTGTTAATTATTGTACTCTTTAGAGTGCATTGTTTTAATTTTATTCGGTTAGTAGGATAAAACTGGCTGAATAAGAAGAAAAGGCTCGTTAAAGTTGAAAATAAACAATGTCTCTACACAACCGCGCATTTTCCACTTGTATTCTTTAGTGCATTATCTTATGAATCTACCTCCCAATTACGGAGTTAACATCCGCTGACGGCAATTAAACGTCTCATGCAACTGTAAACACAAAACTTCTCGTAATTTGAAAAACCCACTTTACTGAGAATGTGAAAAAATACAACGTTTAAAGCAATTAACGCTCATACAAGCGGTGGCCACGATTCCACTAATTAATGTGCACTAATGTCGACTCGGTACTCACACCATCGAATCGATTACTCATTATTCATAGGAAAACGTAATTGTTTAGATTTTACCACGAGATTGAAGTCGAGATGTCAAACCCGCCCCTGCTCCCGCGCCGCCTGTTCTCCTTGACACCCGCGAGATGACCGCTCGGAAAATTGTTTCTCGCGTAAAACATTTTTTGTGCACCCTAAAGGTTAATAAAATTGCTAGTAAGCATATTTGCTGATGATTATTCAAAACTAATATCTTTCTTATGGATGATTGTTGTTTTAATCTCCAGCCCATAATTAAATTCGGTTGATTTGCCTGTAGCACTTACGAGTGTATGAGGACTTTGCCACCGGCTCGTTACTCGACACGTCAAACCTCAAATGCTCTCCGTCGCTTCAGCTAAGCTGCTTAGCATACCTCCTCACCAGCACCAGTCCTTCCAAGTCATTTTAGACCCAACAGTATCGCTTTAGAGTGCATATTGAAAGTGCTCTCACGCCTCACCGCTCGACCAACCGACAGGATGGTGACAATTCTTTCATCGCGCGACGTTGATAACATCAAACTTTTTATTGTTACAATAAATAGATTTATCATTGATATAAATAGGGCCAGTTTAAAGTCCCTCATAAAGCGGCTCCTATTCGCGGCTTTATGTCGGCTGTGACAGGCGATGTGAGCTGTGAAATCGAGTCCGATTTTAAAATATAAAGGCTCTTCTCAAGACTTTTTTGATTAAACTTTTTTTTCAAGGGGGATTAGCCCCAGTTTGTTTAGTTGTACTAATGTTGAAACTGTCAAACGAGAAATATAATTTGGGTGAGAAGCTAATCCATGAGAGCGACAGAGCTTCTGCGCCCGTTTACGTTGCGCAATTAGTTTTAATTAATAAATTAAATAATAAGAAATATGAAAGCATGTTCTGAGTGTTAGTTTAACATATTTTCCATTATTTAGTTGGGTGTGCTTTGATGTCTGAACAGATAGGGATCTGTGTTAACATCACCGTGAAATGGCTTCGAGCGTCCACTCGAGTGATTACTAGAAAAGCCGATCGGAAAATGCATAATTTTTCATCCGATTTCACATCGATCTCGACGGAAATATTGCGGGCGACATGGATTTAACATCATACACTTTGTATCATCGATATTTATTTCTTACAAATGTTGCAAAAATATGTTGGTGTTACAAATACGGTGATTGACAATTTAAATAATGTAAAAAGACATTTATATGAATAAAAACAATAAAGTTGAACTGTGTAACTGTGAAACGAGTGCAAGTGTATCTATTCATCATGTAATAAAGTTGAACATAAAGTCTCTTAGTTTTCAGACGATAGTGACGTCACTGCCCGATAAGAGAACTAACATAAAGGGTAAATTTTTATACATCTCAATTAATATTTCATATTATTATCACACGTAAAATTTCCTTGATTACTTTTATTTAGGCCATAACTTTATCGTTTCTTTTCCAAAATAAAATACTGTTTCGGATTTCTTTGCAGACTTTCCCATATTTTTGGGGTTCCATACGAAATTATATCGGTATCTTATTACATAACACAACATACGTTGCACACGGCATAATTCGTAAACCGTTTCAAGGAATAGCTTTCCTCAACCATTTCTAGACAGATATTAAAACAAGCCATATCCTTTATGAAATGAAAAAGTTATATCTTTCATTTCACCTTCAGTGACTGCATCCTAAATTCTATGATTACGTCACTTCCAGCATAGTAAAATACTTAGAAAATATAAATAAAAGCTCGAAAAAAGGTGTTATTGAAATTACATACCTAAATCAATCTGTTTATTTCAAAAAGCAGACAAAACTAGCATATTGCTGTTTAAAAATCGATCGAATTGGCAAATCAAATGTCAAACACAATATTTTACCGCTTATTTTAGTACCAAGGTGACACATGATAACAAATTTGTAATCACAACAAAAACGACTACTGCCTAACTCTTGCAAGTTATTAAGTTATTAGTTATCAAGCAATAACAACTAGTTATTAAGAAGAATTTCTTAACTAAGCAAAGATAATCGCTAATAAGCAATCATATAATTTTATTCTTGTACTTAAGTGACGCTCGCCATGCTATTTTATCTGTGAAATGTGACTTGAAAGTGAAATTAGTTTCTATTTGTTTTGTAAAACGTGTGCTTTTTATACTTTAAAAGGTTTGCTAAGCGAACTTTATACAAAATGTACATTAATGAACTTTATACAAAATGTACAAAAATGTTCCGCTAATGTACCGGCAGGAAGCGTCTATTATTGTGCTGTCAAGATAACTTGGAATAGCGTTATAAAACGTTATTGAAGATGACGTCACAAAAGTTATTTACATTCTGTTATTGGCAATCTGTATAAGTTGGTATTCTATAGAATACCTAGGTATTCAGGCAATGTATTATATGTCTCCTTGCGATGGATAAATCGCCAAGTGTTCAAACATAGAAATTTATGTCTGTCTGTCATATCATATATCATTTAATCCATACTTTACTTACTGCCGGCAGTTTTGAATAGATGTCAGCGGAAGGCACGAAGGATTTTTGGGTTGTCATAAAAAAACCTTACACGCGAAGTCTATGGCGATGACACACCTGACATTGTATAAAATAACTAGATATTCTATACGATGACTGAAGTATTTACTTTGCCGGTAACATAATTATACAAATATAACGTTGTTTTATGTCTATTTTGTTATACATCGCTATTTTTGTCGTTCTTTTTTTCTTCTTCTTCGTTTATCATAAGATTTAACCCTTTATATCGGTATTTTTATGACGTTATAAAGGTCATGATGTCAACGTTATGATGTCAACCATTCAGTGAGTCTGGTCTTACTCGAGCTATGTAGCGGTCGGTCAGACTGTACGTAACAATAAAAAAATATTTGAAGCCTAAAAACACTAGGTTTCTTTTCAGTTGTAGGCATTAAATGTCAACAATAAAAGAACCCTAGAACGCATTACATATCCGCATAAACCAGCACAGACACATATAAGACACATATTAGACACATATTAGACACTATACAATACAACATCCTACCCATCCCGACACACACCCGCCTCCACAATCAACTATTTAACAACTGCTTCACTGTCCGCATCGTTAAGGCGCTACAGAAAAAAAAATCGACACTTTTAGAACTTGCATATGTACTTCAGTAAAGGAGGTATTATTTTGATAAAATATTATATACTACGAGTATTTTTGGATTCTTTTTATAGGGATTGATAAACAGAAACGTGATTGGAAAATTTCGGCTCGATAAAAATATTTATTGAAATGAGGTCTTTTTCCACACCATGTCTCCTGGTTTAACAATTTGGAATGACATATGGATTACGATATATACTTTATTAGATGGGTTTTAACAGTATCTAGGACCTGGTTCAACGAAATTTTGATAGCAACTTGAGGACATTTTGCTACTTTTTCTCGAATCCGTCCCTTTCGCACTAAGGATTTTTTCGCATATAAAGTAACAGGGACGCTAAAACATTTACATATCGCTTTAAATCATTTGCTCTACCATTGGCCGACGTAGAAGTCAGGATCTGGGCCACATCGTACATCTGGTCACTTGGCGCACACTACGGACCCGGACTCAACAGACAGCACTGACAGAGTCGACCGACTGACCCGCCAAACGACAACATCTGTTATTGGGTGTGGTCAACAGATTAAACAAAATAAACACACTCAGCTATCGTGGGTAAAACGGTTATCTAAATAAGCAGAATAAACCAAATAAACCAACCACCATAGTACATACCATGGTGGTTTATAGTGTCAATCATGTTTGACAGCCAATTTTTCTCCACGATTTTTGACATTTGTTGAGGGTCATGACCGAATCGTGGGTGTTTGTAGTGGAAAATAGTAGTTAATTGTGATCTGATGACCACACCCATTATTAAAATTCTATAGCCATCAACTTTTTTGTCATATATGTATATATATTTCTTTATTTTTTTACTACCTATTGGCAATCATTCGACTAATGACGGCCTCATTGAAGAGGTCGAATTATTTCGTAAAATATAAAGTTTACTTTTATTGTTTGATATTTAATGCCTACAACTATAAAAAATAAAAGGCAGAATGTAGCTGTAATTATCTTTATTCGTAGGTTTATTTTTCAGAAAATAAACAATTTATACATATATTACGATGCTTTTATGTAATTTTTGAAGAAACTGTATAGGTTTTTTAGGTTTCGCACCCAAAGGGTAAAACGGAGCCGTTTTTTTTGTATTGAATAAGTTTAATTTAATTTATCTTAACTTTATAATAATCAAAGTCGCGGAAAACAGCTAGTATAATATAATTGTGTTAAAATATCCAAAATTAAATACAATATCGCCTTATGGTTATAAATTAAGAAAGGCGCATGTTTCAGCGTTTTTGAAAATTCGATATTTTTGCAGTTGAAACCATGAAAAATTTAGATAAAAATCAGAAATAATAAGTTTATTTAAAAAAATATATACATATATTCGAACACCACGTGTATGAAGTCGCAGGCAACAGCTAGTAGGAGAAACTATAGGTCTTAACTTAGAAGAGATTTTGAAGTTTGCAGCCTTTAAAACATTCGTTAACAAACTTTCTTTTAGGACATACAAAAAAAATAAAACTGTAAAGACAGCGCACATAATATAAGACATCCGTCGATCTGTATTTTTACCGGAATTCTTATGTAGTTCTGTGCCTTTGAATCAAATGATACCTCTATCGGTCCAGTAGTCAGAGTCAGATAAATAGACATGAAATGAAACAAATAGAATACAACCACAGAGGCTATTTAAGTTTTAACACGAAACTACACAAAATAGAAAATGTACCATAAATTATGAATGTATATTTTATGCCTCAGCAGCAGAATTGTACAGTCAGAAACACATCATGGTACACCAAGGCAGTTCTTACTATATACACTCGTATAAATGTGATAGTTACAAGTGGTAGAGCTGATGCCGGGCTCGAATGTGGAGGTACCACCATCTTACTTGGAGACCCCCTCGAAGTAATTCGGGGGAGAGTAAAAGGACAGCTCACAGGCAAAAAACCAGGAGGCCCACCATGCCTGGGACCGATGGATGGCGGTATATCCATCCCTAATAGCCGGGCCTTATATGGAACAGAACAGACTGGTGACGGGCAGCGGTGCGAGGGTTGCGGCACCGCGCTCACCAAACCGCCTGCCCAGCGTGTGTGAGTATGGGCAATTCTTACAGGATGACTGCCGGTAGTGGCAAAGTCCTGGAAAGGCTTATGTCCAGCAGTGGACGAACTAGGCTGATGGATAAAATGTGATAATCGTACAAAAGGTATACCGTCGCTAGTGCCCGTGTGTACCATATATACACAACAGTAATCAAATGTTAAACTCATTGTTATATTATGGAATCACTATTGCAGTGAGATAACGCTGCGTCGGAGTTGTTGGTTGGAACTGCGACGCTCGCGCGGCTCTACAAAGCTCTAAGAACCTTTTTCCTTTGCAATAAAGACTATTTTTCGCTGCACATCATTTATAAATAAGTTGGTTGGCTTATAACTCATTATATATCAATTAATTTCTTGCATCGCTGCTCTGGAAAGCGAGCGTTGCAGTAATTAGGTAAATTGTATAAACAGCAAATAGACGATTACCCACCGAGTAAATGACTACCGGGTCCCGACATTTTACTTGCCTTCAATAAAATAAATGTTGCTGTGTAATTGTTCAGGTTATACAATAATATAATTATGATATTATTAAAACTCGCGTGAGCTGACATACTAAGTTATTATTACATGCGGCTTGAACACTCAGTCACAAAATAGATACTACCAGAAGGCCAACTCGACGACGGATCGAAAACAGACGCACACATGCATAGACGCGTACGTATGATGATCTCGGCAGAATTTCGTATTGGCATTCGACAGACTTCATCCGAGATCGTCGTACGTACGCGTCTATGTGTGCGTGCGCCTGTTTTCGCTAGTTACGCGGAGTAAACATTCTGTAAGTGGTTATTTTGTCACTCAGGTGTGATTGTTGTCGACTATATGCCAACCGTTTGGCAACAGTGCCCGTTTGACAGTGACGGTGAACGCCGCGTCGTCGTCCTAAGAACGACACTCGTCTTGATAATGCCGAAATTGTATCGGTGAAATGGTTGGCATATAGTCAACAACAATCACACGTGAGTGTTGAAGCTGAATGTAATAATAATTTAATAGAATTATGACCTGGAAATACTTGAATAGACCATTTCATTTTGATTGATGGTTGATAAATAGAGAAGTAACGTAAAAAAAGTTTATCGTTATCGAGTCCGTAAGGCAGGAATTTCATTTCTGCATCCATCCATCCATCAGCCTAGTTCGTCCACTGCTGGACATAAGCCTTTCCAGGACTTTGCCACTCCCGGCGGTCATCCTGGAAGAATTTCCCATACTCACACACGCTGGGCAGGCGGGTTGGTGAGCGCGGTGCCGGAACCCTCGCACCAGTGACGCCGCTGCCCGTCACCAGTCTGTTCCATATAAGGCCCGGCTATTAGGGATGGATATACCGCCATCCATCGGTCCCAGGCATGGTGGGCCTCCTGGTTTTTTGCCTTTGAGCTGTCCTCTTACTCTCCCCCGAATAACTTCGAGGGGGTCTCCAAGTAAGAGTCTTCATTTCTGCATTCTTGAAATATACAAAATATTTTAATATGACAATTATTAATATTATTATTAATATACTATTGCATTTTAATTAATATGTTTATATTAACTTTTTATTTTGTATATTGATTAATTTGTATTTCAAATTATATAATGATTTTATTTCAAAGTTTTACCATCACAATTATTTATGAATTATTGTATATACATACAGTTCTCATTTAATAAACACAAATATTAATGTATGTAAGCAGGTACTCGTTAGTAGGTAATGTGAAGAAATTGAACATACCCACGTATATGTAAAATTGTATAATTAAAAAAAAACTAATTAACGGTTAAGTGACTGTAGAGGATAGACTTTTAAATATAATTACAATTCTAATTACGTCTAGACAGTATTTTTATAATAAATAACAAAATTTACATTTACGGGCTTTCAACAAGACTGTTTTTTTGTAGCTAAAAGAACTTCCTTTTTCTGAAAACATTTGTATTATTTAGAGTTTGTTTAGCGAATCGTGGCATCACATTACATCATTTGCTTAAAGGCTTTCATTAAAATTATAGACATTTAAAGATTTTTGGGATTTACTTTTCTTAATATATTAAAATAATAACTATTCTGTAGGTATCCCCTGAAGATGGATTGATTTCCGAAACCGGTTGGGAAGTGTGCAACAAAAATAATTATGTTATGAAACAAATAGTACAAGTGTTTGTGTTCAAAATGAAGATGCTTTCTATGTTTCATCAAATGCCGACAATCGCAAGTACAAATCATTTACTTTTCTACTTTTAAAAGTTAGAAGACACATAGCAAATAATAATTTCTGCCAATGAAGGCCTATAGATAGACGTCACGAACGGTTGTTTAAAATACAAAAAACAAGAAAACTTTGGTGAGAATTATGTAGCGTATACAATTTTGGTAAGGTCATATTTTTTGTAAGGTATCCCCCACATTCTCATATGGCGTTACTTAATTCCCATAGCTTAATTTTTAAAAGTTTATTTTTTTATTTTTTTCAGAGAATTTACACCATTTTAGGACATCATTTATATATAGATATATAAAGTAACCATTATTTTTTAATGATCTTTTTAAAAAATTGTCCGATATGACGTCACTTAAGAATTTTGGACACTATACAGATGGTGATGTGTGATTGCTTATTAAAAAAGTAGCCTGTCTCTGTCTGTCTACTCATCTGTCAAATTAGTCGCAAGCAAATTATCGTAAATTTATCTTGATACGAGTAGCAAAGGACACGTTTCAAAACAGCCATTTCTCAAGTTTTGTCACACGGAGGCTTACCTTGTCGATTTGGTGCCTTGACGTCGAGTCCCGCCACGTCGAGTAGCCTCTACGTCTACTATTTTTTTTGTATTTACTTTTTTATAGTGAAAAGTTCACGCATTCGGTGCCGCCACGTCTACTGTGAGAAAAAGTACAGTCAATGAAACAATTTTTTTCCAATCGTAAATCTTTTAATGATTACAAATAAAAATCAACATAAATAATTGCAGTAAACGAGGCCCACTTGCACTAATTTTTAATTAGCGTTTCAGTATCTATCTGTGTATACAGGTATTTAAGCGCTGCTTAAATATTCGTGCAAGTGGCCATTGTATAACAATTGTATATTTTAAATTGAATATTTCAAATCACAGATCAAGTACCAACCTGCGTAGGTATATAGATATTTATTTATTATGGCTATGCTAATGTTTTCCGATGTCCCATTAGTTTGGTTTATTACAGTTATATTAAATGAAGTTAAACAATTACTAATCATAAATTGTAAAAAAGATTTAAAATTTGTCAAAATTTGTAAATTTTGTCACTTTCACACACACAACCGCGTCCATGATCCGACACACGCCGTTTCAAACTGACAAAACCGTTGGTTTCTTAGAACAAAAAAGGCGAGAAATAAGACAAAAAACAATGCTTTGAGAGGAAAGAAAGATAGAGGCATTAGAGATTGTTAATGTGAGAAAGAGATAACAATAGTTTGTACATCAGTCTTTTAGCTGGCCATTACTCTTTAGTCTATTGTCACCGAAACGTAAGCGAGATATTTCTTACCTTTGGTTATATGTTACATTATACATATATTAGTACCTATACATAGTCTTTGAGACGTCGCAGAAGTTAGGTAAACCGGTGTTGCGATGGGTGTATGCTTTTTCAAAGAAGACTGTTCAAATATTCGTATGACTGTACATTTGTAAACTGTTAGTAGACGTGCCGGTAACAAATGCGAGGATTTTTCAACGGTTCGACGTGGCGGTACTAAAAGCGACAGTTTGTTGAGTAGACGTAGAGGCTACTCGACGTGGTGGGACTCGACGTCAAGGCAACAAATCACCTTGTCTATGGAAGTTGTAGCTTTTTCGTAAAAATATTCATTATTATGAAGTTTTTAAGACCACAAGTTCTAAAATACGGCATATTAAAACTAAATCTCGAAATTGTTTTTGAGTTACCACACCTTAAAATTATTAAATCTAAGCGGATATATGAAATATTATTATTTTACTTACTCAGGTATGTAGGTACATACATAATTCTAGCTGAATAAAAAGGATGTGATCATTTACAACGATATAGATCGAAGGGTGGATACCTCGCTTGGTCAACATACCGTACATAAAAAATCAACAGGTGGCGCTGTTCATTATTAGAATTTATATTTAATTATTTCATTAAAATGGAATTTTCGTAGGTATTTTATGCATGCATTTTATATAATATGAAACTGTACAGGAACATAACAATAAATATATGATTTATTTTCTGTATGTATGCAAGGTATGTAAGTCCGGTGGTTGAACAGTACTGCGTTGTTGATTCGCATGTCTTGAAGTCGTTCAAAAGCTGTAATTTCGCAATGTTCGTACCGCACTCGGTTCGATTTCCACTAATCGATACGTAAACGTTTTTTGCATAAGAATGTTTTGTAATCATACAACTCACTCGTAGCAACTTCTAACTTACTTGATTTTAAATTAAATAAATGAAAGTCTATGAAATAACATTTTATAACATTATATATTCCGGCAGAATGATCAGGGCTGCATTGTAAATCTTTGCAGCAAATACTGAGTCGGAGCCTTTTTACTATTGTAATAGTCTCATTATTGTTATTGTTAAAACTTGTTCCGTGTCTTTTATTTCTAATGTAAATATTTAATTGTGTTGAATGTGAATTGTGTACGTATTGTAATAGTGAATAAATGTTTTATCTATCTATCTAAGTATGTTAAAAAAATATTCCATGAGAAAAAAATCTTTACTTTTGTTGCTGCTGCAAAAATAGTCTTTATTATTACTTATCTAAATTTTTGCTCTTAAATGTTGAGTGGAAGAATTTGTGCAACAAGAGAGCAAAAATTTTTTTTTGTTGCGAGTGCTGAGTTTGAATCGCAAGCAAGCGAAGGATTCTATGATTGAATTACGAGCGTAGCGAGTGATGCTAAGTTAGAATAGAATCCTGAACGTGGTGAGATTCAAAGGCACAAGAAACAAAATAAATTTGCTCTTGTGACACATACAACTTTTCACATCACTAGCGAGAAAACACAAGATGTAAAAACACAATATTTTCGAACGATCTTATCAGAATTCAATGTTTTTTTTTTCTTTAAATTATACACCATAAAAAAAATGCAAGGAATGTTAATTGAATCCCAAAAGCCTTCAAAAATCGGAAAATCTTTGATAAACCGATCGAAAACGCAAATCAACACAATCATCACGCGGGCGTTATAGTCAATCAGTTTCCGGTAGAAGTTCATTAGTTTTCCATAGTCTATGGGACAGATTCTATATACGCTGGTGGCAGGCTACACACAGAATTACGAGAAGTTTACCTTGTCTATGGTATCCGAGAAGCTGCAGGGCTGTGTATAGCCTCCCAATGTGTATGGAATCCTCATAGAGTGAAAGAGATAGCCACCATGCTGATGTTTCCTATTCCTTTTTCCCTTGAGTAATTAATGAGTTGCTGAAGGTTTCGTGAGCTAATGAAATACGAAATGTCAATTCACAGGTTCTTAATTCAAAATTTATTTTTACTCACTGATTTTATGCAACAAAGGCGTGCTTTTCGAACTAGTGAGGTAAAAATATTGTTTTCATACTCTCTTTGGAATGATTGCAAGCAAGATTACATAATTCAGGAACAGTCCAGCAGCCCGCTAATTGTGAACAAATTATTATGATTTCCGCGCTTAGCATCGTGCTGGTTGACCTTGTGATGCTTAAAATTAATGCCTGCCACCCTAATAGTCCTGATTATTGTATATAATATAGGACCCAGTACCAAGCTAAAGGCGGTTTTCAACGCTAATTTTATCACAATTTGAAACATAAAAATAACATCAAAATAAATGCCAATCTCACAGGGATATCTTTTCAATCCGAACGGCTTGAAAGAAAAAAATCACTTCCGTACATTATAGCTTGATGAAAAAGGCAGGTCTCATCCCACTTATATTATAAATGCGAAAGTTTGTTGAGGGTGTGTTAGTGTGTGTGTGTGTGTGTGTGTGTTTGTGAGTTAGTATGTTTTTCTTACTTCACGCTGAAACTAGTGGACGGATTTGGATGAAATTTGGATTGGGGATATATCCTAAATTAACACATAGGCTACATTTTATCCCGAAAGAAAAAGCGCTGTTCCCGTGGGAAAAAAAGATGACGTCAAACCAAACGTCACGAGAGCGGAGCCGTGGGCAAAAGCTAGTCATTTCATAGATTTTTAACCTTTTTAATTGAACGTTGTGGTTTTATTTCAATGAACTGACGATATCTGTCATTCTCGGTCTAAAAACTGCTCAAAAACAATGTTTTTACATGTAGGTACTTTTGAATGCATGGTCATACTTGACATTTTGTAAAATTTCTTTCATAATTTGCCAAGTATTTCCAATTTTTTTAAAAATAACAGCTGATAACAGCTCTTTCTTCTTTCTAAGATACAAGCATGAATCGCAAACGGCTTCTCTTTGATAATCTTGAATATTTTCAGCGTAATGTGGAGCGAAACTTTTTCGGCTTTAGCCGTACTTGTAATAGTTAAAAGTTAGTTCAAATCACAAGGGAATGTTATTAATTTTATTGATGATCTTTACGTACATAATAATTGTATGTAAATATAGTACATTACATCTGAGACCAGTAATTAAAGATATCCTGGACGAGTAAGTTAAAAGGCCGAGCCCGTAGGGCGAGGACTTTTATATACGAGTCCAGGATAGCTAATTATGGTCGAAGCATGTATAGTGCTTTTCTCAAAAATAAAACGAGATATTTTCAAATTAAATAAGTTTTTTATTACGTTAACAAACTCATCTTGAATAACAAACAATCGATCGAGTTTGTATTATGTGTCACGCAATTTTACTAAAATAATGCTATCGCGGTGTTCGACGTCTTTTGTACTTAGATTGGCAAGCTCCAGACTTCTACGTGCATCGTTTAATGGGCGTGATAAGAACAACCTACAACAAAAAAAATTATTTTAATAATGAATTAAAGACCTATTTATAACTTTAGAGCCATAAAATAATATCACATCATTTATTTACCTTTATAACTAGATATTTGTCATCAGGAGCGTCGTTAAGAAACTGTTGTATATGTTGGCTTGAAATATTTTAAACTTTTTGTTTATATAGCCATCTGATTGCCTTTTTAGCCATGCCGTTAAATTGTTGTAATTATTCAAGTTTATTTTATTCTTATTGAGCACAACACATCGGAACATGGAATACATCGCCCATAAAGTGGAAGGCTGCTTTGTTTGGCTAAGGTGACTGAAATAAGCCAAAAACACATTTTCCGATCAACTGTTCGTGTGTTTATCTGCTTTCCACTTGATGAAATTTCGTAATTTGTTTAAATATCCTTCCTTAGATTTTGGCGGAAGCAAGTTGTTTTTTGCTAATTCCGCTTCCGCTTTTAGATCTGGAGGAGTACAATCTATATCAGAGCCTTCTTCTGAACTCATTTTGTAATTTATTTACACAAAAAACTTTAAATGAAAATATTATGCAACAACATAATTTCCCGGTTTTACTTTTTTTTTTTTGTTTTTTTTTTTTCGTTGAGCAAATGTATGCGGCCAGCCTTCTTCATAAAATTGAGGTTAAATTTTTCAATTTCAATTGTTCAATTGTTCAATTGGTTCAATTGTTTTAAACAATTGGATTTATATAATATAAAAATAATATATTTTCAATTATAAAATATAGCAAACGTTCTACACTCTGAACACGAAATTGTAATGTTTTTTTCTTTTTATACTGGCCGCTAAAAACCTTATGATCGCCAAACTCTAGTCATTTAAAACATAGACACGGATAGTTTAAAAAAAAAAAAACATGGTATGTAATGGATTTTCATACGAATTTCCTGGACAGTTATTCAGATTTCCTGGAGACTTGAAATAGCTCTACAGGATGAAGTACTTTCTGGCATGTCTATGCAATATGTAATTAAAGCATTACAACATATTTTTGAGAAAAATATTATTATTTAATTCAAATAAAACATTACACTGTAAGCCCGACCTAACCATTCCAATAAAATAGGTAGACTTTTATTTCAATACTTACAGTTAAGTGGTATTTACTTTATTTTACAACAATATTGGTTGATGAAACTTTAAGCGACATTCGCGTACGCGCACCTCGCAAGTAGCTGCAACTTGCAAACTTTATTTTACATTCACCAAGACCTGTCTCTCAAGTACTATAAAGCCTACATTCGCTTGCGTCATCAGCAGGTAACATTTGTGAGTGTTCATAAGGTGAATACACGGGTGGCAAACCGCAGGCCCGCAACCGCTCTCATACTTGGCTGCACTAATTCCAGCTTTACCCATACATACATGCACTTAAGCCTTAGCTACACCACTTTGGTATAACATCGGGTAGAATCATCACTCACAAGGCCGTGTTTTTATTGTTACATACGTTTATATTGATTTTAATTTGCACATTCGGTGTAGTGCACTTTGGAGATTAGGTCGACAAGTTACTTTTATGGTGCATTAAAATAATTTAGGTATACTTTAAAAGTAAACATATTGTTTTTTTTTAATACACGATGTATTAATGACGTGCTTTGAAAATCAAACCACATGCTCTACTGATTATACTGAACCACTTTCATAGAAAACATTTTTGAAACAACGTAAAAAGACATGAATTTTTAATGCCTATGTAACTCGTAAATTTCTATGGGGAAGTGAATTTATATTACTCGTTCTGTCAACTTATTTTTTTTTTATGGAAAAGTTTCACTAAAGCATGTTTTATTTTGTAATATTGTTTAATTTTGGAACTTGCAGAAAAAATCAACAAAACGAAATGATAATACTTCTGTCGTTGTAATTGGTTCCCACATGAAAATTGCCTTGGACCATCCTTCTTAACTTAGCCCTTATAGTTTTCATTTTTGCTAAATCAATAGCAAAATAGATTAATAGTAAAATAGACGCATAAAATAAGGTTAGTTTTGTCAAATTGACACAAATGTCGATCTCATGTGAATTCATGCTACTTTTTCCTTTCCTGCCCCCGCCTCGTCGCGCGGTGCCTAAGGCGGGACACAGCGGTTACGGTAAAGCATAATATCCATACCGGAGCGTTAACTTAAAAAAATTCACCTTGAAGTTTCACCCTTCATGAGTAATAGATACCTCAGAATACTTATTCTGAGATAGATACAGAATTCTGTACCATTTCATGGGTAACAGAGATAGTATCACACTGGATGAGAATACGTTTCATGAGTAAAAGAGAAAGAGTCGCCTCACAAGAGCATGAGAGTGCGCGTTTCAATAGAGGTTATCACTACAATTCGTTATAAACTTCTTGGTATAGCAACAGAGTTCTATTTAATTTTTTTGTCAGATCATAACATTTCTGTTTCTTCAAATCTATTGTTTCTAAACCGAGGTTTTATTGGTTTCGGTCATTTTCCTATAACAATGGAACGGTTTCATGTTCCGTAGCTTTCTTTAATCATATTTGTGTCAGTGGCGGAAATCTGAAATTGAGGTCTGCTCAATTACAGACATAGAGAAACCTCATCTGTTCGATAGTTACAATGTTACAATATACCATTCCATTCATTCCATTCATCAGCCTAGTTCGTCCACTGCTGGACATGAGCCTTTCCAGGACTTTGCAACTCCTGGCGGTCATCCTGCCCATACTCACACACGCTGGGCAGGCGGGTTGGTGAGCGCAGTGTCGGAATCCTCGTACCAGTAACGCCGCTGCCCGTCACCAGTCTGTTCCATATAAGGCCCGGCTATTAGGGATGGATATACCGCCATCCATCGGTCTCAGGCATGGTGGGCCTCCTGGTTTTTTGCCTGTGAGCTGGCTTCTTACTCTCCCCCGAATTACTTCGAGGGGGTCTCCAAGTAAGATGTTGGTACCTCCACAGTCGAGCCCGGCATCAGCTCTACCACCTGTAGAGCTGTCTACCATCAAACAAAAACAGTTAATCGAAACCTTAAAGGGCTGCAAAATGCTAAAATTCAGTCCTGCTCTAACGCTTATGTTTTTTAACTGTCTATCCTGCTTTAATCCGCGCACGCAAAACTTCAGTCATTTTGAAATCGCGGCTACCTTAGGACAATAAATATTATTTGTATATATAATAGAGATATTTTTTCTAGTAAGTATCTGCTTGTGTTGGTTTCGTTTCAATCGGTTTTGAAATATGAAAACTGAATCGCTTTTTTCATGAAATTAATGCTTTTTTAAAGTATTATAATTAAAAAAGATTGAAAGTATTTTTATTTATAAAGTGTATAATAATTGTCTTGAGTCAAAAAACACGCCATATTTTTTTCAAATTTTGGCGTCTACATTGGCGGAACTGAATCCAATGAGCGTTTTTCCTTGTGTCAAATTTAGTGTTAAATAAGACTCCTAGATGGCACTATGGTATACTTTAGCAACAGAAGCAAAGACAAAATTTGCACATTTTCCAAACAAACTATAAACTACTTTGACATTGATTGCTACGAAACATATTTTATCTATGGTGCATGAACAGCGACATCTGGAGGAAAGCTAAGCACTAAGAAATAAACCAGATATGTTTCGTTAACAAAAGAGTGGAATTATGGAAATGGCATGATTTGAAAGGTCTTATTACATGCTGTGTTCGTGAATTATTTCTATCGAGAAAAGTTTATCTGATCGTATAACACATGCGTGGAAGATCTAGATAAAGGTTCGAACTATATTGCGTATTTTTTTTTGGAAGTTCTAGACGATATTTGAAAGTTCTATTTGACTTTGAAATTATTGATTTTGGGATAAGAGCGCCTTAAATTATAGAATAAAGCATCTTCTCGTTCGTTCAAATCTATACTGAGCAGGAGATAACGCTCATTATATTATATTATATTCATTGCGTAGCTGCCTCACAAAACGAAAAGATAAGGCGATATGTAAAAGTTTTAGCGTCCCTTTTACTCCCTATGCGAAAAAACCCTCAGTGCGAGAGGGACGGATTCCTGGAAAAGTAGCAAAAAGTTGGTTTTTTACTTATATAAAATGTACTAAAGTTGCTATCAAAGTTTCGTTCAACCAGCCCCTGTATTCTGTATCTTTAATTGCCAACTGGACTAGGTGTCTATCATCAAAAACAGCTAAAAACTGAACTTTCAAAATTGCCTTTAGTCGGTATTGAACTATGTATTTACGAGCTGTGTCCTCACTTCAAGTGCGAACATATCCTTAGACAATCGGAATTCGATAGTACATCTATGTTTTTGATGATAGACACCAAGTTCAGATGGCAACTGCAGATACATAATAGGCCCTCAGGTCCTAGATAACGTTAAAACCCATCTAATATAAATATAATTGCAGTCCATATGTCATTCTAAATCGTCAAACAGGAGAATTGGTGTCGAAAACGACCTCATTTCAATAAATATTTCTATCGAGCCGAATTTCTCCAATCGCGTTTCTGTTCTAACAGATCCCTAGAAAAAGATTTCAAAAACAATATACTGTTTTTATCAAAATAATTCATTATTTACTGAAGTAGATATGCAAGTTCTTAAAGTGTCAATTTTTTTCCGTAGCGCCTTAATTTCAAGTTATGACGTAGCGGCGACGGAATCGTTTCCCTTGAGACTGTTGTCAGCCAAGTCTCCTCGATGGAAGGAAGCGGTGGAGCGAGCTGACCGCAAGAAGCCTTGCTGTACGGCTTCCAGGGTCGAGGGCATCACCCGATACAACTACTTACCGAATATTCACTAAGAAGTCAGCTTAGTGTTGGTTTCAATGTTTAGTTGTCATTACTGTACGTCTGAATTGGTATACGAGCTATTGCTAAGCTGATATTTTTAGATCAACCTTATGATTAGATTTAGTATCGACTTGAATAACTCATAAAAAGCTTGCACAGAAGTGATCCTAATTATAAACATGTGAATCTTCCAAAAATTGCGGATTATTCTTGGAATTTAAAATTAGCCTTTCACCCGCGGCTCCGCCGTGTTTATAAAAATGTTGCCCTGTTTTTTGCTTCGCGGGTATTTTATCAACTCCTTTAATATTCCAGGGTCACTACGATGACAATAAAGAAATCCGCATTCAAATCTGTGGAGTGGTTCTCGAGTTAAAACGGAACAAACAATATAGACAGACAAAAATTGTAGTTTTGGCCTCAGTACGATACTTATAACTCATTTAATTTAAAATTTGCAACTATATTCAAGGTACTTAATACAATGTACTACTTTCTTACTATTTTTTATTATTAGTACAGAAGATGCTACTCGTACCTGTAAAGAAAAATTATTAACACCAAAAACCAGACTAAAAAGACACAAAAACAAGGGAAACATATTAAAATTAGTAATGTTTAACAAAATACCGACAGCTGTATCAAAGTTACCGCTCTTGGAATTTAAAACCAAGATAAAACTTTTCTTGCAGAATAATCCATTCTGTACTCTATTAATGAATTCATGAATTTGTACATAAAGCCATGTTCATTTCCTAATTAGACATTTAAATTTATTTTTAATTATGACATTTTTTATTTATTTTTTATTTTAATTTTACCCACACATTTTTAATGATGGATTTCATATGGATACCGATTGTGTATGTACAATTGTACATATTTTGCATTTAATGGGAAATTTATAGTAATAATAATTGATAAACCTTTTATAACGTGCTTTGTTATATGGCGAATAAATATTTCATATCTTATTGACTAATTTGTCTTTAAAATTAAATTTAATTTAATTAAATTAAATTTTTATTTTTATAAGGTATAGGTTTTATAAGGGTTTTATTTAGGTTAGTATTTTGTTTTAGGTAAGTTTTATTTTTAAGTGTTTGACTGTTATTTAAGTATTATTTTACCTATAAATAAAATAAATATTATGTCTAAAAAAAATAATTTATTGTCATTAACTAATTTTACTTTTATAAAAATCATTTTTTTTTGTCAACTCTATTGTGACTGACTCAAGATAGGGCCTGAAATATTTTTCATGTTAGTTTGATATTATTTAATTTTATTTTAAGATTATTTTAATAAGTATATATGTATATATTTAAACTACATACACTACTAAAGACATCAAGATTTGGTGTCTAAAAAAAAGCAAAAGAGTGAAGGCTGTTTATTCTAAAACCAACTATACAAAGATCCACAACAGCAGGTAGATAGTAATCTAGACAAAGCCTTAAGTAAAAATCCAGTTACACTACAAACTTAACTTTTGCTTGTTATTCCTTAATAGGATGCAGTAGTGATTGATTGATTAGTACAGTTAAGTATTGTGGGTAGATGTTTTTGCGAAGCTGTTTCATAAATTATAAATTTATAATTAAAGTCACCTCTACACTCTCAAGTAGAGGTGTGCCGACTTGCAACTGTTTCTCTATTTTCGAACTGAATTTTTAATGCAGTCAGTGTTTTTGAGGCCTTTTGCATAACATTTCCACTTTAAAACTCGAGTATTAAATTGTTTAGACAGCACGTACGAATAAATGCTTACATAAAATAAATGTTATAGAAATAGATTTTTTATATTATTTTGAAGGTGGAATGTAGAATTTCATTTTATTATTTACATAAAAGAATTACGGCAAATAACAAATAAAGTAAAGTAAAGGTTAGTTGATATTAAAACATCTATTGTGTAACCGCTTCAATACTAAAGTTCAGAACTTTTTTTTAAAGAAAAGCCTTATTCAAAATACAAAGAACACTTGAAAATTAATAACTTCTAAAAGTGTCTAAAAGTGAGTAATTTGTTAAAACAATTGTTACAGTATAGTCATACAGCTGGTTAGAATTTATACTCAACAAGCAAATTAACAAACAAGTACTTTATTATGGTGTGTCTCCATTTCTTATTACTAAGGTTTGTTATTTGTATCCATTTTAAGCGGCTGCGACAGCAGCGGGAATTTGAGTTTCTTCACGTTTGTAGGAAGTTTAGTCATAATATAATCATATAACTTTTTTTTTTTACAGTATTTGGGCCTAGCTTGGATAATAAATCTGTTCTCTGCATGCATTTATTTTAGAAAAGGCAATTTGATAGTGAAATATTTGAGCAATGATTTAGTATTCATACTGATTTTAAGTCTAACTTTTGCTTTTGCTTTTGCAGTAAAATGATTTGTGTAAAAATTAATGGATATCTTCTTCATATCATGGAAAATAAACAAGTTCCTAAATGGTAGCACAAAAAAAATCAGGGGCAAATCTGTGGGCAAAAAGTTATATACCAGCATTATGCACATAAAATACGTGCAAAAGATATAATATCTTATGAAATTTAAATGATCAGAATTTGGAATTGAAAGCATTGTACAGTCGACAAGATTCCCGCCTGTCCAGTTTCAAAACTTTGTTGCTTGCATGTGGCGATCTCAGTTAGCCCCGCGCTTTATTTTGATGACCAATGAAAGTTTATGATACACTTTTTATGGCGTTTTCGGGTCCACCAGACTTAATTAGTCAAAGTTTATGGTTGAACGTGAATGACTATTGGAAGACAAAAATAGCAAGGCGGGGCTAGCGGAAGATGCCGCGAACCACTGCATACAAAACTAGCTCTTAAAGTGGTCAGGCGGGAATCTTGTCGACTGTACCTCTTATAATTAATTCAATGCGTAGTTAATAGAACAAAAAGTTAAGTCCTCAGGCATGACCGCTTCTTCTGAAGCATAACAGTACAATTTTGGTTCATAAACACCAATTCTAAAGCCAGCCTCCGCCTACAGGTGCGAAAGATGACTCGGACGAGGTATCCAGTAAAGGCTGCGGCAGCGACGCGTCAGCGCTCTCCAAGAAGCAGCGGAAGGCCAGAACGGCGTTCACTGACCACCAGCTGCAGACTCTGGAGAAGTCTTTCGAGAGACAGAAGTACCTAAGCGTGCAGGATAGAATGGAGCTGGCGGCGAAGCTGGGCTTGACTGACACGCAAGTGAAGACCTGGTACCAAAATAGAAGGTGGGTTTTTTTAAGGTCTTATTGCATTTCTTCTATCAGCGGATACAACCCAAGTTTTCAGGAATATATACTTTAGAATTTTGTTAAAATCTGTCTGCTGCAGTATTTGTTGGTAGAAGTAGTTGTTTACTTTTTTTAAGCAATTGGTGAAATATAACTATCAGCTAGTGACAATGAGCTCGTGTGCTACATGAAGATTTTTATGAAAATCAATTGCGTTTAAAAAGCTAAAAGCAGTGGTAAAATTATTTCTCGATATCTCAAAAAATTACGAAGTTATAGGTAGCGGCATGGTTTATGAGGTCTGACCTTGAGTGCGCTAGTCATTTTTTCTCTATCGCACTTGGTAATTTGGTGCGCGAATGAACACATGCGCTAGTCCCCCACCACTTTCGCCGAGCGGTTAAAAATCGTGCCGCTTTCTACATTGGCAATCAAAGTAAGCTCAACGGCATGTATCGTGATGTCATCGTACACTATTTCATACAAAACGTGATAAATATCGCTATCTCTAACTTCTTCAGTAATAATAGGAATTTTCTAAAATTCAAAAAGTTTTGTGCTTTGCTATAACAAATTAATCAGCTACTATAACAAATATATTGATATTTCACTACAGGAGACAAGCTCATTGTATAAAGTTATTTTATGGTGAAATTAGCAAGACAGTACTTTGTTACTATATGTTCATGTTTGTAATATAATTACAGCCATTTCTTTTTAAGGGGTCCCACAATGCTAAACAACAGTTTTGCATTGGATTCGGTTCCGTCAATGTCGATGGCAAAAATTTTAAAAAAATATGGCGTGTTTTTGACTCGATACAATTATTAATTATACTTTTTATAAATAAACATACTTTTATCTTATTTTCATTATATTACTCTAAAAATGCATGATATTTTAAAACCAATTGAAACGAAAGCAACACACGCAGATACTAACTAGAAAAAAACATCCTTATTACATAAAGAGATTATAATTAATGTCCTAATGTAGCCGTGATTTCAAAATAACTGAAGTTTTGCGTGCTCGGCATCTGATTAGAGCAGGATAGACAGTTAAAAAACAAAAACCGTTAGAGCAGGACTGCATTTTAGCATTGTGCAGCCCTTTAACCGAGCTTAAATCACACTCCGATAGTCATCCATTCTCCGAGTGTACACGACAGATGTTTTTTTTTTTACAACACTCAGTACTTCTTATCTTATCTGCAGAAACTTCTCATTTAAGTTAAAACCTGTACAATTAAATAAACCCCCTTAATTCTCATTATCGCTAAATTAATAGTATTTTTAAAATTAAATACACTATAACAGCTTTCAATGTTTTTTTTTTATAGTATAAATATACTGGTTAATAGGATAATACAAATACAAATATAGGGTAATCTCAAGATATATGAGATCGGACCCGAAATATATCTTGAGATTACCTTATATTTGTATTATCCTATTTATCAGTATATTTATATTTTAAATTAATAGTAAATAGAAAAAAAATAATAAAGAAATAGTCAAAATGGTAAAATCGCAATCCATGTCGTGGCTTTGATTATTAAAGCGTAGTCTATTCTATGATATTCTATGTTTGATAGAATTTCTATCAATAATATCTTGTAGTAATTATATTTCTATTACAGCACTATCAAAAGAACCTCGATGATCTTGAGCACTTGCAAAACCAGTAGTGTAATTAATAACGTCACTCACCAAGTTCTGATGAAAAGAACACAAGAACACGTAGGCGAAAACAATTATCGACTATTTAGAGTTTGGTCCATGTTATAGAAGAAAGACAATATTTAAAGTAAAGGCTAACTAGGAACTTACTACCCAACTCTTGTATATGTTACCGGCCAAACGCGATTTTGGGACAAACTACTAGTAATGAATATTATTAATAAATATATGTCTATGTCTAGTTTGGTCTAGGCCAAAGTTGTTTTTATTATAAATAATAACGACGAAGTTTATTTATGGCGGTCAACTAGTTTGTCCTAAAATCGGGTTTGGCCGGTAACGTATACTATATACTTCCATCACGTCAGAACGAATTAAGTAATTGTCAGCTACTCGTAAATGTGGGTGTACGAGGTTTGGACTGTTCACTTGACACTTGGGCTGAGGTCTGACACTTTCTTATAATTTTTCTTTCCAATGCTGGCAGACACGTGGTTGGGCTTGAATATTTTATTTATTCAGACACAGAACAATATTTTTCAGATTTCCAAAAACTTGATAGCTGTAGGGTCCAGCATAAATTTGCTACCGGCCAAGATCACCTTGTATCAATTCAAATTAATCACTTCTATTAGTGTCGTTTCAATTTGTTGCGTAGCGCAATTACTGATATTATTTGCTACGACGTAGCAAGTGACAAAATTGCCACTCTATAATTAACCTACGAATACATTCCGAAATGAGTGAATTCGAATGCTGTCACAATTAAGTACGCTTAGATTATTATCAAAGGAGTACAAGTACAGTAACAGTAGCGTTTCTACGATTTCGTTGCACAACACTGCCGTACTGAGAGAACTGTCAAAACTTTCTGAATAATTAGCGTGCCGTCGTCTATACCTGTTAGCCTACCATGAGTTTTGCACTCGATACACGTTAACGTCTGCGTAAAATATTTTGTATTGGAAGCTCTCGTTCCTCACGTAAACCGCTAGGGGCGCTGTACAATTTCTCAAATAAATATTTTTAACGTGTTTTTTTTTATTTTTAGCCCGCGTTGTGCATGTGCCTCTAGGGGAATGGTTGATTTGTCGAGATTATAACACATTTTTGTTGTACCTGATCCCACTGCAAAAGTTGTATCGCAATCTGCAGATTAATCACAGCGGTTATAATCTAACAAAACAAACATGGTGCGGGAAAAGAATATCAGTACAAATGCCCTGCCTAAATTGTCTAACTTCAACATCTATTGCTATCGCTTTCGAATGTAATGTAATTAAAATATAATGTATGTAGGCTAGAAATTGCATCACAAATAATTTTCAAGTGATAAATACATTATATTCAATTGAAAGCTATAACGATAGTTGTTGAAGGCCCCTGACATTTAGGCCCCTGGTTGAGATAACGCTTATCGCTTATCGCCTAGCCGCATGTTGGTGATCGTGAGAGCGTCGTCGGCGGGTCTCAAAGCTATGCTGAGTCAGCGGTGGCCGCCACCTCGCGTACACACGCATGCACCACTTGCTACCGCCTTATTGTTTTTACTGTCAATATGATTGAATACTAGTTTAAAAATAAAGGTTGATTTTAGTTCTATGTAAGGATCGTATTTTATAAATGATTTATGTTTTTGCCAATTAGATAACGCTTTGTAGCCTCACAAAACATTTTAATAAAATAGTGTGTTGATAAAAATAAAATAAAATAAACATAAAATAATAATTTGTTCTGAGGTTTCCGTACCTTATCATGAAGAAACAAAACCCTTTCATAACATTTTTGTCTGTGTCTGTCAGTCCACGTGTCGGGGCTCTTTTCAAAGAAACAGCTTGAGATAGAAATTTGAAATCAATATACACCGTGTAACAGAAAGGTGTAACCATATTTGAAGAGCTTATTCCGTCAATGGTAGGTATAGAACAACTTTTACTATGGAACAAACCCTATATCTCGATAAAAAAATTTACAGAGTAAAGACTTATTTGTCGTTATTAAGATTATAATATTTATATATATTTAGGTTTTATATATATTTATTATTATTTACACATTTATATTTATATATATTTAAAAAAACACTTTTAAAGAGATATATTTCGAACTATTGTTCGGCATCAGTCTTGTAAATAATTATGTATAAGAAAAATTTTTGACAGATATCCTGACAGACAGAATGATAGATTATAAAAATAAAAAATAAATGGTCAAAAAGTATTCATTAATTATGAGGCCTTTCGTGCTTGTTTCCATAGATACCTGGTTAGTGTAATGATTTAGCGTTGTTTGTTCAAACCGGGGCCGTAGTGGGCACCAAGCGACCATATGTATGAAGTTTCCCAGGTTCGTAGTTGAATTTCGGTCAGTGGAGGTGTGAAAGATTTGATTATGCGTGCGGTGAAACAATTGTTGAAATTTTGATTGTGGAGTCGAGTGTGGACGGGAATCGGTAGAGTGTTATTTGTAATTGAGTCGGATGTGTGTCGGTGTTGGTTGAGTCTGATGTGGAGTGCGTTTTTTGTTTCTCCTATGTAGAATGCAGTACAGTGTCTGCATTCTAGAAGGTAAATGCAGTTTTTTGTTTTACATGAGCTGTTTGGCTGTACGTAGTAGGTGTTTCTTGAGTGATGAGTGTTTATGGCGGTAGCGGTGTTGATTATTGCACATGTTTTGCACCGCGGCCGTCGGCATGGTGTTGTTCCGGGAGATGTGGATGTGTTCTGAGTGGAAAGATTTTTTCTATTTGTTAGTAAGGATTTAATGTTTGGGTTTTGTCTGTAGCATATCTGGATGTTGTGTGGTAAGAGGTCTTTGGTTTCGTCATTCTGTGTTAGGATGGGAAGGAAGTCTTTGATTAGTTTTTGAAGTTTGTGACTGCCCTGGAAATAGTTTGTGATCAGGCGTAGTTGATTTTGTGTATTATGTTGTGTTCTGTTATTTAAGTTGTGAAATCTGGGTCGGTCGTGTATATGTTTTCTTAAGAAATTGTTTGGGTAGTTTCTGTTTAGTAAACCGTTGTGAATTTTGTTTTGATAAGTTTCGAGAGCGTTTTGTGTATTGCAGGGGAACAGCTGAGGGCCTTTCCGAAAAAGATAAAGAACTCAAATACACAAAACGCTCTCGAAACTTATCAAAACAAAATTCACAACGGTTTACTAAACAGAAACTACCCAAACAATTTCTTAAGAAAACATATACACGACCGACCCAGATTTCACAACTTAAATAACAGAACACAACATAATACACAAAATCAACTACGCCTGATCACAAACTATTTCCAGGGCAGTCACAAACTTCAAAAACTAATCAAAGACTTCCTTCCCATCCTAACACAGAATGACGAAACCAAAGACCTCTTACCACACAACATCCAGATATGCTACAGACAAAACCCAAACATTAAATCCTTACTAACAAATAGAAAAAATCTTTCCACTCAGAACACATCCACATCTCCCGGAACAACACCATGCCGACGGCCGCGGTGCAAAACATGTGCAATAATCAACACCGCTACCGCCATAAACACTCATCACTCAACAAACACCTACTACGTACAGCCAAACAGCTCATGTAAAACAAAAAACTGCATTTACCTTCTAGAATGCAGACACTGTACTGCATTCTACATAGGAGAAACAAAAAACGCACTCCACATCAGACTCAACCAACACCGACACACATCCGACTCAATTACAAATAACACTCTACCGATTCCCGTCCACACTCGACTCCACAATCAAAATTTCAACAATTGTTTCACCGCACGCATAATCAAATCTTTCACACCTCCACTGACCGAAATTCAACTACGAACCTGGGAAACTTCATACATATGGTCGCTTGGTGCCCACTACGGCCCCGGTTTGAACAAACAACGCTAAATCATTACACTAACCAGAGTAACCAGGTATCTATGGAAACAAGCACGAAAGGCCTCATAATTAATGAATACTTTTTGACCATTTATTTTTTATTTTTATAATCCATCATTCTGTCTGTCAGGATATCTGTCAAAAATTTTTCTTATACATAATTATTTACAAGACTGATGCCGAACAATAGTTCGAAATATATCTCTTTAAAAGTGTTTTTTTAAATATATATAAATATAAATGTGTAAATAATAATAAATATATATAAAACCTAAATATATATAAATATTATAATCTTAATAACGACAAATAAGTCTTTACTCTTTAATTTTTATTGTGTCACTCGCAAAAGCGATATAATATATATTATATAACAATCGTATAAAAAGTATATGAAAAGTAATAACAAAAACAACAACCGAAAGGTGGACAGAGCTGCATTGTTTATTGAAATTCACAACAGTAACTTGACAGGAACCACTTGCTCTTGGTGTGCTCTTGCTTGGAATTACAGCATGGATTTTCTTCCCAAATGAGATACAGATGATCTTCAAGACGGTGCACTATCAGTAATCATTCTGTGGAAGTGTTTCATCTCTCATACGAAGACTCGGTCGACGAAACGCACGCTACCCGCATCTTTACTCTAAGACAGGAGATTTCAAGTTTGACTCCACAGGATCCCTTGAAGGAAGATTGCATTAGCACCAAACGATCTTTAGTAGTATTACAAATTTTATCTTTGACCAAAATCACTTTCATCGTTCGCAAATTGACAACCGTGTCATTATCGTATTAATATCTTCAACAACCATAAACCTTCCGTGCTTCGTCTCCAAAGAGACCAAATATCATGAAGGAAATCATAAATAAAATAAAAATGACAATTAGTAAACTACTCCAATATTACACTCACGTTCAATTTTTAGGTAAATGTTTAGAAGTAGGCGCAGCACCTAAGGGACTGATCCCCAAAATACCAACTCACACAATGCCACCAATAATAAAAAAACATATGATATCAGTTAACCTGATGAATGCCCTACACACCACAAATATGCTTTATATACAATATTTTTATCTATGTACACACGAAAAAAACAATTTAGATAACCTCCTTATAGTAACTCTCATAGCATATCCACATTTATTTCTCGAAATACAAAATCTCACATTTAATGCCAGACATAAATTACAAAGCGAACAAATCAGGCTATCACGAAAATTACAAAATCTTTTCAGATATTACCATCAAAAAAATATTAAGCTACCGATACAATACCAACACGATGCTAAATTTTCTAAACTAAATTTGAACCCATCAAACCTTTCGCAACCGTTTTGTATTCCACCACCACCACAAACAGAAATAAACCAAAATCAAAACGATGATACGATAATAAACTTATCATCACTACAATTAACAACATCAGATAAAGAACTTATTAATAAAGGTTTAACATTTTGCCCAACAAGAAAACTAAACCGGATCAAATTACTAAACGATTTCATTACCTTTGGGAGGAATTTACGTTGGAAAATGTATTGGAAAACACATACCCCATCTTCAGATCAGAAAATTCACGACGCATTAAAAACATTTAAACCACAATCACCTCATGAACCACCCCAATTACCTGCTAACCACCCAATAGAAATGTTTATGTCCAGCATCCTTTCAAAATTATCAGATGATAGATTTATTAACACGTTACAAGACACCTCAGACAACTTAAACAGAGAAGAGCGCAAATCACTCAAAAAATTTCAGAACAATAATGATCTAATCATTATGCCTGCAGACAAGGGATCAGCCACCGTCATTCAAAATAAAAACGACTATAAAGAAGAAGGCCTGCGCCAACTAACTGACCAAAATTTTTATAGTCTGACACCGAGCGACCCGTGCGGACAAGTCATGGACATAGTTGAAGAAATTATCCAAACCAGGGGAACAGCTGAGGGCCTTTCCGAAAAAGATAAAGAACTTATGCTACCGAGCCATCCGAGGACCCCTCACTTCTACATGTTACCGAAAATTCATAAGCCGAATAACCCTGGTCGTCCCATAGTAGCGTCATATGACGCCCCTACAGAACGTATATCAGCCTATGTAGATCACCACCTCCAACCACTAGTTCAAGCTCTTCCATCGCACATTAAAGATACTAATCACTTCATCGAAATCATCAAAACAATTCAACTACCGATAAACACCCCAGTAATATTAGTAACAATAGATGTCACCTCACTATATACAAACATCCCCCATGACGCTGGCCTTGTTGCACTACGTAATCATCTGAACAGTCGCCCATTACCCCACCAACCATCCACCGATTTCGTCACACAGCTAACAGAAATAATACTAAAAAATAACTATTTCACTTTTGAAAACGAATTTTATCACCAAATTAAGGGAACGGCAATGGGCACTCGGATGGCTCCTAGCTACGCCAATATCTTTATGGGTTCCCTAGAGAACAGCTTTTTGGCAACGGAACCTCAGCAACCCCTGATTTGGAAAAGGTTCATAGATGACATTTTCATGATTTGGCCGCACGACCAAAACTCACTATACGGCTTCTTAAACAGACTCAACAACCATAGCATACTTAAATTCACTCATACAATTTCAACCACCAACATAACATTTTTAGACGTTGACATAACCCTTGGTAACAACAACAGCATCACCACATCTGTTCATTTCAAGCCAACCAACAAACTCCAATATTTACATTTTAACAGCTGCCACCCACCCCATATCAAAAAATCTTTACCATATTCATTATCACTCCGCGGCCGTCGGATCTGCAATACACAAAACGCTCTCGAAACTTATCAAAACAAAATTCACAACGGTTTACTAAACAGAAACTACCCAAACAATTTCTTAAGAAAACATATACACGACCGACCCAGATTTCACAACTTAAATAACAGAACACAACATAATACACAAAATCAACTACGCCTGATCACAAACTATTTCCAGGGCAGTCACAAACTTCAAAAACTAATCAAAGACTTCCTTCCCATCCTAACACAGAATGACGAAACCAAAGACCTCTTACCACACAACATCCAGATATGCTACAGACAAAACCCAAACATTAAATCCTTACTAACAAATAGAAAAAATCCTTCCACTCAGAACACATCCACATCTCCCGGAACAACACCATGCCGACGGCCGCGGTGCAAAACATGTGCAATACACATCAACACCGCTACCGCCATAAACACTCATCACTCAACAAACACCTACTACGTACAGCCAAACAGCTCATGTAAAACAAAAAACTGCATTTACCTTCTAGAATGCAGACACTGTACTGCATTCTACATAGGAGAAACAAAAAACGCACTCCACATCAGACTCAACCAACACCGACACACATCCGACTCAATTACAAATAACACTCTACCGATTCCCGTCCACACTCGACTCCACAATCAAAATTTCAACAATTGTTTCACCGCACGCATAATCAAATCTTTCACACCTCCACTGACCGAAATTCAACTACGAACCTGGGAAACTTCATACATATGGTCGCTTGGTGCCCACTACGGCCCCGGTTTGAACAAACAACGCTAAATCATTACACTAACCAGAGTAACCAGGTATCTATGGAAACAAGCACGAAAGGCCTCATAATTAATGAATACTTTTTGACCATTTATTTTTTATTTTTATAATCCATCATTCTGTCTGTCAGGATATCTGTCAAAAATTTTTCTTATACATAATTATTTACAAGACTGATGCCGAACAATAGTTCGAAATATATCTCTTTAAAAGTGTTTTTTAAATATATATAAATATAAATGTGTAAATAATAATAAATATATATAAAACCTAAATATATATAAATATTATAATCTTGATAAAAAAATTTACTATTTCATAGAAGAATACAATGCCGCTCGGCCGAAATGTATGGAAGGACAGTTTTTTTTTGAGATTTCAGGTTTGGTTTCATAGTAAAAGTTGTTCTATACCATTGACTGAATAAGCATTTAAATAACACTCGGTTCAATAAGTACCGATACTAAATACTAAAACGAACCTTTTTTGATCAAATTATTTTTTATTCATCAACTTAGTCTTCTTCAACTGCGACACAGTCCCTCCAACGCTTTTTTAACTTTTCCATTTCATATGTGAAGAACGATTTATCTTTGCCTTCAAAATAAGCCTCCGTTGCTGCGATTACTTCACCATTTGAGCAAAATTTTTCAACCTGGAGCATTTGTTTTAGGTCTGAAAACAGCCATTAATCGCTGGGGACCAAATCTGGAGAATTAGGTGGATGGGGTAGTAATTGGTAGCCCAATTTCTTTAGTTTGGCCATCGTTATCATGGACTTGTGATACGGCGCATTATCCTGGTGAAAGAACACTTTTTTTCGTAACTTGAGGCCGTTTTTCTGCGATATCGTACTTTAATCGATCTAATAATCCCATGTAATATTCGCTATTTATATTTTTCCCCTTATCAAGGTAGTTGATGAAGAGTATTCCATGCGCATCCCAGAATATAGAGGCCATTATCTTGCTGGCAGATTTTTGTGTCTTGGGCCGCCTCGGGTGGCTTTCACCGGCTGCTCTCCACTCTGCTGACTGCCGATTGGATTCCGGAGTGCAATGGTGAATCCATGTTTCGTCCATTGTCACATACCGGCGTAAAAAATCCTTTTTATTTCTGTTAAATAGTGCCAAACAGCGCTCTGAATCATTGATACGTTGTTGCTTTTGAGCAATTGTTAGCAAACGCGGCACCCATTTGGAAAAAAGCTTTTTCATGACCAAATTTTTGTGTAAAATACTGAAAACACTACCAGTTGAAATCTTCACTATCTCAGCTATCGCGCGTACTTTCAGCTTCCGATCTTCTTTCACGATTTTCAGGACTTGGTTGATATTTTGTTGAGTCACTGCTTCTTTTGGACGACCAGAGCATTCAGCATCATTTGTGTCCATATGACAGCGTTTGAAATCGGCATACCACCGACAAATGGTTGGTATAGACGGAGCAGATTCCGAATAACCCTTTATAGGCCACTGTTGTGCTTAAACCGTGTTTTTTCCCATTAAAAACAATGTTTTGTCAACGCATGAAACTCGTTTTTTTCCACTGTTTTCGAAATTACAAAAGTATCGTCACCTAAATTTCTGTAACTCAATATTTTATCGTTCGATTTTCAAAAAATTTTGACACGTCTCATTTGATGGCCAGTACTTTCTAAAAATCAAAAGAGTTTTTAATATATGCGCCATCTCAAAGTTAGTCTCGGGACTTATTGAACGATCTAATATGGTTACACCTTTCTGTTACACGTTGTATAGGAGAATACTCGGTTGGGTTTTAGCAAAAAAAACAAGTTTCTAGTTAAAAAATAAAGGTCTTTCAAAGCGTATTTTCATACCAAAAATCCACTCACTGACTAATCATCAAAACCTATAAGGTACTGCTCACCTAGTGACCTACATACAATCTTGAAATTTGGTACGAAAATAATTACTTCCCAATTCTGCGTGAAATAATACTTTACTAAGTTAACTTTGTAGTTTTTTATACATTTTGTACTTAATGGTAAGATTGTATTTTTTTTATTACGATTATTCCAATCTACTAACCTATTCGATATACACGTCACGAGTTCTACTCGCACTTGACCAGATTTTCCTTTTCTAATTCCTAACATTGTTTAGAACTTTTGTGAAAACAACATCTATTTGCCCTGGGCATAGACAAAGATGGCAACGACAGAAAAACTAAATTGAATTATTCAATTTAGTTTTTCTTTCGTTGCCATTTTGTTAGATTTGAAGGATAAAGAAGACTAGTTTCAATATACCTATAATTTTGTTTAGTACATAAAATAGTATATTACGATACGAGAGCGATGAAACGTTTTCAGGCGAGTGCTGCAATCACACGAGTCGAGAAAAACTTTCTCGCACGAGTTTTGTATAATTTTTTATAGCACAAGTGCGGAAACGCACAGTGTGCTATAAATACTATTCATGTAATTTACAGTTTACGCCATTGACATGAAGGTTTCGGAATATTCATGTGTCTGACTTTCTAAATTTTTTATTTACTTTATATTCTTACTTGCACATTTTGTTTTTTACATACCTACTAGCTAATATTTTTCATACCGCGGAGTGTTTTTTTTTCAAGAATTCTGCATTGTTTGCCTAATAATCTAAATTATAAGTACTCCGTACAAAATCATCTTTAAATTGAATCCACACTAACATCTTATATCTGAATAACAAATTTTTTGCATTTACGGTTCAAAAGTACAGTACTACAAGGATCTGATGGCACGTGGATGACAGTGACAGGGGGGCGCAGCTGTCAAACAAGGAGTGTGGTAGCGGCGTTAGTTCCGATTTTGGACACAACCAATCCACGCGCCATAAGATCCTTGTCTGGCAAACCTACACACAGACGGATAGATACCATAATATTCTTATTTAACCCTTCGGGTTCAGAATCCTGAAATGACCCTACCCATTTTTGATGTCTTTTTTTGAATAAAAGTATTTTTATACACATATAGCGGTCGCCTCGCGGCGTCACTAGCATCAATCCCGTTTCGTCCGATCCCGTGGGAATTCCGAAAAATCCAGCCTTGTTTCTTGTGTACATTACAAAGGGAATCTCTGTGCAAAATTTCAGCTTTCTAGGTCCAAGGGTTTGGGCTGGACGTTGATGAGTCAGTCAGAGAGTTGGTGAGTGAGTGAGTGAGTGAGTCAGGACTTCTCTAAATATATATATATACTAGCGACCCGCCCCGGCTTCACACGGGCATGTATCATAAATGTATTATATATAACCTTCCTCTTAATCTATTAAAAAAAACGCATCAAAATCCGTTGCGTAGTTTTAAAGATCTAAGCATACATAGGGACAGACAGCGGGAAGCGACTAGGTTTTATACTATGTAATGATGACAAGTCCCATTAGACTAAGACATCAAATCTAACTAAAACTATACCAGTTGCCGTCTGTACAGTAGAGGCTGCGGCTATTTCCAAAAACAAACGTTTGTAATTAGACCTCCGCCGCTCCCGTGCCGCTGCCGCTGCCGCCCGTAGACATAAAAACTTAATAGATTCCTACCGGAGAAAAAACTGACCTTCCTTTATATCAATTTGATCCTACAGTGTTAAGTATAGAGATAGAAGATTAGTCATTTAGTCATTGATTCTTCAGTGCTATAACTTTTGGAGTAGTACACCTATTTTAGACTCATGAGATTTAGGATTATCATTTTTCTGTTTGTAAGAGTGTCTCGTAATTATTGCTGTATTTCATTATTATGGTTCTTAAGGTCTGTTTGTGTTTGTTATTTTTTATATTTATTATTTGTGTTGTGACTGTTTGTTACCTAAATAAAATAAAATAAAATAAATAAAATCATGCGTGAGGTTTGTTGTCTAGCTATTACGCTGATGTTTATTTTCGGAAGCAAGTATAATTTAGAACTAGCGTTTCGCTGCGGCTCCACCTGCATTTATTTAATCTTGGCCCCGTTTTCGGCTTGTTGGTTGTTTTATCAACGCACCTTATAGTCTATATGTTGACCAGGGTCACTAGGATGATAATAAAGAAAACCGCATCAGAACCCGTTGAGTGGTTCTTGAGTTAAAATGGAACATACATACATTACAGACAGACATAAATTCCCAGAATTGTAGATTTCGATTCAACCAATACATAACACATCTCATTTTTGCAAAAATATGGACTGTATAGACATGATTTTTTTTAACTTTATTATTAGTATAGTATATATACGAGTATTATATATATGCCAGATTTTAACAAACATTTTATCCTAACGTTTTGGGCAATATACAATGTGTAACAGAAAGGTGTAACCATATTTGAAGAGCTTATTCAGTCAATGGTATAGAAAAACTTTTACTATGCAACAAACCCTGTGTATCAAAAAAAAATGCAACTGTTTCATAGAAAAATGCAATGCCGCTCGGCTGAAATGTATGGAAGGGCATTTTTTTTTTGAGATTTCAGGGTTGGCTCCACAGTAAAAGTTGTTCTACACCATTGACTGAATAAGCTCTTCAAATATGGTTACATCTTTCTGTTACACCTTGTATAAGGCCAGTTTGATTTACATTTCATATAATTACATTTGCCATAAACAAAGCAATCAATCCTGTCCCTGGCTGATAGATCAGTAATCTTGACAATTTTAATTGTGAAATTGGCCGTAAGCAATGCCAAATAAAGAACATAGGTGATTGTCGCTTGCTACGCAAAGGCGCCGCACACAGCGTGACCATCAACCTCTGTCTCGAGCTTTTTCTAAAGCTCCGACTTTTTGCGTCTCGTTTTTGTTGGTTTTCTATAATTTCGGTTAAACTAATGTTTGGGCTTCGATTTTTCGGTTCGTGAAAGAGTGTGAAATCGCAGTTAATTGAAGGATTTAATGGCTTTTGTGTGCGGTCACTTTCTTCTAGTTTTTTTCATCAAAGTCGTAAGAAGGTGCTCATTTAAAGCGGTGTGGGAGCGGCCGCGTCAAACATTTGTGTCACGTAATTGTTATTTTTTATTATTAAGGGCCTTAGTATCGCCAAAGGGCACTTTCTAAAGCCTCGTTTATGGTAAAACAAAAAATATAGAAAAAAATGTACATAAATTATTAACTCTAAAACAACATATGCAACATTTTTCTTTTTCATACCACTAAAACTTCTGTATGAAAAAAAATTTCAACCGAACGGTGTTTTTGGCTTGAATTCCCTACTGCTCCTAAGCGGCTTGGTCGATTTAATTCATTTATGCTCTGAGTAGTACATAAACTTGATAGCTATAAACATAACATAATATTATTCAATTGAACAATCACATCCATGTGAAAAGTATTATTTTTTCCTATTTCGCCCTATCAAGGACGCAGCGAGCGTCGTAACAGCCACTAAGCATTGCGCGCTGATATGAACGTTATTTCAATGTCGTTTCCGTCGATATTCGTACCGACAAACATCGAGCTGCTAATTTGGCGACAGTAATCGCCTTAAGAGGCAAACAATCATAATTTGGGTACCCTCAACTAATTCGTAATTGTAAGCGGACGTAGTAGAAAATAATTACTTAAATTCTGTTTAGCGCGACGTGCCTCTAATTATATTTTGGAAGATTACATTTAATTAGTGATAATTAACCATTAAGTTAAAACTCACCTGAAAGTCGCGTTTTCGAATAAGCGGGCCGTTTAAATAGCGTAATGAGCATCTATAATAGCCACTTTCTGGCTACTAGTGATGTCCGTGTGATAGTGTCCAGTGGCGGACTAAACGTCGATGCAGACAAGTGCAAGTCACCGGCGCGGCGGCGGCGCCACCACGCCGACCCACTCATTACGCCGCCGACGACCGCTTCCGCCACCAACCTCTAACTAAATACACCATTATTTAAAGCATTTAATCGTCTCACATCTCGGAGTCATCACCACTCACTGAAATGCAAATATCCAAAATATCATTTAGTCAAATAACAGCGGCGCGTTTCGAGCTTTTGATGTGGAATTGCTCGTAAAGGTGTAATAGGCTGGGAGAGCGTTTATCAGCGTTTAACTGAGATCCTGACGATTAGCTAATGACGCACCCTGTATAATGACATACAGCCGGACGGACACACCTCCCCTGTCGGCAGAACCCACGATTCTGATATCTGTGCAAAGAATAGACAACGATGGATGCGAACATTCTCTGTTATGGGTATTCGCTATAGGTAGTACATACTTAGGTATACTAATGCTCTAAACTTTAGAGTCTAAAGGCAATGTAAAAATTCGTCAGTCGCTTAGCACAAAGTGCATAACTTAACTTTGTATTTCATGTTTAGAAGCTAAAAATTTAAAAAAAATGGTTTGTGGCAGTTAACACCAATAGTCCAGTATTATTGAGGTTTATAAAGCATGAGTTTTATGTGTTAAATGCACAATTAGTTATGATCTGGTCCAAACAAAGTTAAAACGGCATTTTAAGTTAGTTTTGAAAAGATCGTGACTAATTGGGTATACAATTTCAAACTCTTGCTTTATTAACCTTAACCTAATACTGAATTATTGGCGTCAAATGGCACAGATCAAAATGTTTTTCAATTTTAAATTTCTAAACAAGGAAAACAAAGTTAAGTTATGCACTTTTTGCTAAGCTACTGACGTTTAACCTTAAGACCATAAAAATATATTTATAGTAGTACCTAAAAGTTACAAAAGGTACCTTTATGGTGAGAATTCGTTGTCTGTCCGTCCGCCCGTATTCACAGCCTCATAACTTTAGCACCGATAAATATAAAGACTTGTTCAAATAGACGATCTATGATAATTCCAATTGACAATTTACTTTTTTAAGTGAAACTTTTTGAAAGCTCGGAATAAGTGAAACGCGATATGACACGAAGTGGGGAGTAATTGTATCTAGGAATCTTCACTTAACGTGGAAGTAACTTTAAACGATTATTGCTGGTTCACACGAAATGGTTTTGAAGAGCGAATGCGCTGCCATAAATAAAATATTATTACTTTCTCTGTGATTGTGTAAAGAGGCGACGTAAGAAGTATCCACTTAAATAATTTACGGTTGTATTTCTGACACAACCCGCTGCTTTTTTTTTGTATAAAATAAAGGAGTTTTATGCGGCGCAAATCTCTAAAAACAAAACGTAATTATGCAACACACAATAAAACATATTCTCTTAGCGAGACTCGCTACAAAGCATTATTATGAGACGTTATGTAAACATTTATTTTATTGTAAAAATTATGCAAAACTAGAGTAGATTTTAGCTACATTTCGTAACAAATTGTCAACCAGTTGCTTAAAAATTCTAGGTAGCATTCAAAAAATTCCCCACGTATGAATGTGCCACTAATTACGTAATACCCAGCTTTGGCTGCTACCAAGAAGCAAAAGCCTAATCTGTTATTGCGAACAGCCAAATTACACCCCGGCCAGAGACACGACCGGGAATCGAACCAAGGACGCCGAGGTCGCGGGGCTTATCATTTAGACCCACACTAATCATAATACTGCAAATGCCATTTTAGTTTCGGACTCATTTTAATAACCAGTCGAGCTCGGAATTGTTTTCGTAAGCATTAATTTGTCTGCTCTAACTTCGGAACGTGACGCAACATTGTTCAAGAAAATGATATATTTTATCCAAGTTTGTCGTCGCCAATATGGCATTGGGTTTCTTATTATGTAAATTCGTTTTTAAAAGGGATATATTATTGTGCCTACAATACTGACTAACCAACAAAGCATGATTCGGAATCCTATAACGAAAACAAGACAAAAAAGACTTCGCCCATAAAATAATACAACGTCCCCGTTCTACTTAGGATTCCCAGAAGACTTGAAGCGTTAACTCCGTTCAATCGAACATGCTCCCGATACTTTCTTAGCGTTGTATGAATAACATGTTCGTTTCGAAGAAAGCTCAAATCGGTCCGATTACGTCGGGAGCCGAGATCGAAACGTCCCAAGTGCTCGTCGGCGAAGGAAGGCGCCCGATCGATGAAACTGCGCTTTGTTTGCCGGATATACAACCCGCATTCGCATCACGTCGCCCAAAAACCCAAATCGAGATAAACACCCTCCCCTTACAGAGGGACGTAAGCGGAACCGTTTTACCGGACGATTTTCGTCTTTAACTTGAAACGGTTAAGGCGCGTTTTCGACGAGTCTCCACGAACGACAATTGAATCTGTTCACGCAGCATCAAATCACTAAACCGCTGGGCGGAGCGTACGCAGACTCCACCTGTGGGACAGAGACGGAAGAAACCTGCTCTTTAAAAGCTCCGTTCACGGTAGAGAGAGAGAAAAGCGTTTGTCTGGTCGAGGTCTTGAGATGGTAGTCGAAATTTAAGTGGCTTTCAAGAGCTTTTTTGTTCCGAGCCCGAGGCGGTGGTCTGTGCCGCTCGGCGACGGTCGGGAGGAGGAAACTATCACTATCAGGATCCCATCTATCGCTTCGAGGAGCTTTCTCATTCAACACTTGACAATTAGCTGCTTTTGGTGCGAGTGCTAATTAATGGATGTCTTCTTATCTATCAATCTTGCTCTGCTACTGAATTAAAACGATACTTATACTTTTGGTAGCTCTTCAATTGAGGCCTGCCACACGTATTAGAATGGTGATGGACATAATAATGATCTAATAAGACTCATCATTACCAATTGGAGAAAGTATGATCTAGTTAAATGGACACCCAAAATTATGTAAATCAATCATTTCAAATTAGCATCGAATAAAAAAGCAATAAAATTTCACCATAGCCCAGGCATAGAATTCACAACATCAATCATAATGTAGAGGACAAATAACAAAAGAACATAAACTCCCCCTAATTTACATTTAATAAAATTAAATGATCCATTTAGTAAAATTAATTAACGACGGAACCAGTGGACCGTTCTAACAACCGCAACCCTATGATGATACCGCAATATAACAATGCTCTGACAACAATAATACTCTGACAGTGATAATAATAATTATTAATAAAAAGCTCGCTTCATGACAATAAGCAACCACTCGAACTAATCGAGGAGGAATAGAGCGAAATTAAATTATTGTGGAACCCTTCACAATAATTTTATAATACTTATATATTAATTTGTTCAATTTTTTTGTTTTAAATTTAATCTGCTGAGTTCTTAGTATCGCTAAAAATAACTAAACAATAGTAGCGGGCAAGATCGTGGTTCTAATTTATTTAACGGGTTTATAATATCGATAAATAAGAAATATATGTCACAAAAATCTATTCTGTGCTTTTTCTTAATTTGACATGTTCGTCAAAGAAGTCTCTTACAAACTACATATACATATAATATATGATTTATGTTGCCAAAGAGTTTCAATTCAATATACAACCGAATCGGATATATGACTCCCAAATTCTATAAGAACTGGAGTATTTACCGAACTCATAAAAACATATAATGGTACAAGTTGCCTCATTACGACAACTTAACAATACTATAAATGGCATAAATTGAAATAAAAATAGTGCTCTCGCCGCGGTACACAACAATAATCTCGTAAATTGTAATGTATACGACTCACCCTTTCCCGAGCGGAGCAAATAAATCAAATTAAAGCACTCGAACACGCTCCGGCGAACTCATGAGTGCCGAAGACGTTTTGTCAAATTTATTATTTTATTTATTTTTTATTTATTTATTTCATTACGCTGTCTCCATTGTACTCTCGAGTACTCTGTGACAAATTTGATGACATTAGGGTCACAGTAGCACGCTAGGGTTAGTGATCTATAGACTGAAGGGTCCGTAAACGATAGTTTACAAAATTTTAGAGTCGATTTAAGTTAGTGATGGTGGTCTGAATCGTTTTGTGCAACTTCTTGTGGGATTCAAACATCAATACAGATCGATTTATTGGAGTTTTTAATGTAGCGTGAACAATTTATCATAGGAAATAAGATGATTTATTTGGCGATTCATACGAACTCAGTCCGTGTGATAACGGTGGTTGAAATTGCCTCCCCAAGTTCTGTTATACATTGACGACATTGGAATTGAATTTTTTACAATTTAGAGCTTTGAAAATTTTATAATGTAAATAATTTCTGTAAGAAGTCACTTGGTTACGTTGAGATGGGTCAGTCAGTTTGCAGAAAATCTAAACCAAAATATATATAAAAGCTCAAACAACTCACGTTATAAGAAAATCTGAATTAAAAGTGGAGAAAATAAAATCTGCATTAAGTTTTTTTTTAAATTACATACTTTAGCTGGGAATTGAAGCAGCTCATTTTGCAAAACAAAAAACATTCTATATTATGTATGGCATCATCCGATAAACACGCTAGTAAGAACCAAGTCTTGCAAAGAAACATTGTGTTAGCATAAATAGATGCTATAATTTTGTATTCTTTTGGAATTCAGACAAATTTTTACTTGTAAAAATGCTAGATAGTTCTGACATATATATAATTAAATAAATCTTCCGGAAAAATATTCCTTTCAAAGGAACTCGTACAAAGGTGAATATGAAATATAGAACATTTTAATATCGTATACAGCATTTTTTTAAATGTAGCTTTAGGCAACCTAAAAGCAACCAAAGGAACTAATTAATCGGGACGCCACTTCCAGAATATGTTCAAAATTATGCAACTTTGGGTTCCCCTAGCAGCCCTAAGATAACTCAGGTGCGGCGGGGGTGAACTTCCCCCCCTCCCCCCACTACTACCCACCCCGTAGTTTGGAACCGTCGGTAACCGGGCTTAATCTTCTGATATCTATTTAGAGAATATCTGTGCCAAATTTCATGCTTTGGTTACGATCCGTATACTCAAAGCGTTAGTACCCGGGCATATAAGAGTTACACATGTGAAGCAACTGAAGGGCTCGCCTAAACGCACGTCTTCAACGATATGTGCTTAATGCTTCAATCGTTCTGTAACGAATTGTGGTCAAAACTAGTCTGTGTTTAAAATAACTTATTTTGACTGACCTCTCGTCTCCTTGTCCACAGAACGAAATGGAAACGTCAAACAGCGGTGGGCCTAGAGCTGCTGGCCGAGGCCGGCAACTATGCGGCGTTCCAGCGGCTGTACGGAGGATACTGGGCTGGGGTGCCAGCGTACCCCGCGCAGCCTGCGCCGGCCGCTGCGGACCTCTACTACAGGCAAGCGGCGGCCAACGCTGCGGCCGCTGCCTCTGCTAGCGCTAACACGCTGCAGAAACCGCTACCTTACAGGTATGCTTATAGGTATAAATATATGTTTCTATATTATTATGTGAGCTTTTACTTTTTTTTTTTTTTTCCAAATTATATATTTATTGTTACAACAATTAACTTAAATAACATTAAAGATAAAATAAATACATCTAAACTAAACTAAAAATATCTTTAAAAATAAACTAAAACACCTTAAAAAATAAACTATATTATAAATAAAAAACTTCGTCCAAATCGCTGCTCTGCGGCAAGGTGCCCAGTATGCTGGCGACATTCCCACGCTGGATCGCTAAGCTTAATCGCTGCCCGAGGAATGTGCCAGCCCGTGGGTCACCCGTGACGCAATATTCAACAATATTGGAGTTAAGGCAAGAATGAAATGAATGTAATGCAAATAATTCAACCCGGTGACAGAACTGATGTGATAAAGACTTTTGCAAAATTTAAATAGAATTGAAATGATAAAGACTTGCAAAAGTTAAATGTGCAATAATTAAGTAAAAATTGAAATATATAAAATGTAAATAGAATTGAAATGATAAAGATATGCAAAGGGCAATTTTGCCAAATTTAAATAGAATTGAAATGATAAGGACTTGCAATAGTCACTTATGCAAAATTGTAATAGAATTGAAATGATCAAGTATTGCAAAAGTTATTTATGCAAAATTTTAATAGAATTGAAATGATAAAGACTTGCAAAAGGCAATTGTGCTAAATTTTAATAGAATTGAAATGATAAAGACTTGCAAAAGGCAATTGTGCTAAATTTTAATAGAATTGAAATGATAAAGACTTGCAAAAGGCAATTGTGCTAAATTTTAATAGAATTGAAATGATAAAGACTTGCAAAAGGCAATTGTGCTAAATTTTAATAGAATTGAAATGATAAAAACTTGCAAAAGGTCATAACGGTTTATATATAATAAATCTTAATTAAGAGCTAGTTTCCAAGGATCTCAATAAAAAAACATATAGAAATTAATTGCAGATCCTTATTAATTAACAATGGACGCGTCTCTTGTAGTGAAATATCAGTAAATGTTTTATACTAACGGACTAATTAGTTTTTTTTTTTTTTTTTTATAATTTGGGTCAATTGTTATATTTAGATTTAGATTTTCTTTATTAGGATTTCTAGTAGTTAGTAAGCCTTAAATACAAACACAATTCAAACTTAATTAAATGCTTAACTTCTAACTTATTAAAGAAATCACAGCATTACCAGCATTAGTTATAGCAAAGCACAACATTTTTTGAATTTTTGAAAAGTTCCTATTATAACCGAAGTTAGCGATAGCGATATTTATAACTGTCAAAATCGTGACATGCCGTTAGCTCAGTTTGATTGTCAATAACTTAGTAATTTTTAGAGATATCGAAAAAAATATTTTACTACTGTTTTTAGTTTTTCAAACGCAATTGATTATTATAAAAATCTTAATGTAGGAGACGGGCTCATTGATTAGAATTAGCGATTTTATACCTTCTATTTCCGTTACTAATAGCAATAATTTATTAAACATTATTGAATTTTCAAATTTTTACTAACACAAGTAAGTAATATTGTAAATTCTAAGTTAAAACTTGAATAAATAACGAAACCTAATGAGTTACTTATAAATTAACTTTATTTTGAACAGGTTATACCCCGGTGCACCTCTAGGCGGTGTGCCGCCCCTGGGCCTGGGTCTGCCAGGACCCTCCGCACACCTGGGCTCGCTGGGTGCGCCGGCGCTGGGCGCGCTAGGCTACTATGCGCAGGCCCGCCGCACCCCCTCCCCTGACGTGGACCCTGGCAGCCCCGCGCCCCGCCCCCGCTCTCCTAGAGAACCTTCCGTCGAAAGACGCACTGATGATGAGGACGACGATGAACCTATCCACGTCTAGTAACCGATAACTTGCCATTAGATGCCACTAGATCTGAAGATTCAATACGACTGACCAGTCGAAAAGTTAAGTGAAAATAAAGTGACAAAACAATTATCCCGCAAAAAACAAAAACAGAGTTCATGGCCGCCTTTGATAGAATAATAAAATGTGTTGATTGAAAGTGCGGAACAATTTCAAAACTAAGTGAACTTGGGTATTAATTCAAAAGAATCGAGTGATGAATAGCCTCATTATGTAAAGTATTGAACTCAAAAGATATAACTTACAAGTGATTGTGATCAAAACTTTAAATTTAATGAAAAAGCCATTGTTAATCTTTAGTTACCTTTCCTGCGCTGATTGGTTATGGTTTCCGTTATCGAAGTGAACAATTGCAGTGACAATTTTTGAAGATTGACGAATCGTCGATGTAATTGGATGAAATTGTTCAAAAGTGGACATCACTTGTCCAAAATATGTGATATTATAAGCCCAGTTACGATGTAAGAATAAAATAATGTATATTTAAACTGAATGTCGTGTAATTATAATATAGTATATATAAATTATTGCATTGCTTGGTAAGATAAAGAATTTTGGAAACAAACGCCAAGTGCGCTGTAGAGCTTTCAACGTAGTGAGTACAAGAAAAAGTTTCATGAACCTCCTAGTAACTTTCCAAAATATAATTTTCTATTTTCAGCCTTGATTTCTACAGTGACCAATAGAAATACAGTAGATAACATAATTATTTTTGTAACCCAATCATCACATGTAAGCAACATGTGAAAAAGATTTTTTGTTTAATTTTGTTATGAAAGCAATGAACAAATTAATGTATGTATACAACCACAGTAGCGATACTGTGCTATAACTATATTTACAAAATATTATAGATATGTACTTATCTATTGTTAGTATTAAATACACAACTAAAGGTATTAAATGTATGTAACATAGAAAAGCTATTAGGCATGGCGATGTACTTAAGCAATTCGAATTGTGACATTTATTTGTCCATTGATCTTGTGGTGTTTTGTAATTAAAATGTTGTCAATTAAATTATAAAACCTGTTTTTGTTGCATCTTTCCATTCAGAGGGAAATTTACAAAATATAAAATATTTACAAAAGTTTCATATTGGTAATGTCTTGAACGTTCATTGTTTATTTTAGTGAGGAAGCAAGGTACCGTTTCATTAAATAGTTCGATATAACGAAATTTTATGTCTATTTAATGGATAATCTAAGCTGCTATGCGAGCACATACGCGTCGATTAGATAAATTTGACAGATAGAATGTATAAATTCTAAACGATAACCCTTAATGCAATGAAATAAGAGCTACATTTGTATTTATCGAATCGATGTCGAGTCGATACCAAGTTCATGCTAGTACCCCAGGGGTATTGCAGGGGGATTGCATTGCTGCCAACATAACAGCATAGGAATTATTTCATGAAACACACTCTAATGATTTTGACATAATAACGTTACGTAAATTGATTGTTTGCTTGTTTCACATAACTTTTTCTAATAATCTAATTAACTATCTTAATCAATTAGGCACTATTATTTTATGGGAAATATTTGATTGCACATCAGAAATATTAACGGCACATCAAATTCATCGCAGATGCGAGTCGGTCATACATCACCTGCGGGTTTGTTTTTATGGCAAACCAGAAATCCTTCAGCGCAGAGGATTGTGACCTCTTATCGAAATACGGACCTTTTGATGCGTAGTTAGTATGTGTGATAGGACACCATAGTTACAATTTTTATCATTTCTGGTGTGTGATAAATACTACCCTTATTTTATTAGCCCATAAAATATTTTCTTCTGAAGAACAGTCTCCTTGTTTCGCAAAGAAATTAATTTACCCATCTCATGACATACCATCATTGCTTATAAAACATCTGGCTTTGAGGATTATAGCCGCAATTATAGATGGGAATATTGCATTTAGGTAAACATTAACATAGTTGCAAACAATGAAATCAGCATTGTAACCTTTATTCCTCGTCGCTGTTGATTTTACAAAGAAGGTTAATGTTTATGATATCTATCTAGTAAAGAGTACTTAAAGTAACCGTGTGCTCAGTGGAAAAGTGTATTTCCCGGGCAATGCCGGCGGCAATGAGCCAGCTAACACCTCCTTGTCACGCCACCATCATACTATCTACTCGCCAGAACTTCATTTGTATCAGTTCATTTAAATTTACATAGCGCTGGGTCTTTCTTGCAACGTTGTGTGCAACATGCACCCACCGGAAACAAACAAATGAGCTTCGAGAAAAATATTACTTTATCTACAGTTTCTTTTTGTTTCAGAACTGAAAATAAAAAAGTTAATTTCGTAATAGCTACCCGTCACGGCCACCATAAAATGTTTGCGTTTCATAAAACAAATTGTCCTGGGTCAAATGGGTGCGCGAACACAATCGCTCACGAAACTTTCAGGTCGAGGGTTTCTTTGATTTTCTTGGAATTATTTTTAGCTAACGTAAAACCTATTTAAAAAGCAATCAGTCAGCGGGCGCTGATTGCGCGGCACGCTAGTGGCCGTGTTCACAAAACGGCGCAATTAGCAGCACCCCTCGGACCGAAACCCCATCGCCATCGCCATGCCAAAAGATTTAATCGCAAAACGACCGTTTTCTGGAATCGCCTTTACAAACTATTGCGTGTTTACCGGACAGGGGCTACTGCGGCCAAGCCGACTCCACCGCTACTTGACCACGGCCGCACACTGTTCGTGATACGGGGGAATGACAGCCCCTATGCTAATTTCGTTTAATTGGACTCACGTTAAGCCATATCAGTCTGTGAATGAACTTCCACATATGCATATATATGTATATGTTGCTTGCTTTAAGTCTAGAAATGTCTAGATTCTTGACATACTTATTAATTGATTGCTTTACTTTTGTCGTGCTGCTGGAACTCTGAAAAGACAGGTAAAGAGCAAGCTGTTTTCTGTGACTTTTAGTGCAATTAACACACGTACCAGGAACTAAGGGATATCCCGCAAACGCCAGCAACAGCCGTCCCGTCTTTTTTAACAACTATACTGTTTCTACAGTTTGCGTCAACCAAAAAGGCGTGCGTGAAGTTAGCTGTCAGCTGTGCAGTATCACCCTTCCCAAACCCCCTAATGTGCGCAGCTGCGACGGCCTCTGGAACTAGGGCCGAGTGGACCCGGGCCGAGCTGTGCCTGACCCCTAAATTCGCGTCCCCCATTCTTGGTTGACCCGAACTTTTATTTTGTGACTCTAGTAGTACACATTGTGGATTTGAAGCAGCGACCTCCAAAGTAAAGCCAAAATTCAACCACAAAGAAGGTGATGATCAAGTAAAGCAAGTAGATAGAACCCAAATAGTAGTTGGCAATAATTTGAGTATCGTAATATTCTTTAAAATATTTCATTTGCACGAAGCTGCTAAACCAGCGGGTGGATATCACAGAACAAAGCGATGTTAGAAATGAACCACAGACGCGACACGCAAGGCATTAATGCCAAATGAATATGTATGCTGTCTAAACGTTGCTTAATCACGACCATCATGGAGAAGACTTTTTTCTTTGGCTGTTTATGAACGCTGTTGTTCTTTACTGTTACATTTATCCAAGTTTTTATTCGCTTAAGTAGTTCCGTTTTGCAAATAATTTACTTAGTATTTTTCTTTTGTATTGCTGGCTCGGATATTTTATAACATACTCGTGAATGTGACTTATGTTTTCGTTTGCTAATTTGAGTAAGTTGAAGAAACTATAAGAAAAATGATCCACTGATCCACTCTAAGAAAAAACCGGCCAAGTGCGTGTCGGACCACGCGCAATGTAGGGTTCCGTAATTGCCCGTCACAATTTACAAACTTATAAGGATCATAAACTTATATTTACTACCCATTTTACACAACTAACAACTTCATCTAAGTAATTTTCGTCGACTCGTTAACATGTAAAGCCTACTTAGCAGTGATAGTTTTCTATTTAATTTCCTTATGTATGCCGTGAATTTTTTCACATACCTAAAAACGACCATTTAGCTGGCAGGGGGCGGGACACATTAATATTTCTCAAACGGGTCCCTGAATTGAAAAATAGTTTTCACACACCTACAATATTTTTGAAAGACCTATCCAACAACACACAAAACCATGGGATTGATGATAAAAAAATCATCTCCACTTTAAGTGTATTTTTGTTGCCCAAAAATTTTTTTTCAACTTATAATTTTACCACTTTGTTGACGTGATTAATGTGTATACCTATGCCAAATTACAGCTTTCTAGTACTAAGAGTATCTGAGCTAAGCCGCGGCCAGACAGACAGACAGACGGACGGATATGGCGAAACTACAAGGGTTCCTTTTTTATTACGGAACCCTAAAAATGCTGGTACAGGTAGGTTAGGTCTAGCTGTTCTAGACATTCAAATAACAGCTTTCTAGTACTAAGAGTATCTGAGCTAAGCCGCGGACAGACAGACAGACGGACGGATATGGCGAAACTACAAGGGTTCCTTGTTTACTACGGAACCTTAAAAATGCTGGTACAGGTAGGTTAGGTCTAGCTGTTCTAGACATTAGGTGACGCTTATTAAATGAAGACGAACAAGTGCATACTTTTCATGTGCGATTAACGCAAGTTGGTACACCTTGCCATTGCATTTACGATAGCAGCGACTGATCATAAGGCCAATTTTACACGGGTAGAGTAAGTAGTAGAGTACCAAGAATAAGAAGTATTAATAACAATACTAGCTTAACGTAAACTGTTACAGTATAGTACTAAAGGTAGGGACATAGAGTCCTCATAACAGGCGACCGATTTCTGTCAAAGCATCTGACTGAACGAGCAGATATAATTCGCCATTCAAAAATTATCTGTTTCGGTAGGCCAAACCAAAATGGCTTCTATATTCATTAAGTAAGAGTCTTCGTCTTCGGGAAAGATAATTTTGTGGCGCTATACGTAAGATAGAATGACCTTGGAAGAGCCAATAGGAGTGCAGTATCCCGTTCTTCATGCCTCGGTTTGTTGACAGAATTTTTTGTACGCAAGATATTGAACAATAGACGTCTTTCTGGGCTGTTTTGTCTATGGGTAGGGATTAGTCGCAGTCAGTAATTGCCGAGTTTCATGATATAACGTATACGGTAAAGTAGTTGGATTTGGATGTTACTCTACTTCCAACTAATCAAAATATGAACTCAGCTTTAAGGCTTGAATAAGCGTGGATTTGGTAAAATTGCGTATATTTAGCTCGATTTGTAGGCCAAACTGGCTACTAGAAAATTCTGGGAAATATATATGTACTTAATCATGTTTTTATAACGAATTAAGCCTTTATAGATTATCGAAATTATATATCTTTACTCAAATAAATATATATCTGTAGGTAATTTCATTCTGTACATTCAATTCGCTCGGACACGGAATATGCGTTTAAATTTAATCTTTGACACAATAAAAGATCTCATTATTATCTACAAAAAAGCTCTACTACTTTATTTCTGTATGTCCTAATGGAGCCACGATTTAAAAATAACTGAAGTTTTGCGTGCGCGGCATCTGATTAGAGCAGGATAGAGAGTTAAAAAACAAACGCGTTAGAGCGGGACCGAATTTTAGCATAGTGCAGCCCCTTAAAGCTTTTCATCTCCGCTTCTGTCTGACTACTGCAACTTGTTTCAACAAAACATGATACAAATAGGATCACTATGACTGTCATGTCGATATCGGTGGGACATGGAGATTTTTTTTTCGAACTAATTATTTTCATTTCATTATGCTCGTGTTCGCCTAAAATGGTCGAACTAAAGAGCAAATAAAAGGTGTCGCCAGTAAATCAATGGTGGAACAAGAGTGCCCCCCAGCGCCGGTACCCTGCTCCCCGCTCCCCGCGAGCCTTGTCGATCAGTATCTGCTTCCGTCCACGGCGACGACGACGCCTGCGGTTACTCATTACCACCGATATAAGGGTTTGTCCACTTTCGAACGACAGAATGGTGCTACCGTAGTCAACTGAATAAAAACATTGTTATGGTTTTTGCATATATTTTTGTGATTATTGATTAATTTCTTGTAATTACGCCTTTGTGTGCCACACCAGGTTGCTTTAATCATGGTGTTTAATTTATTCCCAAGAAAAACCATATTATTAAAAATGAATCCCTGTAGATGGCGCATCGTCGATCCTGCCATGAAAATCTGTCATTTCAGTATATCGTTATGGTTTTTGGATAGATTTTCGTGATTTTTGATTAATTTCTTGGAATTACACATTTGTGTGCCACACCAGGTTGCTTTTATCATGGTGTTAATTTATTCCCAAAAAAAAAACATATTAAAAATGAATAAAATAACAACAATAACAAATATATAACATATTGGTAGACAGGTAATAAGAGGAAGTAAAAAAAATGCGAGATGTTGGATAAAAACGGTAGGAAAACCGGTACATACACAATAACAAAGTTTGACATAGCCGGACCGTAGTATTTATTGTCAGGACCTATGCTAGCGCCATCTGTAATTAGCTTTGCCTATGGATCCCTATTGACAGCCAACAAAAGACAACATTACATTATCATTATCATCCTATTCGAACGACTATTTTGTTAAAAGGGAGATAGCTCAAAAAAAAGTAAGTTTGAAAGAGCTATTCAAATATTTTTATGTAGTTACCGAAAGTAAAACTGATATTTTATTGGCATCAGATAAGGTTTTACGTAACGTTGATATCTTATTGTTTTTGTACTGATCTATGACAGAAATAAATTTCTATGTTTGAATACTTGGCGATTTATCCATCGCAAGGAGATATAAATTAATCTTATATCATTGCAGTATAGAAATATCCCGGTTCAGAGCTCCTCACATCCAGATTTACTTTTCTTTCTGCGTTTCTATACTGCAATGATATAAGGTTAATACTGATCATTTGTTGCTAACACATATTTTCATTTACTAATCAAATCAAATGTTACAGACAGTAACTTTTAGAACAATGCTCTATTAAACGATTACTAACGGCAATCGTAACGATTTTACGATCTAAATATAATTTTACAGCAAACATTGGTAGATAACGTAATTAGATAACTGAGCAAGTTGCTCTGGCAACACTGGTGGTGGGCAGCGGGCCGTGAAGAGACATTAAAATATTAATGAGTATTTACATATTAATTGGGTCGGTAACATAAACGTGGGTAATGAACGCAAAATAGTTGTGCACTTTTACGAATATTTATGAAAATAAAATATGTCAGCTGCTTCTAGTAGCGGACACACCATTGACATCTATTATTATATTTTCAATGCAAAAGGCCCACTTTTTATGCATCAAAACCGAAAAGAAAGTCGATTATTTTGCCCTAGGGCTTTATTATTATTATTTTTTTATTTAGTTACAATGGTTGGTTAACCTGCAACCTTTCCTGTGTACCATAAATTTTATACTTTTTTTCCACTATTTAACGGCTCTGGATACAGTCCTTTTGAGCCAATCATAATTTAAAGTTCACAAGATTATATTTGTTTTATTTCCTCACACTATAGAGGATAATCACAATCATGTTTTCGTGCGAAATAAATGAATATTTTAGGATAATATTTTTTATTTTTCTCACTTTTGTTTTGGAAATATTTTGAACAATTTAAAATTTTTCATCTTTGTTTACACCGTGATATGTAAGCAATTTAATGCTATTATTGTGCCAAATTTCATGTCTTTATCTTTAACGGTGCTAAATTTATGGGGCTGTGACATACGGACGGACGGACGGACAACGTCATTTTACCCATAAGTCAGGTTAGAGAACAACTTGTCAATGGGTCTGTAGCTTTATAAAATATATTGTTTTAAAGTAACAAAACACAATTTTTGCACTTGATTTCAACAAATCTAGTATGAAACAAAGAACACACCAAAAGCTTTCATATGACATGGGTTTCTTCATTGTTGAAGGCATTTCAAATTTGGCGCAGAGTTCATACAAAAGTGCCCATAGTCCTTTGAACATGACATTACTAGATATTGTAGATATTGTAGTATTGCTACGGAACCCTAACTGTGCGAGGCCGACTTCTTCGTGCCCGTTTTTTACATAGGCGAATCATTTAAAATAGGTTTCCTAAAATTCTAAATTCGTAGCGGGGGCGATGAGTTCTGCACTGATTTTCTGCAATCGTGAATATTGTGCACTTCTCCTTCCCCCTGGTCAGGCAGCCCAGCCAGGATAGCTCCTTAACGTAGAGCCGAACAGCTTCAGCATTCTAAAGGGAAGTTGGAGCTCGTCGTGATCCCTGCTTTTCATCTCATGTCTTCGGTTGCAGAGCAGTAGAGTAACACATGTTCTACTGTCTCGTCCTCTAGAACAGCGTTTCTTAACCTTTTTTGTCCACGGACCCCTTAGGAAATCAAGCACAATTTTAAGGACCCCCTTAATAAAAAAGCAGCAATAAATTTCAAACCATTTATTTTAGTTCTACAAATTACAAAAAAAATATATAATTTTTCATATAAAATACGTTACTGAGAATGTTGGTGCTGCTTTTTTGCAACTAAATTAGTGATATTTGGGTTTATATTATTACTGAGTTGTACTCTCAAATCAATTTTATGATTGTTAAATGGTCCATAGATTAGGCTGTGGACCCCCATACATATGCTCGGGGACCCCCAGGGGTCCGCGGACCACAGTTCAAGAAACGCTGCTCTAGAAGGCTTTTTTTTTCATTAACCTGAATTCCTGCTGTCTTGTATTTTCTTATCCCTTGGTTAAAATAGATATAAGTCATATATTGTATAGTATAAGTTTTATGTTGAAAAAAAAAGACATGATCTTGCTAAGTTTCTTGCCCTTCTTCTTAGCAAGACTAATCGAATGGGCGGAGGTAGGCATGTATTTATATATGTAACCTATTACTATGTATATAGGATGTATATAGTATATAGGATGGGATTTGGTCGGCCGCCTGGATTCGTGCTGGGGGCTCGGTTGGTGATCATTGAACCTTGTTCCTGGTCCCTGGCCGGGTCTCCGGTATGGGTTCGGGCGGCTGATTGGATTTGACCTTGTATAATATATATTTTACCTATCATTTTAATCGTTAATATATTGCTACATAAATTAAATAAACCTTTAATTTAGTTCATGTACATTTATTATTTTATTACATATATTTTCTTTATTAGATTAAATTTGACGTGTAAAAAGTGTATATATCTATACCTGCTTTGCAAAATAAACTATTTGAATTTGAATTTGACCCTCTGCTTAGAGGGCTATCAGTGCCACCTGTAGTGTGCTTGTTTAGGTTGCAGGGTCCAGTTATGATATATTATATTTAATTATATTTAATAGGTATTAAACCTTACCATTCGACTGTGGTATCATTTCTTTTGACAGCTGGCAGTCGTTTCTTTCTGCCTATTTTTATAGTCTACAGTCAGATTGTGTTTTCGCAGTTCACCCCTGATTGCTTCTGCCGATGATCAATACAGGCTAGTGCCCTGTGTTGTTATTTCCATATAGGATGCTAGTTTAGCCAGAGAGTCTGCTTGTTCGTTACCTTCATTTCCGTTGTGTGCTAGAGCACAGACTAGAGACTAGAGTCCAGTATAGCAATACGCTTCCATATTCAGTTATAAATGCAGTCAGGCGCCAGTTGCACAATTTAAAAGTTCTAAACAGTAATTTAGTATCGTTCCAATTGTGCATTTCACACGAAGGCGCGATACGATCGGTCGCCTTTTAGCCGCATTTTGTTGTTAAAATGTAAAATACTCGGTGTGCGTCCGCTTGTTTGCATGATTAATATCTGGCACTGAATAGGTAAATGTAATATTCTTTATTTTATTTGCAATATTTGAACTTTTTCCTTTGATTTTTAGGGTTCCGTACCGTAAAACAGGGCCCAATAACGTTACTCTGCTTTCCGTCTTTAAGTCACCCAAAATCGAATATTGAATTAAAAATGTTATTAAATTATTTTTCATGAAAAAAAAAAACAAACCTTATTACCCTGGGCACCTGCCATTGTCTAGAGCTCATTAAGAAGAATATAAATATTACCTTCAAAAATAAAGTTATGGGCCGTCAAAGTTATTAGTTTTAGACCATTATTGTTAAGGGGTCTATTTCAAAGACCAAAGTACTGAGAATTTGTAATTTCTGTTTATTATGTACCATTAACTATATTTAAACAATAAATACTAAATTATAATTATATCATTGCAGTATAGAAACGCAGAAAGAAAAGTAAATCTGGATGTGAGGAGCTCTGAGTGAGCTCCTCACATCCAGATTTACTTTTCTTTCTGCGTTTCTATACTGCAATGATATAATGTTAATTTATATCTCCTTGCGATGGATAAATCGCCAAGTGTTCATACATAGAAATTTATTTCTGTCATAGTTTCAATAAATACTAAAAATGCCGATTTATAATGTATTGTAGTTTTAGGGCTTGGTCCCCCAATACTCAACCAACTCAATTTTGCAGTTTTTATTCATAAATTTTGTAGGTACAGATAAGTCTGTAATTTTTGTTTAAATTATTCAAGTATGTTAACTTATTTAAAGGGTACGAAACTCTTCGGGCTTGAGACCTACTCGCACTTGACCGGTTTTTATTTTTTTAATGTCTCATGCAATTTCAAGTTGGTAAACGAATGTCGAAATCAGATCAATGGCATCCTTTGGATTTTGTAGCATAAAACTTTCAAATTTTGTCAAAAATATATCGTGCAACCCATATCAGAGCGGAGCAATCCTAGTTCATACAAACGAAATACCAAAACCATTTGTAAATCATAGATATTGTTAAGGTAGTGTGTATTTATTCCGATTGCATTACAGAATATATAGGTTCCTAAATATATATTAAATAAAAACACTGATTTAAACATGAAATATATAAAAAAAAAGCTTTCTATGGAAATTTTAAATTGCTTATTATGTTGTCTTAAAATCAGTGTCCTTTCAAAATATATACATATTTGGGAACCTAGATATTCTGTAATGAAATCGGAATAAATACACGCTACACTTTCATATTTAGCTAGCTTTTGTAGACAGTTCAACACGGTACAACAAAATTTTATTTATTTAAAAAAAATAACCTGAAAAAAAAAAACAATGAAATACAACATAAGGGTTGGAGCGGAAATATTTAGTCTAAATTCGCCTCAATCTCCTTAAGTTTTTATTTTAAAGTAATAATGTAATTGTACATAGACTACAGTATCATCACTTCCTTGTATCAGTATGTGCAGGTAATCCCGCGCAGTTAGCAGATGTTATCTATGGTCAGTTCACTGCGAGTGACAATTATCCGTGTTTAGTGTTTAGTGACTGCGGCGACACCGCTCAATAATTTGTTGACTGACAACGCTAAAGCTAGCATCGTATCGTGGGATAAATGCTACAAAAACATAAGAAATGACAGAGAACGTATTTGTGCAGTACTGTATCACTTTTACAAATATAGCAAAACATTGCTTGGTTAGTGGTTGTAGGGTACGCAGCGGCCGGCGAGCAGATGTTACCTGTGGGTCTACCGCGTAATTCTCATTTTCATCAACATCAACTTGAGATTGAACTTTGACGTGCGTGCGACGACGCCCGCCTAACATGCCATCTCTTTTGCACGCGTTGAATTTCGCATGCATTTGCTTGAAGTTGATACAAATGAGAATTACGCGGTAGAGCCCCTGATCAATTCAGTGGAAGGAGCAAAACTACCCTTTCACTCCGATAGAGTATGTACTACAATCTAACCAAATTTAAAACTTGTATGTACTACTGTAAATTTAATTTAAGGCGATATGTAAAAGTTTTAGCGTCTCTGTTACTCCATATGCGAAAAAACCCTCAGTGCGACAGGGACGGATTCGTGGAAAAGTTGCAAAAAGTCGGTTTTTTTATTAATATAAAATGCACTAAAGTTGCTATCAAAATTTCGTTTTACCAGGTCTTAGATATTGTTAAAACCCATCTAATAAAATATAATTGCAGTCCATATATCATTCCAAATTGTCAAACCAGGAGAATTGGTGTCGAAAAAGACCTCATTTCAATAAATATTTGTATCGACCCAAATTTCTCCAATCAAGAAAAAGATTCCAATAATAATATACTATTTTACCAAAATAATACATTATTTACTGCAGTAGCTATGCAAGTTCTAAAAGTGTCGATTTTTTTTCCGTAGCGCCTTAAAAAAGTATATTTCATACTATTTGAGAGAAAATACAAAAAATAGGACATTTTGTATTTCAAACATAATGTTTTATTGCAAGACCTGCTTGAGCAACACTATCGATTGATGCCGTTGCAGGAAGGATGTAGGTAATTTTTTGCTTTGACTGTAATTTTTATTTGCTCCAAATTCAGTGACGAGAGTCCTTTGAGCAAATTTCTCTTTCTTTCATTGTTTATATTTTCCCCCTACTGCCCCATCTCAACACGTTATCCTGTGTATATACTTACGTTTTGTAATAATTTGATAAATACAATCAATTCTTTTTTTAGTCAACAGCAACAACATGCCATTTTTTTGACATTCCTTAAAACTGACGAAATACGGAACCATGTGCGCGATTCTAACTCGCACTTGACCGGGTTTATTTTTTAATAATATTTAGCATTCCAAAGCGATGGATTCTGGTGTATTACCTGCATGTTTATTACTATTATAATTGATCTTAAAACAAACAATAGCTTTTTAAATTCACTACTGAATTTTCAATTTCATCACATTTTAATACAAAAGCAATTATTACTGAGTTGCATTTATAACAAACGTACGAACAATACGTCAAAATGATTACCTAAGTGGTGCATTAAGAGCGCATGGTCGTATATCAGCTACAACGGTTGCGGATATGCGATCGTATCTCGACCAACTGCGGGGTAATTAGTCGTATCATTTAGTCGCGCGTCGTGTTGCTGCATTTCTGTAAGTGTTCTGTAATTAATTTTACTTTTATCGATTGATTTGAATGCGTGGCATGCAACTCGGACGCTTTCTGACTGTAAAACTACTTTGAAATAAATTATTTTTCTTTTTTTGTTGCTATTGCCTTAATCCGTTGGACTTACAACAATTTATCAGTTCATTTATTTAAAACCGAAAGCCGAAATTTTCTTAAAGATTCATGACTTCATAATTCTTGTAATTCAATAGCTATTTCAATTATTTGTTTTTTGTTTGAAAGTTGATTTCAAGGTAAATTAATCTACGTATTAAGTTTTGTTTTTATTTTCAGTTTAATTATAAAAATTAAATCTTCAAAAACAGTTCGTCCCAAATGCCATCCATTTTTATGATAAGATTCGTTTGACAGCTGACCCTTTTCAAAAATTAAATGAATGTTGCTGTGAGCTTAACATTGTCTCATTCATACACATAAGAAATAACAGAATTTGGATTTGTCATTCCCAAAAAATGCAAAAATGTAAGTACTGAAAATTGAGTTTCCTTCAAATTCTCTATAGAAAACGGCAATTGCATATGTAAAGACCTAATATACATAAAATATATCGTCACGACATGAACCCCAAGGGGGTGTCAGAGGTGTTCTGAATGTGAACTGTGAAATACTTTAATAAATATATAATATGCTTCCATTAGCTTTTTATTTAGAAGTAATACACATATATAACTTTAAATATATATATATATATAGCTTTAAATATATATTTAAAGTTATATATGTGAACTGTGAAATGTAAGTCACAGTCCAAACTCGGTACACCCGCGTTTCACCGACGATTATTCCGTCCCAACATGTTGAGTGGTGAGCCCTATCGCTGCACTTCGGGCACAAATACACGTTTTTTTTTTTAGGGCATACAGTTTTCCTTACAATATTTTCCTTCACCGTTCAGCAAGTGGTAAGCAAGAACAAATACTATGCACATAAATTCCGAAAAACTCATTGGTGCATGCCCGACCGGGGATTGAACTTGGATCTCAAGATCCTCCTGAGCTGCCGCTACTTTATTTAATTTGTTATTAATTTAATTTGCCACGTTACTTGTAAAATAGTGTAGTAAAATTCATGCGGAAAATTATATTCAAACTTTGTATGTTCGTAAGACAAATCATTAGACTGCGTATAAATTACACAATTCATAGGAATTATTATATTATACAGTGTAAACGAACAATAGGCTCACATGACGTTACGCGGCACAAAGTGTAGCGTTTAAAGCATTTATTACCGAGGTCGGTATCGCTACGTGCGCCCGCGCATCGGTTTTGACAAGCAAATTGGATAATACTCGGGAAATAGCGTCGCGTCACATTATGCTGCCAGTGTCACTCGATTGTCAGCGCGCTTTTCGGATTTTAATCTGCCATTTTGTGAAATTATGGAAATGAAATGGACGTTTCGCGGTTAGCTGCCTTCGTGGTTACACGAATTGTGCACCGGTGTTTTGTTATTCCTATTGTTCTGGCGGCGAATTAGTTATATAGCGGTAACGCTTATTTCACTGCCATTGGTACCACTCTGCTTTTTAGGGTTCCTTAGTCAACAACAAGAAACTCTTATAGTTTCGCCAATTCCGTCTGTCTGTCTCTCTGTCCGCTTAGCTTAGAGACTATTAGTACTAGAAAGCTACTAGAAAGAGACTATCAGTACAATTTTGAAAAAAGTTTTATTTAGGGTACCTCCCCTACACGTAAAGTGGGGATGGTTTTTTTTTCTCGTCTATCCCCTAGTGTAGGGGGTGGTTGGATAGATAATTTAAAAATATTGGGGGTGTGAGAAGACCATTTTTCGATCCAGGGTTCCGTTTGCGAAATATTAAACTTAAAAGTATTAATTTTTGTTAGAGTCAAGTGTCCCCCCTTGCCGGCGAAACGGTTGTACTCGTATTTGGAGACGTGAAAAAAATCACGGCAGTAGTATATAGGTATATAACGAAATTAAAAGGAAAGCTATCACAGCTAAGTAGGCTTTACAAGTGCCAAACTTTTAGTCCCCTCTAAACACGGGGCGATTCGCATCAGCAGGAACAAAATGTATGGGCCGTTCTTGGGAAGAGCAACTTCCGAGCGGACTAGAAATTTGGCGCGATCAGTATTATTATAGATAATGGTACGGAACCCTTCGTGCGTGAGTCCGACTCGCACTTGGCTGGTTTTTTTTGTTTTAAAGTTTTAAGTTTCAGATAATGGAGGGTATAATCTGCCTAACATAATTTGAAACTATATTTGGGACCCCAAATCCCCTGTCCCCGGAGGTTGGTAGTAATGAGCGCGCGATATCGTCCGTTTTGTAGCGGGTAATCGCGATCTTATCAGTTATCGCCCGCCACCCACCCCGCACCCCGCGTCTCAGCTTCACCCGACCGCATCGCCCCGTGTTCAACTACTACTAACTTTGTACAGACAGCCAACTGGTGTAAGGTCAATTACAAGTATGAGTAATGAACGTCATTCAGAAATTAGAATACCACGTAATATATTTTATTTCGAAAATGATCCGCCCGCGCGCAACGACAACGTTCAACAATCCAATCCGTCAAACACCCGTTACAAATTTGTATGTATATGTTTACATATTATTTTTGTTTACATTCATATTATGTATGTTTACGGGTAAAATCCGTTTTCAGCTAAAACCCGTTTTAACTAGTCAAAACTAGATCTAACTGACTACTTAGTTAAAATTTGAATTTAATGAGGAAGAGTCACGATTTTTGTTAAGTATGTAGATCGATGACAGTAAAAAAAACATGACTTATGGTGAAAAAAATATCCAAATCGGACAAGAAATGTCGAAAGTACAGCAATTTTACTGTAGCAGTTCAAATAACGCCCGCCAGTACCAGCCGCGAGCGCGTGACGTCATCCCACACATACCCGGGGCGCGACCCCGCACGCGCTCTTCAGTTCTGTAGGTGTACTCTGTTTCCCGCGCAGTTCTTGAGCTGTGCTTGTCACGGTCGCTTTGTTATAGATTTATTGTTGTGTATCAATATCCTTAAAAATGTCTTACAAATATTGTGTCGTGCCAAAGTGCAAGAGTACAAGTAGTAGTACGCCCGACAAACTATTTTTTCATGTTCCAACAGACAAAAAAGCTAGAAAAAAGTGGTGTAGTGTTATGAAGAGAGATCCTTTATCAAGCAAAAGTACTCATTACTGTTGCGAAGATCATTTCGACGTAAGTACCTTTCCTACGTTATACCTTATACTTGACGTATACCTATTTCCTCGTATTATTGAGTAAATGTCACCTATTTTATCGATCAATGGAATCAAAAACCTTAAAACTTAATCCTTTTATGTCATATTGTCTCAACCTTAACACAATCGTATGAGGTAATAACAATAATCAACGTAGGTATGATATTTGTAGTCCGGGAGACTACCGCATTTTTATCTACGATAATGAATACCTATCAACAATAGGTAATGATTCGAATTTTAATTTCTTTGCTGTAGGACCTATTTTTTGGATCTGCTTTTCTCAGTAAGTAAAGTATTATTTAAAAATAAAATAAAGAATCTTTAATCTGTTTTTACTTTTTACAGGTCGAAAATGACATGGAAAATTATATAAGGTACCGATTGATGGGTGGTCAACTAAGACTAAAAAAAGGAGTTCTGCCGCATAAATTTGACTGCCAAAGAAAGGATAACGCCGTTGTAGAACGGACTGGATATAAAAAAAGACAGCAGATTGAGTACTTTGAAAGAGTGCTTAATCCGGAAGTTGGTCATGAAAACCTAATAACACAAGAAGAGTTCGTGGCGTGTGAAACGATTGATTTTAATTCAAATGATACAGAGGCTATAAACCCGCTTGAAGAAGATAATGCGGCAAATCTACACAATGATCCTAAATATAAATCACTCGCAGTGCAAGTTAATATAAAGCCAAAAGTTCGAAGCAAGGGCATTAATACTGACGCCGGTTTTGACCGGGTTGAAGAGTTTGCTCTTAAAATAAAAACGGTGAAACCAAAAGAACATCGTCGGGATCATCATCGGGAACCAATGCATGATAGCTTCACATCTTACTCTAATACCTCATCAGTTTCTGCGAGCCTAAGTGGATTCAGTGTAAATACTGACGCCTGTGAAATGAAACGACAAGTAGATACTGAGTTATTTAAGGAACACATGCAAAAAGGAACTTTAATGTCTATATCTAGAGAACCTAAGCTTTTTCTCGGATTACCATCGCAAGTGTATTTCTGTTTAGAATATTTGAGTGAATCTACTGAGAGACCTCTGATGGATGTATTATTGAGCTTGAAAAAACTGAGATGGCGTGAACCGAATTCCGTGCTTGCTGTTCAATTTGGAGTTTCGGAATCTACAGTCGCCAGACATTTCAAAGAAACAATACCTAAGGTTGCTCAATGCATGGAGAAACTGATTTTTATTCCTCCTCGCGACGATATTCGCTCAAATCTTCCGATACCTTTTAGGAGGCGTTATTCAACAGTCGTCAGCATCATAGATTGTTTAGAAATTCAAATCGAGAAACCTAGCTCAGCAGTACATCAGGCGCTGACGTGGTCACAATATAAAAATGCGAATACTATAAAATATCTAATATCGATAACACCTAATGGACTTATAAACTTCATATCCGAAGGTTATGGAGGAAGGACATCGGACGCCCTTATCTTTGAAGACTGCGGTTTTCTTCAGATGTTATCCCCCGGTGACGTAGTGATGGCTGATAGGGGATTTAAGAATATAGCTCATTTACTTGAACGTCAAGGTTGCAAACTTTTAAGGCCTCCTAGCGTTGATTCGGGATCAAAACTAAGTAAAGAAGAAGTTTTAGAAACTAAAAGAATAGCGGCCCTTCGAGTACACGTCGAGAGAAGTATAGGGCGTTTAAGGGAGTTTGAAATGATTGCACCTCATGCATGTGTTGACATTGATTATGTTAGAATATTAGACTATGTTGTGACATCTGCTTGTGGAGTAGTTAATCTTCAAGAATGCTTATTTAGAAACCAAGTTTAAAATAAAACAATATTTATATCTTAAGCCATCTGTTTATTTTTATACCTTAACCTAAGTTTTGACCAATTTAGGAAAGACTGAGTGTTTCCAAAAACTTGTTGACTTTTCCAAAAGATCTTTGCAGTAAATTTCATCAAAATCTTCTTCAAAGATTTCTACTTCTTTGTTAGCTTCAAAATTCTTATCAGCAACACAAAAAAGCCCTTTAGTTTTGTTGCAAAAAAACATTTGCAGCTGGATTTGACCTTTTGATTTGTTTGTGAGACGATTATTTTTAATAAAGCTTTCTTTGCCTTGTGTGGTCATGGGACATTTTATTTCTATGACATATTCTTGTGTTAAGCCATCAGGAGATGCACCTAAAATAGGCCAATCACTTTTCAAAAACAGCCCACCATTTTCGATTACAAATTTTCTCAATTTTGCTACTTTTGCCCTAACATCAGGTTCCAGTACTTTGCCTCTTCGCATTGCAGGAGTTTCTGGTATGGTTGCACCGAATATTTGCTCAACTAATGAACCATCAGGGGTTTTGCAATGGGCGGCGTCGTGTATTTTTGACGCGGTTATTCTGCAATATCGCATCTCATGCCATAAAGGAGACTGAGCTTGAGATAGAGTTTCTTGTTCTATTTTTGAACACTTTTCTTACCTGTACCTTTTTACCCAGGTTATTTTATTATTTTCACATTACCTACCGCAACAGCCATGGGAAAAAGTACCTAGGCCTAAACTCACTAACTAACACATTAAATTTGGTAGGTACTTACCGTTGAAGCTTCCAACCTCGGATTTCAGCGCTGGTATACTTCACATGATTGTTTAAGTATTCAAAAACCATGAAAGAATCCACTTTAGGTAGATTATCTGACTGTCCTTTTTCGAATCCATCTTCCAATTTGTTGCTCATTATTACAGAACACCGAAACAATAAACCGATAATGCATAAAACTCGAAAAAAAACCGAGTGTTCGCTACTAATCACGAATGTGCGTACTGGACGACTGCGATCGCGCGGGGTCTGTGTGTGATGACGACATCGGTATCCACGGGCGGGAGGCGCGCGTTTTAAAATCAAGCCCGATAAAATATTAAATAACTTTGCCATTTATGGACGGATTTCAAAAAATCAAAAAGTAGTGTACTCAGAAAATCATAACACATGTAATGTAATAGTCAAAATTGGATTCTCCCGTTATGTGACTTATCCTCATTATGTAGAATTTTCGATTCAATGTAAAACTAGTTTTAACTAGGAAAAACTAGTTCTGACTAAATGATTCAGTTAACAGTTTTAATATGGTAATTCCGTTAGAAGTATTGAGGTTCGTCTCGCTCCGCCCCGTTTCGCTCGGCTCCCAATATGTACTTCAGTGGCGTGCACAGAACTTTTTTCCGGAAAAGCAATCAGAAGGTCAAGTACGACAATAAAAAAAAAATGAAATAATTTAAATAACACTTTGAAAAAAAAAAGTTTGTATGAAAATGTTCACTCTAGGAAAGGCAGTGCCTACCCTGGCGTCATACAAACTTTTTTTTTTCAAAGTGTTATTTAAATTTTTTCATACTTTTTTATTGTCGTACTTGACCTTCTGATTGCTTTTCCGGAAAAAAGTCCTGTGCACGCCACTGATGTACTTATATGTAAACCTAACACGCTCCTCCTCGCTCCACTCGTCGTCGCACCTATTTTTCACTTTTACTTTTTGGTGAAAGACTTTCGTTGTCGATAGCATAGTGCAAAGTTTAAATTTTAAAGTGAATCATTTAGTTAGAAAATTATTATATATAATATCCCCCTTATCTCCAAAACTGGTGGACCGAAAAATATGAAAAAAATCATGGTAATATGTGTTTACGTAAAGATTACTGGAAAAATAAAGCGGTTGAGAAATTCACAAAAAAAAATGACAAATTTAAATTTATCATCCACAATACGGAACCCTAGGTACGCGAGTCTGACTCGCACTTGGCCGTTTTTTTTATATGATTATATATGTGTACTATATGTATTTATGTATGTACCATAAATATGAGTATATAACTCCCAGGGAGTTATCATCAAAACCACGGAGCACTTATAACAAAACTAACGCCGATACAACTTATGTAAATTCAAAATGTGCCATTTTATCCAACAATCACGTCTAAAAGTGACTACATCCGTCAAAAGATTGAAATTATAACTCAATAAAAATACGAATAAATATAATTTTAGTTATATAATCCTTTTATTTATAGTTAGATAATAGTAGCATTAGAAAATAATGAAAAAAATCACTTTGTATTTTTCGAAAAATTTTGACCTCATCAGTGAGGCCGTCATCAGTCATACTACGAGTATTATCTACTCGTAACTATCAATAAAAATACTAGATAAAAAAATACTTATCAGGTTAGTTGTTTGATAGGCATGTAGGATAAAATTTTGATCTAGCATTAAACTTTTATTTCGTGATTATAATAAGCGATTGTGATAAACTTATTCATCGTGTGGAAAAAACCAGACCCTTTTTAATTTTGACGAATGCATTACCATAATGGTCCATGTTTTTTAAACCGCGTCTACCAACATTATACTTATATTACGAGCATGAATTAATTAATAATTAATTAAAATAGACATGTCATTTTTTTAAATATTTTTAACTCCTCGTAATGTGCTCGTCTCATGTAGTGAAATATCAGTATATCTGCAAAGCACAAAACTTTTAGAATTTTTGAAAAATTTTTATTATGTGTTCCGTTTGACGTCTGAAGTCCATTATGAGAGAGAGTACATCGTTCCTTACCGAATACAGCCGCTAGATGTCGCTAGTTTCCATCACGTGACCGCGCTGTTTTACCCAGAGTACCTGTCAACAGTCGCAAAGAACCCACAAGCCGCCATATTCTTCGTCATTGTTGCGTCGTTTTTCGAACCGTTCGCAGCTTGCTAGTTTCTCGCGAAATAATAATCGTTTTGAGTTACCCTCTTTCAAATTTTCGAGAATAAAGTAGAAAATTCTGTTAAGATTTTAGTTTTCCGTCCGTGTTTATTCGTTTATAATTGGATAACGACATTGAAAGTGTAGCCGCGCGTCGAATACATCGAGAAAGAGACGAGCGAGTTTCTTCAGATCAAGTTCAAGAAACGAGTCTTTGAAGCACATCGAGCGCCGAGGGAGATGCATGCCACGACGTACTGCCATGCAAAGGCAGGCACCGCCCTGCCACCGCTGTCCCGTAAGGCGCGCACTGCACCACTTTACTGGGATCACAACTGAATCGGAGGTTTGACATTTTTCCAGCGCCTGGTGAGTCTTGTCAACTATATTGTGAGTGCAAATCATGAATCGACATAACAATCTCGTCGCACCCATGCCCTTTCATACCAAGAACGTGCATCCAGGGGCCAAGCCCCGCGGGCGCTGCGTACCCATATCAAAAGAAAATGTTTTCTTGCAACTTCCATTCTGACACTTTTGCCGGATGTAGAAAATATCGCGAATCTCACCGTAATGTTTAAACAACCTTCTGTGTAAAGATAAAATCTCGATCAAGTCGCTAAAATCACGTCCTTGCAACGTTTCGACTCGATGGGTACGAATTTTCAGAGGCTCAGAAAAAGTATGTCGCGTTTCTAGGGTTCATAGACCAGAAAGTGAACGAGGCATTGTAACGTTTTGAGAAATTCTTCCCTGGGTTGATTGAAAATGACACGTTGTTGTGCCGCTTGATTTAACACCTTTATGGCACAGGGTAAGTTCGTGAACATACTCTACAGAGTTTTCATCGACTTTTTAGCTAACTCTGAAAGACCACTACCTCGATTTACGAAAAACAGATTTTGAATTTAAAACCGTATCACTTTATATTCTGCAAATAATTTGTGGGAAAGGTGCTGAAGTTTTAAAGATAAGTCTAGCGGTGAGGCCCTCAGAGCCCACTACTTCAGCTTATCAAGATATGTAAGTAATTTTGGCCTCTTTCAACGTAAAGAAGGTGGTTATTGTTGAAAGAAACTTGAAGAGTCTAAAAGAAGAGGGAGGGGAAAAATTATGTAGAAAAACACTGCCAGATTTCTCAGGGGATATCTAAGTCATTATCAAGACATCTGATGACATAGTTATTCCCTAAACGCATGTTCTATAAATGATAATGGGTTGAATCCTCTTCAATCAGACAATATCGTGGATTTAACCCACAATAGGTGTAATGATGAAATAACAAACCCCGGTATCATTACTGATAAAATCATAAAATTGTTTAATTTTACCCACCGTCGCTGAATATTATATTCGCAAGTTAGCACTTTTTAATCTGAAAGTCTTGAATCAAAACCTATACATGACATTCAAACATCTTTACCTGTTCACCGCCGCAAGATTGGACGAACACCGATAACACACATCGAATGTCTGGGAATAGCTTTGGACACACAGACCAACTCAAAGTCCCTGCCCCCAGACAAGACAAAGAAAATTCGTCAGTATTTGTCAATCCACCTAGCTGCCGGCTGTTGGTCCCTCAGGCAGGCGCAACGCCTCCTAGGGTATTTCAACTTCGCAACCTTCATCACCCACCGGGGAAGGTTGCATTGCCGTGCACTTCACATCGAGTTTCTGGGAATAGCTTGGGACACACAAACCAACTAAGAGTCCCTACGCCCAGACAAGACAAACAAAATTCGACAGTATTCATCAACCCACCTAGCTGCTAGCTGTTGGTCCCTCAGGCAGGCGCAACGCCTCCTAGGTAATTTCAACTTTGCAACCTTCATCACCCACTGGGGAAGGTTGCATGGCCTTGCACTTCAAATCGAGTTTCTGGGCATAGCTTGGGACACACAAACCAACTAAGAGTCCCTACGCCCAGACAAGACAAACAAAATTCGACAGTATTTATCAACCCACCTAGCTGCTAGCTGTTGGTCCCTCAGGCAGGCGCAACGCCTCCTAGGTAATTTCAACTTTGCAACCTTCATCACCCACTGGGGAAGTTTGCATGGCCTTGCAATTCAAATCGAGTTTCTGGGCATAGCTTGGGACACACAAACCAACTCAAAGTCCCTGCCCCCAGACAAGACAAACAGAATTCGTCAGTATTTGTCAACCTGCCTATCTGCTGGCAGTTGGTCATTCAGGCAGGCGCAACGCCTCCTAGGATATTTCAACTTCGCAACTTTCATCATTCACTGAGGAAGGTTGCATTGCCATACACTTCAGCAGGACTGCAATATCAAAGAGCTACCATTTCTTTTCGGAGGAAGCTCTCCTTGAACTGAAATGGTGCTCAGAAAACTTGAGCCGAGTAATGGAAATCCACCTTGGGGCATTACCAATGACCTACATTATAACTATAACGGACACATCCGATGTTTAATTGGGAGTTTAGTGGACAACAAGATGATACAGGGCACGTGGAATCATCAACATAGGAGGTGGCGTTGCAATGCGAAAGAAATGTACGTCATAATAGCTACGATTTTGGCACAGGCGTTTTCAGTAGTTGGATAGGTGAAGCCTGGTGATACCACGTGTCGTTGGTTTCATTTCAAAATTATTCTTTAGAGCGACAAGACCGCAATCGCTTACATAAAGAAAGAAGGCGAAACTCTGTACAAAGTTCTGTTGTAGTTGACAAGACTGCTACTGAATCTGGCGGACAATCTTTAATGTTGTACAATTCACTCACCAACTTTCGGGAATGTACGACATGGAAGCCGACCGACTCCCGCGTAATCGTGCATGTACCGAGAGGCACCTTATGGACGAAGCGACGCCAGCGCAGCGAATATTCAAGGTCTTGCGCACCCTGACATAGGCCAATTCGCATCACGTACCACTTATGTCGTTCCAGATCATGCTAATCTTGACTTATCCCTTATACCGTCCGAGACTAAATGCTAGGTAGTCCCCCCCTACCAAGTAATGGACTTGAACGCCTGTTATCACGATGCTTTCTTTAGGTTGGCTGTTTCATCCACCTTGCTTGCTAACTCAAATACTATAACAGTTTAACTCAGAGTCAGGCCGTTACATAACAGTAACAACCGAGTTAAAGAAACCTTTTTGGCGGCCAGATCGGCAGAACCGAACCTTGACAGACCCGATAAAGATCAGAGACTTGAAGAGCATTTGTATGGCCACGATGACGAGACGTCTTCCAGCCCAGATCTATAACCGTGGCCGAGCCACCGGCTAGATGATTGGCTCATTTTTGATCGGAGTTTTAACGGTTAACTATTCCAAAAACAAATTTTTTCTTAGTGTTGGCGAGTTTCAACTCCAGAAACAGATACTCCCATTTGGAAAAAGTTGCTAAAATGGTCTAAATACTGTAAAATTTTTGTAGACTCGGGCCGAATATCATGACCTTATCAGTATGCACAATAATCTCTGGATGAAAATATCATTTTTGTTTTCGACAGAGATAAGCAGGTTCTCGCCTGATATTCAGGTATTAGGTTCCTACTCCACAAGAAGTAGCGAGATATTTAGCATTCTTATTTTTGGCTATACTATACATGTTACTTACCAGATAAAACCTTTCTTTTACACAAGTCTGTAATAGCTTCCATTTGTAAGACTGTTTGAAACATAGATATTTCTTCCAGCCACATTGTTAAGCACATTTTAATAGCAGTTCCGTTAGCTAAGCCATCATCATCATCGAAAGTATATATTTTGGATTGTAGAAAACTTATTAGGCACATTAAAGAGACCAACATTATCATGTAAATAATTTTGATGTTAACTTCAGGACATAGTTAAGAGTCCACGATTTGACTCCTTTGCATTGTAATCCAGACCATTTCATGAATATTGATTATTCTATTATCCTGCATCCTTCTTTTGGATCTAAAACGGATTATGTCTGTATGACAACGCCAATTAGCCTCTCCCGACCGCAATATTGAACCTATTTTTGGATGAGAACATTACTAAATCTCTCTAAAGATTTCAGAAGGTCGGTCACTAACTTGTTCGTCAATACTTGGGACCCTATCAGGCCACCTACACCAATCAAAACTGGAGGTTGAGTCAAGTGCCTTCTGTCCAATGAAGGTATATAAGTTCAACCGGGAGTTATAGATTAGCCGTGTCTGTCTTCCCTAAATTGGATGCAAATTCACCCAGTAAATAAGAAATTCTTGCTATAGCAAATTTGCAAAAGAAATTACTTTCAAGAACCATAAACAGTTTATTAATTTTTACGTCAATGACATTTCTGCTAATAATCATAATATTTTGGAGAAGTTCTTGTCACAGTTTGTCTGAACTACTAATTACATTTTTTTTAGTTCAGGTTCAGGTGTCTATTTTTCTTGGTATTTTAAGTATGAAAAATATTGATTTTTACCTGTCATATTTTTGCGTTATTAATACATGAAACATTACGATTTACAATCACATTGTTGCGTTCTATTTTACAAGCCACCAGGAGATAACAAACACATCTCTCATAATGGACTTCAGACGTCAAACGGAACACATAATATAAAAATTTTACCTTCCAATAAAATTGTTATTATGTTTCCTAAGACGTCTGAAGTCCAGACAATGTCTTCCTGGTGAACCATTATGAGCCGAACAATGACGAAGAATATGGCGGCTTGTGGGTTCTTTGCGACTGTTGACAGGTACTCTGGGTAAAACAGCGCGGTCACGTGATGGAAACTAGCGACATCTAGCGGCTGTATTCGGAAAGGAACGATGTACTCTCTCTCATAATGGACTTCAGACGTCTTAGGAAACATAATAACAATTTTATTGGAAGGTAAAATTTTTATATTATAACCGAAGTTAGCGATAGCGATATTTATCACTTTTAGTATGAAATCGTGTCGGATGACGTCACGATACATGCCATTAAGCTCATTTTGATTGCCAATAACGTCATCATTTCTTGAGATATTGAAAAAAAAATACTTCTGTTTCTAGTTTTTTAAACGCAATTGATTTTTATAAAAATCTTCATGTAGGAGACGAGTTTATTATAATTAAAGTTCAAAGCAAGCAAAGATACGAAAGTTCCTTTAAGGAAGCATGCATTGCAATTATTGACTAACAGAGCCAATTTGGAAGCAGTGGTAGCTCAGTCAGTAAAAAGCCGGTCTCTCAGAAACCCGGGTTCGAAACTTGTCCGCCAGTTGAGCACCAATGAGTTTTTCGGAATTGTTGTGCATACATAGTGGAGTAAAACATAGTGGGATAAAAAGCTGCATGTCCTGAAAAAGCTTGTATTTGTACCTGAAGTATATGGCTTGCTCTCCTCCCTTTCACGTAGAGATGTGAAAATCGTCGCAGAAAAAAGGGATACGTGTGTGTTCCAGTGACAATCCACACTCTAAAACATCTCTGGCTGTTCTGAGGGTTCTCGTACAAGCAAAACTCTATCCAGTTTTTTCACAAAAAAATTGCTAGATAACCTAATATCATAATATCTATATATAGTCTAAGACTAAGTATAGTCTATGATAATACTTAGTCTATGCTAATATACAGTGAAAAAAAAAATTGAGAAATCGGGAAATAAAAGCTCTTGTGTCATACATTTTGGTCAGGTAGCAACTCTATATGGAACAGCAGATTTTTTTTCGCGATTCGATGTTGGCTCCATAGTAAAAGTTGTTCGTATGGGCGAGTACTATCGCCAGTTTCCGGCATTCGCAACTTCATCTTAACACCCAGTATAGTACCTATCTGTGTAAGCTCCTGTAGGTATTGAGCCGACTTTATACGTACGGTCGAGGAAATTTAATTTCTACCCACCAGGGAACCTTGTCACACTTAATGCCTCAGCTAATAACTGTCATCTGTACACAGAAAATTAAATATTCTTTGTGACAAGGATTAACAGTTGACCACAATCCAGTTTCCCCGACAGTACCTACTTGGTACGAATTTGAGGCTGCTTGTTGAGGTGCTAATAGGCCGCTGTTTAACACAACAATGAGTAGGTATGTTAGTACATACTCACGGGATATATCCGTGCATGTGAACGCGGCTCGCCTGTAGTGTGCGTGCGGTTGCGTGCGTGTGCGTCACTAATTGTCGCGTCCGGCGGAAGTGGTCGGTTCCGAGCCGGCGTCAGGTGGCCGCCTGTCCACCTGTGTGACGCGTTAGAGTAGAGGTACCATGGTTACACTCATACTTCTTATCTATGGAGCAGCATGATTACCATCCTTAATAAGGTGAATATAAACTTAAGAATAGTTATAGGCCTAGTCTTAATAGTGCATGTTAGTTTTATATGCCTAAATATTTGTGTATACACCTGAAAAGGTAAAACATGGAGATCTAGATTTAAGCAACAATAACTGCTAAATGTGCCCAAACCTATGTTTTAATTTAACACAATAAATTTCATTTTCATTTTCATTAGCCTGTAGAATTTTGCTGCGGGACATAGACTCTCGCAATATGCGTCACAAGCACCGAGGGCTTGTGGGCGAACAAAAACTACTTAGGTATTTAAGAAGATGGCCTACCCTAGCAACTTTTCTTATTACCGGTCCAGCAAAGTCCAATGGCAAAGATCTTATTTGCTTTTAATAGAGGCGGTTATATGTTGGCTCATTTGACTCTTTTTCTTTGGCTCGTAATACTAATGATCACGCAGCGAAACAACAAATTGGTGTGTTTTTAGCTAAAACTGAAATATTTTGTAGGGAAAAAAATATTGAATTTAAGTAGAATCCCTTCATGTTTCTATTATCTATTTTTATGGAAAAAAATCAAGTTGATCTCATAACCGCGTTCTTGAAACGAACGTTTGAAAACCAAAAAGGAGGTTTGAATGAATGTAATGATTGATGTAATGAAGTGATAGGTTGTATATATTTTTTTCTTTCTCTCTGTTCTTGTAATTAATTGAATTTGAATTGAATGAATGAATGAATGAATAAACACTTTATTGCACACAAATAAGAAGACAAGATACACACAAAGAACAGATAGAAGGCAAGGGCGGACTTATTCCTAAAAGAAATTTCTTCCAGTCAACCTTGGAAAAACATAAACACATTTTTATCTTGAAAATTTAACCTAATCAGTGCATAAGCATATGTAAAAGTTATTTTAAACCTATAACATAAACATAAAAATATACTACATACAAATACATACATAAATACACAGATACATATATACAGACAAACAGTAGCTTAGTCAGTAAGTCATTCAGAGAGATGAGAGGTAAAATTTTTTCAAGTTGTATTTAAAAGAGGACACAGAAGGAAGATCTTTGAGGTTTTGCGGAAGTTCATTCCAGAGTCGAACAGCATTGACCGTGAAGGATTTGGTGAAACGATCAGTGGTGTGGGCAGGCATTGCCAGATCGGAAAGGTGACAGGAGCGAAGCGTTCTGTTGCTACGGTCAGTGCGAAGGACAACTCTTTTTTTTAAATAATTGGGGTAGACGGGGTTGTGAAGAACATTATATAAAAGGGAAAGGATATGTAAGTTCCTGCGAAGACGAATAGGGAGCCACTTCAACCTGCATCGAAAGTCGGAGACGTGATCATACTTGCGCAGTCCGTATATGAATCGGATACACAAGTTCTGAAGACGCTCCAGCCTATCAAGCAGCTCTTCAGTGGGATCTAGATAAGCAACATCGACATAATCTAGTAGGGGAAGAAGAAGAGATTGAGCTAACGTTATTTTCGTTTCCTGTGGCAGAAACTTCTGTAAGCGCTTAAGAGAGTGATATGAGCCGAAAACTTTACGACTTACTTCATTGACATGTGGAGACCAAGACAGAGTTTGGTCTATCCACAAACCCAAATTCCTCACAGTCGTACAGTAAGGCACTACTTCTCCATCAAAAACAACATCTGAAACGTTGGACATGTCCAAGCGGGAGACGTAATAGTCACTACCAATGATGATAGCCTGTGACTTCTTTGGGTTGACCTGTAAACCGAAACGTAGCGTCCATTCACTAATGGCCATGAGATCAGAGTTAATGGTGTCCACTGCCCTGTTTATGTCATGTGGTGGTGCGGCTGCGTACAACTGCAAGTCGTCAGCATATAGATGAAAAGAGGAGGAGAGGGAAGCAGTAATAGAATTGATAAAAATTGAAAATAGGAGAGGAGAAAGAACGCCACCCTGTGGGACGCCAGTTGTTAGGTTACACCAATCGGATTTGGAAGTGTCAATTTTAACCAGCTGCTGTCTACCACGGAGATAGGAATTGAATTTATATTATTTATATTGAATTAATATTTTTATTATTATAGATTGGTTAGTTTAATTTTACTTTTTAGAATAAAGTAAAATATTTAAATGTACCTAATATGTAAGTAATTATTTATATAGCATGTTCACCCAATTTATTAATTCTAACTAATGTTTTTTTTTTGTTTCTAATTTATAATTTATGTTTAGCATGTTTTCAATATTTTATATTATGTAGTTTTGGAACTAGGGTCTCCATGTCACCAGAGAATCCTAGTATGGAGGCCAGTGTCACAATTTATTATGTAAGTTATTTGTTGGTGTCAATAAATATATTTTTAATTTTTCATCCTTGAAAGTCTGGCATTGTTCATGCTCTAGGCTCATTAAGGATCTTAAGGATCGGTAACGGGTATAATCAGCAACCTAGACAAAGCGAGTTGTAATCGCTCCCTCATCGCGTCGCCAGACCCTTATCTACTAGTCGTCAGAGTTCACAGTTTGGTTGACATTTGGGGATGCTTGGTATTTTATAGCTTACCTCTACAGCCCTTATTTAGAGGTACGAATGAAAATGAAAACTGTAGTTTACTTCTGTTTGCGTACAGTTAACGCCAAGCCACGTTATATGAAATGACGGCTCTTATTGCATCCGGAAATAGCGTAATCGTATATATTCAATGTAAAAATAAAAATTGTGCAAAGTAAAAACTGAAATGCAATTAACTTATCCTGTATTTTTAATATTTTTGTTGTATAATTTAAATAAATTTAAATTGACTTGCTTGTATTCGATTCGAGAATGTAGAACCAAAGTACTCCTGTTCTAATCAGCTACACTCGCGAGGACAAATTTAATATTATAAATAAATGTAACGAAAATATTTTGGAATCTTTTGGGTAAGAGTAATTTTATTATAGGTATGAACTAAATAATAAACAGTTATTTGATTTGATTGTATTTTTTTTATTTAATTTTAATTTATTAATTTTGAATTTAATTTTTAACGTTTATATTATAATTGTATAACGTATTAGTTAATAAACTGTAATGTTATACATTTTAAATAAATAATAAATAAATTAAAAAAAAAAGTTATAAAAATACATCCTACTGACCTCCGATGATCCTAATTTCAATACGGAGAATGGATAGCACCTTTTTACTAACTAGCATCCAGTAAAATGCCAGCTGAATTATTATGTATATGGCAAAAACCGGCCAAGTGCGAGTCAGACTCCCGCACGAAGGGTTCCGTAGCATTATTTATCTATAAAAACGGCAAAAAAAACCTGTCTTTTGTATGGGGTTATTTTATTCTGTTTTAGTATTTGTTGTTATAGCGGCAATAAAAATACATCATCTATGAAAATTTCGACTGTCTAGCTATCACGGTTCTTGAGATACAGCCTGGTGAGAGACGGACAGACAGACGGACAGTCGGAGAGCGGAGTCTTAGTAATAGGGTCCTGTTGGTTACCTTTTGGGTACGGAACCCTAAAAATGATATGGCATCCAGTATGGTCGGGGAAAACAGCTTGTGTGATCCAGACAGATTGGTGATGTAAAGATAACTTTCAAAACACTCAATCTTATTTAAACTCAGTTCACTAATAGTTAAAAACCCAAGTATACAACTGAAAAAAACCAGCCAAGTGCGAGTCGGGTCTCGCTCTAGTTCCATAAAATCGCAATAACCCGTGAAAGAAAAACATTTTGATTATTTTGGTCACAACATGCAAACCACATTAAAAAACGGTATTTTCAGTTTTTGTGGTTAGAAACGGTTTTTGAGATAGACCTCAGAATAACAAAATAGTCAACTTTGACGGTCCTTCATTACCTAGTTTCTTGTTTATAAAAAAAAAGTCAATTTCTACTCTACTCAATAAGTTCTGGACAATAACACGACTCCACTAGGTCTTCCGTACGTCCGTATGTCACGTCACGGTTCTCTAGGTCGAGACGGAATAAATTTCAGACACGAAATTTTGATATTTTGTGTAGGAGGTTGACCCAAACCCGAAAACTGAATTATTTTTCAGGTGTTATCCCTCCCATACATGAAAAAGGAGCTGAAAAAAATTCGATTTCTTATTACCCTAGCATGTAGTGTATGTAGGATGTAGGGTGTCATATGATTTTTTGTCCTAAATAAAGATTGTCTGTTTTAAACCATTTTTGTTACGGGCTCTATCTCAAAAACTAAACTAGTTGGGAATGTACATTTACTGGACTTACTGGACAAATACTGAACACACAGATCCATAACGTAGTTCCATACATAAAAAATAAAAATAAAATAGCTTTATTGTTCAAAAACAGAGCATTAACACAAGTTGCAAGGGCCCCTGTACTAGACCTGAAAGACCTGATTTACTGGGTGCCCCGCTCTACCACCAAGACAATTAATTTTGAACTTAAATAAAAGTAGGTACAGCTTTGTTAATAATAATAATTGATAAATCTTACTCTAAATAAAATACTACAATATTAAGTTAACATATGTTTGTTTTATTGTGTGTGTGTGTGAGGGTGTGTAGAAGTGTGTGAGAAGGTGTAGAAGGGTGTGTGAGGATGTGTATGTGTGTGATGTGGAAGCGCGTGTGCGGTTTCGTACTTGTTAAATGGGATAGGCATAGCATAATTTACTTAATAAGGTTTTCTATTTCTTCATAATTTAGATAGTTTAGGTAAAGCGTAAGTTTCTGTTTTATTTCCAATACGGTAAACTGGTAAATTTCAATAATTCTGTTAACCTTGTTGTACATGGATGAGGATTGAAATGGGAATTGTTTTTGTGCAAATGTAGTCCTTTTTTTGTCTATATGGCAAACTATATCATTCCTGCGTTTTAACATATGCTGAGGACTGAATTTTAAACGTTTATGTTTCCTCAAAACACAACATAAAATATACAGCTGTCGCGTGGTGAGGATTTTGTATGTTGTGTGTAGTTCAAACGTTCGGAATCTAATTGGCTTGAAGAATATTACCTTCAATAGGGCTCTTTGTGCTCGTTCTAAAGTTATTAGGTGAGTCTTTGCAGCACCTCCCCAGACTGGAATACAGTAAGCCAAGACTGACTGTGCAAGAGCTTTATAGGTGGTAATTAACAAATTGCTGTTGGCGACATGTCTCAGTTTTTTAAAAACCCATATGAGTTTCCTCATTCTATCAGCGGTTTTGTTGATTTGGGGAGTCCAAGTAAGATTTTGGTCAATAATGACACCAAGGTATTTAATACTATCAGCCATAGCAATCTCTTCGCATGCGCAGCTGTCGGGGAAAGGATTTGAGCAAATATGAGCTTTAAGGCTGAAGTTATCGGGTTGCTCGTTATTGCGAATTGTAAATGTTAAACATTTGGTTTTCTTTACGTTTAATGTTAGTAAGTTTCCTCTTAACCAATCAGTGACATGAGAAATTCCTGTTTCAGCAATAGTTTTAAGACTTTCCCATGTTTTTCCATGAAATACGAGGGCTGTGTCATCGGCGTAGGTATATATACTGCAGTTTTGAAGAACGTGGTTGCAGAGATCGTTAACATATATCAAAAATAGGGTGGGGCCAAGGACACTGCCCTGGGGAACACCGTAGGATATTTTACATGTGTGGCTGAAACAATCACCTAATTTAAGCTGCTGTTGACGTTCTGTAAGATAGTCTGAAAGAAGCGAGTGTGGTAGACCTCTTACACCGTACTGATGTAGTTTGTCCAGAAGGATGGGAAGGGAGACGGTGTCGAACGCCTTGGCGAGATCCAAGAAGACCCCAGCACATTTAAAGCCCTTGTCTAGATGATTGATAACTTCTTCCGTCAAAGCCAAAATAGCATCTTCCGTTGAGACACCGTTTCTAAATCCATACTGGTGTTTTGATAGAAGATCGTTATCCGATAGAAATTTTTTAAGGCGGTCGTTTATAAGTTTTTCCAAAATTTTGGACATGACAGGAAGCACAGATATTGGCCTGTAGTTGTTGACGTCGTCTCTGCTCCCACCCTTATGGACCGGAGTGACAATGGCTCTTTTAAAGATATTTGGGAATATGCCATTGTCAAAGCAGAGATTAAAGATGTGGCACATGCTTGGGATAAGTATATGTTTGGCTATTTTGATGAATTTGGTGGTAATTTTATCATATCCAGGTGCAGAATTGTTAGATAAATTACAAATAATGGCATTAATTTCGAAAGGGTCTGTTTTTAGGAGGACAAAAGAGCCAGATGGAGATGCTTCCTTATACAAAGTCTTATTTACATCAGGGGGAGGAGGATTATTCAAGTTCTCAGCAAGGAGCTTGCCAATATTTGAGAAGTGGTTGTTCATAAAGTTAGCAGATTCTTGTGGTGAATTTTTAATAGATGTTAAAGTATGAGTATCATTTGCTTTGTCTTTCTGGATATTACAAACAGTTTTTATCGTGTTCCATAAAGCTTTTGGATTATTAATTGCATTGTGTATTTTATTCCTTTCATAGTTATTTTTAAGTTTTTTTACTAATTTGGTGCAATAGTTTCTGTAGCGTGTGTACGTTATTTTTAAAATTTGGATGTCAGGATTTCTTTTTACTTTGTAATGCAACTTGTCTCGATTTCGAAGGCAACGTAAAATGCCAGGCGTGATCCATGGTTGGATGCAACGTTTTCGAATTGGAATTTTAGTAACAGTTAGGTTATTATTGATTGCTGTTGTGATTATGTTTACAAATGTTTCAGAGGCTAGATTAGGATCCGTTATTTCGAGTATACCGGGGAGATTATCTTTAATATCGTTTGTTGCTTTATCGTAATTGATGGAAGTTTTAGTTTTACAAGCAATGCGACGTTTAGGTTGAGACTGAAGGTTTAAGAGAACGGTACAGTGATCAGTAGGAGAGTTCTCCAAAACGAGACACTGTGCTGGATGGACAGTTTTGAGCATCATGTGGTCATAACACATTTTCTCACGGGTAAGTAATCTGTGAGCCGGCTGAAGTCCATGAAAAGCTAAAGTAGTAAGATAGTGTGAGCTACTTTCTTCCGTATTTTCAGGTTTAATGTCAATGTTAATGTCACCAGTGACGATAATGTTTTTATAGCGCTTGTATTTATTAATTAAGGTAGAGAGAGAGGATAAAAAATCTTTAGTATTTCTTATGGAAGGGGTACGGTAGATACCAATGACAACAGTATCTGTTAGGGTGAGTACAAGACAGGATGCGTTTGTAAGTTTAGGTTCCGAAACATTGTAGGTGAGATTATTTTTTACATATAAAACATGACTTAGTGTTGCTGTTTTGTTTCATAAATTTCGTGGGTAATAATGAGTTTGAGATTTTTTTTTCAAATTATTTAGGTCTATTTACTTATTTTGATGGCACGAAACTCAGGGCGCGAGTCCATTCGCATTTGACCGGTTTTATTGTAACACTCATAAGTTTATAATAATTCATGAACCAAATTAAGTGCTCGTACACCTAAGCATCATCAATTATTCAAAAGGAATTTCATATACAATTTAATTCAAACTGACGAAGCAATATTTTAAAACCCTTGACTTTCAATTTGCAGAAAAAACGAAAGCAATTGAGCAAAATGTCGTGAGTTAATGTGTCGACCAGGCAATAAGAATGCTCGCCATTTTGAGTTTTTTACAATACTCCTGTACCTTTACCTTTTATTGCAGGAGTTTGCGACTACGATTAATAAAATTAAACATTTATATATAAGGTGAATTTTGTTTATATAGCCAAATTCTTACTTAAGTATTTAAATACTTCAAGTCACCTTGTATAGTAGAAGGGCTCTACTTGTTTTCGCCTATATTTACGATTCGAAAACGGTTGCGGGCTTGCGAGAAAAAACAGATATTAAAATAAGCGTGCATATCCTTTATTACACGTAAAAAAGTGAAAAAACGTTTTATTTGACCTTCAGTGACGTCATCACCACACATTTTTACGATTACGATTTTAATACGACGAAAATAATCCTGGGCCCGTATAGTATAGTGTTTAAACAGTACGTCACGCTCCTTGCACTTGTGATTCAACTAGTGGCGCGATTAAGCACTGTGCTACGGGACCTGAACGTAACCTAAAGTCTGACAAGAATTGACCATTCAACCTATGTATATGATTATTATGATTACGTTACTTCCTATAAATACTAAAATACTTATAAAAATGGTTTTATAAGCAAGGAGAAAATGTATTATTGAAATTACACACCCAAATATATGCGTATTTATTCCAAAAAGCAGGCGAAAAAAGCTCGTCGAAGTTTAAAATACGACCGAATTGTACAATTATAAAAAGAAAAGGTATACAATATAATGGAATTTAATACTACCTGCGAATTGCTTCAGAATTTACCAATACCTATTTTTATAAACTTACTTTGAAGAAAAATTTTATACTTATTAATTTTTCCGATTTTTTTATGGAATTTTTCCGAAGCAATTTAGCTTCTCTTCTTAACACTACATGAACTATTTAGCAATAAAAACAATTAGTTTTGACACCACTAAAACTTTAATAAATCTATTTTGTTTTATTTAACTATTTCAATAACTGTTATCTTGTTCCTTTTGTAATTGTTTCATCCTGATGTTTAAAGATGTTTAAATTATAATATTTTATTATTGAGTTTTTTTTTTAAACTTCTCTGTTCCTTTTAATAATTTTATGTCATTAAGTTTTGCAGGCATTTGTACATGATTTTGTATGGCTTTATTAACAAAATAAATACGAATTCGGCTAAAAGTTAGTAATGTATAATAAATAATAAGTAGCAAAATTAGTAAAATAGTAAAATAATAAATAAAACAGAAACAGAATATAAATAGCTATCCTGCTCCCTCAACAATTCCATCCCTGCAATAAGTGTCGTTGTCCGTTGGATGCCCTTGTTCCAGCCCTATAATTACGTAATTAGTGTGTATGAATTGGAAGTGTGGTTCGGTATCGGGACGCTTTGTCCTTCCCTGCTGCGAGCTGCGCCCGCGCACGTGTAAATGTCGACAACAGCTGTTCTTGGGACGTTGAGGCTCACTCACCGCCGCAGTATGTTGTTTGCACATGCACTTTCTTTGCGATGTCCATTGTCAATTTTATTTTTCTGATGGTCCCTTTAGTGATTGGCTAAGTGCGTGTCGTAAACACATGAGTTAAGGGTGTCGTTGCATTGATATAAAAATGAAATGTAAACGGTAATGATTTTTACATCAGTAAAAATACATAAATTCCGATAAACTCGTTGGTACATGCCCGACCGGGGATCGAACCTGGATCTCAAGATTGAGAGGCCAGCATTCTACCCTGAGCTTTGTTCTTGGTACGTAACCATGCTGAACGGTGAAGGAAGACATCGTGAGGAAACCTGCATGGCTTAAAAAGCGTATACTTGTACCCGAAGTACGGCGATAGGGTTCACAACCAATCACGTTGGGACATATATAAACAATTTTACTCTGTGCTATATTTTTCGATATACTGCCACCATGATTTTGTTCAGATTTTGAAATTACTTTGTCTAGAATTCCCACATTCGTAACTTTAAAAAATTCTCTTTCGTTGATATCTGAGATTTAAAAGTGTAATTTGTGACCGTTGTTTGTGACATACAGATTTGACGCAATGATAAAGGTTTTGAAGTATTCGGGTCTTTTTAGTAATTTTTAGGCAAATTAGGTCGAAAGAGATAGAAGTAATCATACATCACAGGATAATACAGGTTTTAATAATAGTTACTGGGAAATATATTTTTTGTCAGCAAAGTTCATATTTAATATCAACTTGTATCATCTTATTAATAGATCTATCGCCACGAAATATATTTATTCTCAGATAAATAAAACGTGTTCGCAGGTATGAATTATCAAATTAATGTCAATATGTATCTAAAATAAGAGATGGATTACCAATAAAATCGTAGTTCATCAGATGAATAAGAACTTCGTTATTAGAATAATAGTTTTATTCCTTAAATAATAGCTACGTCCGCAGAATGGTAGATCTGTCGCCAAATAAATCGAATTATTGGTCCCAGATTGCGACTTCTTTTTATTAGTTATTTTGTCAGCAGTACAGTAGTTACATTTTATTTCGTTCAATTATTAAAATAATACTATTCGTTACCAATTTAATAGATCAGTTTATAAATTTAATGAAATAATGTTCAAAACATTGATTATTGTGGCTAAAAATTAATTATGTGTTTCATTTACTATTCTCCTAGAAATTATTAATTAAATATATTTAGATAATAATACGAGTATATACTACCCGTGAAAATTAAGATCCTTGGGGTAGGCCTATGTCCAGCAGTAGACGTCTTTTGGCTGAAACGATGGCGACGATGACTTTCAATTAGTTTGACTATACAGTGATCAGGGGGTCTACCGCGTAATTCTCATTTTCATCAACATCAACTTGAGATTGAAATTTGACGTGCGTGCGACGACACCCGCCCAACATGCCATCTCTTTTGCACGCGTTGGATTTCGCATGCATTTGCTTGAAGTTGATACAAATGAGAATTACGCGGTAGAGCCCTAGGACAAACCTATTATAATAAATACAGAAACATTTATTTGGCACTTGATCATATATCCCGATGATTTTAGGTCATTTATTGTGGAATTGATTTTATATTGTTTGATGGCTACATTTTGGTGACAGATCTACTATTTTGCGGATAAACCCTATTATTTTGAAAACACAAAATCTATTAAATTGGCGATGGCTTAAATGATACCCATAGTTATTTACATATAAAATTGCCGAAATTCCTGTAATTCAATAGCTATTTCCATTATTAGTTTTTTTTTAAAGTTGCCTTCAAGGTTTTACATCTACATATTAAATTTTGTTTTTATTGTGGGTTTGATAATCAAAATTCAATTTTCATATTAGTTCGTCCTAAATGCCATCCATTTCCATGATAAGATTCGTAATAATTTTTTATAGCTAACACTTTTCAAAAATTAAATTAACGTTGCTGTTAGCTTAATATTATCTCATTCATACACAAAAGAAATGACATAATTTGGATTTGTCATTCCTAAAAAAAATGCAAAAATGTTTGTACTGAAAATTGAGTTTCCTTCAAATTCTCTTGAGAAAACGGCAATTTCATATGTAAAGACCATATTTTTCATATTTCATATGTAAAATTACTATAAAGATCATGTAAATTTACCATTATTTATTATCTTTGATCCAGGGCTACTTTCACTTATCAGCAAGTCATTGTACCCCATATGCCCAATCTTGAAAATAGTTTGTAATTTTGTATGATCAAAATCTTGTTTATTTAGGCTCCAGAATGAATAGTGCTGTTTCAATCAAAGGCATTGAACACTGAACAGTATTATGGAACCCATAGGATCACTGACACCATATCCAATGTTGATTGCGCCAGTCACCGAATGAGCACATGGTGTCACACAATGGAATGAGTTCGGAAGCAACTACCCGCGCTTGCTCATATTCTTCAATAGTCTGATTTGCCACGCTCTCTACAACCAACGAGAGTGCTCATGAAGGCTTTTAGTTTAATGGGAACTCAACGTATGGATTCTATCACACAAATCACAAACATGAATAAGATAATAGGTACTTCAAAAATACATCGGTCACATTGTACATAATCTTTAGAGCTGGGTAGATAGAACCTCTGCTAGAACTATCATAAAATAGGAATGTTTTTTTTTTTGTGTATTTCTTTGATTACACACATAAAAGCATTTTTTCTAACACAACTTTTTTCCTCGTTTAACGAATAAGAATCATGTACAAAACTCAACATATTGCCAGCTATTTTAGTTATTTTATAAAAATAAAAAAAACATACATTTTTCTCTTTCCCTCTCGCACTCAGCGTGTTTACGCTTGGGTGACAGTGGCAAAAGTTTTCAATTCCATAAAAGACCTATCGAATCGTATATTGGTCTCTTTTAAATCTCTTTTTAATTGGTAAATTTTGTTTGACCCAAACATAGTGCTTAGTTTGGTTCTCAAGGTGTTCTGTGTTATTGGTTAACCTGACTTGACTATTAAGCTTGACTCGCTAATATAAACTGGGACCTTCAGATTATTAAGCTAGCAAACCTATACAAATATATGCCTTACCTAGACATAAAACGACAAAAACTGAAACATAATAAAATATAAAGAACGACTAAATAATCACAGCAAATTGTGAACCGAACAAAGAAATCCAAAAGTAAATAAGGCTTCAAGCAATAACGGAAGTACTTAGACTTCCTCCTCCTGACCTCGGAACGATCTGATTTCCACCGTCACCTCATGATTTACGCAAGGGGTCATTATTGTACAGAACGCCCTAGTTTATGCTACATTTATAGCTCTCGTCGAAGATGTAATAATTTCTTTTCAATTAGGACCCAATGAATACTGTAGCCGTCGTTCGATCGGTCGCGATCCGTCACGCGATCGGCAACAACAGCCGATCGACTATTCATCATTATTATGAATGTGCCACACTCACTTATTTACGGAAATCGATATTTTTTTCGCCCGGGATCCTGTATGGTTGCGTTCGACACGTCGGTAAACGTCATGGTATTGTTGGCGGGTGACCCCCGCATTGTCGGGTCGACCGCCTGGCGAGATCGCTGAGCATCATTGCCTCCCAACCGACAATAAACTTACTGATAGCACTAGAGCTACATACGAGTACCTACACTACGATGATGATGCTTAATTTCATACAACCCGGGTTAGATGAATTAAATGGCATTAAACTTTGTGAATAAACTTGTGCCCTTATGTACGAGTATGTTATAATAGTTGGGGTCTTTTTATCTTAAAATCATAAAACATCATTTTTGATCGGTTTACATCGACGGATCGCGTTTTTCGTTGTTTTTCTTATATTTGAATAAGTAATGTTAAATAAATGTGATTAATGGCACTAGGCGAGCACATTTGCTCGATGTTAAGGGTCTATAATACCTCACTTTGCTTCATATGATCCTGCTTTATACCAACAAATACTGCAACAATAACTCTGAAATAAATATATGGTAAAGTTTAGGAATAATGCTATGTCAGCGCTATGGTGAAAACTTGATTCCATAAAATTTTCTCGGAAAAAAATTACAAAGTTACCTCCAAACCGTACAATAAACCGATAGTATTCAATGAACACTTCAAATTAGATCTAAAACTGTGCATGATATAACTGATATTAATATAAAGCAGCTGTAGGCTATAAAATAAAAATGAAAAAAACATTATTTTCACTCTAAAAAGAAAATACCTAAATGATCGCACGTTGTAGTCAGCCTAACCTGGACCGCCCTGCACCTGACCCCCAATTCAGCCCCGCTGAGGCGCGGGGAACTTGAATTCGAGTTGAGGTGTTATAAACCCTTAAGTAAGATTTTCCAACAGATTTGTGTTATTTTATGCTTTACGTTTCAAATGATCCTGCACAACAACTATAAACACGCTTTAAAGTTGTTTTGCAGGATAATTTAATGGATGTAATGGATTAAATAACACAAATTTGCTAGAAAAGCTTAATTAACTAACACATGGTCACATAATGCCATAAATCACAGTTAGTTAATGCTTTTTAGTCTTAAACAAGAAACAAAATTATCCAGTTTGCGTTTGGGAACGCGATCTGTCGCAACCACTTTAAACCTTGTAATTTTTATTGCCGCAAACACAAAAGTCAAACCTGAAAAGCAAATGACACCCGAAATTATAGAGCGGAAAAAAAATTTTTTTTCGGCTCTATTTTCGTGTATGAGCCCCCCTGAAAAATTATTTTATTTTATTTTTAATTTAATATTCGGTTTTAGGTTAAAATTTTACAAAACATATAAAAATTTCAGGTGACATACGGACAGACAGACAGACGGACAGCGTAGTGACATAATAGGGTCTGTTTTGACCTTTGGGTACGGAACTCTAAAAATAGGTCGTAGTCCAGATCGAACCATCTTTCAGACTAGAAATTTCGAAACCGATGCAGCAATGGCGGCTGTGTATCTCTAGTCACTATCTACCTCCATGTATACCAAAAAATTAACTTAACTAGGAAAGTAGGAACCAAACATTAGTTCCACGTATGAATAATATAATATTGTAATTATTGATTATATCAGGTGGTCATGGAGCCGAGTTAATTAATGATCGCGTCTTCTTTGTTGCGGGGTGCCATGTGTAAATTATTCTTGTAATTAGTTGAGACTTCAGGACAAAAGCGACGGAATGTTTCAAATTAATGAAGGCCGTTCAAATATACGTTAACTGTATTTTCTTGGAGGCTTATATTTTGCAACCTTACAGAAATATAAAGGCGTAAGTTTGATTAAACATATTATCCTGGGTGTTAATTTGATAACCTTTTTCTTTCAAACGGGGTGATCTACCCATTAATATGAACAAATTTTACTATGGGGCTAACGTTGAAATCACGAAAATATAATCAGCTGTTCCATAGAAAGGTTACATACTCACTCGACCAACATGTATGAAATAGCTGATTTTGTTCATGCGATTTCAGTGTAGGTCCCTTCGTAAAAGTTTTTCATATTAATGTAAGTTAAAAATTAAAGCGAGATATATTTTGGGCCCTATTCTGGGTCCGGCATCAGACACAATCTAAACTATATATATATATACATATACAAGGTGTAACAGAAAGGTGTAACCATATTTGAAGAGCTTATGGAGCCAACCCTGAAATCTCAAAAAAAACTGCCCTTCCATACATTTCAGCCGAGCGGCATTGCATTTTTCTATTAAAAAGTTTTTTTTTTTCGAGATGCAGGGTTTGTTCCATAGTAAAAGTTGTTCTATACCATTGACTGAACAAGCTCTTCAAATATGGCTACACCTTTTTGTTACACGTTGTATAATTAAATACTTACCCTACTAAAAATTAAAAATATGTTTTAATTGCCATAAAAAAAAAAAAAAAAAAATATGTTTAACTAGATGTGCCCACGGCTCTGCCCGCGTTGAATATATAATCACTATTATTAAAAAAAAAAACCTTCAAATACTTGAATCATAGAGAGGAGATGTTTGTGCGTGACGTTGGATGTAGGAGATAATCTCCGGAATTAATTAATTAATATAAAATTATTCTTTGGAAAAATTATTTGATGTTCAATTTGCGTTTAAAGTTGCGTTTTTTCAAACCCATTATATGAACGGCTGTTTAGACATGCCATACAGATCTGAAGTTTCTGAAACGCGGAACATTTTGATTTCATAATTTCATTTTTTATATATTAAGAGATCACGTATTTGAACCCATATTGTTTGTACCGTTCATCATTGTCACAATTCAAGGAATCGAATTGCATAATTGCATCATAATTGATGCAATTTTATGCTTTACACTAATCAAAGTCTTCTTGTACGAGTTCCACTATTTTATTTACTTAATTATTGCGACTAGTTTCGTCTATTTGACATCGTCGGGCTGATTGGAATAGGTAAACAGTCTAAAAACTAAAACTCCAGTTTTACAGTTTTAGTTTTTAGACTGTTTATATACCTATATATTAAGTAAATAAAATAGTGGAACTCGTACAAGAAGACTTTTATTAGTGTTAGAATGAAGTTCCATCAAGGAGTCACACCTTACAGTATAAATTATTTATGCTTTACGTTTCAAATGATCCTGCACAACAACTTTAAACACGCTTTAAAGTTGTTTTGCAGGATAATTTACAAAGTAATGAATTAAATAACACAAATTGGCTAGAAAAGCCTAATTGACTAACACATGGTCACATAATGCCATAAATCACAGTCTTAAATAAGAAACAAAATTATCCAGTTTGCCTATGGGAACGCGATCAAATTGCATCGATTTTGGCATTCGTGTAAGTGATACGCGCATACATCTTTCCCGTGAATTTTGTCCCTTTCTAGCTTTTCAATTTTATATAATAGATTGATAAATCACCTCTTGTCTAATAGCAAGAGGGCTATTTTTATTAGAGCTTAAATTTCAGTCACATAAAGATTTCTAGATACAGAAACATTCCCTTTGATTACATAACGGAATATTGATAAACGTCGGACGGACAATACCCGACGAGACGGACGCAGGCAATATCGGCAACATCAGCAATCAGTCCAGGCAATTTGCAGTCGATTGTCCGTGATGGAAGACCATGGTCGCCTGGTCGACGCAAATTGGTCGTACACCAATCACCGGCGTACGCCTAATTACACTACAGACGGTGAGGTTGACAAATTAATCTTGAGATATGGTTTATTGTGTACATTTGTCTACTCAAGGTTACGACATGCATTCTCCCACAAGGAATGATCTAGGTCTTGATTTTGAGGGGGGGATAACGGCTGGCATCTCGCAAAGTGGTTCCAAAATAGAACTAGAGACACGTGACATACGGACGAACAGTAAGACAGCAGAGTGATATTAATAGGGTTCCGTTTTGCCTTTGGGTTACGGAACTCTAAAAAGTAAGGTTTGATTTTAATTGTACGTTTATTGGTATTTTTAGGGTTTCGTGCCTCAAAATGAAAAGCCTTATAGGTTGACTTTATTGTCCGTCTATCTGTCCGACTGTCGATACCCTTGTGCTTGAGCTCCATGTGAGATATCAAGTTGAAACTGATACTTCTTACTGAAGTCTACGGCCTCATAGTACTGTAAAAAAATTAAGCTTCTAACTCAATGCAAAAAAAAGTTATTGCCCTTTACATAATTAATTTCATGAAATTTTGTTCACCATGAAAACCTATAGGGCATTTCCAGGTGACTTAGATCCTTGAAATTTCGTTTACAAGTAGGTTTCTTAGCATACACACAGAGAAAAATCTGAAAACAACGTCTGTTTATTTAATTCTTTACGAAGTAATTAGAGACCAACTTAATTAGAACCTTTAAAAACATAGAGTTGAATATTATAGATCGTAATTGTTGGATACTCATAACTGGAAGTGGAATGTTTGTTTTTTAAACTATATACGCAACTGTCCGGGTTCGAGTCCTACTCTCACTTGACAGTTTTTTTTTTTTACAAAGATGTAGATGGCTACTTTAAGTAAAACTTGCTTTTTCTAAGACAGTTTGTGGGGGTGATCGCCAATTCCAATACATTAAATGAAACAGTTTTTATCTGGAAATTCTATGTGTCAGAATGATCTTAATTGCAGAGAATCCGTCAGTGCGAAAAATATCGAAGTTAAGGGGCTTAGTTTTGCCAAATTGGTACTTTCTAAAGCCAAAAATATTGAAAAAAATGCATATGAATTATCAAATCTAAGACAAATGCAACATTTTTCTTTGTCATACCAATAAAGCTTCTATATGAAAAAATAATTCAACCGAAAGGTGTTTTTTTGCTTGAATTCCCTATTGCTCCTAAGTGGCTTGGTAGATTTAATTCATTTTTGCTTTAAGTAATAGATAAAGTTGATAGCTATAAACATAACATAGGAATGAACATTCAAACAAACAATCACGTCCATGTGAAAAGTATTATTTTCTCCTATTTCGCCCTAACAAGGACGCAGCGAGCGTCGTAACAGCGACTAATCATTGCGCGCTGATATAAACTTCATTCCCGGCATTCGCACATAATCTATTAAAAGACACGTATGCTTTAAAGTGATTTGATTGCTTTAAAGTGGTTCGCAAATTGGAACCAGTCAGACAAATAATGTGGTAACAACACATGAAATATTTTCCCACGGGGTCAGGTAAGAAAATGACTGATTAGAATTATGATTGCGCAACATTGAAACCAATACCATTTCGATATCCATTCCAGCGGGAGCAATCACAAAAACAAATTTGCGTTGATTTCCTTTCTCTCGGAATAAACGTAACGACCTCTTATAACTCTTATAAGGCGGTGGATAGTAATGGAAACCATTTCTCATCAATTTTCTAAATAAAGGCGCACAGGAGCCGGACAGAGCGGATAAAACAAAGCGCATGAGCTCACGACATAGATTGTGCTGAATTATCGCTTTACCGCAGAACACAATCTGCACTTACCGATATACTGATGTGGTACAGGCGAGATCATAACTTACTGACTCTAGAACGAGATGCATCACGCTGAGCATCGTCTATTCACATACTATAATAACCCTTGAATTGTGTCGATTTTAAGCGTTTTCTGATTTGTCCTCGATGTCTAATTTGTCCTTTGATGTCTGTCCGTCCATGTCTTCGTTCGTCATGGCCGTTCGCGGAATAAATCTTTATTGGCTGGGTCGATTCAGTTGCAAGGCATGCAAGAGAGAACTTGAACTAGGACACCGTAAAAAAGCAAGAAAAACTTTGTGACGTCAATCCATAATAATATAAATAAAGAAATAATCAGGTTGAACAAATATCAAGTTTAATAATCATTACAACTAAATACTTACTACAAATAAAAAAGTTAACAACTATGTAGACAAAAGGCAACAAAATATTTAAAAGAAACTGTATGTGTTAGCTTTTACCTGCGTTATATACAGGCTGTTTGGGGCATGGATGTAATTTTTTTTAGGGATGATAATGGAAGTGATTTTAAAATTTTTTAACTGAATTTACTTTAGTGCAAAGTTTAATATTTTTCGAGATATAGACATTTTTTTTGCTTTGGCTACTTTAAATAGGTAACTTTCATCCCTGAAAATATTTACATCGATGCCCCAAACACCCTGTACGTACAATGGAGAGATTATTACGCGCCTTTTTACAATACAGAAACAAGTTTTTGCAAATTTCCTAGGAAATGAATGCGAAATAAGGACCCTTAGTTACTTATAAGTAGTTTTTATGAAAATTAACACCATTTCCACAGTTGAAGAATTTTTAAACTCGGCTATGTTTTGCTTTTGAGATAATAAAAACCCAAACAGAGTGTATTTATTACCAGTGTATTGAAAAAATCGAGATCAGCTATTGACATAAATCACCGTAAGAATCAAATATTTTTGTAATCGAAGTCTCAAGTCTCTTCACCAGTCGAAGCGTGCATGGTGCAGAGATGCATATGTTGCAGCCTCCCGAACAGATAACACCCTCGTGAATTATGATCGTGAGTGTACTTATCTAATAACTATCTATAAGATTATCTCTACACGACTATACACACTCGAAACCTATTGTAGAGTCTCGGCACTACACATTACACAACCACGTCTATCGAAACCGTTGAAAAATAACCAGAAGTCTTGCGGGTAATTTACCAAAGCCAAATATTAAAAGCAAAAGAATTATAGTAATTTCAGCGACAGGGCAATCAAAACGTCGCATTACAAAACCGCCATGTTTTTTACCAAATTGGGTGAAAGTGTGACGCTAATATTCGTACAGATGACAAATGGCTTCCATCTTTCGGACTAATATGCCTGATGTACTGAGTGGAGTAATGAGCTGAATCAAACGGTGAACAAAATAGTTATTCGCATGTCAAAAGTTTTATTACTGTCCGTGCGGTCCGAAATAGAATTACATCGATAAAAGCTATGAATGAATTAAAGTGTGAGCGATGACTGGTCCGTAATTTGTGAGCTAGCAAACGATGTGAAAGATAGCTTATGATTTGGACCCCATTAAAAATTACCACAGAATACAATACGATTATTTTATTTTATTTCGTCAAAGTGCCGTGATTCGTGATGGAACAAGAAGAGTTTGTAGCACTGTTCTTCAACGTAGACTCAGATAGCGACGAAAAAAACTAAATATATATAAATTCTTCCTTTTCGACGAAGAGTTCCATACGACTTTTCATTTGTTTCTCTCATGGCCGAATAAAACATATACCATGGTTTGTCTGATCTGAACTACTGAAATAATGGAGCGAAAACAATTTTTGACATTCCATTCCGTTCATCGCTCACATCACATCGCCTCACCTCCGTCGCATGAGACACGAAAGTCATACGAATGAATGAACGCATTTGCTTCACTCATGGATTATTAGCCATTCACCTCATTCATTCGTAATCGAGTTTAGCGAAATAATTCTATTTCGGAACGCAGGGTGTGTAGTTGTGAACGTGCGTGCTTCCATAATGCTACGCTCCGCCTCCCGTCCATTCGTCAACAGAAACTAACAGCTAAGTGCAGGGACTACTTGTAAGCTTTGTGAACGTTAAGTTTGAAACAAAATTAGGAAATGTCATAAACAGATCAGAAAATGAAATGAATTTCATTAGAAATGGTAAACCTATTCATGATCTAACAGTACTCCCAAAGTAATAATGCGCATACAAATCTATAGCCGAGCGACCGGACGTACCACGTGACCGTATTGATTGTATAGGTATAGAAAGTGTAATGAAATACGAACTTTGCCGAACAGTGGCGAAGATTTGTATTTATCACTTTGGGAGCACTGTATTTAATTACATATTACGTTGTGAATATGAACGGTTCCGCTGACCCACATGCTAATATATCATACGTATAACATAACAGATATTATGGGGGAAAACTGGGTTAGCAGATTTTTATGCCTTTAGTACCTTACAACAAACTCACTAATTTCACTCTTCGGAATACCGAATTATACAAAAAGAATGAATAGATTAAAAACTACGGAACCCTGAAAAATGTATGATTGCTTCAAACACTTCTGTCACTCATTCAGGGATACGTTTTAGTGACTATATTCAATTTGTGATTACAAATAGGGAGATGATTTTAAGAAAAGATAAAAAAAACATTTTATTTTTGTTAATTTTAAGGCGATACGTAAAAGTTTTAGCGTCCCTGTTACTCCATATGCGAAAAAACCCTCAGTCCGAGTGGGACGGATTCGTGGAAAAGTAGCAAAAAGTCGGATTTTTATTAATATAAAATGTACTAAGCTATTTTGTCAAAAATGTTTCAAGGAGACTTTACAAATACATAATATCCACATTTTGAATGAAATTAGTTGTGATTTCAGAATTACAGGAAAAAATTTAAAAATTTAGAGGTCTTTTCTATCGTGAAATCGCGTTTTCCCTCTGTGAGAATCTTAATCAAATACTCAATAAACATTTACTCAAAAATGAAATACGTAGATGACGTTATAGTGGAGTAAATTGATTCGAAAAAAACCCATTTCTTTTTGGTATCGCCTTAAGTTGGCCACTCTTTAACACACCTGATCCGATAATGAAGTGCACTCGCCCAAAAAGTGGGAAAGTAAAAGCAAACAATGCGTTAATCAATCTGTCCAGGGACTTCCGCAAAATCTACGGAAGTCGGTAATCAACGAACGACTGATACGACGCTACTGCCTGTGACCACTCTCCCGGGTATAGGATAAGACAATAAAATTAGACTTCTGTAAATTAGGGTCCAGTCTGTAGCTGTAAGTCGGAAGCTAAATGCCGGCAGTCTGCTGTCACAGTAGCGTGTCCAACCGGGACACCTGCGCCACACGTAATGCGCTCTAATGGGACCCACTCCTAACTGATACACTTTATGCACTCTTCATAGAATTTATCCTAAAATCTAGGACTTTATGAATAAGAAGGAATTGTAAATATAAGGATCTCAATATTTTTTCTCAGGAAATATAAGCCATAAGAAAGAAATATTTATTGTGCCGCCAAATTCCCGTATTTTGACGCGAATGCGAGGGGACGTGCTAGAGTGTCGCGCAGGCAAAACTTGGTACAGCATTTTTTAATTTTTTTATATTGCGAAATTAGCTAAATGTGTTGTCGATCCGTTATTCTGATCGCTTGCTAAGCCTCCAGTATGACATTACCTACTTATTAAAACTACATTTTAATAACAAACTTAAAATGTCATCGTATATTTAAGAATAAATATTAAGTTAAGATATTATTTAAGTACATATCTATTTCACTCACCCTTTCACACACACTCTAATAACATTCCACATACAATTATCACCCACACGTCATACATTACTCAATTAGTTTTATTTTGTCTCTTCTGTTACTTTTTAATCTTATGTTACTTTTAAATATTTTATAAATTTGTTATCGTTATAGATTCACCAGGAAGGGTCTAATTTCCCACAACCCAGGGAATCCTAATGTGGGGATTAGAGTTTATAAAAGACACACTTGTCAAACAATATAGAAATAGCGCATACAATATTTTTGTATATCTTTTTGGTTGCAAAGAAACATATATATATTTTTTTTTTTATATAATACTACTTTACCTAGGATAATCTTGATATAAGAACATTATGTACCAAGATTACGCGAAATAAATATTATATTCTACTCTACTATATGAAATCGCGAAAAAAAGTGAACTAATTATATTCTATATTCATATTTATTGAGCCGAGCTTTTAAATAACTTGAAAATATATTATCAGAATACCAGGGGGCTACGAACAAAAACTCTGACCTTACATCGTAACATTTTGTGTAGTAATTATGACATAATAATTGTCACTGAGAGCTGGCTTTGCGATGGGGTGCTTAATGCAGAGATCTGTGATAGCAGATACGATGTATTCCGCCTTGATCGAGATAGACTCGCGACAGGTAAGAGGGATGGTGGCGGTGTATTCATACTGGTTCGGTGTTCGTTGGCCGCCGTTGTTCGCCCTGAGTGGGGCCGCAGCTCCAACTGGGGCCGTGCTCCCGCTGAGTGTCTCTGGGTAACAATACCAGCCAAGTCGATCAGACAGGGTGGTCAGCATTCTTCACGAGACTTGCATATATGTGTCTCTTATGCATCTCCTGACGGTCTGCTTCCTGATAGCCTCGATAAAATAATTACATCAATTACCACTGTAAGGCACTCGCACCCTAAAGACCACTTTTTAATCACCGGGGACTTCAACTTACCAGAAATTCGTTGGGATAAAAGTTCACCTAACTCTCCCTTTCATGTTCACCGAGGGTCTGCTGCCGTTTATGATTTAGGAGTGAGACTCGTGGATGAGTTTGGCTCATTAGGCTTTGAACAATATAATTTCATTCCCAATTTATCTAATAATGTTTTAGACCTTATCTTTGACAATTTTGGTCTGGAGTTGAATCGCTGTTTGAGTCCTTTAGTCAACGAAGATGTCGCCCACCCTTCTTTAGAGATAACGGTTAATGAAATTTTAACCACTCCTCTAAGGGAAGCCAATCATCCTAGGCGTAGGTTTAGAAAAGGTGATTACGAGAGCATACGTGCCCTTATTTCAAATTCTGACTGGACTCATTTGCTAAACCAAGGTTCTATCGATGAAGCAGTAGAAAAATTTTACGACATATTAAATTCAGCCATAGAAAAATTTGTCCCCCTTGACACCAGAAATCGACGCAATGCCTTCCCCCCTTGGTTTTCTCCGGCTGTGATTAAAGTGATTCGTGAAAAAAATAAAGCGCACAAAAACTGGAAACAATTTCATAATCCTTCTGATTACGACGAATTCTCACTTCTTAGGCGTAGGCAGCATGACCTTCAGCAAGAATGTTACGAACGTTATATATGCTCTGTTCAGAGTTATATCAAAGAAAATCCAAAATACCTATGGAGTTTCATTAAGGCTCGTCGAGGTGGATCAGGCTATCCAAGTTCTTTGGAATACAACGGAAACACTCTCAGAGCGGGAAAAGATATTTCTGAAGGATTCAATTCCTTCTTTCATAGCGTTTTTGTTGAGCCTGCTCAAAACTATGATGATGACGTACTTGCTCCTCCATACTGTGATGATGGGGACATAATACATTCTATAGAAGTCACTCCGAATGAAATATCAGCACAAATCTCAAAAATAGATCCTAATGGTGGAGCTGGCAGTGATGGTCTCCCTGCTTTCTTTATTGTGAAATGTGGCGGTGCTCTCAGTGTGCCATTAAGTATACTTTTTAACCGTTCTCTTTCTGAGGGTAAATTTCCATGTAAATGGAAAGATGCACATATAGTACCTATTCACAAGAATGGTCCTAAAACAAAAGTGCCTAACTATCGCCCTATATCTATACTAAATGTGCTCGCCAAGTTATTTGAAAAAATAGTATATAACAGATTATACCCAACAATTTCAAAAGGCATACCTTCTGAACAACATGGTTTCCTTAAGGGACGATCGACTACAACGAATTTGGTTGAGCTGGTATCCTTTGTCCTTCAGAAAATGGAGTCTGGCCGGCAGATTGACGTGGTCTACACGGATTTTGAAAAGGCTTTTGACCGCGTGGACCACGTCATTCTGCTACGAAAGCTTGGAAAACTTGGAATACAAGGCGATCTTTATCGCTGGGTGACTTCTTATATTTCAAATAGGAGACAAGCAGTTGTGCTCGGTGGTCATCGCTCAAATTTCGTTGATATTCCCTCCGGTGTTCCTCAGGGCTCTCACTTGGGTCCATTATTTTATTGTGCTTATCTATGATATTTATAGTGTATTTCACGACTCCAACTACTTGCTGTATGCGGATGATAAGAAAATATACCTGGATATTAATAATGAAGCTGATTGCGAATTACTACAAGCTGATCTGGACCGACTTAGTATTTATTACAGTAAAAATCGGATAAAAGTTAACGTTGCTAAATGTGTCCAAATAAGTTTTTCCAGGAAGCGTAATCCTGTCATACATGCTTATAATATTAGCGGTAATCCCATACAGCGAGTAGATGTGGTCAAAGACCTGGGTGTGAGCCTTGATTCAAAATTAACATTCGAGCACCACATTGATGCAATTGTGAGCAGGGCATATAAAAGTTTAGGTTTCGTAATGCGGGTATGTGGTGAATTTAGGGACCTTTCTTGTCTTAAGGCGGTGTATTTTGCTTATGTTCGAAGTTTATTGGAGTTCGGGTCTTCTGTATGGTCACCACATTATATAACTTATAAACAGCGTATCGAAAAAATACAGGAGATTTTTTTAAGACATCTAAATTTTAAAGCCAGATTACTAAAAATGAAATACGAAGATTCTTGTCTACACCATCGCATTCCTTCGCTCGAGGATCGCCGGCTTTTGCTTGATATGTCCTTACTATATGACATTGTTACTGGTCGTATTAACAGCATGAGCATAGTATCTAACTTTCCCCTTAGAGCCCCCTCATTTCGCACCCGGCACTCTGCTAGACTCTTTTATTATGTACCCAATGTTCGCACAAACTATGCCCAATCATCTCCTCTCATTCGTCTAGCTAACGAATACAATAAAAAATTCTTTAAAATTGATCCATATGGAAACTCCAGAACTTCATTTCGAAATAAAATAATGAACGAAATATATTGCCCTAATGAATAACCGTAATTATAATGATAATGATGATTTTGCTAAACACCCTCCCCTTTTTACATTCCCCTCACTTACACAAACACATACTCTCTCATACATACTCATCTTACATTAACTCCACACAACACAAACATCTTGTCGAACAAATGAGCAAATTAAACTATAAGATTACGTTAGGTACTTGGTTAAGTTGCTATAAGGTTGGTATAGTATAAGTAGATTGTATAAGTTGGTATAAATATAAATTGGTTAAGTTGCTTTATTTTCTTTAAAGGTCTAAATATAAGAGTAAACTAACGAATTAGTTAAGTTTTGATTATTATTTTTTACAGTTGGGGAAATTTGTTATTGGCCTTAGTTTAAGTTTAGAAATATTGTTTAGAGTATATTATATCGCTGTTAATTTCCTGAATAAACTAAATAAATAAATAAATAAATAAATATTTTGTTGGGATTAAAGTTTGGTAGGTCGCAGACGCCATAGAAAGGATTATTATACAGGTTCTATACGAGTTTCACTTCTTCAGCGCGGACGAAGTTGTGAGCAAAGGGCTTGTGTTCAATAATTTATAAAACGCATACATACTTGCTAATTGTATTAATAGTATGATATAATCAGTAAAGTGCTACTTCAGTGCTACTTTAATTTGTCTTTAATATTTTGTTGTCTTTAATATAACTTTAATATTCTTTATGTTTTTCTTTGTGTTTCTTTTTCATTAAAGGCTAAGACTGAAAATCGGCGACTTTTTGTGTTTTACAAAAAGTCAAAGGCCGCGTCTTAGACCGTTTTGTCTCTCCTCCTAAATATTATATATCTTTATAAATCCCGATTACAATGAATCTTGACCTAAACTATATAGCCACTAGCGAAAGCCAATTGGCTTATCTGTAGTGGCGAGTACATAAGTTATAAAAAGTAATAAATAAACAATCAAAAACCGCACGAAACGAAACAGAGCAAGTCGGTTCTAATTTATAATAAATTTTTACCTGAATTTTCAATTATGAAATCTTTTATCTTATATTTATACTTATCACTACTCAAGTCACTACTAATATATAATTTTTGAAGATCTCTTGGAAGTTTGTTAACAATGTCTGGCATGTATTGTGTGTTTTGTGTATTTTGAGACAAATAAACAGCTTTTATTATTATTATTACTTCAGTGAACATAAGCAGTATGTTAACAGTGTAGTACAACAAGAAGAGCCCTCAAGTCCTCCCTGACGCGACACAACCGTGGACGATCAGCGTTACGTACGCCTTTATGTGCGTTTACCGCGCTACCCGCACTAATGCGGCAATGTACGCTCCTTCACAACACATTACTACTACACTGACCACATTCACACCTCCTAATGAGAACACAGAAGCCAAAAGTAATTTAATTTCCTAATCTTCAGGAATACCACAACAAAAACCATCAGGCACTCAGCCTTAATTCCACTTAAGACAAAATGCGATCACACTTTTTTGCTCGTCGAACATTTATAATTTTGCAATCAAGACTGGCTTCATCGGTCAAGCAATTACGAAGCTGTAACTCATCAGTCGGGGAGCGCGGGCGCAGGTCGCAGGAGTGTGAGACAGGACAGGGGATAACACAAATGTTACCAACTTGGGAATTTTTCCTATGAAAGGACAAAAATGTAGGTAGACGTAATAATTACATAATTTTGGATTTACGTCGTAGCTAAAGATAGAATCTTGTCTTTGTATACTGAAAAAAATATACTTTGCCATAATCTGCTAAGCTTCTCCAGCATTTTACACAAAATATACAGGGTGGAAAAAATTTAAGGGCCCTGGAGGGGAACCACCTTAAATCCTTTAGTTAGTTCATATTACTGAAAGGAAACATTCCTTTACTTTTCAAAAGATACAAAATTGCATTCAACGATATTCTGAAATTCACTTGTCTCACCCGGGAATCAAATCAACTAAAAATTTAAAAGAAAACCTCGCTATTTTACTATACGAATTGGTAAGGTAAGACTATTGTTCGGGATAGAAATTTTCTAAAATACACTCATCTGTTGTACGAGATACCCATGAAATTGAATATTTATTACAAGTTCTTTATTAACAATACCTAGTACTGTTCCCTTGATTTTTTTCCACCTTGTATATTTCATATATACCATGCTACTTTTATATGGAGAACTAAATACAAGTTTCTGACCGACTACAAAAAAGAAGATTAGAAAATATTGTTTAAATTATATGTGCTAAGGCATTCAAAACAACGTAGCAGCACTGGATAAGAGCGAGAGAAGGTAGCACGCAATTAGTCGCCGCCGATGATGGATGACGATGCGCGGGCGCAGCTCTTGATGCCGATACGCGGCGCGGGGTGCGCGGAGCGCGGGGCGGCCGGTTGACGGACACAAAACGAGCACAACCAACTCATTATACGCCGCTGATAACACGAAAATATAAAGTTGTGCTTAGATAATGAACCTCGGGGCTATTCATCATCAATTTAGAGAGGTTCGATATGTCTCACTTTTTAATTTTTATCGGCGGCTAATGGAGAGGTTCGTTTAGGATTAGTGATTGAGGTAATGAGAGCAACGGACTTATTTTCCAGTCATTTGCTGCATGTTATGATAATATTATACAGGGTGGAAAAAATTTAAAGGCCCTGGATGGGAACTACCTTAAATCCTTTAGTTAGCTCATTTTACTGAAAGAAAACATTCCTTTATTTAAAAAAAAAACAAAACTGCATTCAAAGATCTTCTAAAATTCGCTTGTCTCACTGGGAATCGAAACAACTTAAAATTTAAAAAATACACCCTTGCTATTTTATCATACGAATCGGTAGGATTTTTGTTCAGAATAAAATTTGTGTAATAAACATTTGGTCTTTGAAATGAAAAAAAGTGAAAACTAATATTAATTTTATTTTATCATCAATACGAAGAACACATAAAACATGAAATATTTTTTTAACGAAGACGGATATTAAGAAGTGAAAAGAATCCTGATAAGTTAAAGCAAAACGAAACAAAATTTGAAATTGGAACGAATACGTTTATGTCCTAATGTAGCAGCGATTTCAAAATAACTGAAGCTTTACGTGCGCGGCGTCTGATTAGAGCAGGATAGACAGTTAAAAAACAAAAGCGTTTGAGCAGGACTAAATTTTAGCATTGTGCAGCCCTTTAATTTTTAGAAGCAAACTGAAAATAAAACAAAATTTAATACGTAGATGTAAAACATTGAAATAAACTTTCAAACAACAAACAAATAATTGAAATACGAGTAGTTATTGAATTACAGGGATTATGAACTCATGAATCTGTAAGAAAATGTCCGCAACTTGATACATATTACTTATTTGTAAGTTTCTGAGTTGCATGATTTTGTATTTAATCTATTTCATGCACAATTTTTTGTTGTAAAGAAAATTATGTAGAGGATATGTGATAGATAAAATAATATAATAATGTAAACGTTCGTTTAGGATTAAAGTAAATGAAGTAATGAGACCAACGGTCTTCTTTTCCAGTCATTTGGTAGGTTTGGGGTTCCGTTTAAACTAGTTTAAAGGGTATATCGTCAATATCGATACTTTTTGAAGTTATTTATCTGCTGTTCAAAAGTAGATCCAAATTAGTATAACAACTTTGGGACCTTTTTCTAGATTTTGGTCTATCAGAAATGCGATTGGAGGAATTTCACTCGATATAAATAATTATTGAAATGCGGTCTAAATTTACACTTTTTTTGATATTCTGACAAATTGGGGTAGTATACACACTTCAAAAATATTTATTGAGATGGGTTTTAACAATACCTAAATAACTGGAAATGGAAATTTTCATAGCTATTTTAGTTAATTTTTTATTGATTTAAAACCGACATTTAGTCAATTTTCCCCGATTTCATCCCTCTCGCACTGCGGATCTTTCCGCCTGGAGTAACGGGGACCTTTGCACGGTCGATATATCACCTCCCTTAGAGCGCAGCTCTGTCCATCTGTTCTCGCATCGGTCGGTTTGGGCTGACTAAACAAGAAAAATAATCTCATAAGAAATAATTGAATACATATTATTTTAAAGCCTTTTTTGCTTTTAATTATTTCAAAACAGATTATGAATAAAAATGAAAAAGTATTAAGTAACTATAATCGATACATATTTTGACCAACGTCAAACGGTCGTCGTCAGTCGAATTATAAAAATAGATATTTGACATATAATATAATATATAAAGAAAGAATATGAATCTGTCTATATATATTATAATATATCATATTATATTATATCATATTATATGTCAAATATCTATTTTATAATTCGACTGACGACGAGCACAAGTTGGTCGAAATATGTATCGATAATAGTTAATACTTTTTCATTTATATCCATAATCTCACATAAGAAATAGTTTTTGTATGTTATTTAATAATACTGTAATAATTTAACCTACCTTTATTTCTAAAAATAAAAAGTAAAATTTACCTACCCACAGGTAAATTTGACTTTACTTACCTACCTATTTACATTCCTACAAATATGTACCTACGTAGACTGATTGAAATAATATTAAGTACGTTCACACTCCTAGAAACTTAAAAATAATAGGACTCCATTAACCCACATAATTCTCATTATCACTAGAACAATAGATCGCACTCCAGATAGTGACTCGGATCTATCTTATCTTAGACACAGTGTATGTATACTATATTGTATATACTGTATATACTGTGTCTAAGAGGTTACATACGTTCCTATGCACTGTGCTATCGTCTGAAGAGGAGGCCTTCCTTCGGCGCACAGTGGTTTTGCTATTATGACCCCGGGTAAGACTAACTTTAACAAGGTAGAAATTCGCGTGCGTCAAAATGCGCGCGAGATTATTCAGAATGAGTTTAATTTCAAGATAAAAATTACAATAAAATATTTTTAGACATAGATTTTCAGATTTAGAGAAAAAATCAAAAATCATTCCAAAAGGCATAATTTAAAAAATTAAAGCTCTCGAGTGATAATCAACCAATTAGGTATAATTAATTTGCAAAATGTAGACATAAAAAAGGTCGGAAAAACATATTAACATAAATAGGTATATGCAAAAACTCTTGAAATTTAGGAAGCCTCGTCGTTTTAAGGGGCTGCACAATGCTAAAATTCAGTCCTGCTCTAACGCTTTTGTGTTTTAACTATCTCAATCGGTTTTGAAATATGGAAACTGAATCGCTTTTTTTGTGAAATTCATGCTTATTTAAAAATAATATAATTAAAAGAAGATTAAACGTATGTTTATTTATAAAGTGTAATTAATAATAATTGTCTTGATTCAAAAAACACGCCATATTGTATTAAAATTTTACCATCTGCATTGACAGAACTGAATCCAATGCAAAACTGATGTAGCTCCTTAAGTCATGCTCAGCGACTAAAAGGCAATGAAATATATTTATTTATGTAATGTAGGTTTATCAGATATACTTATTACAGGTCGGTTTTATTAAATAATATTTTTTATTAATTTCATTTTTATTAATATCATTAAATAATCTATGTCTATAGGTTTTATATAATAAATAATAATATGGGGAAATACACAAGGAAATATTAAAGGTTAGGTTTACTTAAATTTAATAAAAAATATACTTAAATAAAATAAAAATATAGGAATAGGGAATATATAATATTATAAATATATGCAATATCTATAATAAATATATGCCTAACACCGCCCATTTGCTTCATAAGAAAGAGCTGCGATCAAAAAATAAATCAAAATCATTTATTAATAACATAATGTAACAGTTTTAGTTTTTGAATTCTCCTTTTAAGTTTTCACCTGTAGTAGGAGAAATTCGCTCTTTCATCCATATTTGCGACAGAATTATAAATAAATATTTAAACAAAGCAAGACTTTAAAATGTACCATCGAAGAAAAGCCCGCCGTCCTCATCTCATCACCCGCACTGCACTAGTAATAAGTGCGTTAAGGGCCTTACTATTGCCAAATGGGTTTTTTCTAAACCCTACTCCTCGTTTACCAAAAATAATGAAAAACTGTATTATGAATAATCAACTCTTAGACAAGATATACAACATTTTTCTTTTTCATACCACCAAAACTTCTACATGATTTTTTTTTTAACTGAATGGTGTTTTTTGGCTTGAATTTCCTACTGCTCCTAAGTGGCTTGGCCGATTGAATTCATTTACGCTTTGATAAATAGATAAACTTGATATCTATAAACATAACATAACATTATTCAATCGAACAATCACGTCCTAGTGAAAAGTATAATTTTCTCCTATTTCACCCTATCAAGGACACAGCGAGCGTCGTAACAGCCACTATGCGTTGCGCGCTGATATGAACGTTATTTCAATGTCGTTTCTGTTGATATTCGTACCGACAAATATCGAGCTGCTTATTTGGCGACGGTAATCGCCTTAAGTAGTTATATTCATATATACATATAGCATCCATATATATATATATATATAGCATCCATTGACCCCAGGACATAGAAACCCGCAATGAAGATGTTCATTCAACAGTCGTAACAGTATAAACAAAGGGCATCAGAGCAAGAGTGCAGCTACTTATAACTTATAAGGATTCCGTGGCCCTCGATCATCCCGCAGTGCCGGCTCGCTGGTCACGAACACTATAAGTCCATTGGCAAATAACAAAAAGTCCGGCAAGGGTAACAAGTCCTAGACAAGGCGAGGGTTCCGTGTTGTTGCATGAGATTGAAAATAGAGCATGCACATAATTGTACTGTATGTTTTTATTGCGAAATTCAAAATATAATCACTTTAATTATTTCTATTAAAATAAATACATCTAAACTAAACTAAAAATATCCTTAAAAATAAACTAAAACACCTTAAAAAATAAACTATATTATAAATAAAAAACTTCGTCCAAATCGTTGCTCTGCGGCAAGGTGCCCAGTATGCTGGCAACATTCCCACGCTTGTGGGATTGTATTTATATAATTCCCATAGCTTAAATCCTAAAAGTTTTTTTTTATATGCGCCATTTTAGATCGCAGTTTTCATTATTTGGTATATAATTTGTTTTTTTTAATATTATTTAATGTATTTTCGGATATGGCGTCGGTTGGGGCACTTTATTGGGACCTTTGCCCTGCTTATAAAAAAAGTGGTCTATCTCTGTCTGTCTTCTCAAATGTTATTCATCTGTGAAATCAGTCGGAAGCAAATTATTATAAATTTATCTTGATAGCAAAGGACACCTTTCTAAACAGCCTTTTCTCAAGTGACGTCACACAAAGTCAAACGGAAGTTTTTTCGTAAAAATATTCATCATTATGATGTTTTTTAGACCACAAGTTCTAAAATATGGCTTATTAAACCAAAATCTCGCAATGGTTTTCGAATTAACAGAGCTTAACGTAATTTAATCTAAGCGATAATGGTATCGATTCGGCATAACACGTCTTAACCTATTTGACAGGACTAACCTTATTTTAAGCGTCTTGTCTTTTTCTTTCTTTATCGAAAAGACAAGGACAGAACGCTTAAATTTAGTTTAGTCCTGTCAAACAAGTTAAGATGTGCTTTACCGAATCGGTACCATTATAGAATAAATTGCAAAGTTATTGAACAGCATTATTTTAACATACCGAATATTTGATATGAATATTGCAGAATTTATAAAAAATCCTAGAAGAAGTTATTACAAGAAAGAAAAATCAGGTAAAATATTAGCAGAATCCTAGTATAAATTTAAAGCTGTTGAAAATTTAATTATTGCAAGGTAATTTAACTTTTTAGTACTTTCGCTTTTGGAATTTTTGCTATGAAGTATATATATTTTTCAGCACACAAACTATGTAAATATAATATGTGATAAATAATATTGTAGCTTTAGTTCAGATTTTTATTTATAAGTAAGAAGGTTTTTTTCTATAAACAAAATACGTTTGTAGTTGTATATTTTTTACTTGGATCCCACGGTGCTACACGGTAGTCAATTCGAAATCACAATTTACCCACAAACTAATCAAACAAAAGTGTTAAGGCGAAAAAAAATCGACACTTTAAGAACTTGCATATCTACTTCGGTAATAATGTATTATTTTGATAAAATAGTACATTATTTTTGGATTCTTTTTCTAGGGACCTGTTAAAACAGAAATTCGGCTCGATAGAAATATTTATTGAAGTGAGGTCCTTTTCGACACCAATTCTCCTGGTCTGACAATTTGGAATGACATATGGACTGCAATTATATTTTATTAGATGGGTTTTAACGGTTTCTAGGACCTGGTTAAACGAAATTTTGATAGCATCTTTAGTACATTTTATATTAATAAAAAACCGACCTTTTGCTATTTTTCCACGAATCCGTCCCTCTTGCACTGAGGGTTTTTTCGCATATGGAGTAACAGGGACGCTAAAACTTTTACATATCGCCTTAAATCTATTCCACAAATAAGGAGACAAAACCACACAGATCGACTGATCCTATTCACGAATAGCGTTTTCATTTTCCACAGAACTCTAGAAATAAGGCCCGGGGACAAAGCGTGAAGCGCGCCGAAGCGTTCCATCAAAAGGGGTAGCGCGTCGATTAAGAGCTGGTTTCGGTTTTATTTGCGGGGACTGCGGGGTGGGCTGCGGGGTGTGGAGGGCTGCACTCCAGGGGGGAGGTGAGGGCCAGGGCGGCGGCGCCGCATTAATCATTAACGCAGGCTGCCTAATGACACCGCCGAAATGGGCCCTCAAGTGATGGCCATAATAGTGAAGCTTGATGTCGATAAACTAAGGACCACAAAGGACCAAACTGCCGCTTTGTTGAAACCATCGAGGTTGAGGCAAAAAAGGTTGATCTGCTCTTTGCAGGAACGTTTGATTGCACTATCGCAATAGTACTTTATACCCGACTGTATTCAGGGTGGATAAGCAACAGTTTCCACGACAGTGCATACAAATAGGTAGAAATACATATTAATGACTGTCGTATTTACAGTTTTCAAGTTAAAAAAGGCTCTAAAGCTAACAGGTTAATTTATAAAGCACTTAATCCGCTTTCACGATGTTACAAGGTAATAAAGCACTAAAACAAAATTGTAATCGCTGTTGTGTTAAATATGATTAGAACTTAATTAGCTTTTGAGGTACTTAATGAAAGTAATAGGCAATAAAATATCACCATGAAATTTCATTTTATTTAATATATTCTAATATGTCGTGAGTAGCTGTTTACATTAAGTATGAAATTTATTGTAATTTTGAACGCCTTTCTTAGCATACTCGTATTTCAATCAAAATGTAATAAATACATTAGATACCTATCTAATTGATATAATTTTATACTTTGTAAATTTCCATTGCAAGAAACAATCAATTTTGAACATACATCGTAAGAAACTTAAGTACTTAATTGTTTTCACTGCCGATATCGAGACCGGAAGTTTCCCAACGCTACGCTCAATATTAGATGTCGCTATTAACTCCGCAAAACGTAATTAATCGAATAAGTTTATGATTGATATAACCAGTTTGCGGGGCGCTTAATTCAGTTTCCCAATTTCTATAACCCGGCTCTTTACGGAGTTGTCCTTTTGAGGAAATAAATTGATTGCCTCTATCGCTAACTGATTTTGTTACCGAACAATTCAATTAGGAACAAGAGCTTGCGATAACGCCCGAATAGATGCCTATAACAAATTAATTTAATCAATTAAAAGGAACTTTGTTTTCGGTGAACTAAGACGTTCTATAGAAATAAAGAGCAAGTACGGAATCGGATATTATACTCTACACGCACAAGAAAAAAGTGTCAACAATTTGACTGCTAAATAACCAATTTCACTCCGCATAAACAAATATGGGTCTTCATTTAACACGTTTGATCATCAAGCACCCTCGACAGAAGTGGCATGAAAAAGGCGATGAAAAACTGTGGGGTGGAGGCGCTGGCGGGGGGAAACCAGACGGGGGAATGAGGGGGACGCAATTTGTAATATTTCACGATCCAGTAGAGGCTTATTAACTAGGCGTGCAAAAAAAACAGCTACGACGACGTTGTGTGTGTGCGGAGCTGGCCTCGGGAAAATGTGCAAAACGGGCTTCGTGTTCCTTCGATGCTTACAATATCTAGTTATTATTAGATCATAGATACTTGTAGAAATTTAACAGTGATTAAATATTTTTTATTTATTTATTTATTACGTTTTGGGAAAACTAACAGCACTTGTAACAACATAGAATATTACATTAGTTTAAAAAAAGGCCAATTAAAAGTTTCCACTGTTAGTGACAGGTTAATCATAATTAAAAAAAGGTAACAAAACTTAAATAAGTAGTCATATGTGTGTCATTTACTTTATTTGTCTTCTAAATGGTAGTTTTTAGGGTTCCGTAGTACCAAAAAGGCGCAAAACGAATCTTTATTTTGAGACTCCGTTGTCCCTCCGTCCGTCCGTGCGTATGTCACAGCCTCATAACTTCAGCACCGTTAAAGATGAAAACTTGAAATGTATCACAAAAATAGCATCAATTTGTCCACACAATACAGTATGTATAAAAAAAATTTGAAATATTTGAATGTTGAAAAGAGAGGAATACTCAAGAAAAATACAACATGGGTATTAACTTGTAGATATTAAAGAGCTGATTGTAAATATCTTAGCTAAATACCGTAGCTGGTTACTGGTTACTTATTTTTACTTTGGTTACGTTACTGGCACTAATTTCGCGAAACGTGGACCGAAAAATATGAAAAGAATTTTGATTATAGAGCATTACATCACAGGCTTATTACAGGAAAACTATAGCGATTTAAAAAAAGTTTAACACACAAATGAGAAATATAAAAAAATAGTAAAATAAATAAAAAACATATTTTATAAAAAAATACAATATGGGTATCAAATTGTAGGTATTAAAGAGCTGATTGTAAAAATATATAACTTGACTATATGACTTACTTGCATCTCGTTCGAGAAATCCTTGAAAAACCACAAAAAAATGTATGTCCTCCCCCCTTATCTCCAAAATCGGTAGACCGAAAGTAAGAAAAACAATTGTGGTAATATATGCTTACGTAATTATTACAGGAAAAATATAAAGATTGAGAAATTCACGAAAAAAATTTACAAAGTTAAATTTTTCCTCCACAATACGGATCCTAGGTACGCGGGTATGTCTCGCACTTAACCGATTTTTTTAAAATAGGTGGTAGTCTTTAGCGCTATATAGAGGTAAGCAAGACGTTTAAAGTTATCGATTTAAAATTATTAAAAGTTTTAAAATTTTCAGTTTACAAGGCTTAATTTTATTTCATATTAATTTCCTTTTAAATACGTATACCTATATAGTTGCGGCTGTCTCCCAGAATGATAGACAGAAACTACAGAGGTTGGCTGGAAGAAATTGCTTTTAGTGATAAGCCCGCCGTTGTAGTGTTTACTCGTAACTTTGTATTCTTTGTTTATTTTGTATACGACAGACTGTCCATTCATGCATTCATTAACTCCTTCACTTTTTTTTTCAGTATTGTTCCTATCAATCTAGTATATGTATAGGTATGGAGAAAACAATAACAAAAGCTTACTAGAGTTATTCGCCTTGTAAGTGCGCCTCTGTCTCAGCTAACTTGTACTTCAGACCGAGGTTATTAATCGAATCCCAGGGGGTAGGGGGTAACAGCTCGAAACCTTTATCTTCAAAAATAACCCTTAGTACACTGTAATAAGGATGTTACTAGATGCAATGGTTGCGAGATCCAGCAGCCAGCGGTCGCTTACTTTTAGATCTCGTCGCTTTTACGTCCCTGACAATAGAATTGAAACTCTAAGGCTCATGTGTAAGGTATAATTTTATGTGGCAAGTGACTACTCGCTCAATAAAGTAGTATTTTCAGCTGAATCGCCCGGACTTTATTGGCCAAATTGAGCTCTCACGTCTTAATGGGGCGCATTATGTCGAGACGGAAATTAACGGCGAAGGAAAAAGAGAAGATAAATTAACTTTACGGGTACCTACTTGAGGTTAAATAAAAGTACATATTAGGTAGAATGTAAGTGGTATAGAGAGCTTTTGAAAGATGATTTTATTTCACTTTTTAGGCTTCCGTAACTCAAAATGAGGAAACGGAACCCGTATATAATCACTTTGGTTGTCCGTCTGTCTGTCATGACCCTTTTGCTCGGGCCCAGTATGAGATACCAAGTTGAAATTGATACCTCCTACAGAAGTCTAAGGCCCCATTGTGTTATAAGAAAATCAGACTTCTAATTTGACGCAAACAAAGTTATTGCACTTTACATATTCAATTTCATACAAATTTTCAACACTCAAAATTTAAAGGGCTACAGTTGACTTAAAAACTTGAAATTTCGTTTGCAGGTCGGTCTTATAGCACACACATAGGAAAAACTCGGAAATTACAAGTATTTAGTTATTTGGGAAGTTATTTATGACCAACTTAATTAGACCCTTTAGATACATCGAGTTTAATAGATCGTAAGTGTCAAGTTAAGTCGGGCTTTTATAACTGCAAGTGGAATTATTTACCATAACATTTTTAGCATTCCGTACCCGTATTGTGTGGTGGTACGGAACCCTTTGTGCGGGAGTCCGACTCGCACAGCGCCGATTTTTTAACATACCTTGTTACCTTACGCTTACGCTGTTAGGTTACGCTGTTAGCTTACGCCGTTAGCTTACGCTGTTAGCTTACGCCGTTAGCTTACGCTGTTAGCTTACGCTGTTAGCTTACGCTGTTAGCTTACGCCGTTAGCTTACGCCTTTAGCTTACGCCGTTAGCTTACGCTGTTAGCTTACGCTGTTAGATTACGCTGTTAGCTTATGCTGTTAGCTTACGCCGTTAGCTTACGCCGTTAACTTACGCCGTTAGCTTACGCTTGGCCACTACTGTGCTTAGCTTTGACGAACACTCGCCTAGATACCAATAGAGTAAAAGCAGCAGAGGCGTTAATAATAAGTCTTTCCAGGGACTTCCACAAAAATCTACGTAAGTCGGTAAGAATTACTGATATTAAGCTACTGTCTGTAACCACTCTCTCATTGGCGGATACAGGAGGGGGGGGGCTATGGAGGTCATGCCCCCCCTTAAACACCCAGGTATCCCATACATTTGATTAGACTTTACAATTCGATTCAGGTATACTTTTACATAGCATAAGTGTATAAGGTTATACACTTATGCTATGTAAAAGTATACCTGAATCGAATATAATATCTTTTTTAAAATTTGTTATAAGCATTGTCAAAATTCCCCCCCCCCCCCCCCCCCAAATACAAATCCTAAATCCGCCCTTGCACTCCCCTAGTGTGGCTACTCATGACGTCATGCCTGGTTTCGTCTATTTCTATCTAGCAGACGGGTTGGCGTTTAATCCGCCACTTCAGTTCAAGCTGTATCCTCGCTATTTACTAAACATACATTTTTGACAAATGCTAATAACAGCCTCAGAGGCTAACCTGCGGCTAACGCCTGTCTCCCAGAGGGGTAGGTAGAGACAACAGGTTTTTATCTGCTGTAAGCCTGCCACACTTCTTTCGCCTCTTGTACATCCATCGATTGGATGGTTATGTACTTAACTAGTACAACGATCGTCTTAAGTACGATGAGGTGGTTAGGTACTTAACTAGTACAACGATCGTCTTAAGTACGATGGGGTGCTTAGGTACTTAACTAGTACAACGATCATCTTAAGTACGATGAGGTGGTTAGGTACTTAACTAGTACAACGATCGTCTTAAGTACGATGGGGTGCTTAGGTACTTAACTAGTACAACGATCATCTTAAGTACGATGATGTGGTTAGGTACTTAACTAGTACAACGATCATCTTAAGTACGATGATGTGGTTAGGTACTTAACTAGTACAACGATCATCTTAAGTACGATGGGGTGGTTAGGTACTTAACTAGTACAACGATCGTCTTAAGTACGATGGTGTGGTTAGGTACTTAACTAGCACAACGATCATCTTAAGTACGATGATGTGGTTAGGTACTTAACTAGTACAACGATCATCTTAAGTACGATGGGGTGGTTAGGTACTTAACTAGTACAACGATCGGCTTAAGTACGATGGGGTGGTTAGGTACTTAACTAGTACAACGATCGGCTTAAGTACGATGGGGTGGTTAGGTACTTAACTAGTACAACGATCATCTTAAGTACGATGGGGTGGTTAGGTACTTAACTAGTACAACGATCGGCTTAAGTACGATGGGGTGGTTAGGTACTTAACTAGTACAACGATCGGCTTAAGTACGATGGGATGGTTAGGTACTTAACTAGTACAACGATCGGCTTAAGTACGATGATGTGGTTAGGTACTTAACTAGTACAACGATCATCTTAAGTACGATGGGGTGGTTAGGTACTTAACTAGTACAACGATCGGCTTAAGGACGATGATGTGGTTAGGTACTTAACTAGTACAACGATCATCTTAAGTACGATGGGGTGGTTAGGTACTTAACTAGTACAACGATCATCTTAAGTACGATGGGGTGGTTAGGTACTTAACTAGTACAACGATCGGCTTAAGTACGATGGGGTGGTTAGGTACTTAACTAGTACAACGATCATCTTAAGTACGATGGGGTGGTTAGGTACTTAACTAGTACAACGATCGGCTTAAGTACGATGGGGTGGTTAGGTACTTAACTAGTACAACGATCATCTTAAGTACGATGGGGTGGTTAGGTACTTAACTAGTACAACGATCGGCTTAAGTACGATGGGGTGGTTAGGTACTTAACTAGTACAACGATCATCTTAAGTACGATGGGGTAGTTAGGTACTTAACTAGTACAACGATCGGCTTAAGTACGATGGGGTAGTTAGGTACTTAACTAGTACAACTATCATCTTAAGTACGATGGGGTGGTTAGGTACTTAACTAGTACAACGATCATCTTAAGTACGATGGGGTGGTTAGGTACTTAACTAGTACAACGATCATCTTAAGTACGATGGGGTGGTTAGGTACTTAACTAGTACAACGATCGGCTTAAGTACGATGGGGTGGTTAGGTACTTAACTAGTACAACTATCATCTTAAGTACGATGGGGTGGTTAGGTACTTAACTAGTACAACGATCGGCTTAAGTACGATGGGGTGGTTAGGTACTTAACTAGTACAACGATCGGCTTAAGTACGATGGGGTGGTTAGGTACTTAACTAGTACAACGATCGGCTTAAGTACGATGATGTGGTTAGGTACTTAACTAGTACAACGATCATCTTAAGTACGATGGGGTGGTTAGGTACTTAACTAGTACAACGATCGGCTTAAGGACGATGATGTGGTTAGGTACTTAACTAGTACAACGATCATCTTAAGTACGATGGGGTGGTTAGGTACTTAACTAGTACAACGATCATCTTAAGTACGATGGGGTGGTTAGGTACTTAACTAGTACAACGATCGGCTTAAGTACGATGGGGTGGTTAGGTACTTAACTAGTACAACGATCATCTTAAGTACGATGGGGTGGTTAGGTACTTAACTAGTACAACGATCGGCTTAAGTACGATGGGGTGGTTAGGTACTTAACTAGTACAACGATCATCTTAAGTACGATGGGGTGGTTAGGTACTTAACTAGTACAACGATCGGCTTAAGTACGATGGGGTGGTTAGGTACTTAACTAGTACAACGATCATCTTAAGTACGATGGGGTAGTTAGGTACTTAACTAGTACAACGATCGGCTTAAGTACGATGGGGTAGTTAGGTACTTAACTAGTACAACTATCATCTTAAGTACGATGGGGTGGTTAGGTACTTAACTAGTACAACGATCATCTTAAGTACGATGGGGTGGTTAGGTACTTAACTAGTACAACGATCATCTTAAGTACGATGGGGTGGTTAGGTACTTAACTAGTACAACGATCGGCTTAAGTACGATGGGGTGGTTAGGTACTTAACTAGTACAACTATCATCTTAAGTACGATGGGGTGGTTAGGTACTTAACTAGTACAACGATCGTCTTCCGTGCGACGGGGTAGTCAAGTAATACCATGTCAATGTGTTTAACTTAATAAGGACTTCTTTTGTAAAGTATCTGGGGATTTAGTTCAACTAATAATTTCAATAACATTACCCAAACTGGATATTGAGGGAAAAGGACGTTACCGACCGGACCCCATTCTACAGAGTTAGGAGAACATTTTTCCTTGGAACATAAATTTTTAAACTGTGCTATAACTTGTATATCACCAGCGAAATAAATATGTTAAACCTAAAATAAGCAGCGGTAGCTAAGGGGTAGAACGCTGGCTTCTCAATCTTGAGATCCATCAATCGTCAAGCATGCACCAATGAATTTTTCGGAGTTTATATGCACAGTATTTGTTCTTACTTACCACTTGCTGAACGGTGAAGGAAAACATCGTAAGGAGACCTGCATTCCCTAAAAAGCGTGTATCTGTGCCCGAAGTACGACGATAGGGCTCACCACTCATCACATTGGGACATAGTAATCGTCGGTGAAACGCGGGTGTACCGAGTGTAGACTGTGACTTGCATTCACAATTCACACTTGGAATCTGACACCCCCTCAGGGATTAATGTCGTGACAATATACAAGGTGTCACAGAAAGGTTTAACCATATTTGAAGAGCTTATTCAGTCAATGGTATAGAACAACTTTTACTATGGAGCCAACCCTGAAATCTCAAAAAAGAAATCTGCCCTTCCATACATTTCAGCCGAGCGGCATTGCATTTTTCTATGAAATAGTTAATTTTTTTTTCGAGGTACAGGGTTTGTTCCATAGTAAAAGCTGTTCTATAACATTGACTGAATAAGCTCTTCAAATATGGTTACACCTTTCTGTTACACGTTGTATATATATATAGTCTCGCATAAAAAAATTAAAATAAACTTTAATAGGCAACAAGAAATACCCGCAAACACTGTAGGTATTTTCCGTAAACGGACCCGCCCTTCTAATAAAACCGTTTAAGCTATACGTAGAGACATTACCGGCACCTTACTGTGACAGGGTTCCAAATGCCTCATGTCAACACCTCAAAAACAAACTCTGTGAAACTCTACATAGAGCTGAGTTTAGTTGAGAGATGGTGGTGGGGTTGGATTGATGTATAAGTGAAGGGTGTAGGGCGGGCCGCCCAACCGTTTAGCGAACGTTTAACTAAGCTCGAGGTGGGTGCAAGGGCACACCCCACGAGGGTAAAAGCCTTGTCGACGATTCAATGGAATATTTGAATACCTACTTTTGAAGTTTTTGAAAATATTCGTTCTTGGAAAGGGTGAAATCAGTTTTCTTTTTAACCAGATGTTATAAATATACATATATCTGAGGATAAAATTACAGGGAAATAAAACAACAAGTAAACAACATAAAACAACAAAAATCTATGTGTAAATTTATGTTATACTAAGTTTGTTTTTTGTATTATTTAAAATATGATTTTAGTTAACACTTTGGTTCAGATATCACACATGTAATTCCATTGTGTCATTGACGGCACAGCTAAGTGTTTAATTTATTTAACATTAATACATTAAAATATGTTAATAAAATATTTTTTTATAAAATATCGTTTAAGGGATTTTTTAAATTTTTTGTATGTTGTATTTTACATAAATATAAAACACTTAATTAAATAGTTTCAGGCGCTATATTTCGACCCCTCAGCGGGGTCGTCATTAGGCGAATAGAAAAATATTATATGACATATATAGGTATTTGAATCTAGAAAACCACTGGCATCTATTGACATACAAATATAAAAAAGTATATTTAAAATCAGGATCGGAGCACTCTGCATGATACCGCCACCCGGTGCCGGCTGACTGAACTCTCCCTTAAAAAAGTCTAGTTTGTGATTTTAAATATACTTTTTTATATTTTTATTACAATAGATGGTAGTGGTTTTTTAGCTTCAAATACCTACTCGTATATATGTCATATAATATTTTTCTATTCGCCTGATGACGACCCCAATGAGGAGTCGAAATATAGCGCCTAAAATTATTTAATTAAGTGTTTATATTTGTGTAAAATACAAAATATAAAAAATTATAAATTAAAAGTGTTTTTAGAAGTAAAAATCATTTTGAATGACTTGATTGTCACAATAATTGATTCATAAATAACAGAAACAGCAAATAAAAAGTGCTTCGGGACCTTAAGGTGGTTGCGATGTGTTGCTAGAAAAGCCTAATTGACATTAAACTATTGTCGCATAATGCCATAAATCACATTTATTGAATACTTTATATTCAAAAATAAGAAAAACAATTTGCACATTAGTGCATTTAGGAACGATACCCATCGCAGCCACCTTAATGATGACGTGGCTTGCATTACTCTATTTTTAACCGACTTCAAAAAGGAGGCGGTTCTCAATTCGACTGTATGTTTTTTTTAACCGACTTCAAAAAGGAGGCGGTTCTCAATTCGACTGTATGTTTTTTTTTTTTTGGCATTGTTACTCCATAACTCCGTCATTTCTCAACTGATTTGAACAATTCTTTTTTTGTTTGAAAGAGTATACTTCCAGGTAGGTCCCATTTTGGGTTTGGTCATGATCTGATGAAGGTCTTCAGAGATAGGCAGTGGAACTCCTCAGAAAATGACAGCATATCTCTCGAAATTGAGGCAGTCGCTATGTACTTGGGTGCTGATTACAAGGTATTACTTGAAAATCGACATTCTTCCACCTGACCTTCGATCCTGGCTTCATCAACATATTCACCATAGAACTCTTCAACGGATCAGAGCACATAACTCGAGATTGCGGCAATCACTGCGTTAGGGTGCTGATTCAAGGGTATTACTTGGAGATTATCAGAATACCCACCTGACCTTCGATCCTGGCTTCATCACCATAGAACTCCTCAACGGATGACAGCACATAACTTTAGATTGCGGCAACCAGTTTGTGTTAGGGTGCTCATTGCAAGGCATTGCTGAAAATTGCCAGTGTACACACCTGAATCTCGATCTTGGCTTCATCACCGTAGAACTCTTCAACGGATGACAGCACATAACTCGAGATTGCGGTAATCATGTTGTGTTAGGGTGCTGATAGCAGGAAGCTACTCAAACATGGCTACTTATACTCACTTGAACTTCGTTTCATATTAACACCACGTTTGCAAGAACTACCTATACCTCACAGTTTAACCCAGCAACACTAAAAAATGTGAAATAAAATAAACTTTTAACAAAAAAGTAGCAACCGACTTCAATAGTAACAGCAGTCATTCACTAAAAAGTTAATAATAATTCTATAAAGACCGATGGTACCGAAGCAACTCTTTTGCCGACTTCTTTCTTCCTGAAACATTATGTTATCTAGAAGTCGGCGTATTTCCTACGATATAGCAACATAGAAACCAATATAAGAACGCCGACTTCTAGATAACATAACGTTTCAGGAAGAAAGAAGTCGGCAAAAGTGTTGCTTCGGTACATGAAGCCTTCATGCTTCGGTACCATCGGTCTTTATAGAATTATTATTAACTTTTTAGTGAATGACTGCTGTTACTATTGAAGTCGGTTGCTATTTTTTTGTTAAAAGTTTATTAGTAACGAGAAAAGCCCGCGATACATAGATGTAGGATAGAGTAAGTATATTATATACTAAATCTATGCCGCAACTAATATCTTGGTCATCTTAAAATATATAGTGTGATAAAAATATCTATATTTATTATACAAACATACATACATATCGTCACGACATGAATCCCCGAGAGGTTATCAGAGGTGTTCTTAAATATAAACTGTGAAATGCGAGTCACAATCCACACTTAGTACACCCGCTTTTTTACCTACGATTACTACGTCCCATGGATGATAAACCCTATCGCAGTTCTTCAGGAAAAAATGTACCAACAGCCTAACGTGTCTTCCGAAACACATTATTGTACATCGCGGAGATTGAACCCACGGCCTTTGAGTTAGCTGGCGAGAGTTCTACCACTCGGCCACAGAGGCGGTCTTTATTTTAATACCTTGAAAAAATCTATATCTAAATCAAATACGAGATCGTTAGTAGTAAAATTATAATAATTATACATTCTAAAATACAAACTTTTAAGTAAAAATAATTTAGATCTAAACTAAGTAAAAATAAATAAATTACCTAAAACAAATTAAATTAAATAAAAAACCTTTTCCAAATCGCTGCCAGATGGGAGGGCACCCAAGACACTGGCAGCGTTACCTCGTTGGATGGCTAGATCGTTAGTTAGATTTCAGAAAAATATATTTGAATGAATCAGGATCGATGTAATAAAAGTCTAACAACAGGGTTTGTAAAACCTGCAGCAAGCTAGACATGGAGTCCAATTTAAAATGTCATTTATTTGTACCAATGTCGGTGGAGTACCGTTTCAGCTTGCTACTGCGTTTGCAATGACGTGATACTTTGTGAATGAAATGAAAATCCGATTGACAAGGGTTTTTATAACATGCGTTTTTTTCAAAAAATTTTAGGAATAATAAATAAAGTCACCTGCAAAAATCATTTGAGGCAGCAAATTGATGAAAGATGCATATGTTAGGGCGCTACGGAAAAAAATCGTCACTTTTAGAACTTGCATATCTACTTCAGTAAATAATGTATTATTATGATAAAATAGTATATTATTTTTGGATTCTTTTTCTAGGGATCTGTTAAAACAGAAACGCGATTGGAGAAATTCGTCTCGATAGAAATATTTATTGAAATGAGGTCTTTTTCGACACCAATTCTTCTGTTTTGACAATTTAGAATGACACATGGACTGCAATTATATTTTATTAGATGCGTTTTAATGGTATCTAGGACCTGGTTAAACGAAATTTTAATAGCAACTTTAGTACATTTTATATTCATAAAAAAAAAGATGTTTTGCTACTTTTCCACGAATCCGTCCCTTTCGCACTGAGGGTTTTTTCGCATATGGAGTAACAGGGACGCTAAAACTTTTACATATCGCCTTAAGTGTTTTGTTCTATCCGTTATTACCTATATTTGATAACATTGAATTTATAAGACAATTTTTAAAAGATAGGGTGAAGTCATGAAAAAGAAAGAAGTTTGCGAAATATTAAGTAGATAAGCATAATACACAGTATTTTATACCTATCACAATGCTCAGATATAACAGTCCTCCACACCCCATGTTTATGTAATTCAATCTGGCGAGCAGCCTCGCCCAAGAACGGGGTTTGAGTGTCGTATCGCAGTAGACCTGGATATTACACCAAACCTTTCGAGCTACCTTCGATCCTCCTGAAAAAATGCAACTATAATAATTATTTTAGAATCCATAAGCATGCAACGTTTAAAAAAAAACTGTTAATTTAAAAAGTGTACTTTATTATTTTACACAGGTGAATTTTTTTCCATCATCCATCCATCCATCAGCCTAGTTCGTCCACTGCTGAACATACGCCTTTCCAGGACTCTGCCACTCCCGGCGGTCATCCTGGAAGAATTGCCAATACTCACACACGCTGGGCAGGTGGGTTGGTGAGCGCAGTGCCGGAACCCTCGCACCAGTGACGCCGCTGCCCGTCACCAGTCTGTTCCATATAAGGCCCGGCTATTAGGGATGGATATACCGCCATCTATCGGTCCCAGGCATGGTGGGCCTCCTGGTTTTTTGCCTGTGAGCTGTCCTCTTACTCGCCCCCGAATAACTTCGAGGGGGGTCACCAAGTAAGATGGTGGTACCACCACAGTCGAGCCATTTTTCTTCGAATTTCACGAAGGAAAACAATGGCTTTTTAGCTTAGCCCGTTGAATAAAAAACTTCCCCTAGCTGCTCGCTATAAGTATCACGACACCTCAATCCCAGTACGAAAAGCGGGGTGGTGTAGCGCGTAACGAAGGTACGTTTGATATGTTAATTCAGCTAATTCGCACCTTTTCGCTGCTTTTACAAGTACAAGTGGCTTAATGTAGAAAGTAGATACGTGCCTCTACACCAACCTCCTCCGTCTAGTGTGGGGTAAGTAACACTCTTATTGCTTAAGTACAGATTGGAAGATGAATATCTAGCTGCGAAATTAAGAGGAGCCCTTTCTTCGGCGCACAGTCGCTTTGCTATTATAACCCGGAGACTGGCTTTAGTAAAGTTGATAATCGCGTGCGCCAAAATGCGCGTGAAATTATTCAGAATAAGTTTAAATTAAAATTGATTAAAATTACAATAAATTACTTTAATAAACTATGTTTTCTTGCTGTGAGTATTTACTTTAGACATACTCCTAAAACTCAAGCCACATTTGAGGAAAATTTTAAAATCATTCCAAAAAGCATCATTTTCAACAAAGTCTGTTGAGTGAAAAGAATGGAAATTTGTGGACCGAATGTTTTTGATACTATATGCATTGGTCAAGAATTGTATTCTTTTTGATTTCAAACACTTGTTTAAATCGACTCAGCTGTTTTTTTTCTGTTAGTGTAGTATTTCAATATATATCTACATGACATAAGTATATCTGTTTAGATAACAAATACGGAACGCATCGGGATCTCCCTGCGCCCGCACCCCTGTATCACCACTTAGCCGTGTGACGCATACATGGACAGACGTCGTCGATCATACTTAGTATTTTATATTGAATCCTTATAGATTAAAGTATTTGGGCAAAAACAAAGTATTTTAGATTTGAAAGAAGACCCTAAGCATCAACATATTTGGCGACCGTAACAGAAGAACACGAATTTGCAATCGACACGTCTACGGGTTTATCGTTTGGATAACTTTTCCACGACCTTTGGACCGGCAACGGCGAATATTGGATTTGGGACAAAGGAATTACAGGATTTGCAGTGTGTGATAGTGAAGTTGGCTTCTGAAGTGGAGGTTTGCTCGTTCCTTAGCTGATTCCTATATCCTTTAAACCTATTTAATCGTCTAGCTTGCTTGAGTTCAAAAATAATTCTTGTTTTTTTATCGCAAAGGCATATCCATTCAAACCGCGTTTTGTGCTGAGTTTCTCCGGCTAAGTCAAGCTACAAATATTATTTTTATTACATAAATATTAGCAAAACATAGTTTTCATATTTACTGTGAAATGAACAAAGCGTCATTGAAACTATTTTCCGCATTCCAATGCTAAAATATCTTCTCGTTTCTATATAACCTAACTAGGTACCTACTATTTTTCTATTTTACTGCAAGTAAATAAGTTTGTTTTTTTTTTCAATCGGCTTGCTACCATTTTGCAGCCGTATCGCAGATCCATTTATCCATTTAGTTTAAACATTTCATAGCTATAAATTCATTATTGCAATTGCAGTTTTAAAGACATTTAACTGAAATAAAAATACCTACCTACAACTTTCCCCGAACCTAAACAGTGAAATAGTTTTTTTTTTTTTTAAAGTGAATTTAATTGCAACTCATCTCAATTCCAGGTTGCTAAGACGAGTGCAAGCGCATTTAGGACCTAAACCTGATAAATTGCACTCTTATCTACGATTGGCCGGTGACCTGTCTATTATTGTTATCGCTCGACGTCACAACTGCTTTGAAAGGTTTGCTTTGAGTAAAGGTATTTATAAACTTGAATTTTTGTCTTCATTGCAATGACTGGCACAGATGAGTCTAGAGAATTAAAGGCTAAAAGGGCTTCTATAAAAGGAAGGTTAACTACGTTTGAGAAATATTTAGAGGAATTAAAGTTATGTACTATTATTACAAAGTTAAAATGTCATGAAACAAAAACACGATTGAAAAAGTTAGAAAAGCTATTCGAGGAGTATGATTTAATCCAAACTAGCATAGAAATTAAGCAGGAAAGTTCCGAAAATCAGGTCGAGAGGGAAGCTAGTGAGAATAGGTTTTATACATGTATTTCTGAGGCTCAAGATATGATAGAAATGTACAATAGTAGGGTTGAGGCGGACGTACAAAGCTCATGTTCGAACACAAATGTACAAAATACTAATATTAAGTTACCCCAAATTAAAATTCCTAATTTTTCGGGTGACGGATCAAATTGGTTGGAATTTCACGATACGTTTTCTTCGTTGATTCACAATAATGAATCAATTGCAAGTATTAATAAGTATCAATATTTGAAAGGTGCAATTACCGGTTCCGCAGCGTCTGTGATCGCAAGTTTAGAAATATCGAGCCGTAACTATGAAGTCGCCTGGAAACTTCTGTGCGATCGTTTTAATGATAAGCGTAAGCTAGTGTTTACTCACCTTAAGGCTTTGCTCGACGCACCGAACACCAGTGGAGATTTTTCTCTGCGCATTTTAGCCGATCATATTGCGAAACATTTAAGAGCCTTAAATACTCTAGGTGAAAAAACTGAGAATTGGGATATTCTGATTATATTTTTATTCTCGACCAAGTTGGATAGTGTTACTAGCACAAAATGGGAAGAATATAAAGGGTCTTTATCTGACGTACCTAACTTGGAAAATTTCTATACATTTTTGCGTATGAGAGCGGATGTTCTCGAGGCGACGGCAGCAAGTAGCAGCAAGCCGAGTTTTGAACAGCAGCCATCGCAGCAACAGCCGCAGCTGATGCAATTTAAGCGCATAAATAAACAACAAAGGTCGTTTGTTGCTGCTACTTGTGAGAGTGACAAAAACAACAAGTGTTTTGTGTGTAATGGTGAGCATTTAATTTATTATTGCGAAAAATTTTTGGCGATGTCACCGGCAGACAGATTCAATTTGGTCGTGAAAAATAGGCATTGTATCAACTGTCTCCGTAGCGGACATTTAGCCCCTCAATGTAAGTCTACATCTTGCAAATTATGTAAACACAAACACAATTCGCTTTTACATTTTGAGAAACGGACTGGCGAGAACAAGCAATTGGTTTCTAGTCCGATTTCATTATCAACTTGCATTTCTAATCAAGTTTTATTATCGACAGCTATTGTCAAGGTATCATGTACTAATTCAAATGATTTTGTTGAAGCACGCTGTTTGCTTGATTGCGGGTCACAATCGTCTTTTTGTAGTCAGGATCTAAAAAATAAACTGTGTGTCCAGACTGAAAACGTGAACTCAGTTTGCGTAACAGGAATAAACAGTATATCGTTTGAAGCATTACAGCGCTGTAATATCAAAGTACAGTCGCGCACAAATGCGTTTAGCACGTCAGTCAATGCATTTGTTATCAATGATATAACCAGTTCACTTCCAAGTCATGAAGTGGATGTATCGAAAATCAAGTTGCCAAAAAATTTAACTCTTGCTGATTGTACCTATCACATACCATCGAAAATTGATTTGTTGTTAGGAGCAGATGTTTTTTGGGGAATATTATGTTCTGAACAGATAAAGTTAGGTCGAGACTTACCTATTTTACAAAACTCCATGTTTGGTTGGTTAATATCGGGACCAGTCATGTGTAGCGGTAATGATAATAATCATAAAAAAGTCGTTTGTAATTTCAGTCATGAAATCCAAATACAACTTAAAAAATTTTGGGAACTTGAGGAAGTTCCTCAAAAGCCAGCAATGTCTCAGGAGGAGAAGGAATGCGAGCGGCATTTCGAGCAGCACACTCGGCGGCTTGAGGACGGCCGTTTCTGCGTCACGTTGCCTTTGAAATCGAAGCCAGAAACATTAGGAGATTCGTATTATATGGCACGTAAAAGGTTTGAATCATTAGAGCGACGTTTTCGAAAGCAACCTGACGTAAAAACCCAGTATGTAAAGTTTTTAAACGAGTACGAAGTTCTCGGGCATCTGTCAAGGACTGAGAGACCTGAAAACGCTGTATTTTTGCCACATCACCCGGTATTGAAAGAACAAAGTGAAAGCACAAAATGTAGAGTAGTTTTTGACGGTTCGTGCAAAACTACTTCCGGTCTCTCACTTAACGAAATAATGATGGTAGGACCTACTCTTCAAGATGATATTTTCTCTATTTTGATCCGATTGAGACAGCATGCGTTTATTTTTACCGGAGATATAGAGAAATTTTACAGGCAAATATTAATTGAACAAAAACAGAGACATCTTCAAACAATTTTATGGCGAGAAAACGAGTGGGAACCCATTAATTATTTGCAGTTAAATACTGTGACATATGGTACCTCGTCCGCCCCGTATCTAAGTACAAGATGTGTCGTGCAACTAGCGATTGAATGCAAGGATCCGTTGATAAGCGACATAATAAGACATGACTTGTATATTGATGACCTAATAACCGGTCATTCCAATGAAACCGAATTAGGTAATATTTACAAATGTGTAACTGCACAACTTGCATCAGCCGGTTTCAATTTACGTAAAGTAAGAAGTAATTCGGCTTCATTGATGAATTTAATCTCAAATGAATCAAATATTGAAAACACTCAAAATAATTTGAAAATTTCCACTGTAACTAACACATTAGGTATCGAGTGGGATCCTAATTCTGATTCGATCATTATCGCGGTCGAAAAATCATCTAAATTATATGAACAATGTAATGATGTTATTACAAAGCGTATAGTTCTATCAGTGTCATCAACTATATTTGATCCACTAGGGCTATTAAGTGTATGCGTTATTACGTGTAAAATCATTTTGCAGAAGCTGTGGCTTCAACAAATTGGGTGGGATGAACAGATTCCTCAGGATATTGCCGAAATGTGGCTAAAAGTTATTCACAATTTAAAGTATATTGAGCGTCTGTCAATCCCACGCCAGGCTATCTGCACCAATCCTATTAAAATCGAGTTACATACATTTTGCGATGCATCAATGAGTGCATACGCGGCTTGTGTCTATGTACGTTCGATAGATGCATTGGGGCACATAACAGTACGGCTTTTATGTGCAAAATCAAAGGTTTGCCCTCTGAAAACGTCTACTATACCTAGACTTGAGCTGTGTGGAGGAGTCTTAGCCGCTCGCCTATGTAAAAAGGTAACGGAATCACTGCGCTGTCTAGCAGATAAGAAAGTTTTTTGGTGCGACTCGAATGTGGTATTAGGTTGGCTGAATACTCCACCGCACAAGTTAAGTACGTTTGTGTCACATCGCGTAGCTGAGATAAACGAGTTGTGTGCAAGTAACTGCGTGTGGATGTACGTGCCTTCATCGCTGAATCCAGCTGATCTCGCATCACGTGGTGTGTACCCCGAGGAGGTACCGCATCTTTCGTTGTGGTGGGATGGGCCTACATACCTAAAAAGCGCACAAGATCAGTGGCCTGACCAGCAGAGCGTTGTTTCGCAAATCAATTTACCTGAAGTGAGAGTCCACTTTTCAAATATTGATACAAATCCGAAGTCAATTGTAGACTTTGAGCGATATTCGAGTTTCATAAAATTACGTCGTGCTTTTGCGTACGTCTGTCGATTTATTAATAATATATGCAAAAAGAATATAAAAATAACTGGACTTTTGACCGTTGAAGAATTAAAGAATAGCGAGTTGAAGCTAGCTCAGTTTTCACAACTTGAATGTTTTTCCATTTATAAAAATAATTTAAAATCATTACCTGCATTGCATAATTTAACCCCGACAATTGATGAACAGACAGGCTTGATTCGTGTTGGGGGGAGGCTAGAAAACTCCGACTATAGTTTTGACAAACGGCACCCAATCGTGTTAAGTAGTAAACATCGGTATACAGAGTTAGTCATGAAATATTATCACATCAAATTAATGCATGCAGGACCGCAACTGCTTCTTTCAGTTGTAAGAGAACAATACTGGCCCATTGGTGGCCGATGCTTAGCAAGAAGAATATGTAATAATTGTTTGAAATGCAAACGAATGAAAGGAGCAGCTGCAAAACAAATCATGGGTAACTTACCTTCGATTAGATTATCACCTGGATATCCTTTTGAAATAACAGGAACAGATTACGCAGGTCCTTTTTTAATCCTTAACAGGAAGGGTCGCGGCGCCAGGTTAATTAAATGTTATCTCTGTGTTTTTATTTGTTTCAAGGTTAAAGCTGTCCATTTCGAGTTGGTCAGCGACTTAACTACAGAAGCATTTATACTGGCCTTGCGACGCTTCATGTCTCGTCGAGGAAAGCCTCGCGAGATATTTTGTGACAACGGCACCAATTTTGTCGGTGCAAACCGAGAAATTGCTGCTCTTGTCAAAAATTGTTCCGATTCTGTGTCAGATCTGGCCGGTGAAGGCATAAAGTTTAAGTTTTCGCCAGTAAATGCGCCCAATTTTGGGGGTTTGTACGAAGCAGCTGTGAAGTCCGCAAAATTTCATTTAAAAAGGGTTGTAGGTAGCGCTCATTTTACATTTGAGGAACTCACGACATTGTTTTGCCAAATAGAGGCTATTTTGAACTCGAGGCCTCTAATGCCAATGTCCCCTGATCCAAATGACCTTTGTCCTTTAACTCCCGGGCACTTTCTCGTAGGAAGACCGCTTACGTCACTGCCTGCCCCTGATCTTCAAGATGTAAATCCCAGCCGTCTTCACAGATACGCCCTTATTGAGCAAGCAAGGCAGCATATGTGGAGCAGATGGAGCCGTGAATATATCTGCGAGCTGCAGCAGCGGACTAAATGGCAGAACAGACAACCTGACATCAAACCGAATCAATTGGTTCTTATTAAAGATGAATGTAGCCCGCCTATGAAGTGGCCATTAGGAAGAATTACTAACGTTTACAAGGGATCTGATGGTGCATGTCGTGTAGCAGACATCAAGACAAGCAAAGGAATCATACGGCGAGCAATCAACCGAATTTGCCCGCTAATCGACATTCTCTAAGAAGAACAGAACTTTCATCACTTTCAAGGAGGCGGAGATTGTTTAGATAACAAATACGGAACGCATCGGGATCTCCCTGCGCCCGCACCCCTGTATCACCACTTAGCCGTGTGACGCATACATGGACAGACGTCGTCGATCATACTTAGTATTTTATATTGAATCCTTATAGATTAAAGTATTTGGGCAAAAACAAAGTATTTTAGATTTGAAAGAAGACCCTAAGCATCAACAATATCAGTATGATGTCTACGGGTAGGTATTGCAAAATGTTTCGTGGCACTCGTAGTTTCGTAGCGCGCTTCTATTAATTAATTTATTTATTTTATTTATTTATGTACAGAAATCAACAGCGACATATAATAAGGATAAAACAAATAACATATAACTTAATATTAAGGCCAATTATAGATTTCAATTTTGGTTAATTTTTACATAAAATAATTGTTCTTAAACAGCAAATTACTTAAATTATAAAACAAATACAAAAAAAACAATACAAACTTGAAATAACCTAACAGTTTATAAGGGAAGGGGACTACATTCGCTCAGTTATCAATCTGGAGGTATTGTTGGAAAAGAAATTAAATTTTCAACATATGTATTTATTTGTGAAATCTCATTTAAGGGTCGATTCTCCGGGTTCGTAAAAAAATATTAAGAAATAATTATAACGGCCAAAACACAAATTTTAACTAAGACAATTGTTAAAAGTTTGCTATATGCAAAACCATATTTTTAATGATAATATGGTAGCTTCAAAATAATTGGACTTTCCATAGCGTGATATAAGATTATTTTAGGAATTTACGGTTGGTATCACGACTATGGAAAAGCCAATGGTTCTATTGCTATTGTAATATCATTAAAATCATGTTTATGCATATAAACTTTCATCAATAAGTTTTCTTAGCTAAAAGTTGTATTTTGGCAGTTATAATTATTTCTTAATATTTTGTTACACATCCGGAGAAATGACCCTTAAGGTTAAACGTCAGTCGCTTAGCGCAAAGTGCAAAACTTAACATTGTTTTTCTTGTTAAGAAATAAAAACACTGAAAATCATTTTGGTATGTGGTATTTGTCGCCAATAGTTCAGTATTAGTGAGGTTTATAAAGCAAGAGTTTAAAAAGGTAACCTCAACGAAGTTTGTATCGGGTATTTCCAAAAATAAAAAACACTTTTTCGTAACCATATCTTTTCACAAGATCAGTAGTTTCATTCCCCACCCGAAAGTTCGAAGTGTAAAGTATTTATAATGTAACCAATTTGCGACACTTCTTCCGCGATAGGTATCTACCATAAACTAATTTTAATATTTAAAATGGCGACATTACCCCCGCGCTCCTCGCCGCCGTGAGCTGAATATGAAATAGAAAAGACTAACACCATCCGCCATATTGCTTTTAGCACCCTTTCATGGAAAACAAGAATTCACGATTAATGGCTTTCTGAAGAGCTTTGATTGAGGTGTAAATTATTTAAATTGTTTATGGAAGTGAAATTATTAAAGATACACTCGTAGATTGATAAGATAGTGTTTGGAGTAACAATTATATTATTTATGTTCTACATACCTATTTTATTTAAACCTTTTATTTTTATCGTTAAACCTTTTTTAGTTTTACTTATGCTTTGATTTTTAATTATATAGATATGACTAATATAGGCATCCACCGAAAATCAGGGTCATGACGCAAGTGGAGACCTATTTGGATTTTTAATAGTCATTAGTTGTTAGTTGTGAGTAAAAATGTTAAAATATTAAATAAAGCTATTCTATTTTATTCTATAAATAAGTAAATAACGACACTTTAGCTTCATATTTAATCACATATTTTACTCTGTGATCTCAATTTATACTAATAATAAAATAGGTAGTATAAAAGTGGTATCTGTACATTGAATATTTTTGCAAAAATTTGAATGAATTTCATATAAGTATTGTGCAGAGACCAAATCTAATGTTTTCCAACTTTTTCGAGGACTCAAAATTAACGCCAAGCCGAAAATTGTCGAAACTACTCAAAGATTGAAAGACACTTCTACGCGAGCGAAGCTGCGGAGAAAAGCTAGTCAAAAATAAATTGGTAAAATTCGAGTACCTAAATTGTACTAAGGTTTGAAAAAAATCTCATGTTGTATTGCCAAAAATATTAAGGAAAGATTTTACCAATTTAAAAAGGCCTAAACGCCTTACCATCTTATTCACGTTAAGGGTCGATTCTTCAGATTTGTAACAAAAATAATAAGAAATAATTATAACGTCCAAAATGCATCTTTTAGCTAAAAACATTGATGTATTTTTCTGAGGCTGAGAAAGATGTATACATGGTGTAATCGTTAAGTGTGACCAGGCGATTATTCCGTAACTATTACAGATATCAAAAAAAATTTAAACTGATATCGAAAGTACGTTACCTAATCAGTAAAATGACATCAATATTTTTTTGAAATTCAAACGAGACGTATCCAAAATTTTGACATTAAACATTCCCATACATTTAGTATGAGATTAGTAGAAAGGTTTTTGTTTCCTTATTTTAAAAGGTTATTTTAGCTTAGTACTGATATTAAAGGAAACTGTTTATTAAACTAACAAAGTAATAATACTATCTTTTAATTGAATAATATTTATTTCTTAGTAAGTACAAAATTTTGTATTCAAAGCAGATGTTCGAAGTGACGTCCTTGTTGTGCGATACAATGTATGGGAATGTTTAATGTCAAAATTTTGGATACTTCTCGTTTGATTTTCAAAAAGTTATTGATGTCATTTTACTGTTTATAATAGGTAACGTACTTTCGATATCAGTTTAAATTTGTTGATATCTGTAATAGTTACGGAATAATCGCCTGGTCACACTTAACGATTACACTCTGTATACAAATAAGTAGTTTAATTTGCAAATGCAAAATATTTTTTATTATATTATAGTAGCTACAAAATAATTGGTTGTTTTTAATTATTTTGGAACTTTATATACTATTATATCATTAAAAATATGTTTTTATTTGTTCGCTATTTGCAAATGTTCTTAGCTAAAAGTATTATTCTGGGCGTTGTAATTATTTCTTGAAATATTGTTACAAATCCGAAGAAACGCCTCTTGAGGAGTTCCATTAGTTACTGCCTTTATCACCAACTCATGGCCCAAGTAGAAAACAGTGGCAAAGTCACCAAGTCTCATCTCAATCCGTTATTTATTCAAGCTCCAATTGCGTATGTTCGCTGCGTGCTCCTCTAAGTGGATCTCCATTTTAACTCCTGAAACGAGCCAGTTGAGGCTTTCACTCGAATCTCAGCATTTGCATGATTGGTATTACGCTGATTACCTCCCCCTCCTCCGGCCTTGGCCCACGCCCCTCCCCCCTCATCTGAAAGTGCCGTTTATTACTCAAAGCGTATGCAAATCGTCATTTTAGAGTTTTAGCGAGTGTATGTTCGTCACACCGAAATCTGAGTGTTTCTCTGTTGACGCTGCGACTTGTTAATGTGCTGAATGTAAAGTTCATACACTCAGGGATATATTTAGAGGAACGCAAAAAATTTGTGAACTCGCTCGAATTTTTCACGTTTCTTGAGTATATGTTAGTTTTTTGTATTACTTTTTCCGAAAATAAGTAATCTTTATTCTAACTTTATGTAATGTTTGGACAAATAAATTACTTACAATAATCAAGTAGTAATAACTCAGAACAATACATCAATAAGCAACATTTTTCAACATTTACTGAACTTTCAATTCTCTAATGGAACATTAGGTACAAAAGGAACCTTTATGATGAGACTCCGTTGTCCGTCCGTCCGTCCGTATGTCACAGCCTCATACCTTTAGCACCGTTAAAGATAAAGACATGAAATTTGGCATAAAAATAGCATTAATTTGCCCACATATCACGGTGCTGGTTTGTTTACTGGTGGCACTTGTCATTCCAAGCGGAAAAACACGCAGTGCGAGAGGGACCGATTCAGGGAGAAAGATAAAAAAATTGCTTTTTTATTTAAAATATATTAAAAAAATGACTAGAAAAATTTCCAATTACCAAAATGTAGATATTGTTAAAACCCATGTAATAAGATATGTTTGGGGTCTTTACATGATAATTATTTGTCAAACTATGAGAAAGCGTGTGTTTGAAGACCTCATTTTAATAATTATTTCTATCGAGTGAAATTCTAGAAATTTACCCGAATTCTAGAAAAAGGTTCGCTTAAATTATTATCGCAAAATACCTAGTAGCTTCTTACTGAACGTAGTAAAACGACTCCAAAAAGTGTCAATTCTTCGCGGCGTCGCCTTAAGAACCCGGTCCGCGACGACGACAGTTTTGATGCAAAGCATTTTGTTAAACATTTTTCTGGCCTTTATCGCGATGTTTTTGGAAAAACCAAGGACATACACCACTTCATATTGGTCGTTTAAATGAATGCCTAAAATTGTTTGATTAAACTGTTTCTCTTTTGCAAATAAATTTTGGTACTTACGAGCCCGTTCCGAATAGTTCTTCATAATGTCTAAGTACCAAAATAATTCGCAAAGGAGAAACAATTCAATCAAATAAATTTTAGGACTTCATTTAGACGGCCAATATGAATTGGTGTATGTCCCTGGTTTTGACAAAAACATCGCGGTAAAGATGAGAAAAATATTTAAAAAATACTTCGCATCAAACGGACGAAAGATACGGAGCGGGTTCTTAAAAATTTGTAGAATCTCTAGTAAAGATAGCATAGGTAAAATAAACAAACATCCAGCATAAATTAAATAAGCGGCAGTTATTATTTTGAAGAGTTAGCCCTTGCTCAGTTCTACAGAAAGTGCTCCGAAAGTGTCGTTTATGTAACTCAAAGCGTATGCAAATGTATGTTTTAAAATTTTAGGGAGCGAACGGCGCTTTACTCCCTAAAGCATTTGCGAATATCAAAATGTAAATTTACCCTTTTATGTTTACAAATCTTGTAAATGAATGCTCTCATTTTATTGGCTTTCGTCCGGCACATAAACATTGACTGATGTTAATATTCCGTCAGCGTGACTTTGGAATAAAAATATGAAAAAATATTTTAGCGAAAAATACTGAATTTTAAATGGCCTTTCTGTTCGCGAAGCTGCGTTGCGAAAGTCAAGGAACAAGAGGCGCTGAGCGCAAAAGAAGTGTGATCCGAATTAAAATTTTCGATATTCTTTATGATAAATTGATGTTTAGAACCACACACACACACCCTCTCGCACACACACACACACCCTCTCTCACACACACACACACCCTAACACTCACACCCTTACCCTCTCACACATCACTACACACTTAATTAAACTATGATTGTTACTCCTTAAATATAGCTGTAAAAGTATCACATAAGTAAAAGATTTAACAAAATGTATAAATACTGAAATTACTACGCGAGAGCGATTTTCAAAAGGATAGATGTTGGTTACACCACTATTGCGCTTAGCGCCTTATTATCCTGCCTAGCACATTGTAAAGGTCGAGCAATCTTGTTGAGCCGTGTTGTTTTATACTAGCTATTACCTGTACCTAAGTATTATAATATATGTTATGCCTATTATTATATATGTCATAATACTATTTTATTATACCTACATACAGGGTGTTGATTTGTTTCACAACTTCCACCAAAAGGATGCTTTTTTGCTTATCCCAAAAATACCTTGTTTCGTTTGTCCTATAATTTTATTAAAGTATGAACAAAGTGACGTGACTGAGACAGCTTGTCGCAAGCATCCCCGTTGAAGGACGCCGCCGCTATGTCCGAAATTATGCAACAATACAAGGTCATTCCTCAGCTAAATTCCTCATGAAGACTCAGTATCAGTATCAAGGTTCGATTACCCTTTTTGTGAATTTCATACATACATATGCTCACGTCTGTCTCCCAGAGGGGTAGAGAGTACAGATTTCCATCTGCTACGATTCAGACACACCTCTTTCGCCTCTTTCACATTCATCAATCTAGTCATACAAGATTTTCCGGGTCTTTTTGACATTGTCTTCTTTAGTATGTCGCCAATTTGCTCAGCATACGTCCTTCTAGGGCGGCCTGGTCGAGCTGTACCTTCCACGTGCGCACTGTAAATTTCTTTCGTCACTATACTTTCATTCATCCTCTGTAATTTCGTGAATTATTATTTTTTTGTTCGATACAAACGCAAGACCAGATGAAAGTTCATATTTTTTTTGCGAAATTAGCAAATTCAATACTGATCACCTTAATATCTATCACCTTATATAAACATGATTTATTAAAAAAAAAGTAATTTTTTTTGATAAAAATATCAAGTATTTTAACACCCCTGTGACGAAAGTTGCGGATCAAATCAACAGTCTGTATAGTACATTGATACACAATATTCGTGTTTATTTGAGACACTTGCCTTCAACTCTTGTAATATTTAGTAACAATCAGACCATAATATCTGAGCTATTTCCTGCGGTAAAGTGAGAAGTAGGAAGACGGCGTCAGTCGGCTGCGCCCGCGCAGTGCGCCGATCACTCTCAGACGATCGAGTTACCTCCTGCTTGCCAAACTATGCCGCTGGTAATGATACGATTAATAAGGTATTACTGTGAGAAAGACGTTTTGAGTCGTTTCTGGTGTGACTGTAATCGATCACGTTCATTATAACCACAATACTAAGTTATTCATGGGTTGAAACCGATTGTGGTTAAGTTATAAATACTTTTTAACTTGAGCAGCTATACGATTATTTATTTTACTGTTACTATGTTACATTGAATGCAAGACAGACCTTTTTAGGGTTCCGTACCAAATGGCCAATCGGAGCCCTATTAATTTCACTCCGCTGTCCGTCTGTCTGACCATATGTTACGGGTCTCTAGCTCTTAGACGGAATGAGATAGAAACCTGAAATTTATATATGTTATGTAAAATGTTGACTCAAAGCCGAATTTAAAATTTAAAATGTAATTAAATTATTTTTAGGGGGGCCTCATACATGAAAATGGAGCCAAAAAAATATTTTTTTTCTTAATTGGGATGTCATTGTCTAGAACTCAATGTATTTTTTTTATCTTAAAATATAAAGAAATGGGAGGCTATCAAAGTTGCCATTTTAGACCATTTTTGTTACGGGGTCTACCTCAAAGGCTAAAGCAGTAAGGAATTTGAAATTTCTGTATATTATGTACCATATGCTGTATTTAAACCACAAATACTAAAAAATCGGACAAGTGCGTGTCGGGCCACTCGCAGTGTAGGGTTCCGTAGTTGCCCTGCACAATATGCGGACTTCTTCTCCAAGTACATTTTATAAGTTTGTCGACTATACAGATCGCGCCAAACTTCTAGTACGCTCGGAAGTTGCTCTTCCCAAGAACGGCCCATACATTTTGTTCCTGCTGATGCGAATCGCCCCGTGTTTAAAGGGGACTAAAAGTTTGGCGCGATCTGTACTCGTTAACTTGTAAAGCCTACTTAGCTGTGATAGTTTTCCTTTTAATTTTGTCATGTATACTACTGCCATGATTTTTTTCACGTCTCCAAATACAACCGTTTCGCCGGCAGGGAGAGGGGGGACACTTGACTCTAACAAAAATTATTCATATTCATATTCTTTATTGTACACACAAAACATCATTTTTACATAGTACTTAGATACATCATGTACAGAGGCGAGCTTATCTCTAAAAAGAGATTTCTTCCAGCAAACCCGGATTGAAAAAAGAGAAGTAATAATAAAAATTAACAATTTTAAGCTTAATATTTCGCAAACAGAAACCTGGATCGAAAAATGATCTTCTCACACCCCCAATATTTTTAAATTACTTACCTAACGACACCCCACACTAGGGGATAGACGAGAAAAAGAAATCATCCCCACCTTACGTGTTGGGGAGGTACCCAAAAAAAATTTTACTATACCACTTTATCGGCGTGATAAATATGTATACCAAATTACAGCTTTCTAGTACGAGATACCAATAGTCTGTAAGCTAAGCCGCGGACAGACAGACAGACAGACAGACACAGACGGACATGGCGAAACTATAAGGCTTCCTTGTCGTTGACTACGGAACCCCAAAAACGCCGATTTGTAATGTAGTTTTAAAGTTACGTCCCCGAATATTCAACCAACCTAATTTTGCAGTTTTTATGTCTAACAGAATTAGAGCATTACCTAAAATTAAATTAATATCTAGTTTGAAATAATTGGTCATATGTACGGAACCCTAAGAGAGCAAGGCCCGACTCGCACTTGGAAGGTTTTTTTCGTGTTTTATCTTTTGAACGTACAATTACGTAGTATTTGTTGCATCTGACTAAGTGGTTGCACATAACAATTAGATGTATCGTTTGCTTACTAAAATGGTCGTTAGAATAGAAAACTACAGCTGAGGCTAAACAAAAAAATAGGTCGTTTTGTTATGAATATTTTTATTTATTTTATTTATTACACTTTTTGTACCTTTACAAACATAATTCACAACACATTTTCACATAAAAGACAGACATTGTGTACAAAGGCGGCACTTTTTGCTAATAGCAATATCTTCCAGGCAACCTTTGGGTGGAATGAAAAAGATGTTAACGATAAAAAGGGTAGCGTTAATGCTAAGAAAAAAGCAACTTGCTAATTTTAACCAAAATGTAATAATCTAATATATATTTTATATTTAACATAAATAAAAACACATACACATACAACAATTAATTATTTGTGTTTTCTTGACCCGCTCTAGGTAAACGCAACAGCTGTAGCTAGCGAGACGTTGACGTAAGTAACTGAAACTTGATTTAGATAACGTAGAAATACAAAATTTTCATAACAAAATGACGTACATTTTTGTTCAGCCTCAGTTTTAGTTTTCTATACTAACAACTCTTTTAGTAACGAAAGGCCTTATGTTACAAATTTTATTATTATAAATATTTATTTGTTTTATTTTAGGTTATTTAATTGAGTTTTTATTTCAAGTGATGCTTTATATTGAATACTAACTGAGTTCTACCAACACCTACTGTCAGTGTACATTAGACGGTGTTGGTTCTACACCATTATATCCGTGTTCTACACCAAAGCCCTCGCGCGTACATCGCGCCATGTGGAGGTAACACACGCTCTTGGTGCCTCATCTAGCCCCGTAGCATAATGTATTAACGCGCGCGACGCGGCTTAGTTGAATCACAGGTACGAAGAACGTGACATACTGTTTAATTGCAAAAACATCGTGTCACGCTCCTCGCACCTGTGATTCAACTAAGTTGCGTCGCGCGCAATTAAACATTATGCTACGGAGCCTGGACAAGACATATCGTAGGTATCGGGAACAGTCAGATAGGTACATATCTACTATAGATGTCTACGAATTTGAAGGTAATCAATACCAGACAGAAATCAATAGGTAAATAAGTATTACTCTTTTTTTGCCACAAAATACCTATCAAAGCATTTTTACTCTCAAATTACAATGGTTAGTTACACAAATGCCTTGACCGAATCGTTCGATCTTACACTGTGATCGCAGTAGACAAGAGACGGCGATTTTGAGACACTATAAAATACACGTATATTGTTTTGTATTTATGGATTATAAAGGTGTTGTATACCTTATCCTTCCCTAGTCGTGATCAACACGAAAGCAGCAACTTTAGAGCGTAGCTCTTTCAAATTATCAAGTAGCAAACAAGAATAGGATTTTTTATTTAGTTTAGTTTATTTTTATAAGGTATAGGTTTTATAAGAGTTTTATTTAGGTAAGTGTTTTGTTTTAGTTAAGTTTTATTTTGTAGATAGATTTTAAAGTGTTTGATTGTTATTTAAGTATTATTTTATTCAATAATTATAATTAATAAAAATATATAAAAAAAAAAAAAGAATAGTGATTAAAACTTACATATCTCTACTCTATCCGAAGTTGGATTGTGCTTTAATCAAAAAGGATTTCGTTTAGTAATTTTTTTTCAGGTCTAAATTCTTTTAAACTACCTTTACTTTAGCAAGTTAAGAATACCAAAAACCAGGTTAAGTATTCTCAAAATTTGTTTGTATTAAGTATGCCTACAGTTAAATCCAAAAATCTCTTTTTACTGTACTCTGATTATTTGAAAGCTAAGGTAGATAGGTAGAAAGCCTAACATAAACAAGGATAAAGAAAAAACGACAAGCTAAGAAAATATCAAGTAATCTGGCATTAACCAAATCAAACTAAAAAATCACTTAATATTAACATGTATTAAATAGTAATTCACCTTCAGTAATTCAGCTTCAAGTGATTTTGTACTCAATTATGTTTTCAGAACTATGTTTTTCTTTTTTAACAATAATAGAGCACTTTATAAGCTTTGATTTTAAATTATTCCGCGTCTCTTGTCCACTCTGTCTATACCTATAAAATATGAGATGTCTTGGTGACGAGGTGTTGGTTACAAAATGTCAAATTTTGTTCGTTGAAGCCTGTCTGTGGTGCAGTGAGCTAGAAGAACGCGCGTTACGCTATCTTCGAGTCACCTTAATGTCTTAAAAGCATCTGAATTCTGGTTTGATTAACTGTTAATTTATACTTAAAGTTAATTCATTTTTTTAGAATAATTAGAACGAACAAGTTTTTAACATAAATTGTGATTTCGTCGCCATGTAAGGATACCCTTATTTTGTTCGTTTATTGATTAAATGTATAAAATGAAAGATTTGAAAAAAAACTTCGTACGAAACCTATACTATAATACACTATATATAATATATATATACTATAATATACTATACTATATATATATATATATATATATATATATATATAGTATAGTATATTATATATACTATTGTATATTATATTCGCCTATACTATAATATACTATAATAGACACTATAATTAGATAAGGTTCAAAACTTCATCCAGTTTACTGTCGAGTAGCAGGGTGGAAAAAACCTTCAACAACAACAGCCTGAGAGTTTCAACACGCAAACATGTAGGCTGACTTTGCATGATATAACCAATTCATACTAGCCTTCAAATTCATTTGCCCCTATACAGTGAAATCCGTTTAGTACGACTCTGTTTAAAACGACCAACCGTTTTCAACGACGTAGACGCAACCTTAGGTTATTGTACAATTTACTACGAAGGAATATCAGTTCGTTCTGTGCGTCGTTCGGTTAGTACGACGTAATATCATCGGTCTCTTGACCGTCGTTATATCCGGATTGTACTGTACTTGCTTAAAGATCAACCCCGAGTCAATTAAAGTTTTCATTTCACAGAAAGGATCATTGCACGTTGAATGAATGAATGAAATGAACCGTTCCCAGCGTGGCTTGACCAGACTCGATTAAGGCGCTTAATATCGCCAAATGGGTACTTTCTAAAGCCTACTTCTCTTTTATGGCCAAACCAAAAATATTGAAAAAATGTATTATGGATTATCTACTCTAGGAAAACATATGCAACATTTTCTTTTTCGTACCACCAAAACTTCTATATGAAAAATTGTTTTAACTCGATGGTGTTTTTTGGCTTGAATTCCCTACTGCTGCTAAGCAGTTTGGTCGATTTAATTCATTTATGCTTTGATAAATATATAAACATAACATAGGATTATTCAATCGAACAATCACGTCCAAGTGAAAAGTATTATTTTCTCGTATTTCGCCCTATTAAGGACGCAGAGAGCGTCATAACAGCCACCACGCATTTTGCGCTGAACTGAACGTTATTTCAATGTGATTTCCGTCGATGTTCGTACAGACAAACATCGAGCTGCTAATTTGGCGACGGTAATCGCCTTAACGAATTAACCCAAGGATTTACACTAGCCCTTGAAGCCCAATGTTTTATGGGACTACAGAAACTATTGCATATACAAGAGTAGACCAGGGGGCGTGGTAATGGTAGGGAAGACGTGCTCTTTCGATGTGGAAAGGACACAGAGTAACGGATATGCATCCTAAAGAACGCCTTGGATCTGTGGAGAGACGGGTAATATTTATCTATGGATGGGCACCTTTTGGACCATTTACCGTGGCTCCAGTGAATTTGGCTATATCATGCAAAGTCATCTTATATGTCAAGTTTCCATCCCAGGGCCGCGTATCTACCGTTGCGTTACAGACTTACGCCACGGTACCCGAATTTTGCTAGAGCGGCAGGGGAGGTGGAATCCGTGTAAAATGGTAATGGTATCTACGTGGTTGCTCAGTTGATCGACGCCTGTGCCACAAGCATTGACTAGAATGCCAAGTCGGAAACAAATGGCCGTTTATTCAGTACCGATTGTAATAGCTGATGGCATTACTGCAGCCAGCATCCAGCTCCGTGCTCCCAACAGCAAGGAGACAAAGCTTGACTTCATGACATTTCTATTTTAGTTTCAATCAAGATTTATGCACGTTAAGTTATTATTATTATTTATTGCATTCGCCACAAGAAAACTTAGGCCAGGGGGTCCCAATCTTTTTCAGCCCGCGGCGCAGTTAAAAATTTAGTATTTTGTCACGGCACCCTACCCTAGAAAGGCTATTTGAAAAAGATACAGTCGTAAGAAATAGGTACCTACAATATTAGTAGTTAGGTTAAGTAGTAAGGAACAAAAATTAAAATATCTACACTATGAAATTGAGTTTTTTTATTATAGAAGAATTGAAACAGAAAACAACGGCGACGCGCGCTACGTAAATAGGTACCTCTTGTCTTTACCGATGCGAGCGCTGAAAAAAGGTACCCGCGAATATTTGTGGTTTCGAATAATGATAGAGGATCGACTCACGGCGCCCCTCTTTACTTTCTACGGCGCACCAGGACGCCGCAGCGCACACTTTGGGAAACCCTGACCCCCCTAGACAAAAATGATAGTAACGCCAGTAATCGAATCTAGATCTCAAGATTGAGAGGCCAGCATTCTACCCTTAAACGCCGAATGGTTACAATTATATTATTTTTCAATGCAAGTGCTAGTAAAGGCCCACTTTTTATGCATCAAAACTGAACAGAAAGTCGATTATTTTGCCCTAGGGCTTTATTATTATTATTCTTTAATAGTAGTTTATGCTAAAAGGGCGAAAAGGAATAAATTATGAGGACGATTTAAAAACGTGATTTAAAACACGTGTTTTATTTCCTCACACTATGCATTGAAAAACGTAGTATGATACACAGGCGTAAGAGCAATAAATTACTCGGTTACGTTAAATCGCCCTCGTAATTTATTCCTTTTCGCCCTTGTAGCATAAACTACTATTATTAGATTTATTAGCTTTTTAGTCGTAGTATTGTACTAAACCCTCTTGTACGCCCTATTACTGCTCACACTGAACTCCATCGACCCGAATAACAACCCGCTTACAACCTACATAGCTTAACGTTTGGTGCTTAATAGAAATGATTTTAACAGATATATGGCCAAAGTGTGATCGTCAGATTAGAACCTTACGTAGCGCCTTAAGTAGAACCCAAATTCTTTAAAAGTGATTCAGAGATGAAGATAGCTAACAACCCTTATTAATAGTCCTGTTCTAAATTATAACTTATCTTTCACGTGCTAAGTAAATTGGACATAAAATAATTAAAACCAAATTAGTAGATTTAGATAGTAAAATCAGAGAATATAAAGTATTGGTAAAATGTTCAGATTAGAAATTTCACTGTTTGTCAGTTAAGCCAATATATGAAAGTCATAGAGATAACACTTTGTAAACAAATCTAGATGTAAAATTCATTAATGTTACAATAAATAAAAAGGTGAATAAAATCTCTGTAGCAATTCTGCGCCAGTCAGCCTCTTAAGAGGCTATGTGAATTTACTATGTTAGACTATACCCGCTACTTTAGACGATACATCACATACATATTTTGTTTGAGTATGTTATGAATAAAATGCATTATTATTAATTTTTTTTAATAACCACTACCAATAATTGGGGATGGATGAGATGAGGTATTTCTGAGTTTGAAATTTAATAATTTATTGATGATCAAAGCTGAATAGTATTCTAACAGCTGACCTTTATGTATGTTGTAAAACTTATTACTCGATAGATATTTCTATACGAAAATTAATTATTTAGCTGGTAATCTTCGAATAAGTCCATAGGACAGTGAGTAAAATTCTCACATCTGTGATTATCTGGTCAATAAAATAGAGACACAAAGAAAGCCATATTGGCAACTTCTCAGAAGTACCTTCCCTTGGATGTGGAATACCCCCTTGACTTTTTTTAGTGTATACTTTTTTTTTTAATTCTAAATTTAAGATTTATTTATCTATTTTTAATTTTACGCGCCTATGTTGGTTCCCTGACTACACAGCTCTGGTAAAGAACCAACAAGAAATCCAGAGCGTCCCTATCTTTATAGTAACCAAAACTACAAACGACACAATTAATCCAACAGAATGATTTCAGATTTCTAACTTGTGGGCTATCTTGTGTTTCTGTACCAAGTATATTTTATTTGTTCTTATGAAATTGGTAAGCTAAACTACCCCATTTCAGTGTATAGTTAGCTTGTGGCTGAATTTTGCCTGACACAAGAACAAGTACATTCATACAAATACACCAAATATTACTATTTATTTGAGTAATAAACATTGAAATCACTCGTGTTGCACCACGTCCCATTCAAAGATTCAGTCTCTTAACAGATCATCTCAAATAGTGACTGACAGTTAAAATTATTTTCTTAGATACTGCTGGTAATACTCAACTTAAAGTTGCTAGGTCAATATGACAAAACTATCTAGTAAAAAACTTAGACTTTCATATTCAGCGTACAGTCATTCTGCTTACTATTCAATAGAAAACTTCTATCAAATCAAAATTGTATATTGTTTCAGTAATAAACTTCTCTAATACAATCGTTTTTGTTGTATTTAATGCAAGTCAGATAAGTACAAATTTCTACCAGGTCAAAATTTTATCCATTTTCTAAAAATCTCCAAGTTTCAATTATAAGTTTCAAATATACTAAAACTATTGAATACAAGAAATTAGGTTTTCAACCCTCATTTCATATAAGAAAGTTTACTTTAAGAATCATTGATTTTCTAGTAATATGAAACTACTGTGACTTTTATCCTTAACAGTTTTGCAGTTATTTATGTAGTCAATTTTATAACTACACTCAGTAGAATAATTTCAATATATTTTTGAAAGAGAAATGAGAAATAGTACTAATAGAACTTTGTTTTTGTTCTAAAGATGTATTCATTTAATTCCATTGACGAAGAACAACTTTTACTACCCCATATTTGGTATATAGTATCAGCTAAGGCTTTTCTTTTGCCAGACAAGGGAAAGCATTTATGCAAACAAATACATCATGTTATGTACTTCAAGTTTATTGAACATTTATAAGAACCAATTGAAATTATTCTCTTCAATAAAGATTTCCCGAAACTATTTTCACGGTAATTAGTTTATTAGTTACTTACTCAATTGAGTAATAAAAGAAAATCCGAAACATTCTATATTTCATCAAGGTTCTACTCTGTATCAACGCAATAGTCAATTCGACAAGGGAGGATGTAAGTAAATACTGACCAAAAGGTTTGTCAGTCTGCTATACTTTATTTTGGATTCTTATATACCAAACTATTTGATTTTACTTTATAACTTAATGTTTACTAAGAACTGACCTTAAAAAGGGTTTGATAGGTACTACAGTTATGAACTTTTATGGTCTAAAATACATTTCATCAACCTGAATTCTAAATCTAGGCTTTCTATATTATTTAGGCATATTTTATGCCAAACTCAAGTCTCTTTATTTCTTGAAAGAAATACCTAAGTAAATACAATATTTTAAGAGATAATTGAGTGGTGAAACTTATGTTTCCTATCATTTCATATTTATTGCCAATATTAAAGCCCTATGCCCTAGCATTCAAAATTAGTGTTCTGTGGCATATAAAAACCTCTTAGTAAACAATGAAACTATTTCAATATCAAAGCCCTATGTCCTTACATTCAAAATTGGAGTTCTTTGGACTTATAAAGCCCTCTCAGATAAGTAAACAATGAAACTATTTGTCAAACAAACTAGTCAACAACAATCTATTCCTGAACCACTAACTCTAATTTTTCAGAGGTTCCTATCTACTTGAAACCTTGCAACCTATCATAATTGAATTTATTGACCTATTTTCCCTGAACAATGAAGAAAGTTACCTGAAACCTCCCACTATGCATAATTTCTCAAAAACCTATTAATGCTCTAACAATAGACTTGAATTTTAGAATTTACCTACCTAACATTTGGCCCTAAAATCAAATGTTCCTAGGCTTTTAAATGTGTGAATTTTCAAAGCTAGAGGTCCGTCACCTCACATTTACAATTAAACGTGTGTGTGGTTGTATATTGTGCTAGCAAACACCATACAACCCCTCAACTAATCGACAGAAAGAAGTGAGGCAAGTTGAAACCTCTCTGTGTGCCTAACACCCTAAAACTTTGCCCTACTCAGACAGGGGGTGATACAGTAGGTAAAAAGGACGTCACCCCGCTGGCTGGGATAGCCTATATGATCATGTGTATATATAAATATATAGATATGAGACCATGACCAGCTCAGTCAGATGACAAAGGACAGAACAAATCGCAGCCTCTTCACGGCTCGGACGCTTTGCCATAAACATCGCCTTTCATGGGGGATGTGTTTCCAGTATGTAAAACTGGCGCAAGGCCATCCCAGACGCTTGCTTCCCTCCAGAGGAGGTTAAAACTAGACTCTGTCGTTCACACCAGTAGGTGACCCGAGCCTTAAGTCCAGTGCGACTTCCGCTCTGTAAGATCCCTGCCTGACTCTTCAAGATTTCCCAGCGACTAGCCCTATGCCATTGTTACCCTGGTACATCTTCCCGTTTCCACGTCCGGCATTACTAAGAAGAGACCATACTCCCTTCCTCCCCATCAACCCCTGAATCGACCTATGCACTATTACATTATTTAGGAACGTACTTTAATTTCGGAACTTGAAAAGACGATTATCGAACCCTTTACATAACGCGGAATCTAGCTCGTTCGCTCATTCACCCTACACGAATTCAAACGCGTGTGTCAATCGCCGAGTCGGAAAAGTCAAAAACTATTGACCATAACCGAATCTATTTACGAAAAAAGGGCATTCCGCCACCTAAAAGCTAACGCGACGCGAAATGGTCCCGAGACCTAACGAACAGATAGATTGACACATTCCGTATTTTAATCGCAAATTCCGAAAACAAAATCACTATTAAAACAAACAAAAACTTCCCCAAATAAACTCAAAAATGAACTACACCTTTAAAACTTCTTGCAGCACTTCCACTGACGACGGTGTAAAAATGAATGAGCCCCACCCTACATTTCCACCCATTTATATACTAAGTGTGATATTAGCGTTATCAGTGCTATCGGCGTCAACGGTGCTAACGGTGTTATGTGCGCTTTCGTGCAGAACGAACAAAAGTGAGACAACCAAACAAGAGTAATAGAGATGGCAACATAACAACAAAACATGGCAACAGCATATACTCGGCGTAAGCAGGACAGAACAAAAATATACAAGTAAGAGTGAAAGAGATAGACACATGGTGACAAGCCTAAGGCGTCATCTAGTCTACGTGGCAACAACTTGGCAGTTGCGTGACAACAACAGCTAATTTAGGGTTCACGCATAATTGGAAACCATAATGTTTGAAATTGAAAGTTTATTCTTAATTCCTTCCATATTGGACCGATTGTTTGGGCCGGTGGTTGAGTTTACTGTATTTATCATTTAAAATCAGTTATTCTACGCGATCGATTTCAATTTGCTTTATTTATTTCAACGTGATTTATTTGATTTCATACAACAATCTTCCTGCCCATTATCATAACATTTATTTGTGAATTGAGACGTGAACAGATGAGGTACGATCTGTCACAGCGCTTTCCCCAAAATTTACGCAGATTAGCAACCCTTAAACGAAGGAAATTTTCTCTCCCATCATTCACAAATACACGATAACAATGTTCACTCTGATATTAATTTATTATCACCTTTCTCCCAGACCGTTCACGTGTGGTGTGTGTTTATACCTAGTAGTTAATCAAAACTTAACCGATTGAGACTCCAAACCATTGCTTAATTGTTCACGAATAATCTGTCCGTCAAACAAGGAGATCTGAAATTCCCAGAGAGATCGTTTGTGAGACGACCTTGTCCTAGTGACACCGCAAAGATTTTCTAGACAAATTCTATTTTTTCAATTTAAGTAGACACGCTTTGCGCCTCTTTCATAAACCAAGATCACTTTAATAGCTATCCATACAGATACCCAAATGAGCAATTGTTCAGCTCGGAATCTCTCCCAGCATTAAATTCTAACCAACTATTCGGAGAATGTATAGTGTTGCCGAAGATAGCATTAGCTGCGTGTAGAGTTAAACCTTTAAGTATCACAGTAAATACTGTCTTTTAGTCTTTAAGACTCTAACCTAACACCAATTCAACTTGAAAGTTTATGTGTAGTATAGAGTCTCCAGGATATGATGACAATAAATTTAAGTCCACACCTTCGAACTGTTGTCTTGTTAGGGCCCTTTTTGTTGTCAACGTCATAGTCATATGTCAAAGTCATTTCATTCCATTCCTTCCACCGACACACTCTGACTTCCTCATCCACTCTTACAATTTCCCTAACAAGCCACCAGCCCTACAAATATGAACCTATTTAATTTTAATTACCTCCATTTAACATGACTATCTTTTGAATACCACCATTACCTTTTAATACCTCCTTAACCTTTTTAATACCACCTTTACCTTTTTAATACCACCTTTATGTACCTTTTAAAACTAACTTAAAATATAACTTATTTTAAATTTACTCAAAGCCCTTTTAAACGCCAAAATGCAAGCATTCGCTGATTGTCAACTACGCTTACACTCATGAATGCATATCTACACAAAGCTAATTACGCAGAGTGCAAGACACGTAAAGTGTCATATACGCCAATTGTCAACATTGGCAAATATGCCCATTCACAATTACATAAAGAATAAAAAATAAAATATATCTTATTTTAAATGTACGCAAAGTCCTTTTAAACGCCAAAATGCAAGCATTCGCTGATTTTCAACTACGTTTACACTCATGAGTGCATATCTACACAAAGCTAATTACGCAGAGTGCTAGACACATAAAGTGTCATATACGACAATTGTCAACATTGGCAAATATGCCCATTCACAATTGCATAAAAAATAACCATATCTAAATAAATTCGGTATTTATTATCATGTTCCTCCCGGAATGAATTTGTGTGGTGTAATTTTTATACCAAACGGTTAATCAAAAATTAAATCAGTTGAAATTCTAATCTATAGGTTTATTAATTACAGATAAATATCCATCAAACAAGGAGAACTCAATCCTTCAAAGAAGTTAGTTGTGAATTAACTCTACCCTAGTGGTAACACAACAACCTTCTAGCCAAATTCTATTTTTTCAATTTGAACAATAGATGTGCCTTTGTGTCTCTTTCTTGAATCGAGATCACTTTAATAGCTCTCAAGATAAGTACCCAAATAACTAATTCCCCAGTCTAGAATCTCTTCCAATGTTAAATTCTAATCAACCATTCGGAGAATGTATAGTTGCCGAGGAAATATGCATTAGCTGCGTGTGTAGTGAAACTATTTAGAATCGCAGTTTATACTGCTGATTAGTCAAGATGACTCTAACCTAACTCCTTTTCAACTAAATAGTTTGTTGTGTAGTGTAATGTCTCCAGGATAACACGACAATAAACATAAGTCCACATTCCCGAAACTGTTGTCTCGCTAGAGCCCTTTTCTTTGCCAAAGACAAAGTTAATTGTCATGGTCGTATTTTTCTATCTCTTCCACCGACAACATACTTCCTTCCTCATTCTCTCTAACACTTTCTCTAACGAACCACCAGATCAACAAATATGGACAAATCTAAATGATTTAAGTACCTCTTATTTAAAATATTATCTTTTAATACCTTTTAAACTAATACCTTTTGAGCTAACTTATAAACTAACTTATATTTCTGTACATAAATAAATAAAATAAAATAAAATAAAATAAAATAACATAACTAACTACCACTAACTAAAATAAAACCCAAATAAATTTCTATTATTTAATTTTTTTTATTTCAATAAGACAACGAGAAATTGGAATAAACTGCTTTTAATAAACTTCCGAATATTTTAACATTTCATTTCTTCTTCATAAATTCATTTAGTAAAATACGACTTTTCACTTTTTTTTCATTTAATTTATTATCAATTGACAAAGTATTTACACAGTCAACATATTAAATTATTTCATCAATTTTGAATTTTCTTCTCTACTTTCCCCCAATCTTACTTTCCTTAGTACTTAATAAGTAAGTTTTTCCTCATCTACCTGTAAAATATAAAACTTCATCAGAGGCGCACTGTCTACTTCCTTCTCCATTCGTCCTTAAATATTTCATTAAATAAAACAAGACTTTTTTGTAATTAAATAGATTTTATTCAATTCCTTAAAGTAAAAATGTAACTACCAATGAAAGTCATTAACAGTTTTTTTTTTTTTCCATTTAATTATCAAATTCTGTCTAAGTTTTAATGAGCGAAGGTATTATTTCCCTGCAAGTAAACAAAAATAGTAAATACTATAATTAATATTGACAACCCTACAAATTATAACCAGAAGATACTAAATAATTTAAAATATTTTTAAGTTATTCTAGTCTTTACTAACAGCAGTAATAATTGCTTTAAAATAGCATTCTAATGAATTCAGTAGGTAACGTCAGGAAACCTGACTTTCATAGACTAAACCTATAAATTTCGCTACCGATTACTTCTGACTATATAAACTAAAGTGTAGATTGTTCAGTTATACTTCGTTCACAAGATATATATAATTTAATTGGGCCCTCAGCTTCATAAAAGTATACTAGCACATAGGCACTGGTTGCATGTATAGCCCAAATCTAGTAAATAAATGCTGACGTCACGCACGCATCCTATGCGAAATCAAATGTAAAATAAAGACTATCATACCAAACATAAATATTATATTTTTAATACAACATCTACATAAATAAAACAACCTATACGAATAAGAAGATAGTATAAAAACACAAAAAATTAATTCGGAATACGTTAGCGACACTAGGGATTCGAACTTCCGGTTTCCTACTTCCTAGGTGACCATTCAACCACTCGGCCACAGAGACATTTGATTATTGGTGTGAAAATAACATACACTATCCACCAGTCAGATTAAAACACTACCTAATTTACTTATATTTCTTTTTGTTCTCTAAAAATTAAAAGTTAAGCTAGCCATTATTTATTATTTATCTACTTTCACTTTAAGAAAAACTTCTAGATCAATAGATTTTTGCATTTATCGAAGTACAACAAAGATAATTTATAGTATAACTCAGTTCTCGATCTAACCCTTCAACACATAAGTTGCAATCCTCGTGAGTTCGCCATCCAGATCTTCAATCAATATAAATTGTTCTTCACTGTGTACATATATTAAAGAAACTAATTACGCAACCCTGAAATACCCTGAAGTTCTAGTCCAAGACTATAACCAAACCAACACGCAATCTATAACCTTTTCTACAGTACTATTAACACGTCGATCCCTTGTCGTACTACTAATTTACTCCTTTCTCTTGTATGTATGAAAAGTTTACTTCCCCTTATTAAAATAAAGTTTTGACGGTATTATTTATTTTCTATTTGAAACAACGTACTTACATATCTCACCTAACAATAAACTTTTTCCCTCAATTTTTATCAGAAATCATTATTTTGGACCATCAATAAATCAGCAAAACCTCTTAATTTTATATTACTCTTTTAGTACTAAATCCTCACTTCGGTAGGCACCCGATTTTCTACTAATAGCTTATACCCATTTTAAATTTACACTTACAGATTCTTATTTGATTTATCAACATTGTTACTTTTCATACTGGACCCTCTAATAGAAAGTGAAACTTTACATACAGAACCCTGATTCTATTACCCATTACCAATTCATTCTTCGTCCCATATCAATTATTTGTAAAATACAAAGTCCACACATTATAGGTAGGTATTTACTTTGTGTATGATGACAATAGTACATTAATTAAATTTAAATAATTTTTAACTACTATATTATATTTAACCTTTCCCCATTCTCAACTAACTAAAATAAATACTATTTTCCATAATTGTTTCGTTGGTCCTGACATAATATTAATTGTAACTCCTTCTCAAAATTTGGCATATAAACCTACGCAAATTACACCTGCTCAATCTCTAATATATACAATACACTCATACAGTACATACTACAAATACCGCCTTAGACAACACCCCCATATTTACTTTGAGAATAACCAAAAAGAAAACAATTATTTAAATAAAACAGCTTTAGTTTATTTACCCATGTAACTGTCAACCTTAAGTTTGAAAACCAATCGTCGGAACCCATGCATCTACTTAAGTTTTCACAAAGGATCCCCAAAACTGCCTAATGAAGAAGGTGGTCTATGCTTACAAAGCTAGACAATACATCTAAACCTCGCGCACGGATCCCTGCCGATGCGAATCGATAATTAACCATAAAACATAAAAATACAATAAATAGATATATCACACACTAATATGTTTATTACGTACAATAAATTTCCAATTATTTTTAGATAACCGTCGCGTCGTCTATATTTTACATGTCTATATATTTGTAACTCACTCATCAACATTTGCACTAGGTACCTACTGAACGTAATTCCATGTGATTCTCGCCATGGTTTATCCAGAATTCTAAATAAATATAAGATAATATATTTAGCGTAAATAAACAAACTCCAACATTAATAAAATTCTCTTGTTGTATTGAAATTCGACATTTGAAGGTCTCCCCCCCTACTATCTCCCGTCATAAAATTTTTCTAAACATTAAATAAAGTAAATATCCTTGAATGTTATGTAATTAATTTCAACACAAATGAAACCATAAATAAAGCCAGTAGTTTAGACTACAAACTGTTTGGCAAGTAGCAAATCTCGAAATGACTTTACTTGCAAAGCTAACATAAATCTGTAGTAATAAGAACAAATAATATAATCATTTGATAAAAAGGAATTTGGAACATTTTTAACTCGTCATGAAACATAATGTATTAACGCCATCTATAAATTTATTCCGGTACCAACTACCTATCTTTTGTTACGCTTGTTCGTCAATAAGTGTCCCAATTTTGACGACCCAATAAGTTCCTAGTTCATGCACTAGATGGAACTGCTAGTATTTTAATGGAAAATAAACGTAAATAAACAACTGTAGATACCTAAGTATTTAATAATAACTCAACTCCATACTACAACCATCGACATAAAGAAGAAATATACTACACTTGTCAATCTTATATCGTCAACTGAATATCGAGCTTGTTGCTTGATCAAAACACCGGCGGCGAAAGACAGAGATAAAGCGACGAGTTTCGACGGTAGCGCAAACGAGACAAACGTATAAAGCAGGACGGTTGTATGAACTAGGTTTTGCAGGATCACACACATGAACGGGTAAGTACTATATCTTCTCATTTTGTGTTTCTATCTGAGAACTAGGAATATGACAAACAATTTTACAGAAACCCATGTGACACATCAACACATCGAACAATGTTACAAAGTTTAACCTACACACTGATTCAACTTACTTCGGTAATTTTCTACTTTCCCCATTCCTTTTAAGCATTACGATCCTCTTGTACGCTCACTAGCCACTACTTTAAACGCTATCTGTCTAAACAATCAAACATTCGAAATTAATATAAAGTTGGGGTACACAATCATCAACTCTCTCATAATTTAAATTAACTGACATAAGTGCAAATTGAATTTATTTATTTATTTATTTTGTTACTTATACAATAAACCTTTTAATAAATACAGCTTTTAAATAATTTCTACCCACGTCCAAACGCAAACCCAGCGTACAATGATCATTGTCTCCAAAACGGAACAGACCCTGTGGTTGCATTCATCAATATACTCTATGGTTATATTCTACATTTCGGTTTAGCTCTTTACACAGAAACATAAAAACTAAAATAACATGAAATACAACTAAAATAAAACCTTACAAATTTACTTATAAAACTAAAATGTCTCCTAAAGTAAAATCAAATTATGTAGAAAATGTTTGCTATATATGAACAGCTTTAATATATCTAGCGCTTTAAAAATCTCGCTAGCCTGTGACAAACTCTACATACCAAACAAAACAAATTCAAACTGAAGCTGACAGACGCCATTTGCTCAGTGACGGACGCTTTCTTTAATTTAAAATAAAATTCCATGACGGACCTACCGCAAAAGAAGCTTCACTTAGAAGATACCGAAAACAAAATCGAAAATGATCCATGAGCATATCTACTGTAACTAGGACGCAAAATTATCTCACAAGAAAGGTATGTACCGCTTTTACAAACGTAAACATTTCCAGTTGGATTCTACTTCGAAATTATTAGATTTACACTTAATTATTACACGAAAACGAAGCTTTTCATGCGATAGTCGTTGTTTCTAAGAGCCAACAAGCATTAAAATTCTTGAATTATGTTCGTACAAATACAAACTTTCATCACCATAAACAAACATTTCATAAACCTTTTCATTTACTTACAGATGTCAGTCACACTGTCGATAAAAGGGCAAGACACCGGACTTGCCTTATGGAGTTCTCTACAACATAACTTCTGAAGAATTGTACAAAGTTGCAGCACTACCTATATCCTGAATGGACATGGATGGACAGAATCTTCCCATAGTTCCATGTAAAAGTGATATGTTACCATCTACCGTACGTCTAACAGGCTTCACGCATACAAGGTACCTATACACATCTACTTACTTTCAAAGTTAAATCCAATTCATCAATCATTAGGTTCCCGTTTAATTATACTAAAGTCCCAAAGCCTCTAACCTCTGTAGTTCTATACATTACATACATACACTCATGCCTGTCTCTCAGAGGGTAGGCCTTTCATACATCAGTTGCTCATTAATGAAAATTGTAGATATGCAATTTTTACTAACTTGACTGTGTTGGCAGAATAACTTTCTCTTTGATTTTATAGCCGCATAGTTTATATCACAACCGCTAATGGACCTACTTCATCCCTACTTGTCAATCTTTGTATTTGAATACTTGACTCCATAAACAAAGCAAAATACAATACATAACCTTTGTCAAAATATTGTTGGCCCTTAATACTGGTACGTTCATTGAAAGACCCTGAATTAAGAATTTAGCCCGCTGTACTAAAAAGCTAAAGATAAAGTATTATAATAATTGACTCATTTTATTTTCCAGATTTTGGATCCGTTATTGATGTCCCTAAATCTTCAACCAAGACGGAGACTGTACATCAGTACTGTAGTACTTCCCCTGACACCTAAGACAAGTGACGCAGTCAATGGAACCATCAGAAGTTAACTTTCCTATCAAAGAAGCTAATGTTTACCTTGATCATTGTTGACAAATTTACATCATCTTCCTCCACGGGACCAAATTTACAATATACTGTTTACCTCTTATAAATACAAATATTTATCTATCGTAACACTCTAAATCACTTCTCCTATTTACACGAACAGCAAATTGTACCCAAAACTGGGTGACATTACTGTATCAAACCATTTCTAAAAGCACCAAATTACTTAAAATAAGCCCAAAATACCTATACTGGTCACGGTTACCCATATTGTACTAAACCCTCTTGTACGCCCTATTACTGCTCACACTGAACTCCATCGACCCGAATAACAACCCGCTTACAACCTACATAGCTTAACGTTTGGTGCTTAATAGAAATGATTTTAACAGATATATGGCCAAAGTGTGATCGTCAGATTAGAACCTTACGTAGCGCCTTAAGTAGAACCCAAATTCTTTAAAAGTGATTCAGAGATGAAGATAGCTAACAACCCTTATTAATAGTCCTGTTCTAAATTATAACTTATCTTTCACGTGCTAAGTAAATTGGACATAAAATAATTAAAACCAAATTAGTAGATTTAGATAGTAAAATCAGAGAATATAAAGTATTGGTAAAATGTTCAGATTAGAAATTTCACTGTTTGTCAGTTAAGCCAATATATGAAAGTCATAGAGATAACACTTTGTAAACAAATCTAGATGTAAAATTCATTAATGTTACAATAAATAAAAAGGTGAATAAAATCTCTGTAGCAATTCTGCGCCAGTCAGCCTCTTAAGAGGCTATGTGAATTTACTATGTTAGACTATACCCGCTACTTTAGACGATACATCACATACATATTTTGTTTGAGTATGTTATGAATAAAATGCATTATTATTAATTTTTTTTAATAACCACTACCAATAATTGGGGATGGATGAGATGAGGTATTTCTGAGTTTGAAATTTAATAATTTATTGATGATCAAAGCTGAATAGTATTCTAACAGCTGACCTTTATGTATGTTGTAAAACTTATTACTCGATAGATATTTCTATACGAAAATTAATTATTTAGCTGGTAATCTTCGAATAAGTCCATAGGACAGTGAGTAAAATTCTCACATCTGTGATTATCTGGTCAATAAAATAGAGACACAAAGAAAGCCATATTGGCAACTTCTCAGAAGTACCTTCCCTTGGATGTGGAATACCCCCTTGACTTTTTTTAGTGTATACTTTTTTTTTTAATTCTAAATTTAAGATTTATTTATCTATTTTTAATTTTACGCGCCTATGTTGGTTCCCTGACTACACAGCTCTGGTAAAGAACCAACAAGAAATCCAGAGCGTCCCTATCTTTATAGTAACCAAAACTACAAACGACACAATTAATCCAACAGAATGATTTCAGATTTCTAACTTGTGGGCTATCTTGTGTTTCTGTACCAAGTATATTTTATTTGTTCTTATGAAATTGGTAAGCTAAACTACCCCATTTCAGTGTATAGTTAGCTTGTGGCTGAATTTTGCCTGACACAAGAACAAGTACATTCATACAAATACACCAAATATTACTATTTATTTGAGTAATAAACATTGAAATCACTCGTGTTGCACCACGTCCCATTCAAAGATTCAGTCTCTTAACAGATCATCTCAAATAGTGACTGACAGTTAAAATTATTTTCTTAGATACTGCTGGTAATACTCAACTTAAAGTTGCTAGGTCAATATGACAAAACTATCTAGTAAAAAACTTAGACTTTCATATTCAGCGTACAGTCATTCTGCTTACTATTCAATAGAAAACTTCTATCAAATCAAAATTGTATATTGTTTCAGTAATAAACTTCTCTAATACAATCGTTTTTGTTGTATTTAATGCAAGTCAGATAAGTACAAATTTCTACCAGGTCAAAATTTTATCCATTTTCTAAAAATCTCCAAGTTTCAATTATAAGTTTCAAATATACTAAAACTATTGAATACAAGAAATTAGGTTTTCAACCCTCATTTCATATAAGAAAGTTTACTTTAAGAATCATTGATTTTCTAGTAATATGAAACTACTGTGACTTTTATCCTTAACAGTTTTGCAGTTATTTATGTAGTCAATTTTATAACTACACTCAGTAGAATAATTTCAATATATTTTTGAAAGAGAAATGAGAAATAGTACTAATAGAACTTTGTTTTTGTTCTAAAGATGTATTCATTTAATTCCATTGACGAAGAACAACTTTTACTACCCCATATTTGGTATATAGTATCAGCTAAGGCTTTTCTTTTGCCAGACAAGGGAAAGCATTTATGCAAACAAATACATCATGTTATGTACTTCAAGTTTATTGAACATTTATAAGAACCAATTGAAATTATTCTCTTCAATAAAGATTTCCCGAAACTATTTTCACGGTAATTAGTTTATTAGTTACTTACTCAATTGAGTAATAAAAGAAAATCCGAAACATTCTATATTTCATCAAGGTTCTACTCTGTATCAACGCAATAGTCAATTCGACAAGGGAGGATGTAAGTAAATACTGACCAAAAGGTTTGTCAGTCTGCTATACTTTATTTTGGATTCTTATATACCAAACTATTTGATTTTACTTTATAACTTAATGTTTACTAAGAACTGACCTTAAAAAGGGTTTGATAGGTACTACAGTTATGAACTTTTATGGTCTAAAATACATTTCATCAACCTGAATTCTAAATCTAGGCTTTCTATATTATTTAGGCATATTTTATGCCAAACTCAAGTCTCTTTATTTCTTGAAAGAAATACCTAAGTAAATACAATATTTTAAGAGATAATTGAGTGGTGAAACTTATGTTTCCTATCATTTCATATTTATTGCCAATATTAAAGCCCTATGCCCTAGCATTCAAAATTAGTGTTCTGTGGCATATAAAAACCTCTTAGTAAACAATGAAACTATTTCAATATCAAAGCCCTATGTCCTTACATTCAAAATTGGAGTTCTTTGGACTTATAAAGCCCTCTCAGATAAGTAAACAATGAAACTATTTGTCAAACAAACTAGTCAACAACAATCTATTCCTGAACCACTAACTCTAATTTTTCAGAGGTTCCTATCTACTTGAAACCTTGCAACCTATCATAATTGAATTTATTGACCTATTTTCCCTGAACAATGAAGAAAGTTACCTGAAACCTCCCACTATGCATAATTTCTCAAAAACCTATTAATGCTCTAACAATAGACTTGAATTTTAGAATTTACCTACCTAACATTTGGCCCTAAAATCAAATGTTCCTAGGCTTTTAAATGTGTGAATTTTCAAAGCTAGAGGTCCGTCACCTCACATTTACAATTAAACGTGTGTGTGGTTGTATATTGTGCTAGCAAACACCATACAACCCCTCAACTAATCGACAGAAAGAAGTGAGGCAAGTTGAAACCTCTCTGTGTGCCTAACACCCTAAAACTTTGCCCTACTCAGACAGGGGGTGATACAGTAGGTAAAAAGGACGTCACCCCGCTGGCTGGGATAGCCTATATGATCATGTGTATATATAAATATATAGATATGAGACCATGACCAGCTCAGTCAGATGACAAAGGACAGAACAAATCGCAGCCTCTTCACGGCTCGGACGCTTTGCCATAAACATCGCCTTTCATGGGGGATGTGTTTCCAGTATGTAAAACTGGCGCAAGGCCATCCCAGACGCTTGCTTCCCTCCAGAGGAGGTTAAAACTAGACTCTGTCGTTCACACCAGTAGGTGACCCGAGCCTTAAGTCCAGTGCGACTTCCGCTCTGTAAGATCCCTGCCTGACTCTTCAAGATTTCCCAGCGACTAGCCCTATGCCATTGTTACCCTGGTACATCTTCCCGTTTCCACGTCCGGCATTACTAAGAAGAGACCATACTCCCTTCCTCCCCATCAACCCCTGAATCGACCTATGCACTATTACATTATTTAGGAACGTACTTTAATTTCGGAACTTGAAAAGACGATTATCGAACCCTTTACATAACGCGGAATCTAGCTCGTTCGCTCATTCACCCTACACGAATTCAAACGCGTGTGTCAATCGCCGAGTCGGAAAAGTCAAAAACTATTGACCATAACCGAATCTATTTACGAAAAAAGGGCATTCCGCCACCTAAAAGCTAACGCGACGCGAAATGGTCCCGAGACCTAACGAACAGATAGATTGACACATTCCGTATTTTAATCGCAAATTCCGAAAACAAAATCACTATTAAAACAAACAAAAACTTCCCCAAATAAACTCAAAAATGAACTACACCTTTAAAACTTCTTGCAGCACTTCCACTGACGACGGTGTAAAAATGAATGAGCCCCACCCTACATTTCCACCCATTTATATACTAAGTGTGATATTAGCGTTATCAGTGCTATCGGCGTCAACGGTGCTAACGGTGTTATGTGCGCTTTCGTGCAGAACGAACAAAAGTGAGACAACCAAACAAGAGTAATAGAGATGGCAACATAACAACAAAACATGGCAACAGCATATACTCGGCGTAAGCAGGACAGAACAAAAATATACAAGTAAGAGTGAAAGAGATAGACACATGGTGACAAGCCTAAGGCGTCATCTAGTCTACGTGGCAACAACTTGGCAGTTGCGTGACAACAACAGCTAATTTAGGGTTCACGCATAATTGGAAACCATAATGTTTGAAATTGAAAGTTTATTCTTAATTCCTTCCATATTGGACCGATTGTTTGGGCCGGTGGTTGAGTTTACTGTATTTATCATTTAAAATCAGTTATTCTACGCGATCGATTTCAATTTGCTTTATTTATTTCAACGTGATTTATTTGATTTCATACAACAATCTTCCTGCCCATTATCATAACATTTATTTGTGAATTGAGACGTGAACAGATGAGGTACGATCTGTCACAGTATGTTCGACTATTCGTAGTTGGAGACAATAAACACTGATGAGTATAAGCAGTAAGGGGCCATTGCCCACGGTCAAGTACCCGCTTGTCTATCCACATTCGCATCACATGACCCAGTGGGCCGCAACACTCTGTGTCCTGCCTACTGATATGGTCACATACTCTATTAATCATCTGATGAACATTCAGTCGGATCGGATATTAACCACAGATTATGGCTTCAAGTGGTTCCTGATAAGGTACTTAGAATCTATTTTAAGTTACGTGAAGCCTTTATTTACATGGCGTCATAACTCATAATAAGCTCTTTTCGCTGATAATATCCTTATTTATTAATATTTTCTAAAATTTTTAATTTTCTTACTTATCTCCATGATTTGAACCTAAAACATTTACCAAAATCTAATGATGATACTTCTTTAGCACAGGCGAAGGGGCAAAAGGCAGTTAATAATAAATTAATCGAGTAACAACACCTTTATCTTGCGGTTTAGCAAAAAATAAACCATGTTTTAGAGAGCTTCTTAAGGAGACTGCTGTAAACCGATATGATTCAGTTAAACTATTGGTTAATGTATCGGTAACGAGACTAACGAGTAACACGACACCCACTGTGGCCACTCGCACGCATACCACAATGTTGTATCCAGTTTACTGGTGTGTGTAGGGTGTGTGTGTGTGCCAATATCAAAACAATCACGCCATTTGATTTTGATTTGATTTTCAGAATTCTTTATTAAGGTAATAACATTTTTTACATTCATCCATCATCCATCAGCCTAGTTCGTCCACTGCTGGACATAAGCCTTTCCAGGACTTTGCCATTCCCGGCGGTCATCCTGGAAGAATTGCCCATACTCACACACGCTGGGCAGGCGGTGCCGGAACCCTCGCACCAGGTGACGCTCCATTTTACATTGTTAACTTAATAACAACAAAATTAGTTAACAGTATACAAAAACAGCACTTGAATGTTTTTACCAGACTATAACAAATATGAAAAACTTGATAACTAGTTAGCCTGAGCTATTTAAAACATGAGCATAGTAAAAGATACAGTACTGAATGAGATATTGTTATGTTCGTCTTGGTAGCAACCAAGCTAACTTAAATAAACTAAACTTAACTAAACTAAACAGACAATTGTGTCGATTTGGCGCAACACGACTTAACTTATTTGAGAGGACTAAACTTAATTTGAGCGTTCTGTCTTTTTCTTTCTGTATCGAAAAGACAAAGACGGTTAAGGTTAGTCCTGTCAACTTAGTTAAGTTGTGTTTCGCCGAATCGACTCCATTATACATGAATACAAACACAAGTATTAACCTTAATGATAATAATAATATTAATCGCTATTGCATTTGTACTGCATACTACGTAAAGTAAAGAGTAATGCAAGTGCAATAGTAAAAAAATAAACAAATGAGAAACATACTATATATAGTAACTGTTGGTATAGGTACCTAGACATTACATAAATACGGTAGGTTAGCAAAATTATAATTTATAAGTAGGTCACGCCATTATTCATGACAATTTCGAAGAATTCAACACCAAATTTCGTTCTACGCATGTTAAATGTTCCGTTTTATTGTAAACTATGTAAGCAGGAGGTCGCAGGTTTAAATCCTGGCGCGAGGATTTTTTTCAAAATATTTATGCATTTAAATTTGGTTCTGATTGATTGCAAGTTTGTAACCTACTCTAATAATAATTAGAGTATTCAAAGCGATGAATTTCGCCATAAGAACATGTAAATGTTTACAAGTACTTACTTTTCGGAATCCTAATAGAGAACCTTCGGCTTGTCTGTCCGTCCGTCTGTCGGCGTGTTTTTCACTATTTACCTAAATGCATAGTATTTATATTTACTGCCACCGTGATGTAATTGCGTGGTATTTGTGCCTGAAGTATATTATACAGGGTGGAAAAAATTTAAGGGCCCTGGAGGAGAACTACCTTAAATCCTTTAGTTAGCTCATTTTACTGAAAAGAAACATTCCTTTATTTTTTAAAAGAAACAAAACTGCATTCAAAGATCTTCTAAAATTTGCTTGTCTCACCCGGGAACTGAACAAACTAAAATTAAAAAAATAAACCCTCGCTATTTTATTATACGAATCGGTAGGATTATTGTTCAGGATAAAATTTGTCTATTAAACATTTGGTCTTACACTCACCTGTTGTACGAGATACTCATGAAATTGAATATTTATTACAAGTTCTTTATTAACAATACCTAGTACTGTTTACTTGTAAAGTAATAATGATACGCTATTATTACACAATGACAGCACGGAATGAAAGCAAAACAAAACAAAATTTGAAATTCGAACGAATACTTTTATCTTTTTTAATAATGTTCAAAGTTATCATTCGAACTTCAAGTTTGTTGCTCCGCGTTGCAAAAAAGAATACGTTCCCTTTTTAAACTTTTCGTCAGTACGCCTAGTGCAAGAAAGAATTGTGCTGTGCATAGATTTATTATTACCATTTAACGATTTTCTTATTGAAGTCTTCAACAAGGTACTTAAGATAAATAACATTAGCAAGCTTGTACTTCATACGATGTCTTTGGATGTAAGAGAGATAAAAAAATTATAACGTGTCATTTACTTGTTACAAATGAACAGTACTAGGTATTTTTAATAAAGAACTAGGAATAAATATTTAATTTCATGGGTATCTCGTACAACAGATGAGTGTAAGACCAAATGTTTATTAGACAAATTTTATCCTGAACAATAATCCTACCGATTCGTATGATAAAATTGCGAGGGTTTATTTTTTTTATTTTTAGTTGGTTCGATTCCCGGGTGGGACAAGCGAATTTCAGAAAACCTTTTAATGCAGTTTTGTTTCTTTTAAAAAATAAAGGAATGTTTCCTTTCAGTAAAATGAGCCAACTAAAGGATTTAAGGTAGTTCCCCTCCAGGGCCCTTAAATTTTTTCCACCCTGTATAGGGCCCGGGGATAGACTCTCGCCACAACAAATGAGAATGATTTTATTTAAGTAATTCATGGGTGTAGATATGACCTTTCGTCTAATGCCTTTTCCCAGGATCTTACAACAAAGTAAGTTTTTAAATGTTCCCGGAAGAAGCGTTACATTGCAAATTATGCGCATGCGCAAGTTGTCTCTGACAGTGACCGCAGGCTCCGAAGGATCGCTCAGCTGATCGCACCAGATCCGATTACAAACAACGAGGGAAATCGGCTCGTTTAAGCCCGTTTTGCTACCTATACGCCCAGGTGTGGGCATGCAGGAAACCTTTTAAAGTAAACGTCACTTTTTAGGGTTCCGAAGCACTATTAATGTCACTCTGCTATCTGTCCGTCTGTATGTTGGGACACCAGCTCGTAGACAGTTAGTTACAGACCTGAGGATTTTTTGTGTATAATTTTGACCCAAAATCATGGGCGCCGGCAGGATTATTGTCAGGGGGGTGCACCTACTCATAAATTATATGATATAATACTTATTTGCATCCCTAGAATTATAAAAACAAAAAAAATATAATACGTTTCGGCATTTACGTCCCTCAAATCACTTTATTTAATAAAATAAATAAAAAAATATGTATTTTTTTTTTTTGTGTAGTCATGCACACCTTGCACCCCCCCACCCGGCGCCCATGCCCAAAACCGAATATCACATTAAAAATTCAAATAAACTATTTTTCAGCGCGGTCAAAATTTGTCAAATACATACCAAAAGGAGTTTTTTCTTACCCTGTCATATGGCGCATTTTCTAGAACACACTATGACTATATCTTCTATATATATCTATATCTTCCAAACAAAAAAGAAATGGGGGCCTGTCAAAACTGTCATTTTTAGACCACGTTTAGTTTACGGGGTCTATCTGACAAAATAAACTAACTAGGAATTTGGAATTTCTGTGCATTATATGCAATAAACTGTATTTAAATAACAAGTACTGACAACGCCGATTCATAATGCAGTTTGTAAGCTGTGAAAAAAAGAAACAAAAAAGAAGCTAATTGATCATATAGTACGGAACCCTAACAGAGAAGGGGACCGACTCGCACTTGGCCGGTTTTTATATTGTCAGCAGATAAGGCAATCGATATTGGAGCACTAAAACATTTCCCATAATGATTTACCTCTTTGTTGTGTTAGCGTTTTACAGCCGTTATTGACTAGATACTTTTTAAAGTTTTTAATATTGTTTTTGATCATCCATCTATCAGCCTAGTTCGTCCACTGCTAGACATAAGCCTTTCCAGGACTTTGCCACTCCCGGCGGTCAACCTGGAAGAATTGCCCATACTCACACACGCTGGGCAGGCGGGTTGGTGAGCGCGGTGCCGGAATTTTAACCCTCGCACAAGTGACGCCGCTGCCCGTCACCAGTATGTTCCATATAAGGATTAGGGATGGACATAACGCCATCCATCGGTCCCAGGAATGGTGGGCCTCCTGGTTTTTTGCCTGTGAGCTCTTACTCTCCCCCGAATTGCTTCGACGGGGTCTCCAAGTAAGATGGTGGTACCTCCACAGTCGAGCCCAGTACATATAAATATTATATAAATATTATACTTTTCTACTCGGATTGTAGGCAGAAAAAAATTGCTCTGGAAGAGTTAAAAAAGTTACTTAATGCAAAATGACATACATATGAATACAATAAGAATAAATAAGAATAGACATACATAATAATGTATGTATCTACCTATATACATGAGATTTTATTTGCATTTAAGGCACTCTTTTAGGGTTCCGTAGTCAACAACAAGGAAACCTTATAGTTTCGCCATGTCCGTCTGTCTGTCTGTCTGTCTGTCCGCGGCTTAGCTTAGAGACTATTAGTACTAGAAAGCTGTAATTTGGCATGGGTATACGTATTTATCACGCCAATAAATAGGTTCAGTAAAATTATGAAAAAGATTTTTTTTTAGGGTACCTCCCTTACACGTAAAGTGGGGATGATTATTTTTTTTCTCGTCTATCCCCTAGTGTGGGGTGTCGTTGGATAGGTAATTTAAAAATATTAGGGGTGTGACAAGATCATTTTTCGATTCAGGGTTCCGTTTGCGAAATATTAAACTTAAAAGTGTTAATTTTTGTTAGAGTCAAGTGTCCCCCCCCCCCCTGCCGGCGAAACGGTTGTATTTGGAGACGTAAAAAAAAATCACGGCAGTAGTATATATAACGAAATTAAAAAAAAAAGTATCACAGCTAAGTAGGCTTTACAAGTTAACGAGTACAGATCGCGCCAAACTTTTGTCCCCTCTAAACACGGGGCGATTCGCATCAGCAGGAACAAAATGTATGGGCCGTTCTTGGGAAGAGCAACTTCCGAGCGGACTAGAAGTTTGGCGCGATCTGTATTATTATAAATAATGGTATACTATTCTATAGAACCCTTCGTGCGCGAGTCCGACTCGCACTTGACCGGTTTTTATTAACTCGTTCAGAGCAATTTTTTTCTGTGTACAATCCGAGTAGAAAAGTATAATATTTATAGGTAACGAATACAGCAACTGCTTTCTGCAAATATCCCAACACATAGCGTAAGTACTTATATTCTGGCAAAGACATAAAAGCTGTCTGTACAACAAGCTTAATTCATGACGCTCTATTATACTGTCTTCTCTATGTATCTACTAAATTAATTATTGCGAACAAAATTGTATTAATCGTCGACAAGTATGCGGCCCCGTTGCTCCCACGAGTACAAAGGAGTTTATAACTATGGAGTATTTATTTTTCTTCCTAGTAATAATTATTACGCATTCATTATCATAGTGTGAATATTTAGATTAGAGGCCATAGTCGTAAAATTCATCGTTGATTCATTACTCGAGCAACATTTAAAGTTCTGCCGCTCGCTACGGAAGCGCGACTTATCTAAAGATAATTTGTTGTACTGTTACTATACCTACCGAAATATGTTACCTAAATTTATTACCCGTAAGATTAGTTCATACAGAAAAAAATGGCAGCAATTGGCTTTATAAGGGCACCTTGGCTTGGCCACCCACTTGTTTCTCCCAAGTAGATATATCTATTTTACTAAAACGCAATGATATCTCACTAATCCAACTAATACCTATTATAAATGCGAAAGTTTGGATAGATGGATGGACGGTTGTAGTTCTAGACCTGCGGGGCTATTATGTATCTCTAGTTGCCAACTGAACTGGGTGTCTGTCATCAAAAACATAGATATACTATCGAATTACGATTGTCTAAGGATATGTTCACACTTGAAGTGACGACACAGTTCGTAAATAGTTCAATACCCACTAATAGCAATTTTGAAAGTTCCTTTTTTAGCTATGTTTTTGATAATAGGCACCCAGGTCAGTTGGCAACCAAAGATACAGAATAGAGGGGCTGGAATAGGACATAGGTTACTTCCTATCCCATAAATCAGTTCCCATAGAGAAGGCAATTGGGTGTCTAGTTTCTATCAAAAAGTGATGTGTTATCCTTCACGCCCTCCCTACTGAACTGATTGAGCTGAAACTTTGCACAAATATAGTCCTAGAGCTAGGTAGGACATAAGCTACTTTTTATCCATAAATCAGTTCCTATGGGATGGCAATGGAGTATCAAGTTTCTATAGAAAATAATGTTTGTTCCTCCTACACGCCGTAACTGCTAAATGGATTGAGCCGAAATTCCCTGTCAGATACGTTATATAAAATTGGTGGTCCGAAAAATATTGATAAATTGTATAAATTATTGATTGATTGCACAAAACCTAAATCAACGCGGGTGAAGCCGCCGGCAAAAGATAGTACCATATAAACCTTTTACATGAAAAAAAGTAAAAAGTGAAAACCGTGCCGCATCAAAATCCATTCACTACTCGTATGTTCGGACAGAGAGACGTTGCATTTTACATGAATACAGAATATTCCTAAACTATCGAAAAATTACATGAAGATTTATTGACTTATTGTAGCCTCCTACAGATTTCTAATAAAATGGTTATGACCTCACTATATTATACTCCATTCCAGATAGGATTAGAAAGAAAATTTGAGATTTGATGAATAATAAGCTTTCATTTTTCTAATTGTTATTTGGAATGTGGTATAGATTCTAGGAAGCCTTATTAATATCTAATGAATAACAAACAGAGCCTCATTCTCGAACACAAAGCAGTAATAACGTTATGTTTTTGCTACCGACACAATGATTACTGGTACGTCTTGTAAAACGGTTGTTTTTTGCGTTTGTTCAGTGCTCTGCGGTACATCGGGTTTTTCATTTGGATCTTAATCGGTTTCCGCTTCATTAACTCTTCAACGATCTGAGATATAAATATGATTATTATTTCTGTACATGCATATTAAAACAGTAACAAAAGAATATTTGTAATGGAATCCTTGAGAGAATTGGTCGCCAGTATGATCTGAATAAATAAAATAAATTATAAAGGGTACATTAGAAATGCATTTAATTATGATAAATACTTAATTTTATTACTTCCTTAGTCTCAGGCACGAGCTGAGTTTTGAGGATATTAAAGAAATTGCGAATGTAGCTATCCGCAAGAGTTAACCTTAAAGTAATGGTAAGCTTGCTGTATTTGTGTTCGGAGTCTTTACAAACAAGTCTTAGGACGAAAAATAAAGTCAAATTTGACGACTCATAGTTAGAGAGCTCGCGTACAAAAGTTATGACTATTGGACGAATTTTAACAATATGGGAAATCGATTGTTAACCCACCCGAGTGACCGTCAGCTGACTGAATAGCGGTGGGTGTGGAATCGAAATGGTTATAAACATTAAAAAAATGAGAAAATATATTATTTGACGAATGCTGAAACTTATATGAGGAAAAGATTATGTTATAAACTGTAAATAATATAGTAAGCTAGTCGATTGTGCGTCAGCTGATCAACCGAAAAAGTTCTTTAATTATTTAACATAATATTTTCCTCATATAAAAAGCATATTTGTCATCGGCTATATAATAAAATACCTAACAGTTCAAAAGAATTAAGTATGAATGCATTTAAAAATAAACTGTTCAATTCACAAATGTTATTACAAAATAAACAACTTTTTAAACGAAAATTCAATTTAATTAAATAAACCCAAATTTATGTGTAGAACAAAATGACTGAAAACTGTATAATAATAATTTAAGCTAAGGCATGGTATTTCTAGTTTCTAGTTTTTTAGCATTTTAACAACCTGTAATTATTGTAAATACTCATATGCCTTCTGGCAGACTGTAGCGTACTTAAAATTGTTTCTAGGACCTATTGTATCATCTAATATATAATTCTTATCTTATCTTATCTATAAGTTTCAGCATTTGTCAAATCGTATTTTTCTCCTTTTATTTTTATAACCCTTTCGCATCCACATCCAAAACCACTGCTACCCAGCCAGCTGACGGTCCATTCGTTGGTCACTTATGATTATGAGTGAACATTCGATTTCACATTTTGTCAAAACTCATCAAATAGTCAGCACTTTTGCACGTGGGCTTCCTAACTAATAGGACAGGGGAATTTACCCAATAATTTTTACTTTTTACAAGAACCTTCAACGAACAACTTTTTCGCTAACTAGTGCCTAAGATATTTTCAATTGCTTCTCTCTTAAAAGCCTAGTTACAATATCAGTCTTTACGTGACTTTACTCATATTCTCAGTTGGTGGCAACGTGGCAGGTTGATCGAGTTGTATCTAACTACACATTGTTGGTGACAACAACGTGGCCGGTTGTTCGAGTTGTATCTAACTACACATTGTTGGCGACAACAACGTGGCAAGTTGTATGAGTTGTATCTAACTACACAAGTTGGTGACAACAACGTGGAAAGTTGTTCGAGTTGTATAAACTACACATTGTTGGTGACAACAACGTGGCAAGTTGTTCGAGTTGTATCTAACTACACATTGTTGGTGACAACAACGTGGCAGGTTGTTCGAGTTGTATCTAACTACACATTGTTGCTCTTCCGCCGACCCCGTTACCTACAAAACAATCATTAATATAACACAATTCCTACTAAACTGTACAAAGAAGGCGTCACATTCTAATTGATTTTCTCAGTCATTTAATTATATGAAGTGGAGTGAGCGTCGGTTTCCCGGCATCCGCGGAGCAATAATGGTTATCTGATGGCAACCAAGAACAATGACATCGCTCATAATACGGTATCCATCATTTCAGTGCTGATATAATTAATTCAATTAGTAACATGAGCATGTATATGTATACAACGTGAAATTTAAGTCATTTTGTTAACAAAAACCGGTGCTAGTACATGTCCATATAAACAACTTTTACTATGGAGCCAACCCTGAAATAGTAAAAAAAATATCAGCTATTCCATAGAAAAGTTAAATACCTACTCGACCCAAATGTATGAAACAGTTGATTTTTTTTCACGATTTCAGGGTTGGCTTTATAGTAAAAGTTGTTCATATGGACGAATACTATCACCGGTTTTCGTTAACAAAATGACTTAAATTTCACGTTGTATAAATTATGTATAATATGTAAGTAAGTAGTTACCTACTTAATACATTATCATAAGTACTAATGTAGTTGTTTATCATTGGAATAACTTCAAAATTTGCTCTGGTAATTTTACCCTGCACGCCTATACTTTTATCTTGTACCTCCTGACGGGTTGACTGGGAGAAAATGCTTTAGCATTAAGTCCACCCATTCTACATGTATAATTTGTGCAATAAATAATTAAATAACAATAATAAAATTGTTCTAATTATTATTAGAGTGCATTACAAACTTGCAATCAATCAGAAACAAATTTAAAAGCACAAATATTTTGAAAAAATTCCTGGGGCCAGGATTTGAACCTACGACCTCCTGATTGATTGCAAGTTTGTAATGCACTCTAATAATAATTAGAGTATTTAAAGCGATGGATTTCGCAATAAAAACATTTAATCTTAATAAAATTGTTTTGTAAAATGTTGTCTAAAACTTAAGAGCGATTTCGCAGCCGGAATGTGAAAAACCCGACTATTTCTAATTAATCGAAACAGAACACTTAAATTCAAAATTCACTCAATAATTTTATTATTATATATAAAAAAGATTGCCGGTAGTGCCTGGATGAGGATGGCCGAGGATAGAAAAATGTGGCATGCCCTTGGAGAGGCCTATGTCCAGCAGTGGACCGATATTGGCTGATGGATTGAATTGGATATATAAATTTGAATTTTAACAAAACCTTGTTACCTATGTAATCTATGTATTGTGTATGCCGCCATCGCAAAGTTATCATTGGTTTCTGTAAATTAGAATTGAAAAAAAATTGAATTAGAATTTTTTTTAAATAAGAAATAATAATTTTACTGAGCGGACACCCTTTGTTTCTACTGTAAAACTTATATTAAGAGCGGTTTCGCAGCCGGATTGTGAAAATCCCGCCTTTTTCTTATTAATATAAACAGAACACTTCAATTAAAAATTTACTGAATAGTTATTCAACAAAACCTTATTACCTATGTAATGTATATGCTGCCAATGCAAAGTTTCCATTAGTTTCTGTAAATTAGAATTTCAAAATTATTTAAATTCAAAATTCAAATAATTTAATTAAAATGTCATGTAGTCATGTAGTCAGGAGGTCGCAGATTCGAATCCTAGCCAGAGGAATTTTTTCAAAATATTTGTTTTGTAATTTGTTTCTGATTGATTTTCCCAGATGACGTGTCAAAAAAATAATAAAACCATGTCCTAAGTTATCCTGAACGCTTGGAGCCCCCATCCAAGCTTTTAACCAACTTCTCACGGACGAGCAGGTATACTGTTAGCCTAACTGCCGGTAACCGGTGCACTCATAATAGTTAAAATTAAAAGTTACTGTTCTGCGCGACGTGTGAGAATGTTTAATTAATTACCCGGAATAAGAGAATTGTTTGGTGAACTTGTTGGCGATTTTGGTGAACTCCGTATGACAGAAAGAAACATTTTTAGGGTTACGTACCCAAAGGGCAAAACAGAGCCTGACACTCCTGTATGTCCTTGTATGTCACCAATATTGAATTAGAAATTTAATTAAAATATTTTATATACTCCCAATACTGCAATAAGGTAATTACCTACATTTTTGATCGATGTTATAATATTATATTATGACACCGTAATTCTGCGCTGTGATTGGCCAAATGTATAATAACACCGCTAGAGAACTAATCACAAGCAATAACGTCTGTCGTAATTTCTTAAGCCACACTATTTACTCTTCTCGCTTCTGATTGGTCACAGGCATATACTAATTCCATCATGACATCAGCTGCTCCATGGAAAACTTACAATAGCTACCCGATCAAAATGTATGAAACAACAGGTTTCTTTTTTCTCGATTTCTCCATTTTTTTTTTCACGGAATGTTGTTCGTATGAGCAGTACTATCGCAACTCCATCTTAACACCTTGTATTTAATACTAATCTTTGCGGAAAATACCATATGCCGCATATTTTGTCTAAAGGACATCATTCAGCGTTCATACATTTTTGGGCTAAATCTGAAAGTGCCGGCCAAAAAATTATAATGTTATATTTCGATAAAATGTGTCATTATATTCATTTTTTGCTATGGTACCTAAGTTGTAGGGTCATTCTCTACTTAGTTAGATGATTTCGAAAATTATTATTTTTGTATTAATTTTCGAAAAAATATCACATTATTAATGATTTGTTGTGCAGAAAAGATGTTTTGAACATATTTTACTATGAAATCAATGCACAGGGGTTATTCTCTGTACTCTTTCACCAGCTATAAATAGTCATATTCATACTTTTTCAATAAACTAACCTGAATTTCACTTATCTAACTTAATAAATAATAAATTAATTGGTTTAAATCTGAAAAAAACGGTAACATGGAATAAAATATTTATTTGAAAAAAACAAAACAGTAAAAAGGTTAATATTCGTTCTGTCTGACTATTATATTTTCCAGACCCTCTGCCGGTGGAACTATGGTGGGATCATGCCGCGCAAAACCCATGTACCATATGATGGTCATAACGTGTGCACAGCATCCTAATGTACGTCTCCCAATATTGCAGCTACAGTAGTAATGAGGAATTGCTTCTCTTCCGAGTAAAGTTGGCTCAACGGCGATGTAAACGTAGTAAGTTTTGGCTTGAACGTGTCTTGACTGTATGCGACCTCTTATAAGCCAAAGGTCTCTTCCATCCAGTTCCCGAACCTCTTGAGCTGGCATGTCTCCACCAAGCTCTATGATAAACGCACCATCAGGTTGAATATGCTCCCCATAATAGCTTCGAGCCTGCTTTATTTGATAGCTGCCCAAGGCAAACAATGTCAGTTGCTCTTGCGTAAATCTGGGGAACTGGTCAAATTCCGGCGTATTGGCTGTCATCGACTGGAAATGTGCTCTCCTTCTATTGTAGTTATTAGTGATGACAAGATCTGCTAATCTATTAGGCAGAGTTATTCTTTCATTAATAATTCTTAAAAACTCATTAGCATGCACATTATTGTCGATCAGGACATGGAAGTCATTTATAAGAGCTGCAGCAATTCTAAAGTAGTCCATCATATGTCTTAGTGATCGGTTACTGTGGACTATTCTTAATAGGCGAAAATCTATTTAGAAACGTCCATTTATGACTTCGATCACCCAACGACAAATGGTCACAAGCCGAGACTTGTTGGCTTGGTCAGTGGTAAGCTGCAGTTCCCTTCGGTTCTTTGTCTCCGGCATATGCACTACGTAGCCGTAGTCTTCAAGGGACCTCACCGAGTCCCCGAATCCGCGGTCTAAAATAAATACGTCCCCCGGCCTAAAGAACCAATGAAAACCGCCTTCTTCGTTATCTACAGAGTTGTTCATAATCACCGCATCAGAAGTAGTTGCAGCATGAGGTCCAGAAACCTCTATTATATGACCATCACAGCATACATATAACATTGGTTTGAGAAGGTGACGATACTTGTGACCACTATACGATTTCCGTTGGTAGAAATAGTTAGAGCTCTTTTGATGATAGATATAAGTACCATCGCACATTGTCACAGCTTTCCTTTCATTGATTGGACTGTCTGGGTTGCCAAAAAGTCTTTCTGGGACTATCAAGTTTCGTTGGACCACTTCCTCACGGGTCATGTGGTCGAAACCAACTCGTGACGGCACATAGTCCGCCATCAATGCTTCACGACCTTTCTTCAACATTCTTTGAAAAGTTGATTCGGACATTTTGAATATTGAGGCTAGTCTTACATTGGAATCTCCGGTCCGCATTTTTGTTAATACCGCTGTGAGCATAGTTTTTTTGCATCGATTATTATTGAGGCTGGGCACATTTTCTAACAAAGAAGAGAACTGTTCTTTCGTAATACTGGTCCACGTGCGGAATTCACTTGGATTTATGTCTTCGTACTCCTCGAAGTTTAAAAACTCAGATGTGATGTGGTTTTTCGCTATGGTGAGAGTGTAAACAATCTGATTTGCAGTGAACTCTTCCATTAAGTTATTTTGCAGTGGGAGTTCATGCCAAACATTTTGTTGCAAGTGTTCTTCACAAACGCGGCCATTTTCAGGAATCATGAGGTTGTAACGACATAACATACGACAAATAATGTTTTGTGGTATGCGGAGTCTGGACATATTCTGACAATGCTCAAAAACACAATTTACAGTAGTGTTGGGAGTACGCTTGAAACCAGGTAGTGCTAATGTTGACCCTGCAGCTTGACGGTTTTCGTTATTATTTTCCTCAGCAACGTTGTCCTGGCGTACTTCCCGTAAAATTCGTTGATGTGTCCTTTCTGCCCTTTGCCAACAAGCTCGGCAAATGAAATCCGTTGGTGGCATCTAGAACAACAAAAAAATATACATATCATATTGTTATCTCATAGACATAGCCACGTTATTTATTTATCAATGAAACTTAAATGCGCAGCACTGTACAAAACAAGTAAGAAAAATGGTAACTCTACTAAAACAAAGGCCAATAACGGAATCCTTTCTGTTCCTTACACATTAATATTCATACTTTAGTGTTTGTATGTACGTATAAGTATGAGCAAGTTCTTAAGAAACCAAGAATCATCTCTGCAGAATCTCTGTAGTAGACTCATATAAGAGACACGTTCTTCTTTTGTTGCAAGTTTTACGCACACGTTGAGCTGGTCAGGGCAGTCCATAGCATCCTTACATTTAGACATATAGGAATGTCATTCTGATTAAACAACAGTGTTGATCTGACTCAAAATGCAATGCAGGGTTCAAAATTAATGACGACAACATCGTTTTAACAATAAAATATAATATATCACTCTTTAGTGCAAAAATAACTGTAGGTCAATACTTACTTGATTTTCCATTAATTCTTCTAAAACAATCTGAGCAATATCGATGAATTCTTGCTCTCGAGAAACCCAGGTGTACCAGCGCCTCCCCCCAATTATTTCACGACACCTTATACACAATTGTTCGTCCATGATGTAAAAACAGTAACTGTCCACTAACCAGAGGTCGCGTGCTTAGAGATAGCCGTCCGATGTAACATAAGTCCCATGGATAACTAAATATTAATTAACCCTTTCTCCTTTTTTTACTTGTACTTACCACCGTTAATTGTGTGACAATTACGTGTATTCTCGCTCCCTCCTATGGTTGCGCTTATATTTCTATCTCACCTGTAGCGAGGCTGATTGCGTCAGGTAAAAAAACCCAAACCCAATCTATAATTATCCTTGTTTACGCAGAAACGGGGTTTTAGACACTGATTTGTTTGTTACTCAAAGTAATATTTTAGTTCAATTATAAATGTGCAATACTCTAGAGACTTATTATAGTATTACATACTCGTGATTATGTTTTTCTACACTAAAAACAATCCATTTTATGCCATCAATCATACGCCTTTATAAAAAGCATAAAATATTGATTTCGAGCTCACAGAATAAAGCAAAGAATGACCCTACAGCTTTTGTCTCATAATAACAAATAAATACAATTACATATTCTAACGAAACATAGCGTTATTTTTGTTTGGCCGGCACTTTCATACTTAGCCAAAAAAAATATAGATTTTTCGAAGTCATATAATAAAGCAGAGAATGACCCTACATATTTTGTCTTGTAGTAACAAATAAATCTAATTACATATTCTAATGGAATATAAAATTATATTTGTTTTTGCCGGCATCTTTCATATTTAGCCCAGAAAAAAATATCGATTTTTCAAACTCATATAATAAAGCAGAGAATGACCCTACCGCTTTGGTCTCATAGTAACAAATAAATATAATTACATATTCTAACGAAATATAACATTATTTTTAATTGGCCGGCACTTTCAGATTTAGCCCAAAATGAATGATGTCCTTTATAGCAAAATCAGCCTGATCCATCGTTCTATCAGTTAATGATAAACATTTGTTTCGTAAACGCTTTGTGGCGGGCAGTATTGACAGGGCGGGCGGGCGGTGCGGGGTGGGCGGCTTCGCGCATCATTAGGCGGCACATTCGCCCGCTCGCATCGCGGCACCAAACCTCGTGAAAATGCCTTTTCATTAGCATCAGCTCTACTGAAAAATTGTTTTTGGCAGCCACTATCACCGCATCCGATTACAACGAGCATAGAATGGAATCATTACTCGCCGAAACACAATACCGTTAAGTTATCAACATTCTAAATTACTGTTTATTATTGTCGATTTTTAGGTCGCAATTAACGTACTAGTACATGTTATTGGAAGTTAATAAATATTAAATTATGTGCCGGTAAATTCAGAAGCAGGACAATGTAAGATTAGATTAACATTCGCGCGAACGTGAGCGGTTTTGATTGATGCGAGGAAGTGTATCAAAGTATCGGATTAAATAGATTTGTGTCGGCATTTGATGGCGAAGAATTCATTCTTTTGAATCAGTGGTCGGCAGTCAATTCGGTAGTTGAATGCGATGAGTGTGCAGCTCGCCTGGTGGGCCCGCGCCTTCTCGTCACAGATTAGGAACCGAATAGAACCTTACGATTTTTGCTAGAAAATTATATAAGGAAGCAGTTTTGCAAGACTTAGCGCACTTGCCTGCCTCAGGGTTGAGCCCTATTTGTACACTGGTTGTTGGCATTCATAAATATATTTGGAGAAGTCCTGCCTGACACACTCGCTGACTGACTCATCAACTCGCAGCCCAAACCCTTGGCTTGGACCTAGAAAGATGAAATTTTGCACTGAGATTCCCTTAGTAAAATTTTGCACTGAGATTCCCTTAATAAAACTTTGCACAGAGATTCCCTTAATAATGTAGACAAGACATTTAGAATAGTAGTTTATGCTACAAAAGGGCGAAAAGGAATAAATTACGAGGACGATTTAAAACACAAGCGTATAGCGAGTGTTTTAAACGTAACCGAGTAATTTATTGATCTTACGCCCGTGTATCATACTACGTTTTTCAATGCATAGTGTGAGGAAATTAACAAATATAATCAAAGAAAACAATTTATTAAAGTTAAAAGTTACATTATTACAATTTTGCAAGTTAAGTGTAATATTTCTTCCCGCTAGTTTGAATGTTTGACTTAAGTTACTATTGTTATTTTAATAATTATCAATTTCCTCCCTTTGAAATTCATTGTAAAATTAAAATGTTGTGAACTTTAAATTATGATTGGCTCAAAAGGACTGTATCCAGAGCCGTTAAACAGTGGGAAAAAAGTATAATAGTTATGGTACACAGGAAAGGTTGCAGGGCTAACTTCTCGTAAATAAATTAAAAAATAATAATAATAAAGCCCTAGGGCAAAATAATCGACTTTCTGTTGATGCATAAAAAGAGGGCCTTTACGAGCACTCGTATTGAAAATTTATTTATTGCTAGCGGCCCGTCCCGGCTCCACACAGGTGGAAATTTATTTTTTAAACATTTTAAGATAAACGTAGAGTAAATATATCTTTATGCAGGACATAAGTAGTTGACATAACTACAATAGTTGGACATAATATGGTATCGCGTGACATGTTCTTTTATACGTACTATAGAAGTATAGAACATTTTTTTGTTCTGTCATCAATAGTTTCCGCAGTGCATGCAAAGAAAGACATTTTATTGCAAATTTTTTTTACACCTTGGGATACATTATTGAAGTTTTAATAGGGATTCCAAAATAAATATAGCCTATGATACTCAGGAACAATGTAGCATTCTAATAGTAAAAGAATTTTTTAAATCGGTCCAGTGGTTTTTGAGTTTATTCGTTACAAACATACAAATCTTTCCTCTATATAATATTAGTGTAGATTTACAATATTATAAGAAATAATTCCGGACTTTTTTTAATTCCCACGGGATCTGGAGAAACGGGATCTACGCAAGCAACATCGCGAGGTGTCCGCTTAGTTCATAAATAAGTACCTATCGGACATCCGATGTCAGATCTGTGCATAAACGTGACGTTTTTAGGGCCGCAGCGGCAGGTACGGCAAAAAAAAAAATTTAGGCAAAAACTTTAAATGCACAAGAAACTTTAAAAAGTAAATTATACAATATGTAAATTAAATAATAATAATATATTTTAACAATACCTAAATTACTGGTTATGGAAAATTTCGTAGCTCTTTTAGTTAATTTTGTTTTAATTTAAAACCAACTTTTTGACAATTTTCCCCGATTCCGTCCTTCTCGCACTGCGGGTTTTTCCGCCTGGAGTAACGGGGACCTTTGCACGGACAATATATCACCTTAAACTACTGCTTCACCTTACCAAAACCACGTAGCACTTGATCCACGTCCAGGTAGGAGCTACAAGTCCCCTATCTACAATTCTCCTGTTTTGCTCTATGGTCGCGAGGAATCAAACGCGCCGCGTCACGACCCACCGAATTATCGGCACAAAGCGTCGCTGATACCGAATATTCCATATAAATATTGAGCTAATCGCCCTTTCAATGAAGCGGCCGCTTTTTATTAATAATTGATCACAGACCGGCGAGTCATGCGGCGTATTGTCGACTCGACGAACATATTTTTTGCTGTAACACAACTTATTAATGAGTGATGTTCTATCGAGCAGATGACGCGGGGGCGTGCTTCGTAAAGTTATGGCAAAACTAATTTTCGTTTCGTTCGTTCGGGGTAATGCAGAACGAATCTTTGTTTGGGTTAAGGGCAGTTAGGGCAGCATGGCACTTTCACCTTAATCGATTGCTATGTATGGCTATTTAATTAACAACTTCAATCCATTTTTAATGTTAAACTAGCCAACTGCTTTCCAAATTGTTTATTCATCTGTATCAACGATAACCCCTTTGGCTGATTAAAGAGACATTGTTAATGGTAGAGTTTGGTGTAGTGAATATTGAAAGATATTCAATTGACATATCAACAACTCAGTACAGTGCTCAGGTACAGTGCTATCTCAGAAGAGCTGCAAAGATCTGATAGCGCGTGGATGACAGTGACAGGGAGCCGCAGCTGTGAAACAAAGAGTGCGGTAGCGGTGTTAGTCCCGATTTTGGACACAACCAATCCACGCACCGTAAGTTCCTAAATCTTTATTGCTGAATATGAGTATTTACAATGCTGTTAAAAATAAAAGGCACATAAATATTCGACCTTGTCGGTATTGCAAATAATAGAACATGCATGACATTATTATCCTTGGTAGCCTTAGAGTAAATGTTACGCTAAGCTTGTAGCACTGTAAGTTAAAGCCTATTAACTCATATTTAATTTTGCAAAATATTCCTATGGAATCTACTTGTAACAATTCCCATATTAATTATTTATTAATACATATTTTAATTTCTAAAAGATTATTTTTTTTCAGATAATTTACGCCATTTTAGGTCATAGTTTTTGGTATATAAATTAACCACTATGGTTTAATGATTTTTTAAAGAATTGTCGTATATGACGTCACTAGAAAATGTTAGACATTATACTGATTGTGATGTATGATTGCTTATAAAGAAAGTGGTCTGTCTCTATCTATCTATTCATCTGCTATCCATCTGTCAAATCAGTCGGAAGCAAATTATTATAAATTTACCTTGACAGCAAAGTAAACATTTCTAAACAGCCATTTCTCAAGTGACGTCACACGAAGGCAAATGGAAGTTGCAGCTTTTTCGTAAAAATATTCATCATCATGAGGTTTTTTAGACCAAAAGTTCTAAAATACGGCTTATGAAACCAAAATCTCGAAATAGTTTTCGAATAACACATCTTAACATAATTTAATCTATGCGAATTGATTCGACCACATAATGTCTGAGAAAAGCCCTTCAACCTTATAAAGGCGGGAGATTACAGCATGAAAGCACACAACAATAGTATTTTAATTTGTCATTATGCAGTAATAAAAACGTTCTAAATGAGAACGACAAAAAACTCGTTCAGACGGTCTGACAAAAACCGCGCGTTGGGGCAAAATTCGCAAATCATCCCGCCTTAATGACGGCCGCTTGAAAAAAATTTAAATATCAAAAGACCGGACGGGGCTCGGTAATGGTTTAAAATCATTTTTCATCCGAGTCACTCCTGAGTCAGGAATATGAAAACGGTAGCCATCGGTTGTGCCTCCATTAACTCGACTCTCGCTTAGAATATGAATTTTGGACGAGATCCATCTTTTATTAGTTACACCTTCCCTCCTCTCAACTTTTTCCTTTTACGTTGGATTACTAAATAACAGACCAAAATAATTTCTTGAAATAGGTTTTTTATTTACAAGACTGTCTTATTTACTGAAGGAACACTGCGACCTAGATTAACATTATTTATATTTCTTCTTCTTCTTGCTAGCATGTTCTAGCGGTGGCAGTCCACTGTCGAACTCGCTGGCTGTGTGCATTGAGCTCTGCTTATTGAACGAGTGGCCGGACTTAGAGCCTACCTTCACTCGCGGGAATCTGCGGATAGAAGAACAACGAAGACATCATACAGGGAAAGTAACATCCCCTCTTTGGTAACGACTACTGTCTTGCAATAGGAGCTGGGACCAAGGGCTTAATATACTATGCTTTCTAAATTGTTACTAATTAAAAATTTAGAATACTATTTATGTATATACAGCACTTAAGCAAAACGTCACATACCGGTTGAAATAAAAAATGAAATGATTAACTTGAAAGTAGGTCTTTCAATTTAAATGGAAAGTAATTTTGGAGGTGATTCAGTATCGTTAATACATCACATTCCACTGCAAAGCACTTTTTTTCGCGAATATTTTTTTCACTTCTCAGTACAGAGTCACACCCCCGACACTTCATAGTCCTCGCTCAAGTTATTTACCTACACTCTCACGCGCGCATCTGGCTTGTTCGCACACGCTTGTGTGTGTGCGTGAGCTAGTCTAGGGCTGGCAGCAAGCGTCTGAGTCTGAGTCGTCGATCGAGAGGGACAACATTTATAGTCAGTAACTTATATGATTCTCTTCCTAAATTTTAGCGTGGTTAATCCCTAGGTCCTAGTTCTGGTTCCCCATGGATAAATTTGTATTAAAAATGTTAACAAGTGATAAGTTTTCTTGCTTGTTATTTAAGATTGCTTTATTTTGTGCTATTTATTTATCAAATTGATAAGTTTTCTTGCTTGTTATTTAAGATTGCTTTATTTTGTGCTCGTACTGCTTGCTTTGCTTGTGCATGTTTTATGCGGGAGGGCGGGCGGTGCTTGAGTCTGCATTTTGAATAGCATGGTAAGAGTGTTTAGCGGAATATTGCAAATTATTAATATATCCACAAATTTAGAATAGAATAGATCGTTGCCCTACACCTCTAACTTTAAGTGTCTCAATTTCATGGCCCCGCCGACTTTATAACATTGATTATTACAACGGCTAAAAAACTCAAATTTCTAAATAACCATCAAGTTACGGCCGTAACTTGGCTCAAGTTGTCAATCTCTTTGACGGCCTCTCTTTGTCCAATTTGTAATCGTTCCTAGTCATTTGCACGTAAAGAGAACCTGTTAGTCACCAACGCCTAACTTTATACATAATCTCAACTCAACCGGGTCGTTTCTTCTCTTCCTCCTCATGCATTGTCAGCCTGTTCGCCGGCCTCTCCTTCTTTAGCTTCGGATCGTTCCTAGTCCTCTTAGCGAGTGCCCCAGGCGTGGCCCTTTAGTCACTATTGCCTAAAGTTTAAAGATAATCTCAACTCACCCGGGTCGTTTCTTCTCTTCCTCCTCATGCACCGTCAGCCTGTTCGCCGGCCTCTCCTTGTTTAGCTTCGGATCGTTCCTGGTCCTGTTGGCGAGCGCCCCGGGCGTGTCCCTCAAGGCGAACGCTTTGGCCGCGTGCCCGAGGTGCAACTTGCGCGCGTCGAGGTATTCGCGCACGTCGCGCGGGTAGCCCGAGTAGAAACGCACCCAGGATGTGTACGCTGCACGGGGTAGGAGTTCGGTTATTTACATGTATTACATAAACAAGGTGACAATGTAAACAAAGTGTGTAACGAATATATAAATTTGTGAAACAAATCGTATAAGTGTTTTTGTTGAGAATAAAGTTAAACAGCTTTTAGTTTTTCGAGTTAAGTAAATAAAAGCTTTAATATCTAATTATTGTAATATTTCTCAATGCGTTAGCACTTACCTCGACTGGCTCTCGCCAACCAGTCTCTATTGCTATGAGCAATATGTTCGAGTCTCGCTTGCACCGCGACCGCGGCTCGGTTAGCGTTATTTGCTCCGGGCACCATCGTACAAAGTGGTTCTAGGGCCTTTGACTCGTCCGCTTGCCGCAGTCTACCAAACATGAGAATATTCTACATACAGATATAAGTAAAAATCATATGTTACGATATGTAACTCCGAGGGGGTTTCAGGGGGGTATTCCCCGAATGTGGACTCATAGTTGAACACCTAGTTACACTGACAAAATTTATGTCCCAACATAATCGAAAGTATCTACCCGGGCACAAATTCATGTTTTTAGGGCATGCAGGTTTCATTGGTCGACCAATTTTCATGGCGCCCCCTCTCTCAAAATACGTATTGGTGGGAATGAGACGGTGTAGATGTCTGGGTTTCGGTGTGCGCCGGCGGATCTTTTTCAGACTAAAATATTTCTGAAAAATGTTTACGTGGTATTCTTACTTCTGAAAATAAAGTGAATTTTAAATATAATTTCATCACAGTTGTTTCCTTCACCGTTCATCAAGTGATAAGTACAGAAAAAGGTGCATGCTCAAACAGCAAGATTTGATCTTGCATCCCAAGATTGACATTTCGGCGAACGAACAAAAGAGCTACCACCGCTTCTTAAAATACTTTCCACAAAACCGATTAAATCTGCAGATGGCACAAAGTCCATGGAAATTCATGAATACTTTGAAGTACCAACAGTGATTGAAGAAATACAGGAACGCAATGTGAAATACAAAGCCCGCCTTTTGTCTCACGTAAACAACTTAGCAACAGATCTGCTTACTAGTAATGCTGACGTGGGACGCCTGAAGAGGCACACAATCCTGGGGTTGCATAACAGGAAGAAGACTGATAAAGGTTGGTTGATAGCTGTATCAGCCAACCCACAAGCTCTTTACCCACGAAATACCTCGATCGCAAGTGGACCAAAATCGGAGAAAAAAAAAGTTGGCACAAACAAACCTGATCCTTTTCTCTTCTAGATATCGAACATATTCGGATTCACTCGGCAGCAGACACAAGACGGCTGCTCCTACACGCGTCGCTCGCCCAGTTCGACCCACCCTACGAAATAAATCCTTTTTATTAATTTAACTATTTATTATTTTAATTATAATTTTAGACTGCGGTATAAATGAAACTTAGAAAACATAATTAATGTATAACCCATATTTAAGTGCAGATTAACCCAGCTTACCGATAAATTGTACCCAATAAAGTAATTACGTGATGACAATTTCATATTTTAAACTTTTTATTTCTCACAAGGTTTTCTTTAACACTTAGAAAATGATTTATTTGATGACACCGTAACTTCATAGTCAAGCATTTAACTTTGATGATAAACATAATTTGCAAAGTATGATTACATTAAAAGCGGAAATCCGAACAGTAGAAAACGGTGAGTGGCAAATAGTAACAGCGGATATCGCACGCACGGGGCAGGTCTCACTCACCTGTGCACATAGTCGGTGGCAGAAGCCGGCGCACAGTATTGTAGCACGAGGTCCACTCTCGGCACGTCTATACCTCGGGCAGCTACATCCTGTTAATATATAGGTACATTCATATTAAATCAATATATAGTCGTTTTCGTTGAGGAAAGTCTTAGCTATCATTGCAACGCGTGACTAAAGGGAGCTGAGCACTAGCTTTAGCCAGCCCCGAATTTCCCCTATAGGCCTACTAGGCCCGGGCCTAGGGGCCGAGCCAGCCTAAGGGCCCCAACCACTCAGCTACCTCGACCAGGTAGCCAGTGACATATTTTAAGATTTGACGCCCTGAGCCTGTAAGGTTTGCCGCCTTATAACTGAACACGAAAAAAGCAAATGAAATGAAATGAAATATATTTATTTTCAATGCATGTGCTCGTAAAGGCCCATTTTTTATGCATCAAAACCGAACAAAAAGTCGATTATTTTGCCCTAGGGCTTTATTATTATCATTTTTTTTAAATGTATTTGCAATGGTTGGCTAACCTGCAGCCTTTGCTGTGTACCATAGATGTTATACTTTTTTTTCCACTGTTTAACGGCTCTGGATACAGTCCTTTTGAGCCAATTATAATTTAAAGTTCACAAGATTATATTTCTTTTCATTTCCTCACACTATGCATTGAAAAACGTAGTATGATACACGGGCGTAAAAGCAATAAATTACTCGGTTACGTTTAAAACACTCGCTACGCTCGTGTTTAAATCGTCCTCGTAATTTATTCCTTTTCGCCCTAGTAGCATAAACTACTATTATGTAATGTAGGTATAACAGATACACTTATTACAGGTCAGTTTTTATGTAATATAAGTAATTATATAAGTAATATGGGGAAATATGCAGGGAAATAATATTATATAATAATAAGTATTATAAAATACAATAAAGTCCAGCAGTGTATTGATGTGGGCTGAAAATGAAGATAATGAATGAAAAAACTAAAAAGGCCACACAAAGAAATAAACACCATTCATTTATTCAACATTTTATATTTTCTTACCGTTGACAATATTTTTTTTTTAAAGTCATATTAAGTTAAAACGCAACATAAATTAAAAGATAGGTAACGATTTATTATGAAAGGCGCCCTAAGCTGAGCGCAAGGTGTTACACCGCTGCTCACAGCCTGCCGCCCTGGGCCACGGCCCTATTGGCCCTAGGGTTAGGGCTGCCATCAGTCCGGGTTTCCCCGGATTTGTCCTAGTTTGGAGGACGTCCGGGGGCCGTCCGGGGGAGGATTTGGAAAAAGATCCGGGTATAATCCGGACGCTATTATGTGAAAGAGGTAACCACAATTAATTGAAGGATAATCAATAAATAAAAACAAATCTAAGCAAAAAATTCATTCGTTCGTAAACACCGCATCGAAGCCAACTTTTACAGATTCCTGTTGGAAAAGATGGACATTTTAGCATTTGGAAAAACTCAAAAATACCAAAATAAGTAAAAATTGATCTCGTTAAAATTAAAACTCATAGTGAGTAGGTAGTTTACTTTTAATTTAAAATTACTAAATATAATTTAAGGTTTTGTCTACCTGCTTAACTAGAACAGAGCCTGATTTGTTATTTCTTGTTTAATGAATAATTAATATTTAATGAAAAATGTGAAATGAATAATTTTTTTATGAAAACTTTTTTTGTAAGAATATTTATTTTAAACCTCAATTTCACATAAATGTCCGGGGTTTTTGAAGTTTTTGTTTTCCGTCAGCAATTTGGATGATGGCAGCCCTACCTAGGGTAAATACGCCACTGCAGGTAGCTTGTCTGCCTGACGGCAAGCGGAAATAGAGTATCAGGGAAAAAAAATTAAAAATATATATTACGGGGCATATTATATGACACGTATGACGATCGTTGACGTAGCATGACTACATTATTTCTGATGTTTATTTATAGTAATGAAAGTCGGTTAAAAGTTATTATTTCTGTATTAGTGCATTTTATTTGCTAAATTTTCAAACTGTCTTTCAATTGCCTAGGGGCCCTGTCTCTATAAGTCCGGGCCTGGTTTTAGCAACCATTTTAGTGCGACAACATGGGGGAAATGAGCCAGGGCTGTGTCCATCGGAGCCGTGGACAAAATTTTGGTAGAATATTAGGGTAACTAAATTGTAAATATATAAAAAATAATATAACTACCCCAAATAAAGTGAATACAGCTCAAAAAGTATAAAATATATGTTTATTCACACCATATATAAATGGTTGCCTGGTTCCACTTTTCACTAACATTTATGTTTCAGAAGACGATATCGCTGTATTTTGGACGTGTTTCAAATAATCAATAAATAATTAATTTACTTGAAAAATGTTACAGAAAGAGTCATTTTACCGAAGCATCAACTTCACACTAGATCATCTTCACACTACATCATCTTGTTCACGTTTGTTTTTTTTTTTTAAACATTGTCGGTGTTACTACAAAACGGAGTTTAACTTTAGACAGTGTTAAAATATGTTGCTGTCACTTTTTTACAATATGAAAGAAAAGGCGACAACAACATATTTAAACACTGTCTAAAGTTAAACACCGTTTTGTAGTAACACAGTATGTGTCTTACTACAAAACGGTGTTTAACTTTAGACAGTGTTTAAATCTGTTGTTGTCGCCGTTTCTTTCATATTGTAAAAAAGTGACAGCAACATATTTTAACACTGTCTAAAGTTAAACTCCGTTTTGTGGTAACACCGTATGTGTTTTATTCATAACTACTTTTTAACCAAGTTTAAACGAGATCGGTTAGTCACCCGTTTTCTGAGATTTCTCTGTACTAATTATAACGAAACAAGAAGGCGACTTAAGTTCATCTCAGCTACCAATGATCCACACAATCAGTAGCTGACATTCCTCCAGCAGCTACCATGGAAACAGCGGTCAGGGCGGCGCTTATGATGTAATAAATAGTAATAACAGTAGTTAATCGACGCGTATTGTGCGCCGGCGCAGGCAGGAGGCCGCCACACAAAGATGGCCGCCGATTGATGAATAGCCCAGCTAATACGTCTTGAACACGAATTAAGTAGCATTTAGGATGGAGAGATGTGGTAGCTTATAATTGTGATTACATTTATAGAAAGCGGTGTTATGTCATCTATTTATGGAAGCATTTCTTCACACGTTCATCTTTCAAGCTTAAATACTATTCCGTTATTTACTTACCGTGCAAATCATAACGCCTCTTTTGGCTACTCTGAACTGTTTAAAGACCTCCATTCTCTGTTCGTGAGGCATGGACCCGTGGAGACTGAACATCTCAATATCGACTGGCACTACACCGCCCTCTGGCGGCGCTTGGTAGTTAATTTCAAAATCAGAGTCCGAGTCTCCTGATGATTCTGACTTTTCCTGGGAAACGAGACAATGTTTAAGTAAACTAATGGCGACATTTTTAACAAAATTCATTCTTTCATTTATACAATTTATAATATCAACGGCAATATTCATTTATTCGGATTCAAATGCAAATTCACTAGGCTTAAAAGTGTACAGTTATAAAACAAAATTACCTCATCATCTTTTCCTATTTTCTTCTTTTTCGATTTTTCTTTATCTTTCTTCTTTGCTTTGACCTCTTTACCAGTAAGGACTGTTTCGATGAGTTCAGAGTGATAATCTACCATTTCTAATGTCGCCACGAAGACTATCATCTTACCACCTTTCTTATTCATCACACAATGTTCGACTATCAGGGAACATAAAGTGACAAGCCTCAACTTCATTGGCACAATCAAGAAGGTTTGATTAACGGATGATGGCAGCACTAACTCATCTTCTTGAATAGCAGATTTAAGAGCTTCGTTAAAAATGTTTGCAGCTGGTTGGTCCTCTGCAATTTCTGGTTCATCAGGGACTTTTTTATCTTCAAGTTCTTTCTGCACTTTGAAATATTCGTAATCTGAGTCACTGTCGCTATCCTCGGCTGCGGTTGTGGGGACTACTTTACTGGAGCTACCTGCTTTAGAAGAGCCATCAGAAGAAAACAAGTCTGGGTGATTTTTGCCACTAAACTGTTTTAAACCTAAAATATAAATTCATTAAAAAAATTAATATATCAGAAAAATACGTTATCAAAATTAATCGTTCTGCAATTAATACCTCCTCTAGTTTCTTGCTTTTCCATTTCTTCGTCATTCACTGTTTCTGTGTCTTCTTTTGCATTTTTCTTTTTAACTTTTTCTGTTTCAAGCTTTTTATTATTTTCTAGTGCAAGTTTTCCTTCACTGTGTTTAAGTTTCAAGGAATCAGCAATGACAGCGCGACCTTCAGATGTATCTACAAATACGGGATCCACCATCGTGATTCCTGCCAGATTTTCAACGGCCTAAACAAATGCACCAATTAAACTTCACAATCATGAGAGAATAACTTGAGAATAATTTAATTTTGGGTTCTTACCTTAGTAAGTGTCGCAGACAACAGAATGGTCTGCCTCTCTTTAGATAGAAAAACTTCTGTCAAATGGTGTTTTATATCTGACTCTTGTTCAGTTTTAGTTTCAGCCGGTTGGGGCTCATCTTCATCAGGAATCTTTGTGACTCTTTGCTGCTTCATCATAGCCATCGGGTCGTAAGTTGCGTTCTTTTTATGTTCTTCTATAGCTTTTACTATTGCTGCTACATCTTTTTCGTAGCCCATGTCAAGTAAACGGTCTGCTTCATCTAGCACTAGACACCTGAAATAAAAACATCCTTTAGTTAAGGTCAGTTGGTAAGAGGCCAAATGTATAGTCTTTTGAAGAAAGCATTTGGCGTTAGGCTCATCTTCTAGCACATTGAGAGTAGTTGAATCAAAACAATAAACTGTCAGTAAAAAATGAGGGCATAACTGCTTAAATTACGTAACAAAATATTTTATTTACTCCTATACATAAGGTAATTGCAACATCAAAAGCAGTTTTATAATTACCTACATTGTTTATCCGATATTATAACATTACATTATAACACCGCGATTCTGCGCTGCGATTGGCCCAATTTATTATAACACCGCCAATCAACAACAGAGACGAGAAATAAGTCCCGACCTTATTTCTTAAGCCGTGCCCTCTTTTCCTGATTGGCATTTAAGGCAGCGTTACCGAAACGACGCGCCAGAGGTTCATGAACGAATGTCTTCTCATTTTTTGTGAAATTGGTAGTTGGAAATATTATAAAGACGATATTTTTGATGGTCGTAGACAACGTATTGTGTGCAACTGAAAATAATTAGACATTGGGAAACTCGTGCAAAATTGAGTTTCGTACACAAGCACTCGTGTCCCAATATCTCAAATTATGTTACAGTTGCTCAAAATACTATTATTTTTCAATATAATATAATATCATTCCATATTCGAATGACGACAATCCCAAGTGGGTCTAAATATACAGTGTGCCCCGCGATAAAGAGCATAGACGAAAAGGGGCGAAACTAGACCAAAATTACAAAAAAATCGAAAAAAAATTGAAAAAAATTGTTATATAAATTGAGAGGTTGCATACCAAATCAAAACCAAACCATAATCAACTACCATTACCTTAAAAATAATATCCTAAAAGATTGTATTTTTTTAATTAATCCGCCTTTTTTTTCAGTAATAGTAACTTTTTCAAAATAATGTCCCCGTTACACCATATTTTTATTCCTATTTATCATTCCCTATTCCATTATCTTTCTTACAAAAAAAAATTGCAGTGTACATCAAAAATACATAATTTCTACGAGCGGTTAACAAACGGCACTGGCACTTTCAGGTGGTGCATATTTTCAAGAAATAAAAAAAAGAAAACATTTTTTTTGTTTGTTTTTGTCGATATATTTTTAGCTAGTTTCATCTCTTTTCGGATGTGCACTTTATCCCGGGAGACACTGTATATCGATTTATTTATTTTTTTTCATTTATTTCAACTTTAATTCTTGAAAATATGCAATTATTTTTCATCACATTAAAATACCTTTAGATTTTTAATTACATGCTTACCCAGTTTTCGCAAAATTCAGAGATTGTGTATGTCTCAAGTGGTCATTAATTCGGCCTGGAGTTCCAACCAAGATATTCAGTCCTTTTCTTAGCCTTGCTTTTTCTGCTTTTCTCTTTTGGCCCCCACTTAAAAGACCAGGCACGACCCATGTGAATGGCTAAAATATAAAAAACCCATTATGCACCTTTTATTCAAATCAATCATCATCATAATTTTAAATGACTAAGCAAAAATTCGCAACTGACTCGCAGACCTTTTGATTGATGCAAGTCAGTCAAAACAGCATTTTATTCCAATGGATTTAACTAAATGAAAAATAAAACATGCAGACAATACAAAGCAAAATATTTGTTAAGATTCCTTTGCAAAAAAGGAAACTTTTATACAGAATGTAAGCCTATACATTCATCTCTTTATCCATCTACATGATCATTAGGCTGAGCTAAAAAGGAAGACTACGAAAATTTTGCACCTTTAAAAAAATCGGTCAAAAGCGAGTCGGGCTCGCACAATTAGGGTTCCGTTACCAGTACTACAGTCAGCAGTCAATGCACCAAACAAAATATTGTATCGATGAAAAAAAAAAACAATTAAGAACTATTACACTTTCGGAAACACGTGCAGTTTTCCAGTATGACTCAATATTTACTAACTCTATCAAAACCTAAATTTTAGCTAGGGGACTTGAGGGGAGAATAGTCATTTATAGAAAATTTTGGGTTATTTCATTAAAACTGGACTAAAAATTATAAAAATAAAACTATCCTTACCTAGTTTCTTCAAATGATACCTTTCATGGTATACTAACAAAAACTTTTCCATTTCAATCATTTTTTTTTTTGGCTTATTATGTGTATGTGCATTGTCTAGACCCGATTTCAAATTCCTACATAACACAGAAAAACCTCTGTGACAGACGGACGGACACGAGAGTGATTTTATAAAGGTTCTGTTTTGCTTTTGAAAGGACGGAATCCTAAAAACACGTAATTTACGTTTCAAATTCAGTGTCAATAAACTTAGTATTATAAAAAAACATCTGTATTATAAAACCAGTAATGTATTCATCATCTACAGATCCACTTTTCTAATGGTAGTACTTATTATCCTGTTGTTATATAACATTTGAACTCATATGAATATACACAGCTAGAACTGGAGGCAACGGTACCTGTACAAATACCTGGAGTTCAAGCTCTCTATTTGTAAACTATTTTGATGGCTATGATGACACTGTAATACGAACTGCCAAAAGGTAGCCTATTATGCTGGCGTCCATACATTGTGTATGACTTACCTGTAACATTTTTGTGTATTGTTTTGCAATTTAACCACTTCATTGCGGTGTTATCAACATATTTTAATAATTGTAAAAACTTTAACAAAGACCTTCAAAACAAAGCATTATATATTGTTGTTTGTGTTGTTTCTTTTAGTTTTAATTTGATTTGACTTCTTGAAAATTAACTTTACATCATAAAACCCTTTTAATCTCGTTATTAATGGGCTGCTGACAGTGGCGTGCACATACCTTTTTTCCGGAAAAGCAATCAAAATGTAAATATTGACAATAAAAAAAATATGAAAAAATTTAAATAACACTTTGAAAAAAAAAAGTTTGTATGACGCCAGGGTAGGCACTGCCTACCCTACAGTGAACATTTTCATACAACATTTTTTTTTTCAAAGTGTTATTTAAATTTTTTCATATTTTTTTTATTGTCGTACTTGACCTTCTGATTGCTTTTCCGGAAAAATGTTCTGTGCACGCCACTGGCTGCTGAAGGGTATTCCTTACACCACATTTAAGAAAAACAATATTATTAATATGGATATGTCTAAGGTAATTTGAAAATAAGAGCACATTTTGAAAAAATAATCAGTCTTGTGTTTTTTACTTTTCATACATTGTTTGGTAATTTATAAAATTATAAGAAAATGTAATCTTTTATAAAAAAACAAAATCAAACTTATTTGTTGCAATTTATATTTTTGCATTAATGCATTTTATAATTTACTTTTTTTAGTAAGTGATTAATGTGTATCAAACGATGTATATAAGATATTGATGTTGATGCATTGAATTGAATGATGTCAATGTTGATGACTTCATCAAACAGCCCTTAGGATACGGTATATTCGACTTTGTCACAGTTGTAATCTGCGAGCATAGGAAATAAATCGTATCGAAAACATTGTATGTGGGTAAACTAAATTTTCGGAATAATTGCCAGCCACTTTGAGTATAATAATATGCACAATACAAAATATAATCCACAGAACTAGAGATGTAATGAGAAATAGAAAATATGAAACAATTCAAATACAATTAAAAATATAAAATAATTATTAAATACAATATGAAATGTTTAAAATGTCAATAAGACAAATCTAAGATTAAAAAAGTAAATGAGACGTAAATACTAAGTTGTAAGAAATTTATATAAATAAGTGACCAGTACTTCATGAATATAATAAAAACTAAATAATAAAATATCCACATTATGCTTTTAAGATGAAACGACTCCCTCCTACCCGACTCGTTATCCCTAAAACAATATTAAGGAAATCGATTGCAGTCCCTATAGCTCCGATACAACTTACAGATTAAACTAGGTAACAATTAGAAAGGACAACTCAACAATTAAAGCTTCAATCCTGTAGTTACCATTAAAAATTATGCATTCATAAATACCTTGACTAGTTTGATCATGAGTTCATAAGTCTGCACCGCCAGCTCTCTAGTGGGAACCACCACAACTACTCTAATTCCATCGTGTCTGTTGGTTTTTGGTCTGATGGCTTGCAGACCCTCGATTATTGGCAGAGCGTACGCCAGAGTCTTACCTGACCCTGTCTGAGACCTAACAAACAAAAAATTTAACTACAAGGGTAACCAACCACTAATATGGGCGTCACGGGTTCAAATTCTGTAGGGGCATATTGAAGTTTGGTCTGCATGTTTTAAAAGGTATGTTAAGCTGTGAGTTCATATTTGTGCCCAAAGTACAGCGACAGGACTCACCACTCATCATGCTTGAATATTATAATCTTGGTCAAGTGGGGATTCGTGTGGTGACGATATATAAAACAAATCTAAGACAACATGCAATTAAAAGTAACAAAAAATATTGTTTACGTCATGTATAGGATCCAAGTTGATAAAAAATAATAAACACCTTATCAAAACATCCCTTCCTTGCAGTATAACAGGTATTGCTTTTTGCTGTACAGTCATAAGTTCTGTCAAACTCAAATTTTGCTGTAAATTAGCGACGCTGTGCGGGTGAATGTCTAAATCTGAGAAGTTTTTCCCAGTAAACACCTTCTCCATCAATGGTTTGACAGCTCTTGCACCCATTCGAGGAACTCCAGGGTTGTTTTTGAACAAAGATGATATCCAACCTCCACTCCTAGGTTTTTGCTTCAGCTGTAAGTCGTCACTGAGTTCCTGGTAGTTTTTCCCATGGAATTTACCCTTATTTTCACTGAGGTCACGTAAATTTGAAGACATGTCATTTGATTTCTGCACTGGTGGTGATGAAAACTTTGGGACTTTATTCTGTGGCTCTCCGTCAATGTTTTTGGAGAAAATAGTGTTTTGGCCAGCATTCTGTTGTGGTCTTTTTCTAGCTATAGTTTTGCCAGTGAAGGTGGGTTTAGACACAAATTTATAATCTTTGTTACCTTTTTGTGGCTTCTTGGTATCCTGCAAAAGATTACAATAAAATAGTTACATATTGTACAAAAAAGTTGTGAAATCAAATGTTGTATGCGTATAGAATATTATAGGGGACTTACCTTTTTGGACACAGATATATTCAACTGCATGTCATCCATAGTTCATTTGTCCTCGAAAATATTCACAATCACAAACCCTCAGAAACAAGTATTATTGTTCTGAGCACAAACCAAACCAAACTATTTTAGAGGTTATTCGCACATGACAACAACACACACAACATCTGTATCTGACAGATGGGTACGTTCCGATTTGTGTCAATATTGCTCAGCGACCTTAGTTTTATGTCTGTCTTCTCGTTCATGTCTTGCACGGTAACTTTATACATACAATCAAGATATAGTTTTCTTTAAATATCGGAATATTTTCGTAAGATCTTCCTTTTGAAATATAATTTTTTAAATTAAAATATTACCTAACGAGGTACGGAACAGGAAACCTTGTAACTGTAACTGTTTGTAATTTCTTGGCCATGCCCTCGTTGATTTGGCTGGTGTTTTTACATCAAAGACATTGTATAGGTATTTATACATATATGTATTTATACAATGTCTTTATATTAGATATTGGATAGCTAACAATTCTGACCAATGAGGTTACTGATAATATCGTTGTTTTTGACATATATTAATTATTTGAAAAGCTTTTTATATATATATGTATATTTATACGAATCCATAATAAAATAAAATACATTATAATATAAAATTATACAGTTTAAGATATATTTCGGGTCCGAGCTGGACCCGGCATCAGTTAAGTATAATAATAATATAAAATTATTTTTTATAAAAATATATCTTATACTGTATAATTGATTCGTATAAATACATATATGTATATAAAAACCTTTTCAAAAGTGAATTATATTATATTTTATACCATTAATTATTTGAGTGTCATTAATTTATGCAGCCTAATTCATAATAAAGGCTTGGTAATTGATCAGTTTTACGGATCGATAACACTTTTTGCTAATTTCGCAAAAAACAAAATGTTGACATCCCATACGAATTAATCCAGAGTGGGGCTCTAAAGAAAATTAAAAAAAAATTACGAATTTCACAAAAACGATCAGGATAGTGAGTACTTACCAAGTATTGAGAATGAATTTGGCTATATAAATGAATGTCACCTTGTATGTCAATTTTGACACCATTGTTCACATTTGATATATCTGTCACTTTTGACACATCTATCACTTTTGACACATCCGTCACTTTTCACATGTGTCACTTATGACATTTGTCACTTTTAACACAATGTTTCCGACATCTGTCACTTTTAACATTTGTCCTTTTTAATATTGTATGTCACTTTTAAATACCTACGTTATTTTTGTATCTGCCACTTTTGAAATTTATTACTTTTGACATGTTGAAATAGGAAGTCAGTTGAAAATATTCAATTATTAAAACATTATAAAAATTTTAAATTTTAATATGATTAAATTATTTAGTATAACGTTTTATTTTATTTTATGATTATTTAGTTTTAAATTAAGTTACTTTTTTGTAATTTAAGTTTTAAACAACTCTTATAAACAATAATAACAATAAATATTAACTACATAACCACTTTCATTTCTGTAGCATTAATTTTATTTGACGCAAAGTTTACATGTGTGCACAATTTGTGGAGAACTAATGGCAGTTACGATCAGGTTACGATGAGTTACCATTGATGACGTCATCGTACGATATGTTTTTTTTTAGCTTTTTTTCTATGAACTGAATAGGAAGCTCGTAATTGGAGTGCGTTTTATTGGTCGCTCGCTGCCTCAAAGTACTCCCCGTAGTCCCGGAATAGTAAGGCAAGGTTTTCTTTAAAAACTTTTCTTCGTTCCACTCATTTTCCACTAGTTTATTGATATTTTAAGCTACCGAAGACTCTTGCTTACATTCGTGCAAATAACAAAGAGAAATTATTTGAAAAAAAAATAATGATGGTGTAAAAGCCACAGATTTTAAAAGCAGTGGCAATGCGATTCTGAAGCAGTATACAGAGTGATTGGTAATTCGACCTATTCCTTGAAAGGGGTTATACTAGAGATCATTTCCAACGAATTAAGTCCTATCAACTAGGTATCAAAAATGAATGGTCTCTCAGTTACGAAGGTTTTTTATATAATTTTTCAAATTTTCAGACTAATAACCAAAAATAAATAATTTAAAAATAACTATTCTTCTCTCAGCACTTATTTATTATATTTCTGATCAATGATAGATGAGTGATCATTTATAAAAAAATACGTGCCCTGAATTCCCATGATCTCAGAATGAAAAGGTCTTAAGTGGAAAGAAAACCTTTTTTATTTTGTAATTTTTGAAATATCGACGTGTTTTACTTGAAAAAATATTATCATTTTCAACCCCTAGTTGATAAGAATTATTTGTTGGAAATGATCCCTAGTATAACCCCTTTAAAGGAATAGGTCGAATTACCAATCACCCTGTATATGGTTTGACTTGACCAATATAGGGAGAAAAATATTCTTATCAGGAATCGTTACAGCTTGAAAGATTTAGTAGCTAGAATAGAAAAAAAAAGACTGCTTCGATGTTTTGAGCATATAAAGCGGATGTATGAAAGAAGGGGGACGAAACGAAATTAAATTGCGCCAGTCGAAGGTACTTAGAGCTGACCGCCATGGGTAAGCTAAGAGATGCATTGAAAGCTTAAATATGACTCAATTCGTTAACATGGAATAAACTAAAGTGGTAAAGGTGGCTGATTAATATTTGCATTCCCTGCCTATCTCTTTGTTTTGTGAGATAGATATTGTACTTACGTATTGTATCGCCTGCCTTCAAAATCCCTCACGTTTATATTTGTTTGAGTAGGACAGAGTTGTATTTAGTATTCGACAGGATAACATCGTTTCTGACTATAGATCAAGTAATAAGCCTATTCAAGTACAAAATATATCTACAAAGTGTGTACACACTGCGGAAACAAATTCAGGAGTGCGGCACGCGCCGCCACGTGACCAACAAATATTGCTTTACGGCTTTACTGAGTGGAATAAATATTTGTAATCCGAAAATACATGTCTGTGTGCCCCCTTAAATACATCGATGATTATGGATTGGTTTATTTTTAAATACACATAATTCTTCTCTGACATATACAACGTGTAACATAAAGGTGTAACCATATTTGAAGAGCTTATTCAGTCAATGGTATAGAACAACTTTTACTATGGGGTCAACCCCTTAAATCTCAAAAAAAAAACTGCCCTTCCATACATTTCGGCCGAGCGGCATTGCATTTTCCTATGAAGCGAGTATTTTTTTTTTCGATATACAGGATTTGTTCCATAGTAAAAGCTGTTCTAAGCCATTGACTGAATAAGCTCTTCAAATATGGTTACACCTTTCATAATATTTAGTTATTCAAGTAACTACATTTAAAGGTAACTAAGTTGAAGTAAGCTATATAGATGCGGTACTTAAAATGTAAAAATTATTTCATAAGCCAACCAAACACTCGAAAAATTTAAATTCAAGTAAGCACGTCCGTGAAAATTTTAATAAGTACGTAGTATACAAAAGACATCAACGCGCGCTTGTAGTAGGTGCTACGACATTTCGTAGTACGAGCTTTGCAACGTGTTTTCTTATTCTTTTTATTTTAATATGTTTTTGTGATCTTAATTTTTCTCTCAGAATACTCAATAAAATACAAATTATTATATTATATTACATATAATATTTATAATTTAACATTTTATACATTTTTGTTTTTATCTCATTTCTAATTATAATATTCCCAGCATTTACTGCATGTAAATAACCTAATAATATATAGGTATATAATAAAATGACGTGAAATGACATCATAAATGTTGAATAAACCTTAGGCCTAAAATCCGTGTATTTAAGGCACAGGTCAAGCTTTCAATGAGTTTATGACTCATTCATAATCATCAAAACTCGCTAAAAGACCGACGCGCACAAATAAACACCTAATCTAGTAATTGTATCTTTGTATATTTTCTTCATAACTAGGTATCAAAAGATTAGAACATTTTAAATGCGCCACACATCTTCTACCTAGCATTGCATGACGCTACAAGGGTGCAAGTAAAAGAAATCTGTGTGCTTAGAATTCCGCTGGCAAACAACGAGAGTGCAGGGGATATAATATTAATATAACACAAGGACAGGGGCTTGGGCGTGACGTGTTTACTTACTGACACCCGGACTTAAGCCTTGAGGTGAGAGCGTACAGCAGGGAGGGATGTACACTCGTACAGCAGGAAGGGATGTACGTACACCGTTTATTATCATTATTTAAGTACTATTTTCAATATTATCCCTTTTAAATAGTATGGCACTACCCTCAACAATTTCCTCAACAATTTCCTAACAAAGGTTAGTTGGTAGAAAATACTAATTAGTATTAAGCTCGCCTTTGTACGGTAATTTTATTCTGTGCAATAAAGAATTTTATTATTATTATTATTACACCCGTACTAGAATGTAATATATACTCGTAAACAATTAAACTATTTGAGTAAATTAAATATCTTAATTAATCGAAATAAATTTTAGTTTAAATTTACGTGATGACCAATCACAAATATAAGCTGACTTTAGTTTATATAGCACAATAAAAATTAAAGACTTATTTGTCGTTATTTATATTTTATTATGTATATATATATTTAGGTATATAGAAGTTGAAAAACGCATTCCAATCATATTTTGGGAGATATATTTATAGTTCGGCATCACTCTTATAAATTAATAAAAAATATGTGTAAGTTACTTTAATATAGCTAGTAATTTACATATATTTTTAATTAATTTACAAAACTGATGCCGAACAATAAAGTTCGAAATATATCTCCAAAAATATGATTTGAATGTATTCTTCTGGGCGAGTGAAGGCGCTTCCGCGACGACGTTGCGTCTTGCAGTGACGAACTCATTCGCCCAGAAGAAGGCAGTCTGAATCTGCTGAAACTGGTCGGCTATCAAAAATAGTTATTGATGTGAGCAGTTTTGCAATAATCATATTTTATCCTCAAGTTTCATTCAATTCGATAAATGTTTTGAATGTGTTTTTAAACTTCACCTAGTTCATATAGCCAAATTCATATTGGAGACTCGGTAAGTCTACAGTATGAATTTTTGGCTATACAAACAAAAGTCACCTTAAGTAGTTATATAGGTAACTTTATGAAGATTATCTCTGGCAGGATAATTAATTTTAGGTAGCCCGATGTTAAAACTTACGAGTAATTAAACGTCACTAATAATGACAGTTGACTAAATATATTGTTACATCAATCGTCTTTCAATTAAATACATTTTAAGCTTACCACAAACTGCGGTACCAAAAATATCGAAATAACTTAAATATACATTTTAATAATAAACAAATTAGCCTTGTGTGGTCCTTAGTATAACCAAACATGTCGCTAAAACCAACTACTATCAAGGAGGCTATAGCTAGATGGGAGAAAGAGAAGGAAACCTCGGCCTCTGATGCCCAAGTCATCGAGCTGCAGTTCCAGTGGCCGCCCATTGAGAAGATGGACGGCGCTCTCTCTACACTCGTCGCCTGCGAGTACGTAATCAAAAATGGCGCTAAAACCATGTACCAGAATTATTCTTTTGCAACGCGAGCAGCAGCGCGATGAGCATCGTGTGGCTGAGGGGATAGATATGAAGCGCGATAACACCCTATAAAATAAGTCGTGTTAAAAATAAATTTATTGAACGGTTTAAAGCGATAGTTTAGTAATCGCTTTTGGCCACCGTTTGACCCCACCTATTCCTGTGGGGTCCGGGGTCAGATAACGCTTCGGGCTTTGCCCAGCAGGAAGTTTGGTCTCCGGTTTATTTAGTTTGTCTCCGTGGATTCAAAACGCCTTTAAAATGTATGTCGCGTTGTATCCATTTCTCATTAATGCGCGTGAGATGTATGTGCTTAAAATATCACTTTATTTGATACTCTACATGAATTTCCGATAATTCTTTGTAGATTTCAGAATCATTCTTTTCATATTTCTTACATACGAACGAAATATATATTTTTTATATAAGCTGCATACTGTGAACAAAAGGTCAGACATCGAATTTTTGTTACAAGGGGTACCGTTGTTTGAGGAAGCCCTATAACGTAGAATATATAAAAAAAACTAGGTGGTTTGACCTAGGTCAAACGAGCCTCATGAGTATATATATAAGTATATAATGCCAAACTGGTTTACCCTAAAATCAGAATACAAAGTATGCACCTAGTTAAAATCCATTATGGTATTTTCAGGAAACTGAGCTTGTCTTCTAACATGATCGACAAGATCGCGGGTATCGCTGGCATGAGGAACTTAAAGGTTCTCTCCCTAGGAAGGAATTACATCAAATCTTTATCAGGGATTGTAAGAATTATTATTTATATTTTAGAAATTATTATTTATATGCGAGACAAAAAATGAGACACTCTAACATCCCTTTGGAGATGTATATCAGGTGTTACTGAGTGTAGACTTGAATATTTAACACTTGTAGAACCAGTTTTACCAATAGTAAGGCGTTTGGGGTTCGAGTCCTGCCAGTCGACCAATGAGTTTTTCTGAATTTATGGGCATAGCATATAAGGTCAAATCAAAGTGAAAAGAAATCAGGGTGTGATTTAGTATTCATTATGGATCACATACTAAAAAAAAATATTTTATTTTTGCAGACTTTCTTTTCACTTTGCTATAGAAGTATAATATATATCACTTAACTGAATGAACCACTTTGTACCGGAAACTGAAAAATAAATTTAATCAAATTTTTTTTTCTACTTTATCTGTTTAGTCAACGTTACATAATCTACCCTACAATTATCTTCACTTATTATTGTGAGACCTTATATTAGTATACACCTACCACTTAATGAAACAATATAGGTTTTATTGAAGTAAAAACTTTTTTAGGCGCGTTGAGCGATTTTCGGTAAAGGAAAATCTTATGTGTTCACATTACCGATATGCTATGACGTGTTGCACTTGGCCAGCATCAGTTGTAAAAAGTTTTCACTTCGGTCGGCAGTCCCCAGACTGCCTTATGATTTTTTTCTAATGTACCAATAACATTGGTAGAGGAAAATCTTATGGGTTCACATTACCGACATGCTATGACGTGTTGCACTTGGCCAGCATCAGTAGTAAAAAGTTTTCACTTCGGTCGGCAGTTCCCAGACTGCCTTATGATTTTTTTCTGATGTACCAATAACATTGGTAGAGGAAAATCTTATGGGTTCACATTACCGACATGCTATGACGTGTTGCATTTGGCCAGCATCAGTAGTAAAAAGTTTTCACTTCGGTCGGCAGTTCCCAGACTGCCTTATGATTTTTTTCTAATGTACCAATAACATTGGTAGAGGAAAATCTTATGGGTTCACATTACCGACATGCTATGACGTGTTGCACTTGGCCAGCATCAGTAGTAAAAAGTTTTCACTTCGGTCGGCAGTTCCCAGACTGCCTTATGATTTTTTTCTAATGTACCAATAACATTGGTAGAGGAAAATCTTATGGGTTCACATTACCGACATGCTATGACGTGTTGCACTTGGCCAGCATCAGTAGTAAAAAGTTTTCACTTCGGTCGGCAGTTCCCAGACTGCCTTATGATTTTTTTCTAATGTACCAATAACATTGGTAGAGGAAAATCTTATGGGTTCACATTACCGACATGCTATGACGTGTTGCACTTGGCCAGCATCAGTAGTAAAAAGTTTTCACTTCGGTCGGCAGTTCCCAGACTGCCTTATGATTTTTTTTCTAATGTACCAAAGACATTGGTAGAGGAAAATCTTATGTGTTCACATTACCGAGATGTTATGACGTGTATATACCATCATGGAAATGGCTGCATACCCACTTTTCGCTCTTATCACCATACAGTTTGGGATAGAAGTGAGCCAGCATATTTTTCCCTGATGGTATGATTATATATATAAAAGAATACTCTGATTGGCTATTCAAGTAGATGTTTTCTTTATTATACACACACGGAAATATAAACATAAACAAAATGACAGTGAAAAAAGATGCACATTGGCGAGCTTATCTTTAAACAGAGATTTCTGACAGCAAAACCATCACAATAGGAAAAAGTAAACAAGGTAACCATACACGTGTTCACAGAGAAGAACATACAAAGAATTATACAAGTATTAATTTAAAAGCAAAAATAGTGTATAAGAATCGTAGCAGATGTAAATTTTTGCGTACACCGCGGGGGTATTGAGTACAAAGTATGTTTCAGGAAACTGTGGCCGAATCATTGGAGGAACTGTGGATAAGTTACAACAACATCGATAAACTAAAGGGTATCGGCGCGATGAAGAAATTGCGCGTCTTTTACATCGCCAACAACTTGATCAGGGAGTGGGCTGAGTTCAACCGTCTACAGGTATGAAACTCAAATCAAATTAAATCATCTTTATTTGTTGAACATAGGCGCAAATTGTGTTAAAATAAATTTTGTTTCTTCTATGTTCTGCCATGCAATGGCATACACAAGTAGTTTTGTATTTTCTATTACAGAATAAAGCTAGAAAAATTAAGGCCAAGCAAACATAACATTTAAATAAACAGAAAAGCACAAACATAGACATAAACATAATAGTAGTTTATGCTACAAGGGCGAAAAGGAATAAACTGCAAAGATGATTTAAAACACGAGCGTAGCGAGTGTTTAAACGTAACCGAGTAATTTATTGCTCTTACGCCCGTGTATCATAATACGTTTTTCAATGCATAGTGTGAGGAAATAAAACAAATATAATCAAAGAAAACAATTTAATTATTAAAGTTGAAAGTTACATTATTACAATTTTGCAAGTTAATGATGAAAGGACTGTATCCAGAGCCGGATGTACATTATTCTAAAAACTAAACATACCTTTAATTTAGTTCATAGCAAGCCCAAAACTTAACTTATAGCTAATATAATATGTTGTATTTTACCGTTTTGAATTTAATTAAATAAGACCTTACGTGCAATAAGTGTAATCTATGTACCATCAAAGAAATTGCCGCTGACCTATTTATCGCACTTGTTACTATTACAGTACGGGTCATAAGTGACTCAGCAGACTTTTCTTCGATAGTATCTACATTGCAAAATAAAATATTCATTCATTCATGACTTCGTCTTCTCTGTTTTCTTTTATTCTACAGTTTTTAACACCCGAACAAAAAGAGAGCTTTTCGTGTATATTTTGTATGTATTGTAAATATATCTATTTTTAGGAGAAATTTTCAGGTTTAGGAAAAAAATTGCAAAATGATTTTGCTTTCAGAATTTAATTTTAATTAATCAGAAGTTTATTATTGGCGAATATAGAAAATTCATGAAAAGAAATTATTTATGTATTAAATTAAAAAAAAAACAATCTAACTAAATACGGTGAGGTACAATTTAAAAAACATAATTAAAGTTTGGCTTACTTATATTAAATAAAAAATATATATTCAAAAAATAATATATAGGAATCAATAATAAATGTAATGCAATAAATGCAACAAACATGATATATAAATATTTTGCTATATATATAATTTTTGAAACAGATCTCTGACCAAGTAAAGTTCTTTGGTATTATAGTTCCTTAAATACTGAGAGCAAAATAATTTACTCAACCATTCCACAAACAAGTGAACCCTCGAATAACTCGCAGTTATCCGTTTTTTACAACTTCCCAGGAGTGTCAGTCTCTCAGAGACCTGGTGATGACTGGGAACCCGCTGTGCGACAGCCAGGCTGACGTGGAAGCGTGGCGCACGCAGGTCTCGAACCGGCTGCATCAGATCACCAAGCTCGATGGCATACCCATCGTCAGGGAGACAGACTGAACTCTATATTTTGTTTTAAGTTCACGCATTAAAAGTTTTAAACTCTTACGCTAAGAGAAGTTAACAGCTTTTTTTTTCAAGGCTTCCTTAAAAGAGAGAAATCCCAGCAGAGTAAATATATTAAAATTAGAACAAACCTCTTTTTTTTTCGTCATCTGTATCGTGAACATAACCTACTCTGTGACGAAGTTGCTGACCAATCCTGCGTTCGGAAATAGAATTATATCGCTAAAATCGATTACGAAAGTATGAAGTGAATGGCTTATGATCCATTGTAATTCTATTTCAGACCGCAGGGCAAATCAACACACTGCATAGACAGATACCGATGTTAGTATGTCTGCCTTTTCGTGACACAGCTCAAAATCACCTAGCCAAAATGAGATAAAAGACACTAGTGCGTAAAATATAGCTTGAGCCCTGTGACAGTAGGACAGCCCTATACAATTTGTATTTCTAATTCTCTCATGCTCAAATATGTATAGCGCTGACAGCTGTCACAGGGATATTTTACGGACTCTAGGTGTAGAATTATATTGCTCACGGGGCCCCGTAGTTTGGCTGCGATTCAAAGTTTCATTAGGTTTCATAAAAATTATGCACATCGATGCAAAGACAAATATTATACTTTATTCTTATTTTAGAACAAGTATATATACAACTTTTTAGATAGGCAGCCATTCGTTTTGTGTCCATCAATCGTTCATCCATCCAACCTACCTCCGAAACATTAAATTGACAACGAATAAGAGTGGAAAATATATTTATGGTTCAGTGGAATGCTTCAGTGGTTTGGGCATATGGATAAAAAGGATGAATGAAAGACATGTGACGAAAGAAATAATAATATGTGGGTAGTAATAAAAGCTCTAATAACTAAATTAAAAATGAGGATGTTCAATTTCTTAATGTTACTGCTTTAAATACTAATCTACCAAAAACTTATGTGCTAATAAATATACGAAAACTACCGAATGAAATACAAAAAATTCCGAAAACTACCCTCAGCTATTTTTATCGTAGATCTTCGAAAAAAATATTTTTTTTGTATGTCATGAATTCTGTTAAAACTAGAGACCTCGCCTCGCTCCGCTCTGCTTCGTTGTCTCCTTATTTTATCTTACATACAAAACTAACACGCTCCTCCTCGCTTCGCTCGGCGTCACACCTATTTTTGGCTTTTGGTCCATAGTTTTGTTTTTGACTGTTTTTTAAGTAATGTGTAAGTTAGTATTTCTTTCGGAAGTTCAGTAATTTATTCGAAGGTTCATTATTTAAACCAGGTGGTCGTGAGAAATTTTAGTTTGCTATGTTTAATTTATTTTGTCGGTAGATGTTACACAGTTAGATTAGTATATTTTTCGATAACTAATTTTGCCGCTGCTCAGATAGTATAACAGTGTGCAGCAGTTCACTGTGGTTAAATTTATTTTTCGGAGGCTTTATTACCATCCATAATATTTATGTGGAAGGTAAAGCTCGACCAGCCGCCGTAGAGGGACGTATGCCCTCAGAACATTTAAATGTATGCCAGCCGAATCGCCGAAATACTCACCCGGTGTTGAAGAGCTTGTATGACTAGATTGAAGGACGGAGAAGAGGCGAAAGAGGTGTGTCAGGATAGCAGCAGATAAAATTGTATGGTCTCTGCCTACCCCTCTTGGAGACAAGTGTGAGTATATGTATATACCAATGTCAACAAGTAACCTCTAAAACGTATAAAAATACATAAGCTGCCAAAAAATATTATTAAAAAGAATCAAATTACTTAAACAGCTATTTTTAATCTATTACTCGTATATACTACTCTGTGTAAAAAGTATCGGGAATTGATAAATTACAGAACGCGCGGTAAACATATCGACCTACTTTTTTTTTCGTAAGTTGGTAGGACTGTAATGAGTTACCACGCGAACTTTGAGTGCATTATGTCACTCAGTGTAATTACAGCTGCTGTTTTTGTATCTCGTTGTTTTAAGTGTTCTGCGATTTTGCTATGGAGGCATTTGTTGAACAAAGAGTTTGCCTTAAATTTTGCGTATCAAACGAGATTTCCTGTGCCGAATCACTAAAAATGTTGCAGAAGACTTACGGTGATTCGTATATCTCAAAAACACGGGTTTATGCATGGTATTAAGTATTTAAAGAAGGCCGACAAGTGGTAACTGATTTGCCTCGTTCTGGTCGACCCCCAACCGCTGCGAATGATGAAAACACCAATCTAATCAAGAGTCTGGTGCTTGAAAATCGTCGTATGAGTCTTAGAGAGTTAGCTCTAGAGGTAAACATATCTTTTAAGTCCGTTCATAATATTCTGACGGACATTTTAGGCATGAAACGCGTCGCCGCACGATTAGTTCCAAAAGAGCTCAATTTTGTCCAAAAAGAGCATCGAAAGCAGGTTGCTGAAGACATGATTTCCCGATCTTTTTCGGACTCCACCTTCATGAACCGCATAATAACTGGCGACGAGACATGGGCTTATGAGTACGGTACGCAAACAAGTCACAACGGTCTTCAGAATGGCGCCTCGAAAATGAACCGAAACCCAAAAAACCGCGTCAAAGCTGCTCGAAAATCAAGGTTATGCTGATAGTTTTCTTCGATTGCCGGGGTGTAGTGCACTATGAATTTCTTCCAGAGGGACAAACGGTGAATAAAGAATGTTATTTAGGCGTCATGAGGCGTTTGTGTGAGAATATCCGCCGAAAACGGCCAGATTTATGGAACGACAATTCGTGGATTTTACACCATGATAATGCACCATCGCAAAAAGCCATAATCGTGCAAGAGTTTTTAGCCAAAAACTCGACGAATGTCATCGACCAAGTGCCGTACTCACCTGATATGGCTCCGTCTGACTTTTTCCTGTTCCCAAAGCTGAAGTTACCACTTCGAGGAGGACGTTTCGAGTCGATTGAAGCTATAAAAGAAAATTCGCTGAAGGAGTTGAAGACCATCCCCCAATCAGCTTACAAAAAATTTATGGAGGAATGGGTCAAGCGCTGGCGTGGCTGTATTGCAAGCGAAGGGGCCTATTTCGAAGGCGACAAAATAAATTTTGGCAAATAAATTACTTTTTTGGTTTTATTGAACAATTCCCGATAGTTTTTACACAGAATGTATTTATAATTAATTTTAATTTTTTTCAAAAGAACTTCCCGGATGACGCTTCACACCAAATAAAAAAAAATCACGGAAGCGTCTTTACAGACAAATTATCAGTAACATCATCAGACTTTTGTATTAGTGATCTAAAGTAAAAGGCATCAACTCTGTCGCTGTTATGATGTAATTGTGCTGATCTCATGAGAATTAAAGTCAAATTTGCTGCCTAGATACATATACAAGGTGACATTTATTTATAGACCCAAATTCATACTGAAGACTCGGTAAGTGCTCAGTATCGAAGAAGTATTTAATACCATATTTTATTGCCTAGAAGATAATAGGTTTTGCACGCTATAACTTACTAGTATGACAGGCTATGCATTCCCTGCCTATGTTATGAGTTATGAGACGCATAAGAACATAACCACCATGGATAATCTCAAATCGGTGTTTTGTATCCACATCATCTTACTGCTTGCATACCTACGGATAATTTCGATCATTATCTCCATTCCAATAATACGTCAATTACAGAAATATGTCTGCCCCTCCGAGTTAATATTAGAATTAGTTGTGATTGCGTGACACTTCCCGTAACAATGGCTGATGGAGTCGGCCACTTGTTTAGAAAAGGAATTGAAATGACGATATTCGGTGGAAATAATAGCCTCATCGCGAGCCCAACGCTCACTTGACATTTTATGACAGATTATGACTCTGGCAACACTAATAACTATGCTCACGCTATCTATCTATTACATAGAGCAACTAACTTGTGATCGTTACGTGTAAATTCTATTAATCGGAATATGATTGTGGCAGACAGATTGCTAAAAGATATTTTGTTTTTACATACTGAGAAGATAGTATAATTTTGTAGATCTGCATCGTTTGTCGATTTACTTAATGGAAAACTCTCTAGAGACAAACTTAAAACATAATAGTAATGGAACGAAATCACATAATATCCAGCGGAAATCGATTTAGCGGAAGAAAACTGCGAGGAAATAGCTTGTAACGTAACAAAACTACCCCCGTCGGACATTAAAGAAGCTACTTATTTTATCGCAAATCGTTGGAATGCTCATGTAAATGCGTCCATTGTCCGACTAGGTTTACGATTCGTCATACGTCTCAGAGCTGGCTTAATAGCCTGCTTAATTCGCGCCAAAAGGAAACGCGTATTGGCGGGAACGCCGCCATCGCCGGAAAAGTCCCTCTTTTGGTAGACGCGCGGATAGCTCCGCCATTGTATTCACACTAATAAAATTTAATGATGTAAACGGATAACGCGAATTTATCTAACTCAGAAGTGAGGGAGCTTTCGTAAAGGGGAAATCAATTAACGACAATGTATCAGTTGTAGGGAAAATTAAATTATTATTGTGTTACTCGATATTGTTGAACGAGATTTAATCTGATCCTCAACCCATTCTTTGCTGATACTATTACATATAAAGTAATATGAGAAGTGTAGTTAAAATACACTTAGTTATAAAGCGATTGGTTTTATAAATTAAGGTAAAAACCACCGAGTGATATTTTTCCCTGTTTACTTACGATATTGACATTTGAATGATGGTCAATAATTTAATAGGGAGCAGGACAATGTGTACTCGGCGTAATGGACCGATAATCGTCCATCCAAACAGAAGTAACTCGGTTAATCACAATACATGGTCGCACCTTCCCTATCCAGGCCTCCCTTCAGAGGGCCGTCGGCACACATGCTGCCGATGCCACGTATAGCCCATCATTATTTAATTATTAACACTACAATCGACCTAATTTTGATTTCTATTTGACATTTCATTACGCAGCACGTAGCCGCCGGCTATCTAACATTTTGTGACATCTGTCCTCGAATGTGTTACCAACTATAAAATTCAATTTCCCCAATCGGCTAGCGGCACATTTATTATTCATAGATCGGTAGGTGCCCGGCCACTGACAGATGTGATCTTTTACGTAAAGGAATATCAAAAAAGACATCCATATAAAGCATTGATGTCTAAGGGGCATGAATTTAATATCAAGTTCTTGTAGATCCAATTTATGAAGCTTTGAAAAAGGGTTCTAGAAAATACAGTTACTGAGTGAATTCTGTAGAAATTGTTCAATTCCATGACACGCTATCAAAGGTCGATCAAAAAATTATTTTTCAATTCGCCCACATGAACCTTCCATGAATCTCTAAGGTATTTCTCGACACTGGAAACTAGCAACAGAAAAGTGATTCATACGATTCACAATGGCAGACAATCAACGTTAGGTCACGCTATAGCTCGGGTTCAAAACGCGTTTAACAACGTTTCAACGTGCCGCCTAATGACTATATCTACCTAGCATTTGTCTTAATTGACCAGTTACTTCAGTGGAAATATTTTGGCTTGAGCGGAAAACTCCCTCTAACCACTAAAACCCCAATAAATCAATCCACGTCGTCGGTAATGCACAATCCATTTGGCCGCATGTTGCCTAATTGCTGTTAGCGCCGCCCAATGGCCACATTAGCCCGCCCTACGCACGTATGAGCCAACTCTCGACTTAGCCTATTCGGCTCTAATGGCTGATTTTCTAGCTCACGAGATGTGACCGCTGCTAAAGCGCGCTTACGCCACTCAAAGGCGGAGAAAATGGCGCTTAAGTGCTTTCTCTATTATGCTTAAGGTCGTTCGTGAAAAGGATAATTTTCAACTCTCGAGCGCCCCCGCCCAGCGTAAGATAGAGTAGCGTGGAGAAGAAAGTTTATACTTTTAAGTTGTTTTTTTTACGATTTCCTAAATCCTTTTTAACACGACGACGACGTGACAACTGATTTGATTTGAACCTTTAGTTCAATGAAATCAAAAAATATATATATTTTTTTTACATAAAGCATACACGTATTAGACGTTCAATATAACGTAAAAAAAAACAATATAACTAAACTCGCGCCTGGTCGAGACTTCGTGTGACCCAAGGGCTGGGGCCTACTTCAGACAAAGAATAAGCCTCGCTATTCAGCGTGGTAATGCCGCCAGCGTCTTGGGTACCCTGCCCCGTGGCAGCGATGACCTAGACAAAATTTTTTATTTAATTTAGTGGTTTATTTCGCTACTAAGATATATATGTTAATAATGTAGGTGCCGTCTCCTTATATTTTTGTTTTAGATAGGTTTAGCTTATAGAATTTTTTCTTTTGTAGATTATTTAGTTTAAACTTAACTTATTTTATATTATAATGTATATTATTGTAGATTAATTATGTTACCACTTCAAATTAGTAATAAACCTTGTTTCATAATTTAGATAAATAAAAGCTTAAATATAACTAAATAATCCATATCTAATAGTTTTATATAATAATATAATAATGTGGATAAGTACACAAATAAATAAAAACGGTTAGTTTTACTTAAATTTAATAAAATAATACACTTCATCCATCCATCAGCCTAGTTCGTTTACTGCTAGACATAAGCCTTTCCAGGACTTTGCCACTCCCGGCGGTCATCCTGGAAGAATTGCCCATACTCACACACGCCAGGCAGGCGGGTTGGTGAGCGCGGTGACGGAACCCTCGCACCAGTGACGCCGCTGCCCCTCATCAGTCTGTTCCATATAAGGCCCGGCTATTAGGGATGGATATACCGCCATCCATCGGTCCCACGCATGATGGGCCTCCTGGTTTAATAATACACTTAAATAAAATAAAATACAAGCACAAATAATATACCTAGTACTTACATAGGTGTTACCGCTATAAGACCGCCAAGAGTGGCGAAATCTTGGAAAAGCCTTTATCCAGCAGTGGACGAACTGGGACGTTGGATGGATGGTGGATCTCTCAAAATATAATGTGATGATCAAAGTACTCAGACTGAAAAAATATAAATATTCCTGAGCACTTATATCGGCGATGAAGGAACATTCACACTTCTCTAGCGCCAAGCAAAGGATAATATATTTTTAAGTTGGGTAACCTATTGTCGCTCGAGGGTCGTTGAATAAAGCTTTTCCAACAAACAATAGTTCCGGGCTTTTGTCGCGTTCCGACTTAAAGTAAACATTAGTAAAGGACTACAAACTTGTATGGGTGACGACAAGACCGTCGCCGTATGGCAATAAAGACTAAATTTCTTTGCATGCATGAGGTTATAGGTCTATAGTTAAGGGCATTGTAAGCGACCGCAGAATCGTGCCGTAAGAGGTTACGGCTAGCTAACTTCCACTTGTCTCCTCATTGCCTTTTGTTTATTTGATGTATATTTGTCTTTGTGCTAAAAGAATTGTACTCATCATGTGAACAAAAAGTATTAGAGAACAGTGTTAGCAATCAAAAACAATAACTATCTTCGAGTACATAAAGATATTTTTACAAAATGTAAGGGATGGAATGTTCATCAACTCTACATACTTAGAGTTTTATCTCTACCTGAAGTTCATCAACTCCACTTGATCATTTGTGACAAATGTCTGCAGATAATCCTTAAAAGCAACGAGGAAGTAATAAATAATTAGTTATTACAAAACTTTTTATTAACAATCGCTTCAAAACAAACTTAACCCCACCACTGAAACCGTGAAAGATCATCAAAAACGCGGAAGTCACGATTGCACTATAAATTACTGTACCAACATTAACACCTACTCTCCATAATAGCCGATAAACCAAATTTAGTTTTCATGTAGCGCACCCTCCCAAGCTGCTTATAATAAGCAACAATGATCAATGAAGAGTAATCCCATTGTGTCGAGCGCGACAAAAAACCCATGTCTGAATTACTGCGGCACGCTCTCGCGGATCCAGCTAATATCTCCATTACATTAGTGGCACTCCGCTCTTTGTTGTAAGAGATTACTACTGCGCGCCAAAATTTTTACAGTTGTCGAGCCATAGACAAAGAAGTGCACTCCGTTTCGAAATTCGAACGAAATAGGCATAATGGGTTGTGTTTATTTAATTTAAGTCACTGGCAGCACAGAATAATGGCGTATTTTCGCCAGCGGCGCGGTCCAAGTGACTCGGAGCGCCTCAGGGCAATAAAATTAATGAAGCGTGGAGATGGGACCATTTTACTTGTATTATTCGTCTCCTGCGAGCTCTGACTGAAGCGAATGTCCATTAGTTCTGTTTTAACATGTTAGCGAGGTTGAAACGTTGTAAATGCGATTTACGTAGCGCAGAGGGGGTGGAAAAGTGGCTGTAGAGAATCTCTTGATCGATACTTGATAAGATATTGGAAGTGATTTTAAATATTTATTCGATTTTGTTAGACCTTTGACCCTGTTTTCTATAAATTGCTAATGTTTTTTTTTTTTTTTCTAGAAGTTAGACTTTTTATGTTAGTAAGTCACAACATTATAACTTACCATTATTAGTAAGTATCTTGTAATAAGCATTTTCAACAAGTTCTTACACAAAACCAAAATAGAACAATGAAAAAGTAAACGAAAATATGTAACACTTCATTCTCTTATTTCTCATTATCGATAAAACAGCAGTAAACCAATTCCACAGATATTATAACTAGTACCAATACTAATATATCGAATTACAGATCATGGCTCGGATCCATATTACAGATTAAACGAAACTTGCATCTTCAACGCACCACTCAACCAGAAATAATACTAGTTTTTCACTTGTTACTTATTTCAATCTAAGCGAGTTTATTATCACCCCACGTTAGCTTCCGTCGCTTGCTACGCCGTAGCAACCGTGGCGTAGGCGTTTCGCTTTGTTTCGTAGGCCTACGCCGCAGATATATCTGTTAGAACCTTTAGATTTTATTACTAAAACATTCGTGGTTTGGATTCATTATTAATATATAAAACGACTACTCACAATATATTATTATTAATTAATTATTGCAAAACGGCTCACATCAATAAATATTTTTGTTTGGGATAGCCGACTAGTTTCAGCATATTCAGACTGCCTTCTTCTGGGTGAGTGAAAACGTTTCCACGACGACGTTGCGCCTCGCACTTGTCGTCGCGGAAGCGTCTTCACTCCGTTGTCCGTCCGTCCGTATGTCACAGCCTCATAACTTTAGCACCGTTACAGATAAAGACTTAAAATTTGGCAAAAAAATAGCATTAGCCTACCCACATAAAGCGGTGTAAAAAAATTTGAAAACTTTGAAATTATTCAAAATATTTCCGATACAAAAGAGAGAAAAAAGAAATGAAAAATTCTAAAAATATTATATGGGTATGAAATTTTAGATATTAAAGAGCTAATTGTAAACATATAAACTTTAACTATATTTACTGGCACTGATTTCGAGATCTCTTTAAAAAATTACAAAAAAATGTATGTTTTCCTTAAACTCCAAAACTGGTGGACCGAAAAATATAAAAAAAAGTCGATTATGTCAAACATAACTGGCCAATTACAGGAAAACTATAGCGAATTTAAAAAAACATTTTTGAATAAAAATACAATATGGGTATCAAATTGTAGGTATGAAAAAGTTGATTGTTAAAATATATAGGTATCTTGACTTGCATCTATTTCGAGAAATCCTTGAAAAACCACAAAAAAAATGTATAACTAACCTCCGAAACTGGTGGACCGAAAAATATGAAAAAAATCATGGTAATATGTGCTTACGTAAAGTTTACAGGAAAAATATTGTAGTTGAGAAATTCACCAAAACAAAATGACAACATTAAATTTTTCATCCACGATACGGAACCCTAGGTACGCGTGTCTGACCCGCACTTGACCGGATTTTTTATGATTCCGTAGTTCGGACACACGCGTTACATACTCTACGGTATAGGTCTCTGAGTAAGGGTGGGTAGATTTTTTGACAAAGAGACAAAGAGCGCACTCTAAATTTCCCCCAACACCGCATTTAAAATTAGAACTCCCTATTTAGCCAAAATGTGAAGCGGGCAAATTACTCAGTAACCATCGGCTGTACCGACGACGCCATTCCGCAATATCTTTACCGGAAACAAGCATTTTTGTAAATTATATACTTAACTCAGTTACTTAGGACTTTAAAAACCATTGCCCCCAAAGTAAATATGCGAGAACAATGCAGGCATTACGGCGCATTAGCGGTTAGCTGATGCCGATCAGTGATCTCCATCGCACCATCACATCAGCTCGCGGCAGTTGCGAGGGGCGTCAGGTTCTGATGATACCATCTTAATCCGCGAATTTTACTCGTCCAGTGCGTCCGTCCGTCTATGTCGCCCCAAATGTAATAGACGGATGTAAAGTGAGCTTTGGGTCATAATATCTTTTTTCAACTTTTCAAATTATTACTTTTATGGCTATGACTATGACATAGTGTTAGTCTATAAAATGGAGAAAATATGAAGCCCTCTATGTCGCTCCATATGTAATAGACGGATGTGGACTGAGCTTTAGGTCATAATTTATTTTTTCAACTTTTCAAATATTTACTTTTATAGCTTAAGTGTCGCAAAATAAGGTGTTTAACAAACTAGGGCGTAGTGTTGGTCTACAAAATGAAGAAACTATGGAGTCCATGGTTATAATGTGATAATATAACAAACGACTCAAAAATAAGTTAATCGGAAAAGCCGTACGCTTTCGGTAGTTCAAACCGCCCTTGGTCGGATGTTTACGTGACAACGTTTTGCGATCATGGATCATGAGTGCTCTGCAATTTTCTTTTAATTTTTCAGAGATTCTGAGAACAGTCTTTTAGAAAAAAGAAAAGTGTTTGTCATAAGTTCACCGCGGTGTTTTTAAAAAAAGGAAAAAAAATTTTTTTTTTGTTCTTTCATTTCGATTCGTCAGATATAATTATGCAAAAATTATGTTTTTATTATGTATATGTAGTTTAAAATAAACGTATTTTTATAGCAATTTAGGATTTTTAGGAATTCACATCAACCTTTACGAGTATCCTATGTAAAATCCAATAACTGTAAAAAGGTAAACTATTTGTTTGTTTCTTGTGATTTTGTTAAAAATCTGAACAATCGATCCTTATAAAATTTTACCTACAATCAATAATAAATTAAAAAGTTTTCTTTGATATAAAATGGTTTCTTAAACAGCATCGTCTTGCCCAACTCCTGTAAAGCGGTCGACCGGGCACACTGGTGCTAAACCGTCGCACGGTCATTACGCGAGCATTTGCTACTACTATTAGCATATCAAACGATATCTCTTATCTGATGCAAGCCCTGCTGCCCTCGACCGTTCACTCGCGGCTAATTATGTGCTTACATCTGCTAATAGACCACTATTTGTAGTTACAGTGGCTTTCAAGTTCAAAGAATTCAAAATACTGCTAATAAAATGAAAGGCAATTCTTCTGAGCACAACTGAAAATAACTAATGACGTGAAATTAAATCGGAAGTATGTGGACTACTCATATAAATTGTTCCAACAGAGATTTTATCAATGAGCTTTTACTATTACGGAAGGTAAACTATGGTATGAAAAATCTTGTCTTAGTTCAGCAAACTTAATTTTTTACCTTTCAGGACAAGTTTTATTGATTAGCTAACTTGACTTCAGTGGCGTAGCTATCAGAGGGCTAGGTGGGGTAGTACCCCGTGGCCCCCAAGCTTAGAGAGCCCCCCGGCCTCCTTAGCGACATCGAAAGAGTTATTTAAAGAGATGTAAAGAGAAATAGAAATATTAAGAAATAACTAGTGTGGGGCCGACTCCGACATTTATCGCTAATAGCAACTGAAAACAACGTCAAATCAAGCCAAAGTGATTGATACTTTTGCGAAAACTAAAGCTAGGAAAATATTACAAACTAAATTGTTATAAATACATAGTTAAAATTGTAATAAACCCTTTAATCTACTTCGTTGTATTGCCTAATAGCTATATTAGTAATTGGGTTCTACTTCGTCATTGTTACATTTTTTATTAAATAATCTACTGCGTCACATCGTAAGCTTTGCTTTGTTATGCAGTGGAAGTTAAAGAGCTAATTATAAACAAAATTGTTATAAATACACAGTCAAAATTGTAAAAGTATTAGGCAATACAACGAAGTAGATTGAAAGGTTTATTGCAATTTTAACTATGTATTTATAACAATTTAGTTTATAATCTTTTCCTAGTTTTAGTTTTCGCAAAAGTATAAATGACTTTGGTTAAATCCAGGCTTGATTTGACGGTGTTTTTAATGCTACTTTATCATTGTTTATTTTTTATCAAATATCATCTACCGCGTTACATCGTAAGCTTTGCTTTGTTGTGCCCTGCAGTGGGCGTTAAAGACCTGGTTATAAACTAAATTGTTCTATCGCAAATTTTGTACTTGATAGCTCTTGTTAATTTGTTATTGTTTGGGCAAATTTTTATTTATATGTTTTATTAAATTTTATTGAGGGGGGCACGTCTGCACGTCTGCCGCATTCTTGTTAGATATGAATAATCACGTATCTTTAGTGTAAATACAGAATCATCTTTCATGAAATAATACATTACATACTAAACCATCAAACTAGCTACAACAATTTATTTTATATAAAACCGCCCCCAAAATGAACAAGCTTTGTATCGTTTAAGTATTTATATGTAAATATTAAAAAAAAACGGATTTAACTCAATTTTATAACCGTGCAAGGAAGCACAGGTCGAATTTTCAAGCATAGCAAGTCATAAACGATAACCTTGCTGAAAGCTCAACCTTCACCTTTTTGCACAGTTAAAAAATGGAGTTAAAATCCGTTTTTTTTATATTTATATGCATGTTTATTTTTAACTTGATAGGGCCCCAATTTCATTTTTGCACTTTGGTTACGTAGCTACGCCACTGCTTGATTTGTATGAACATAAAAATGTTTTGTTGTATTTTTTATTATGTTTAACAGGCAAAACACTCCTATGTATATCTTTTTTAGTTGCATTGATAATGTCAGAACTTTGTGACAGAACGATAATAATAAATGGGCACAAGAAGCAATCTTTCCAATTTGTTTTTAGCACTTAGATAAGTACGCAGTAAACGGATGATAAACTTTTATATGTTCGCCGGTTACGTAACAACAATAGGTATATAGAACGTAACATTGCCAGAGCCGTTTCAGTGCGCCCACATTTACATACAAAAACTCCAATTTCCCGAACTAAATGGCACGTGAGAAGACATAAAACTGCGGGAAAACTCCGCCATGACTATTCGGCCTCGCTATTCGGGTTTATTTTCACCCTTTAGTTTAGGCATACATAATATTATCTACGAAAACCTTTATGTGATTTGGTTAGGAGGGGCTACAAATAGAGCAGGTTATGTAAAAGAAAATGCATTTATTTGATAGAGGAAAGAAAGAACAATAAAAATTATTACGTCTTTACATATGAAAGAAGAAAAGGCGTTTATTTTATTATGAAATTACCGTTTTCTATAGATAATTTAAAGGAAACTCAATTTTCAGTACTAACATTTTTGCATTTTTTTAGTAATGACAAATCCAAATGATGTAATTTATTTTATGTATGAATGAGACAACATTATAAGCTAACAGCATAATTAATTAGATTTTTGAAAAGTGTCAGCTGTAAAAAAATATTACGAATACCATGGAAATGGATCGCATTTAGGACGAACCCTTTTTGTTGATTTAATTTTAGTTATCAAACTGAAAATAAAAACAAAATTCAATACGTAGATGTAAAACCTTGAAATCAACTTTGAAACAAAAAACAAATAATTGAAATAACTATTGAACTACAGGAATTATGAACTCATAAATCTGTAAGAAAATTTCAGAAATTTCATATATTTCATCACAGTGGATTTCTCTTGGTACCCTAATTAATATTGTCTTTTTAGAAAAGGTACTTGTAACAACCAGCTACAAAAATTAGCTTTCAAATTCTACATTCGGATATCTAAGGACCAAAAGCTTTATTTCTACCATTTACACGTAAGAGTCGACTACAAAATGAGACAAGACTTTCTGGATGATGCCGTCAGAAATAGATTTCGCTGACACGTTTTTGCAATTGTTATGGAGAGGAAACGTGGAAAGTATACCGGCGCAATTTCATTTATAGTGTCTTATATTGGACATATCCCGGGTTCAAATCTTGCCTGCCGTTCGAACATGCATATAGTTCATAGGAATTTATGTGTAACTAGAATTTGTTTACTTAACACTTTTTGATTGAGGGGAAATCACTGTGAGGGAACTGCATGCCCTGACATCGGTGATAAGGCTCACCTAACAACCTATTACGTTGAACACCTTAGACTCTTAGACACCCCCTTCGGTCGTCACGACGGTAACGATGTGTGTAGAGTCGATGATGACAAAGTTTAAATTAAATTTTAATAAATTTAAGTTTAGTTGCTTCCAACTAGAGATGTGGGTAGACGCTAACAAATCGGAGTTAAGTGATAACTTGCACGAATGAGTAGGTATTTACCCGCTCTAATATTGTTCGAATGGTGTGATTAGTTTATTGTTAATTAATCTTATTTTAAACTAGTCTTAAGCATAAGTAGCAAATGTACCTACCTTCATACTGTACGAAAGAAGCCTGGCTACCCATTGGATAGATAATTCTAGCTTGGGAGCCAGGAACCACTAGCTGTTGCATTTATTTTCAACAGAGATTTTTTCATTTTCATTTTTCAATATCTGGATTCAACGTACGCAGAAAACATCGACATTGAAAGCTAAGAAAAGCGAAAGGATGATCCTTGCTCACGCACGTCCAGTCGCAAAACTTAGCGACGCTCTGAGGAAGCGATTTGTCAGAGACGCCCCCTCTCGATTGAATAATTCAAATAATCGAGGTATTTATATGTAAATGGCGGGCAACATCTCCATACGAAAGGGCCGATCGGTACATAAATTTGGCAAGACGACGTGAAAACTGCGAGCCACCAACGATCTGATTTATTCGACAAGTTTGGGAGAAAGTATAGCGCCTCAGGAAATGTTTGTCTAATAGTGTTTATTGCTCGACCTCGGGTTTTGCGCCCCATGCCGCAAGAACGACAAGGATTTTTTATTTGCAAGGGTAGCAGTGATTCGAATTGGTTCTACATTTCACATCTATCAGACTAAACCAATATCGTACATATCATCTAACCGAAACTTACTTAAGGGTATGGCATAAGCTACGACAAAATGTTACTGGTGTATCACAATAAGGCCAATGGGAAAAACATTATTAGCTTAATTGTCTTGCCAATTAATACTACGTAATAATCACGCAGCGAAACAACAGATTGGAGGGTTTTGGCTGATACTGAAATATTTTATTTGGAAAAATAAATAAGATTGGAGTAGATTCACTTTGTATTATATATGAAAAAAAAAACTAGTCAATCCCGTAACCATTTTTTTTTAGACAAACCTATCTTAATAGAATTCAACAAAATTAAATATTTTTTTTGTTTTCAATATAGTAGAGTCCGAATTTCCTCAAACGAATCCCCGAAAGTCTGGCGATGTTCACGTTCTATATAGGCTCAGTTCCAGCCTTAAATAATAAAAAGAACATTTTGTTAAATTTATCACCCAAGTAATGAAATTTATCAATTTGTTTTAGTAAGTAACCAAAATAGTAACAGGTTTTACCACACTAACCAGCAACAATTTTCCGTTAAGTTCACCAAAATTAATGAGGTTCTATTCAAAATATTAATCTAACGGCGACTTGATGCCCAAAACACCGTATTACCGTAATGCCGGCACATTACCAAATTGTTAGCGTCAATAAAATGGATCGTATGGCGAGTGGCACTCTATTATTCATCGCCGTGTACCGCACACTCATCAATCATACAATATTAGTGTGCGGGCGCCGCAACTAGGTAAAGTGTTAATAATTGCTCCATCCCCTTTTCATTATTGTGCGAATTCGCATCTGAAACGCGACGGTTATGGCCAAATTAATTGCCGTAATTATGGTCGACTACTCGTAACTAGTTTTACAACACGATTAACTAAATACACAATATTGGCTTAGCTTAGCTGTTTAATGTAATATGTTTTTTCCGTATTTTATTTGGCTCTTGCTTATGTATGTTTCTTTTTCTTTTTTTATTCTGTCGCCTAGTTAGTCTGCTTGCAATTTTCGTGTTTCGTGTTTTATCTGTATGAAAAGGGACAAGTTGAAAATCAGCGTTGTGCCTGAAAAGAGGGTGAACGTTGTATTCTGTTGTATTTTTCTTTGTCGTGCATTATTTAATTTATTTTGATACTGTTAAGTGGAAACTGATTTTGGTTTAAGTATTAGCTATAATATTATTAGTAAGTATGTAAAAATTATAACTGTTTGTTTCCCAATAAAAAAAATGAAATAAATATAAAAATTTTTATTGACAGTGCACACTTGGAAACACGATGAAATACAAATTCAAATTCAAATAGTTTATCTTTTTACACGTCAAATTTAATCTAATAAAAATATATGTAATAAAATAATAAATGTACATAAACTAAATTAAAGGTTTATTTAATTTATGTAGCAATATATACTACTCTGTCAAGAAAGTAACGGGAAAAAATCAATAAATATACAAAATGTTAGTTATCCATCAAAATTTATTTTATCACCTTCAAAGTATGCTCCTTCGGAAACAATACACTTACGCCAACGAATAACCCAACCATCAAAAAAATTTTTAAACACTTTTTCCGGAATTAAAATCAGTTCTTGCTGCGAATTCTTCTTTATGTCTTCTACCGAATGAAAACGGGTGCCACGAAGTGATAATTTGAGTTTAGGAAAAAGAAAGAAGTCGGCTGGAGCCATATCTGGTGGATAAGGTGGTTGCTCGATGGTATTTGTTGAGTTTTTGATCAAAAATCCGTTCACAATGATGGCCTTGTGCGAAGGCGCATTATCGTGGTGCAAAAACCAAGAATTTTCTTTCCACAGATCCGGCCTTTTTCGTCAAATTTGTTCTCTTAAACGCCGCATCACGCTCAAATAATATTCTTTATTTACCGTTTGACCTTCCGGCAAGAATTCCGAGTGCACAACATCGCGATAGTCAAAGAAAACAGTCAACATAACTTTGACTTTTGATCGACTTTGGCGTGGTTTTTTCGGTTTTGGTTCAGTTGGAAGGCGCCACTCCGAAACTTGTTGACTAGTTTGCATGTCAAACTCGTAAACCCACGTCTCGTCACCAGTAACAATGCGTTTCAGGAATGTTGGGTCGGAATTGACTCGTTCTAGCATGTCCTCAGCGACTCTTATGCGATTGAGTTTTTGGAGAAAATTGAGGTCTTTTGGGACTAGCCGAGCGGCAACATGTTTCATACCCAAATTATTATTTAAAATCGACTCGTGAGACATAGAAAGTTCGGCGGCTATCTCTCTCAAACTTAAATGAGGATTTTCAGTCACTATTTTCTTCACTTTTGCAATATTAACTTCAGTTGCAGACGTTGATGGCCTACCAGAGCGAGGCAAATCTTCCATCACATCTCGCCCACTTTTGAACGCTTTGTACCACTCATAAGCACGTGTTTTTGACAAAGTCGATTCACCGTAAGCCTTTTGTAACATTTTCAGTGACTCCGAACACGAAATTACATTGGCGATACAAAATTTAAGACAAACTCTTTGTTCAATGTTTTTGTCCATTATGAAATTCGCAATACACACAAGACATGATATGACTAAAAACAGCACTGTATTTAATCTAAATAACAGATGCAACTCAAACTCCGCGCCAAAATGGAAAACAGTTGTGCCAATCTTACAACAACAAAAATTAACAACATTTGAATTTGGAACCCTAGACAAATCAGTCATTCCCGATACTTTCTTGACTGAATGTATATATAAGAACTTTCAATTTAAATGGAAAGTAATTTAGGAGGTGATTCAGTATCGTTAATACATCACATTCCACTGCAAAGCACTTTTTTTGCGCGAACTTTTTTTTCACTTCTCAGTACAAAGTAGTCCGATCAGCTGACTCAGTTTGTATGGACAAGTGAAGAAAAAGTTCGCGCAAAAAAAGTACTTTGCAGTGGAATGTGATGTATTAACGATACTGAATCACCTCCTAAATTACTTTCCGTTTAAATTGAAAGACCTTATATACATATATATATATATAAGATTAAAATGATATGTAAAAGTTTATATTACATTTACAATTGACACACCCACGTTTCACTGACGATTTTTTTTTACATCCCAGTGTGATGAGTGTTGAGCCCATCGCTGTATTTCGGGCACAAAAGGACCCACAGCTTGACGTGCCTTCCGAACGACGCAGACTCAACACAAATGTGCCCATACAGGTATTTTTTTGCATTACGCTTTTACGAACTTACGAAGTTAACATCATCCATCCATCAGCCTAGTTCGTCCACTGCTGGACATAAGCCTTTCCAGGACTTTGCCACTCCCGGCGGTCATCCTGAAAGAATTACCCATACTCACACACGCTGGGCAGGCGGGTTGGTGAGCGCGGTGCCGGAACCCTCGCACCAGTCACGCCGCTGCCCGTCACCAGTCTGTTCCATATAAGACCCGGCTATTAGGGATAGATATACCGCCATCCATAGGTCCCAGGCATGGTGGGCCTCCTGGTTTTTTGCTTGTGAGCTGTCCTCTTACTCTCCACCGAATTACTTCGAGGGGGTCTCCAAGTAAGATGGTGGTACCTCCACAGTCGAGCCTGGCATCAGCTCTACCACCTGCTAAGTAGTTTTTAGATCACAAATTTTGTTCAGATCATACCAATAAGTTATATCATTAATTATCATACCCGTTTGTTCTACAAATACGAGAACACCATGTATAAATATTATTTATCTTGTAAATAAAACACATTCTATTATTTATGTAACGCCCTATTATCCCTATCAAAAACTTCACTTGTATACTTCAGATATCCAAACTATATTTTAGCTAACAAAATGTGTTTGAAAGTAGCCAAAATATGATTGAAAGTAGCCAAAATATGTTTGAAAGTATCCAAAAACTTCTTTGAAAAAACACAAATTCACGTCAATCGCCAGGAAAGCCTTTTACTAAAACAAAACACTGTTTTCAAGTAAAACAAGCAAATTGGCAATAAAACGCGTTTTATCAGGTGCCTCCTCTAATGACCAGCCCTCGACTCGCAATAATGGAAACCGATATCAACCCCTCGACAAAACGAAGTTGATACTTTCTTCGATTTTGTTTTTATTTTTAGATGGTTGATGTTTAGGAAACTTCTTATTTCTTATTGCGATAAAAACTGGATGAATACCGTAAATATGAAATTTTTCATTAAAAAAAACCCAGGAAAATTATGCCATATTTAGACTCGATTAAGGAGTCCTTGCAATGGTGTGTACAGAACTTTTTCCTTGAAAAGCAAGCAATTGGACTAGAATAACAATAAAAAAATGAAAAATTTCAAATATCACTTTGAAAAAAAAAAGTTTATGACGCCAGGGTAGGGTTTTTTCATATTTTTTTATTGTTATTCTTGACCAATTGCTTGCTTATCCAGCAAAAAGTTCTGTGCACGCCACTGAGTCCTTGTATTGATGAATATCTATTACAAGTAAATACAAAAGCAAAATGCCTCATACTGAATGATCTTAGAACACGTTTTGTTACTATTCTACGATTGAAGGATATTTCCAGGAACGAAATTCTCATAGCTGGATATTTCCTAAAAAAATAAAGGACTAAGCCCACTCGATTATGAATTACCCAGGTTCATCGGAGCGTGCCTTCGAATTAGCAGCGGCGGCGGTGCGGGGCGAGGCGGGGCGGCGGGAAAGAAAAATGATTGTGACAGACCGCGGCGGCGAGCTAATGGACTCGGCTGCTGCGAAAATGTACCCACTTAGACGACGGAAACGGAACGACTAACTAGTGTGTACAGACCCTTATTATACTGTAGGCGATTCTAGCTGGGTAAAAAAATATATCAAAATTATAAGATTCTCATAGAGGTTATGAACGCAGCCCGGACTGGTCATAATAAGCAGCGTTGCAAAATTTCCCCATTCCGCCCAAACGTGATGGCGCCCTTATAGACTTGAGACATAAAAGTGTTACAAAACGCTACGGTGCTACGAAACGCTACGGCACTACGAGCGTAGCGCAGCTACTTATAGGTACAATAAGAAGTAGCATTAATTGATTACAACCACCAGTGTGAACGAGGCCTCGATGAATGTAAAACTAATGTGAACGAGGCCTCTTTGAATGTAAAACTAGTGTGAACGAGGCCTCTATGAAGGTAGCACTAGTGTAAATGAGGCTTCTTTGAATGTAGAACTAGTGTGAACGAGGCCTCTTTGAATGTAAAACTAGTGTGAACGAGGCCTCTATGAATGTAGCACTAGTGTGAACGAGGCCTCTTTGAATGTAAAACTAGTGTGAACGAGGTCTCTATGAATGTAGCACTAGTGTGAACGAGGCCTCTTTGAATGTAAAACTAATGTGAACGAGGCCTCTTTGAATGTAAAACTAGTGTGAACGAGGTCTCTATGAATGTAGCACTAGTGTGAACGAGGCCTCTTTGAATGTAAAACTAGTGTGAACGAGGTCTCTATGAATGTAGCACTAGTGTGAACGAGGCCTCTTTGAATGTAAAACTAATGTGAACGAGGCCTCTTTGAATGTAAAACTAGTGTGAACGAGGCCTCTATGAATGTAGCACTAGTGTGAACGAGGCCTCTTTGAATGTAAAACTAGTGTGAACGAGGTCTCTATGAATGTAGCACTAGTGTGAACGAGGCCTCTTTGAATGTAAAACTAATGTGAACGAGGCCTGTTTGAATATAAAACTAGTGTGAACGAGGCCTCTATGAATGTAGCACTAGTGTGAACGAGGCCTCTTTGAATGTAGAACTAGTGAGAACGGGGCCTCTTTGAATGTAAAACTAGTGTGAACGAAGCCTCTATGAATGTAAAACTAGTGTGAACAAGGCCTCTATGAATGTAAAACTAGTGTGAACGAGGCCTCCATGAATGTTATACCAGTGTAAACGAGGCCTCTATTAATGTAAAACTAGTGTGAACGAGGCCTCTATGAATCTAAAACTAGTGTGAACGAGGCCTCTATGAATTTAAAACTAGTGTGAACGAGGCCTCTATGAATCTAAAACTAGTGTGAACGAGGCCTCTATGAATGTAATACTAGTGGGAACGAGGCCTCTATGAATGTAAAACTAGTGTAAACGAGGCCTCTATGAATTTAAAACTAGTGTGAACGAGGCCTCTATGAATGTAATACTAGTGTGAACGAGGCCTCTATGAATTTAAAACTAGTGTGAACGAGGCCTCTATGAATGTAATACTAGTGTGAACGAGGCCTCTATGAATGTAATACTAGTGTGAACGAGGCCTCTATGAATTTAAAACTAGTGTGAACGAGGCCTCTATGAATGTAAAACTAGTGGGAACGAGACCTCTATGAATATGAAACCTATGCAAGTATACGTATTTTTGCTTGTTATATTACGCGACAGGCGTAATATATTTACTGACATGTATGTACTCGCCCGCACTCCCGCCATTTCGCGTAATTTATGTATGTTTTACTACTTTACTTGCGATTTCATCCGCGCTTAAATAGAATATCGTCCCGGGAAACGTTTTACTAATATATTTTATTATTTTCATTGTCTCTGCTCCTCCTAATAACTTCCTGGTTTTTATTGAAAGCCATGCCTTACTTAAGACTCGAGGTGATTCCCAAGTATAGTTTTTTTTTTGTAATTTTTGTGACCTTTAAGCCATGTCTTCATTTATTGTGTGTCCTTTAATTTGTACAAATTATGTTGTTTCACATTATTTTATTTTTTAATGGTATTTTTTATGTATTTATAACTGACAATACGATGTTGCCATTTATATGTTTACACGACGTATAGTACCGTAAACGCTATTCGCTAAAATAGGTATGTAAAATGAATGGCTGCGTTCTTGCTACGATTTTCAACGTGCTACGAAATTAGAAATTACAAAAAAATGTAAATTTGACAAATACTAGAAACTATAAACATATCAGTAGATAGCTAGGTACTTATAGGTACAGGTCGCGGCACGATTTTTGACTGCTCGGCGAAAGTGGTGGGGGACTAACGCATGTCATTCGCGCACAAAATTACTGAGTACGATAGAAAAAAAATTACTAGAGCGCAATCAAGTTACGACCTCATAAACCGTGCCGCTACCTGTGATTTCAGGTTTTTGAAAGTTTATCAATACCAGTTTTTCAAGTAATTTGTGCAAGTTTGTGTATTCAAATAGTACCTATCTTACAGTAATTAGACTCCTATGTTTACAGCTTAATCAATTATATCTATAAATTTTTGGAATTTCTAAAAATGCTCTAAAATAATAAATAATCCGAAGGGAATATTGGAATAAATATGGCAACGTCTACTTGTCGTAGTCGTCTTCGTGGACGTTGCAAGATCTCACATGATCACGTTACTCGTTCGTAAATTCTAAATTCAAATTCTCTGTAGCTTGGTATTTACTTATAGATAATTAATATTAATGTAACCTCATTTGGATACCTATTTGTATACTTACAAATTATTGAGTCAGTTGGTGTCTTAGAATAAGGATTATTCTAAGGTTGGTGTAGAGCAATTTTGATTTTGACATAATTATGCTCACATATTATGGAACTCTAAGCGTGTTTAGATATACATATGTGGCCGTTAGGCATGCATACTTATTTTTGGCCGTTTATGATAAGTATATATTTTGGTCCTGACTGTACATGATAATACTCATTTTCGTAAAAACATTACAGCTGTTTAAAACCTATCAAGCTTAAGTCATACAGCGACAAATGTAAAATAAAATAGAACTACAATCTAACTCACAAATCGACTTAAATCCGTTGGGTATTATTATTCACAAGGGCGTCAGATACACAACGTCAGTACACAAGTTTGTAATGAAAATGCTCGCGCCAACAACGCCCCTCCCCTACGATACGATACATCGCTCCCCTCACAAATTAAGTGTAAAACAAACCTAATGAAATTTAAATATCTCTTCGGCGACGCAATAACTGAACAAATAAAATCATGCCGCCGTCGCGGGGGACCGTAATCGTCTCTATTGTGTACACATTGTATGAAATTATTCCACTCTTAAATGTTAGAACTTTTCCACAGTAACTATGAGCGACTCCCCATGCAACACTGCGGATTTGGCGTGTGTAGTGAGTTTGACAAGGTTGCAGAAGCTGCGAGTGATCGCAAGTAGGGGCGGAGTGCACTTAATAGGCTCTCGGGGTGATATCCAAACCTCTCATTGTTGGCTTGTTAGCGGATAATTCGCTGTAACGCGGTTACCGAATGTGGAGGGAAATCTGTTTGTGGTATTCTCTATTATTTGCTTAGAACGTCTTCGTTTTCCTATATTTTTATAAGTTTCGTATATGTATGTATATATGAAGTGACATTAATTTATACAGCCAAATTCATACTGGAGGCTCGGTAAGTGACCAATATCACGGATCAATAACACCTTTTGCTAATTTCACAAAATAAAATGTTGACCTCCCATAGTAACTGACTCGGGACTGGGGAGCACGAATTTCACAAAAGGGGTCATCGAATCTTGATACTAAGCACTCACCGAGTCTTTGGTATGAATTTGTAATAAATTAATGTCTCCTTGTATATGTAGTTTTGGCTTCTATCTCACTAAGTTATAAGTTCATAAAACGTTTTGTTTCTTTCCACTATTGCTGTACATATAGTTTGCAATAAATATTTCAATTTAAATATGTTATTTTATTACGTATATAAGTATGTTTAAAAGCTACATTTAATAGTAGTTTATGCTACAAGGGCGCAAAGGAATAAATCACGAGGACGATTTAAAACACGAGCGTAGCGAGTGTTTTAAACGTAACCGAGTAATTTATTGCTCTTACGCCTGTGTATCATACTACGTTTTTCAATGCATAGTGTGAGGAAATAAAACAAATATAATTTTGTGAACTTTAAATTGTAATTGGCTGAAAAGGAATGTATCCAGAGCCGTTAAACAGTGGAAAAAAAGTATGACATTTATGTTACACAGGAAAGGCTGCAGGTTAGCCAACCATTGTAAATAAATAAAAAATTATAATAATAAAGCCCTAGGGCAAAATAATCGATTTTCTTTTCGGTTTTGATGCATAAAAAGTGGGCCTTTACGAGCTCATGCATTGAAAAGACAAATAAGCCAGCCGATAATATTTATTTAAAAGTACCTATACAAAGGCTTTTTGGTTTTAGATGGAAAAATAATAAAACTGTACTTAGAATAAACATTCATTACTTCTTCTTCTAACAGATTGCGCCGCGTATCCAAATGAAAATCTTAAAAACACGTTTGCAGGAGTCCCCTCAAAGGGAAGGATACTAATTTTCTTTCGAGTTTAAAAGAAGGTTTCTTTCAAGAAGTGGAAAAAAGTTACAATCGGAAAGGAAATTTGCGTTTTAAATCCTCTAATGAAGCCGAGAAGTTTCTAATGGAGGGGCGAAAGGCTGTGGGGAAATTGAGGAAAAACTCCGACGTAATCGTGAACCCAGACTCTCTGACTTGCGGACTCGATGAAGAATGAAGACGTTATGCATTCTTTAAATTGGAAAAAGTTGTGTGTACATTTTATTTTATCGAGTACAGTTTTTATTTCAATTATCTATATAAATTTTAATATTATAATTAGAAAAAAAAAACAGTTATGTTATCTATTAAAACTTGCGTGAGCAGGGGGAGCAAGTTGTGAAACCTCAGAATAAGGTTATTCTGAGTGTGAAACTCATCGTTTATGGAAATCGTTTGTCGAATAGCTGTGATTGGATACCAAACTGTCAACTCAAAGTTTTGACAGTTTTATATCCAATCATTTATGCTCATTCGATCAACGATTTCGTGTTATTCTGAGATTTCGTGTTACCAATCGCCTCCCTCGACATTATACTAAGATTGCGTTCCTAATCGAGACGGAAACTATTTTTTGATTCGTTTTGGAACGGCCACTTTGTAAAGGCAGTTTATTTACGTGGCAAAGGATATTTTTTGTTAATGTATCATTATAACCGAATTAAAATGGCTTTACAAGTCATTCCAAAGATTTCTATAACGCAGGAATCAAAAAATGGCGCAATGTGATGACAAATCGTCGTGTCATATCAACAATGTTTCATGTCTGGTTTTTATTGTAATTTTAGTGAGTTTAAACACCAGTTTCCTGGAGCACGAGACGCCACTGATTTACAGTCTGTATGCTGTATATAAATGGTGAGTACTGTATAACTATCTACCTACTAACAGCGAATGGTTACTCAGTCGGTAGGACGCTGGGACTCTGGTTCAAATCCTGCCGATCGAGAATGCACCAAATGAGTTTTTTGGAATCTTAGTTAGCGTTCCCAAACGCCGGGTAAGGGTAATAATTAACTGTCACCCGTTCCACAACCACCAGAGTGAAAACGAACAGCTCGAAGTCATTCATAAACCTATTATTGACAATTAACAATTAAGTTGTATATTTACCTAGGCATATTGGAACGCAACCTAAGTCATCCATCCATCCATCCATCAGCCCGTATTCATCCACTGCTGGACATAGGCCTCCCCCATATTACGCCACTCTTGGCGGTCCTCAGTCATCCTCATCTATCCTAAGTGTATAGCATTTTATCCACTTGCTGAACAGTGAACAAGTGTACTTGTTTCCGAAGTATGACGACAATGCTTTCCGATCATGTTGGACGTAAAAATCGTCGGCAAAAAGAGTGTACAAGTGTTGAGTGCTCCAGTAACAGGGGCAAATACATCCTCGGGGATGTGTTTTATCTGTTTTGCATAATTTTTTGGTAAGTACAATAAAAGAAGATTTCAGGTGTATTTGTAACAAAATTTATTATTGATATAATTACAATTTTACACTATAATTCAATTTACAATCAGATTCAACCATCATCTAACTAGAAACTTTTAAGCACCAAGCTTTGTCAGAGATAACTTGACAAAGCTAGACCAGCTGTTTATTTCAGAGAGAATCGCTAGCGACGCAAATAAGATAATAAAATATTCACAGTACAAAACATACATTATTGTTTAAAATACAACCTATATCGTAATAAGTAATTAAAATATCTAATGACTACATACATTAGTCAGATTTCGCTCGACTAGTTTCACTGTTATGAATAAAGATATTTATGTTTCTATTATTCTGTTATCTTACAGTTTCTTCAGAGGTAAACAAGATTACGCGACGGTTCCCCATTTGGCACTAAAGAAACTGTACGATTACAGTGCAACTAGTCAGGCGAAATCTGACCAATATAACGTGTGCAGCCGTAAGAAACCACGAATATTTTAGTAATAAAATTATATCGTTATGATAATAAATCGGAATACAAGAATTATAGTTCGTAAAATATAGCTCGAGCCCTGTGACTGGATAGCGCTATAAAATTTGTGTTTCTAGAAAGAGGGTTTTCTCAGTATGTATAGCGCTGATAGCTGTCACAGGACTCAAGCTATATTTTACGGACTGTAGCTGTCGATTGAAAGTTGTCGTTTTTTAGCAGGACACGTGACACAGGTATTTGAAATGCGGTTCGTGGACGCAGGTCACGTGTACTACAATTTTGAATCGACAACGGCTTGTACCCACATCATATTACACAGAATTATATTTTGGTCAAGTTTTATGAAAAAGGCAACTTTATTTATAGTTTTAAAATGAATTTGCTTATAAAACACATTAAATGAAACATATCTCACTTAAGGGTTGTTTCTTCGGATTTGTAACAAAATATTAAAAAATAATTGTAGCGGCCAAAATACAAGTTTTCTCTAAGACAACTTATTGTTAAAAGTTTGCTATATATAGTACATAACCATATTTTTAATGATATTATGGTAGCTTCAAAATAATTGGATTTTCCATAAGCGTGATAATAGACTATTTTAGGAATTTACGGCTGGTATCACGACTATGGAAAAGCAAATTTTTTTATTGTAATATAATTAAAAATATGTTTATGCAAAAAAGTTGTATTTTGGCCGTTATAATTATTTCTTAATATTTTGTTACAAATCTGGAGAAACGACCCTTAATGTGGTTTTATAATAATAGTCATTTAAAACCTAATTTTTTCTTCGAGGTGTTAATATTGATTGTAATAAAAACGTTACGTGACGGTGCAGGCACTTGTGTGATTGTAATAATTATCAAAATAATTAAGGTGGTCTTTTTACGATTTTAAATAGACTGAAGATTTTAAATAAATGTATTGCTTTAACTAGAATAAATAAGTTTTTTAGCATTCACCATAGTTTTCTAAAACATCAGTGTATTTTTTAAATATAATGGAAGTGAGAAGTCTGATTCTTCACGATGTTTATTTAATTCGAATTCACTATAACAACCAAATTTTTATTAATTTCATTAATCTTGTAGCTGAATTTTTGTTATAATTTATACAAAGCGGTATTTTTTGTGTCACCAGACACAAACCTACCAGGGCCCGTAGTAGTGTTTAATCGCGCGCGATGCGACTTGGTTAAATCACAAGTGGGAGGAGTGTGACACGATGTTTTTGCGATTAAACAGTACGTCACGCTCCTTGCACTTGTGATTCAACTAGTGGCGTTGCGCGCGGTTAAACACTATGCTAAGGGACCAGGAATGGCAAACTTCAGAAAACATGTAACATACCTGTACCATTGATGTGCAACGAAACTTAAACCACATGATACCCTGATCATATCGAACACTTTCTAACTGCTCCTTTGAATCTACGTAAATACAATAGAGGAGATGACAGGGTAAACAAAATATTATTCTATTTAGTCCGTCATTTAGATTATCAAAAAATATTGGACACGTATTTTTTCTTTTGTCAATGAAACAAAAAATTACAGAGATAAAGCGCGTCAAAGTTTGGGAGTGGGGGCTGGTGGCGTCACGCCTAGGTAAAAAGTGTGCTTAGGCGTGACGTCACGCGGAACTTTAGCGGGCTATATCTTCGTATTTTTTTGTTTAATTGACAAAAGAAAAAATACGTGTCCAATATTTTCTGATAATCTAACTTACGGACTAATTAGAATATTAAATATTCAATTTTAATAAGCTACGGTTTCCATAGACGTTTTCAATTTTTTTTATGCTCAATATGATTATGCTTGGCCACTACCACGCCAGGTGGAAAGCGTCGATGAGATCAAGAATGAAGCACGCTCGCCCAGACAATGGGACAGTGGAAGCAGGCGAGGCGTTAATCAGTCTCCACAGCCAGAGACTCCCGAAAAATCTACGGGAGTCGGTAACAAACGAATCACTAATACTGCCTGTAACCACTCTCCCGTTTCGGAGTCACAAAACTAATGAATTTTGATCAGCAGAGCACACAGTTGTAAGTATGTAGTAGCAACTTGTACATATGTTGAGATTACGCACAAAGCCGTTGTCTACTGAAGCACGGCCGCGTTGGCGATGATGGAGGGCGAGTTGATGGTCTCGCCGAGGCTCTCGAGCAGCTCCTTGCGGTAGTCGTCGAAGTCGCCGTCCACCTGCAGGGGAGAGGGGGGTTAGATATCTGATATATAAAAAACACTCAGTGCGAGAGGGACGGATTCGAGGAAAAGTAGGAAAAAGTCGGTTTTTTATTCATATAAAATGTCAAACATCTAATAAAATATAATTGCAGTCCATATGTCATTCCAAATTGTCAAACCAGGAGAAATGGTGTCGAAAAAGACCTCATTTCAATAAATATTTGTATTGAGCCGAATTGCTCCAATCGCGTTTCTGTTTTAACAACTCTAGAAAAAGATTCCAAAAATAATATACTATTTTATCAAAATAATACATTATTTACTGAAGTAGCGCCTTAAGATGGAGGCCTAAAAGTAACAAACGCGCAGAAAGGCTGAAGGCCAAGCTAATTAACATCATGACCAGTGTTTACAAAAATTGTTGATTTTTGTATAATTTATAATCGCAATTGTAATATTAATATCATCTAAGCATGTTCTATTGCAAATTTTGTATTTGATAGCTATTGTTAATTTGTTATTTATTGTTTAGAGGCAAATTTTTATCAATATGTTTTATTTAATTTTATCGAGTTTTGTGACGGCACGTCTGCCCGTCTGCCGCATTCTTGTTAGTTTTAGATAACCACGTAACTTTAAGTATAATTAAGGAATCATCTTTCATAAAATGTACATTACATAATTAACCATCAAATTGGCAACAACAATTTATTTTATACCATCCCCAAAAAAGTTACAAGCTCCGAGCAAGGTTGAAGGCAGAGTTATAAATACCTATAGATAGACATACGCTTGTAAACATACAAACACACATAACGAATATACAACTACACTGCACTATATGCATGGCTGTAACGTATGTGACGGTCGAAGTCTTGCACTTTTTTCGGCAAGTGTCGGAGTGTAAGGGGTCGTTCACAAATTACGTAACGCAATTTGGAGGGAGGGGGGGTGACGGTCAGGCGTTACGGTCCTGATACATGGGGAGAGGGGGGTGGTTAAGGTTTGCGTTACGTAACGATTTTAGCATAGCTAAATGGAGATTTTTTTCGTTTTTCTCGTTGTAAAGACCTACTGCGTAGCAAAGCTTATACAAAGCACCCGTTACGTAACGGTATGGAGGGGGGAGGGGTCTCAGCCAAGCGTTACGGTTCTGTTACGTTGGGGGGTTGTCGAAAATTTCAGAATTTTGCGTTGTTTAAATTATGAACGTACGGTCACTAACTTCGTTCTAATAACAAACATCGAGCCTGAACACAGAAATACTTATTGCAGATACCTCATTGATAGTCTGGTCCTCTATGACGTAGAGCGTGCACTCGGTCTCGCGGATCAGTCGCTCGTCGTGAGACACGATGATCACTCCGCCCTTGTACTCGTTGATGGCCTCGCCCAGTGCGTCTATACTCTCTATGTCCAGGTTGTTTGTAGGTTCATCCTGGATAGATAGAATAAGAATAAGAAAGCTTTATTGTGGCCAACATCAGAAATATAAAAACACGTGAGTAAAGTATAATATTCTAACAGTAAAATGTAACTACAAGAGTGTTATTTGCTTTACAATGCATTCAGTGACTTCGCTGGCGACAAAAGGGAACATGCTCAGCATATGCTATGCATGTAAATTCAAGATTTACAGCACAGCGCTGGTTTTCAGCAAGACCCTTTTCTCACGTGAAAAAGGCTACACATAGTAATATACAACTAATAAGGCACTACACGTATTGAATATAAAAAAAAAATGATATCAAGAAAAGAAAAATATAACACAAGATTAGGCTTCGCAGGCTGCTCTCATTACAAAAACAACGTTAATCAAAAAAAAAAAGTTAAATATGTAGGTTTTGGGATCACTAGTACACTCAATAATAATAATATAAATTTATTTAAAAACAACAAAGGTTCACATTTGTCAGTAACACACAAAGGTTCTTATCCTATGTTAGTAATCCTATTTTAAAACACAATGTTACATTTTAGGTATCGGTACGTGACCAACACCTTAGCCAGGTGACGTATGATGGGCGAGTCGTACCTCCCTGCTAAGGTCTTCAAAATGGAGTTGGGGCTGGTCCGCACCCTGCAGAGAAATGAGGCTGCTCTCTTCCGAAAATGGCGAAATAATCATCGGTGCACGCCTCCGCAAATATGCCTGATGCGCTGCAAAAGCGGGGCAGCCCCACCAGCATCCTGAACCCATTATTGTACTGGACCCAACGTAATCCGCCAACGTCCTTCTGCGTGAAGTTGTTCCACAGGCTGCACGTGCAGAATACTTAACAGTATGCTTTAAAAAGCGTTATTTTAACTTGATTACTACAGCGTGCAAACCTGCGGGCCAACATATTGCATCTTACCGCAAGCGCTTTACGTTCTCTTTCACTGGTCCTTTAGGTCGTCGGTCACAAGAAAGAAATCCAATTCTTTACACCATAATTTAAAATCAAGGAAGATCGTGACCGACTTTGAAACGCTTCAAGATTACCATTCGATTACGTATATTTACAATCACGCAATAACTTTTTACAAAGCAGTATTTTACGCAGTTTGTTTAAACAAATATCCAACATTACAGTCGAACCATTCATTAGCCGAAAATTCGCCACTCGTCGGCACTCTTCGGCAAAGTTCGTATTTCCGTATTCGTATCTCAGATCGCCGCCCCACATTCTCGGCGAGACTCACGCTTGAAGGAGACAAAGCTATACGAGTAAGTCGAAACTCAATGAAGTCTATCTCCTTTATTCGTATGGCTTTATCCCCTTCATGGGGAGAGTCTCACCGATAATGGGCAGCGACCATAAGGAACCGTTCGTATTTTAACTCTCTATACTATCAATGACCGATTGTTCACTTTCGGTCGCTTAGACAGCCAAAATGACACCCATAATTGCTTCCGGTTCCAGTTTTTGCCCTTGTTCTAAAATGGCTTTGACTCTTATTTTCTTTTATATTTCCAAACACTACAATTTTTATGATTCGGCTCGTTTTTGAGAATACGAAGCGGTGGTATGCGCAATATATAAATGGTTATTCTGTACTTCAGTTATTGACAGCACTACAGACAAAGAATCTCACCAAAATCACAACATCAGGCGCCATCAGGGTCAACTCTGCCAACGCGACCCTCGCCTTCTGCCCTCCGCTGAGGTCCTTCATCTTGATGATGTGGGCGTGGCTAGCGAGCCCGAACGTGCCGAGAGCCTTGCGCGCCTTCTCGTACTGCAGTCCGAACAGCCGCTGCAGGTACTCTGCCGGCGTCTCTTCCGCTGTCAGATGTTCGCCGGAGTGCTGGTCGAAGCGGCCTATCCTCTGTTACGGTAATATGGTCTTTGTGAGATTAAATTCATGTTTTTGTTTAACGGCAGCTTCAAATATGCGGCTTCAAAAATTTGGAATGATCTGCCACCACCCCTGCGGGAGAATATTACGTCTTTCACTTTTAAGAAGCATCTGAAGAAAAATCTGCTTGAAAAACAAATAGATGAGATAAAAAGCCGCTTTAAATAATAAATTCCATTGCCTGACTCAAAAATTTGCCTATGGTTCACTGTGCAACATTCTAAAATATTTTTATATATTCAAAATTTGTAATTACATTTTATAAACTATGATGTTAAAATAGAATATCAATTAACGTATTTTTTCTTTTTTGTTCATTAATGAATTCATGTTCTACTTTATTATTTCTATTTTTAAATGTAATGCATGCTAATCATAATGTTAATCTTTTATCCCAATTTTCTACCCGCATATGTGTACATTCTGCGAGAACGGGGACAAGCTGAAAATCAGCGCTGTGAAGATCATTTTTATTTTTCTATCACAGCATATAGCTGAGCTTATTCCTTTTTGTCGCATACTTGTTAAAAACACATTTCTGTGTAATAATAATTATGTTTGGAAGACAAATAAATAATTTCAATTTCAAATGTCAATTTCAACGTGAGGTCGTGAATTCAAGATGTGATCTTTATGAAAATATTCTCCATTTGCACAACACATATTTTTATTTAAGCTCGTCCTAGTATTATTAAATAAAGATCTTAAAAAAAGACTCAATATCGACATGGAAAACATTTGTTCAGTTTGATCGTCGCGTGACACCCGCTTAACATGTCATCTATTTTGCACGCGTTGAATTTGTATATGCTATCCTGCTGTCAGTGTTAGATGGCCGTCGCCCGTCGATTAAACTGAACGCAATCCTGGCCTTCCGTTTTAGCTAAGCTTTAAAATCCAACTCGCTTACCAATCTATGATTCCTAATCAAGTCCCCTTTGATCGGACTGAGTTCTCCGACAAGCAGCTTCAAGAAGGTAGACTTGCCGACTCCGTTGGGTCCGACTATAGCTATTCGGGAGTTGAGATCGATACCGAAGTCCACGTCTATGAATAAGGGCTTCTGGCCAGGGAAGTTGAAGTGCACGTCTGGGGAAGTAAACGAAAATTTAGTCATTTGGAGTACGCAAAAATCAGAAGGAGTGGTCACCCTCGCAAATGTTCTAGGTACCATACGGTATCATGTTTCTAAAACGGTTTTCAGGAAAAATTGTAATTTTAAGTTCAGTTTCGAAACGTGTGATCGTCGTGCGAAAGTTCAATCGTTTATAAGAAAGAGACATAGCTATATACTACAAAGAGAAAGAAAAATCTAGTTTTGGAACGCTTGCGAGTGATTTTCAAATCAAATTACTTTAAATAAAAATCAAGGGCGGGAAACCAAAAATGCTTTTTGTAGTCGCTTAGAAACAAAAATAAGTGCTATAAGCTAAAAATATGACATTACAGCCCAACAAAAATGCTGAATACATTTTTAAAGTTTTGAATTTTGTGCAAGAACCCTGATAAGACCAAATGCGAGTCAGACTCGCGTACCTAGGGTTCCGTATTTTGGATGATTAATTTTGTCTTTTTTTTTTCTTGAATTTCTCAACCGCTTTATTTTTCCTGTTATCTTTACGTAAACACATATTATAACACATATTCATATTTTTTGGTCCACCAGTTTTGGAGATAAGGGTGGGGACACACATATTTTTGGGGTTTTTTAAAGATTTCTCAAAACCAGTGCCAGTAAATATAGTAAAAGTATATATTTTTACAATCGGCTTTTTAATATCTACAATTTGATACTCATATGGTATTTTTTACAAAAAAAAAATGTACTTCTTTTTTTATATTTGTCATTTGTGCTCAATTTTTTTTTAATCGCTCTTATTTTTCCTGTAATTGGCCAATTATGATCTGTAATTTTTATTTTTCTCACTTTTGTTGTGGAAATATTTTGAACAATTTCAAAATTTTCCTATTTTTTTTTATATCGTGATATGCGGGCAAATTAATGCTATTTTTGTGCCAAATTTCATGTATTTATCTTTAACGGTGCTAAAGTTATGAGGCTGTGACATATGGACGGACGGAAAACGGAGTCTCACTATAAAGGTCCCTTTTGTATCTTTTAGGTACGGAACCCTAACAAAAGAAACGCGGTAAAGTCTAAAATGAACAACTGACTATGTAATCCAAGTATAGGCGGTTGCAGCGGTGGCGGGTCGGGGAAGCTGAACTTGACGATGTACTCCTTGGGTCTCTGCAGCAGGGTGACGGGGGCCCCGCTGTCGTCCGTGTCCTCCCGCTGACCCTTGGGGCGACCCTTCTCTTGCTTGCGGGTCAACGCTTCCTTCTGTTTCTTTTCCTGTGATGCAAGTTGTGGCATTCATATTTAGACCACCCTTAACCCTATTCAAAATAAATTTATTTGTATTTTATTAGGTAGCTTTCCTAAACGCCTGGGGTAAATGAAAAAAACCGTCAAAGTGAATTTTACATTTCTGACAAGGTTTATGTGCTGTACGTTTTCACTCGGGTAGTTGTGGAACAGTTAAATGTTAAATTTTACATTTAGCCCCACTTGCGCCAAGCAACCTTTTTATGCTTTGTCCTTATTTCTATCGCTTGATGTGACAAGGACAAAGCATTAAAAGTTAGTTAACCTGGGTTAAGTAGCTTGGCGCAAGTGGGCCTTACCCGGGCGTTTAGGAACGTAACCTTATCATTAAATATGCCGACCGGGCCAAGTCAAAACCAACCGGAATAGAAAAGTTTGTATGACTAGATTGATGGACGTGCAAGGGGCGAAAGAAGTGTGTCAGATTTATGTAAAGATAAATATATATAAATATATATTTTGTAATAAAAAATAAAAATAAAATAGCTTTATCGTTAAAAAACACGCAAATTGCAAATTCGCACAAGTTACGAGGGTCCCTGTACTAGACCTAAAAGACTTTATGTGCTGCACGCCATGAACTCCTGAGAGAGTGTCAGAGGAGTTTCTAAGTATGAAATGCAAGTCACAATCAGCACTCGTACACCTACGTTTCACCGACGTTTATTACCAGCGTGATGGGTGGTGAGTGAGCATGCTTGAGCACAACTTGACGTCCCTTTCGAAGCACGCAGACCGTAGACAAAATGTAATCGAATGGATTTGAAACCGCGACCTCCAAATTAGTATAGGTTGTCAACTTCGTGCCTATCGTGCCCACGGTGTATAGGGGTTGGCAGGCGAGTCTCGGAGGGGACGCGGATGGTGTGGCGGGAGAGTGAGCGAGCACGACGCGTGGGGCAGACTAGGGCGGATGGCCAATCGCCGGGGAGGTCGCTCCGTAGATAAGGGTAGTATAAACCGATGTATAATGGATCTCTTTTGTAGACTCTATGATATTTTAAAGCTGTCAATGTCATAATTGTGTACCTGGAATGCCTTGCGTACGGCCCTGCACACTAAGTCGCGTGCTACCTCGTACCCGCCAACCCCCTGTACCCCGTGAGCGCGGTAGATACGAAGTTGACAACCTATAGTTCCGACGTTTGAACAACTATATATGAACAAGTATCGTCGCTCATGTCGCGCGGCGATGGCATGCGTCGATGAAAGATGGACACTGTCGTGCGTTGTCTATGATGCGTCGCTCAATCCCATAGTAAAAGTACAACCGCCACGGCGCGATCAACCCGTCCCCTCGAACTCTACCTGGCGGGAGTTCGGGTGATTTCATAGTGACATAATGTAATCGCCCGCACTTCTGCAATGTCGCGTACAGAGGCGGTAATAGAACCGTTGTGGAATTGTGTAAGAAACGTATGGCTTAATTTTAACAGATTATTTTTCATTTTTTTTTAGAGAATTTACGTCATTTTAGGACATATTTTTCATTATTTTGGTATATAAATAAACCATTACTTTTTTATGATTTTTTTTTAAATTGTGCGATATGACGTCACTTGAGAATTTTAGACATTACACTGATTGTGATGTGTGATTGCTTATAAAAAAGTGGTCTGTCTCTGTCTGTCTTGTCTACTCATCTGTCATCCAGCTGTCAAATTAGTCGGAAGCAAATTATTATAAATTTATCTTGATAGCAAAGGACACGTTTCTAAACAGCCAATTCTCAAGTGACGTCACACGAAGGCAAAATGGAAGTTGCAGCTTTTTTGTAAAAATATCCATCTTCATGAGGTTTTTTAGACCACAAGTTCTAAAATACGGCTTATTAAACCTAAATCTCGAAATGGTTTTCGAATTAACACACCTTAACATAATTTAATCTAAGCGACTGGCTAACTTGCTTGGACGAATAGCAATTGAAACAGTACGTTTTAAGCTGTCGAATGAATACGATTTTCTTACACAATTGCACCCCTGATCTCGATAAATTAAAAATAATCGGCGATATGGCTCACCACATGCTGGGACGTAATAAACTCGTCTGTGAAGACGTGGGTGTATGAGTATGAACTGTTACTTGCCTTTACCACCGACACATGTCGCGACGATCGATGTGATATGATGATCGATGTGATCGATATACATAGTTTTATTAATACAATCATTATTTTGTTTATTATGACTAGTTATTTTATTATATCTCGATAAGTTAAAGACTCACGGCCTGCTTGGTGGACTTGCCGTGCGACTTGAGGTCCTTGAGCCTCTTCTCTTGTTTCTCATACTCCTTGACCTGTTCCTTCTTTTTCTGTGCGTGCATCTTCTTGAACATCGAGTAGTTGCCCTGGACAGAAAGTGGACGAGTTTTCATCTCTCCTTCATAAAAATAAGGCAATATTTTATTTTAAAAAATAAGCTGCAAATTCAATTTTTACCACTAGGGTAAACAAGTAATTTGTAATAAAACATCGCACCCAAAAAGCTTGTAGCCAAGCTGGAACATTGACTAACATAAACAAGGCCAAAAAGGTTTCACGAGTAATAGAGAAAGATATACATTATAGCGTGCGGATTTCAATAGAGGTTAGCACTTCAGTAAACTTCTTGATCGCACCCTTTATTATGTATGACACTTAACGTGATTGTACGTAATGTCACAATGGATCTGAAGGTGCGATGTACATGCTGCCTTCTTCTATAATATGACGGCAATATGACTATTTGAGACTGGAAATACGTGGCAAAATCAAAAAGTCTTCGTACGCTTACACTGGTGAGTGTAAAACACACAGATGATAAGGAGACCAGCGCCCCAATTACCGTATTCTATGCAGCGCATATGCAGTGCTGCTGCACGTCAAACGTGTCATTTTCGTAGGCAAAACTTGTATACATTTTCATTTTTTTTTGTTACTTACTATTTGCATTCGTAGCACAGTGTTTTATCGCGCGCGACGCCACTTAGTTGAATCACAAGTGCGAAAAACACGATGTTTTTGCGATTAAACAGTACGTCACGCTCTTTGCACATGTGATTCAACTAGTGGCGTCGCGCGCGATTAAACACTGCTACGGGACATAAAGCACTCATAATTGTGCTTTAATCAATTCAATTCAAACTATCGCTTGAAAACTTGTAGGAGAGTAATTTATGGCGCTAGTTACCTTGTAGTAGAACAGTTTCTGTTGGTCGAGGTGAATAATCTCGTTACACACGTTGTCTAAGAAAGACTGGTCGTGAGATACCACCAGTAAAGTTTTCTTCCATCCTTGTAGGTAGCTAGAAAAGAGTAAAAATATTTCAAGATCTGTAGACCCAGTGAAAGCTAAATTTTACTATATTCATTAATTTCGCACTTTAATTGCCACGTCATCTCTCTCTCTCTAATCTCGACTCATATTATAAATCGTAAAGTTCGTTTCTCGTTTGTTTGAACGGATCAAACTTTTGCAGGGGTTGTTTATGAATTATGACCCTAACCAGGCCTGTTCTACTCCGGCAAGCCTAAAAACATCGAGCGGCCCGCCCTGGCGCGAACCATTCAGTAGTTGAAAAAGGAATAGAGTTACGCGATAGAAAGAGGCGCAGAGAGGCGCCTTGAAGATTAGCCACGCAGCGGTGTGCGAGCTGAATTGCACTTTATTGCCGCGGGACGAGAGTAGCTTTCTATTCAAATGTATTTGGACAGTGGATCTTCTGTACATAGTACTACTATTTCTTCTGTGCCCTAACCTAAAGGCTTAATTTCAAGATATCAGGATTGCTAGGAACGGCTTGTTGGTACCGACGAGTTTGTTGGTATTCACGAGTCAAGCTCGCTTGGTATGGGGTCACAAGAATAACAACTTTTTCGTAAAATGTCATAAAAACTATATCTTTTTTTCCGTTTCTTTTGGCAACTCATGTAAACTTTATTTTGTTGGTATGGTTTTTGAAAACTAAATAATTTTGAATTTTTATATTATCTTAAAACGACGCGGAGGAGGTAAGGTCGCGAGCAAAATTATTTTAAATAATTCGAGCAATATAAAAGAAGTTGAAGATAAATCCTCCTGTCACAAAATGTGTTTTTTTTTATGGACTAGGGTTTTGTGGACTGTCACGCTCGAATCCCTGACCCGAAGTGCCTGCTGTTTTAAAAATAATTGTACTTACTTGTCCAACCAAATGACAGCGTTCAAATCTAAATGGTTTGTAGGTTCGTCGAGCAATAGTAGTGTAGGTTCGATATACAGAGCTCTGGAAATAAAACGAAAATATTATTATTTAGGATTATATGTTCTTTTTTAGAAATTCATCGCTTTGGAATTTATTAGAGTGCATAACAGACTAGAAAATGATCAGAAACAAATTTCAAGCAAACAAATATTTTGAAAAAATTTCTCGAGACAGGATTCAAACCTGCGACCACCTGCTAATAGTCGGTAGGGGTATATTTGTTTCTGATTGATTTCTAGACTCTTATATTATCTGTATTATTATTAATTTATTATTATAATAAATGAATAAAAATATAATTAGGACCGGTGACTTATAGTTCAATAATCCAGTAATATTTTTACCTGGCTAAAGACACCCTCATTCTCCAACCACCAGAGAAGTTCTTGGTAGGTCGGTTCTGCATCTCCTTGTTGAACCCTAAACCCGCAAGTATCCGGCGCGCGCGGGGTTCCGCAGAGTCAGCGCCTATCGCCTTAAGCTCTGCGTACACCTGAGACCCAAAACCAATACTTAAGAAAACTACATTTAGAGCACACCAAATGCATGCGCGTGGCAGCTCAAGTTATATTGTACAATGCGTCAGTCCAGTTTCATACAATAACTGGTGCTCCCACGCACAAATATTGGACTTTACTACGCGTCCAATAACACAAATAGACCAATGGCAAAGACTTTGTTAGCTTTTTATAGGGGCGATTATTTGTTAGCTCATTGGCCTAGTGAGGGATTTTCTAACATCAAATTTTAAAAAAAATAGTTCAGTATATCTAAATAGATGGCGTTGACGAGGCATGGTAGGAGCTGCCAACTCAAAAACATGTTTGATGTGAACGTAATAAAAAAAAAAAAAACAAATTTATTATCGATCGCAACCATCATGATAACGAGATATGTGCAAAAAAAATTTAATGTTGAATATTTTATGGAGCTTGTAATAGTGGTTTATGCTACAAGGGCGAAAAAGTGTTTTAAACGTAACCGAGTAATTTATTGCTCTTACGCCCGTGTATCATACTACGTTTTTCAATGCATAGTGTGAGGAAATAAAACAAATATAATCTTGTGAACTTTAAATTATGATTGGCTCAAAAGGACTGTATCCAGAGCCGTTAAACAGTGGAAAAAAATTATTACATTTATGGTACACAGGAAAGGCTGCAGGTTAGCCAACCATTGTAAATAAATTAAAAAAAATATTAATAAAGCTCTAGGGCAAAATAATCAACTTTCTGTTCGGGTTTGATGCATAAAAAGTGGGCCTTTACGAGCACTTGCATTGAAAACAAATTAATTTCTATCTTAAAATTTACATAAACATAAAACATATGGTCACGACATGTATCCCTGTTAAAACGTGACGGTCAAACAAAGTTATAAAAAAGCGCCCATTAGCAACACTCAATCAGACCACGTCTCGTAAACACCATCTGTCGGGTAATTTGGAACCAAGGTTTTTTTTTAATGAGCTGTTCGAAAATCCCTCATTGTCTTGGACGGGTATTGCACAAATTAGTGTTTTATTTTAAATTACCTCATTTAATCTATCCTGCTTTTTGAGATCACCTTTCTCGATTTTAGCTTCAAGATCTTTGCATTCGTTTAATAACTCTGAAAACATACAATTCAGCGGTTAGAAATAAATACATAATTTAAAAAAATTGTAGAAAATTATTTGTTTATATAAGCATTACAGGTCCCGTAAATAATGCACATCGTATCGTAGCGTCATCTCTGTCGCACGAAGCACTAGCAGTCTGGTGACAGAGACGGCGCTCTACGAAGCTGAAGATAACGGATGTGCATTATTTACTAACGGATACTATACCTTATTTATATTTACAATTAAAATCGAGGAGTCACACCTTACAGCATAAAAAGAATTGCGATTCGAGCTAGACATTTTCATTCATGTTTAACTTGAACGAGGATATTGAGGCTGCACAGTTCAGGCCCGTAAAATGCATTTGACATAAGCATAGGATAAACCGTGCGCCATTTTGTTGTCGCTCTCTCTCACACCATCTCTAGACAAAGTGAGAGAGATATGGCTAATCTACGGGCTAGCAAGTGAAGTTAGCCGAAAGCCCGTCTTATTCTTATTCTAATCGCATAGTACAGAAGGCACGCGGAAAGTTAGCAGTATGCCGCTTTTAATTTCAAAAAGTACTATCTGGAATGCGTTGCCGTTCAAATTTGAGCCTTTTTGTTTAGGCGGTAAAGTTGCTATTAACATAAAATATTTTGTTGTTTATGCGTTACGTTGTGCACTGCTAATTAGCGGTCGAACTTAACAATCGATAACTATGCAATTCATTGGAAGATAAGCTCTTAAGTCGATTCCGACATTTAAAAAAAAATCTACTATATTTCGCCGCGCACCCCATTCCTCATCGAAGAACAAAAATACGACGCCATCTGTGACTAACTTCACACCTTCTGTATTGCCCCGAACTGTATCTTATGTCATTAACAGCCTGACATACGGGCTACCCATTTTCATACTACTTTATGAACGAGGGTGTAAAACTGACTGTCATTGTCTAGGTAAACCCCGACGCAGATGTCAACACATCCCCCGTCACATTACACATCAGCGAAAGAGAGAGAGAGAGAGGAACTGACCGGTTCTCTTGACATCCGACTCGAGTAATGTTTCCACGGCGCTGATGTCGCTGGCGGTCACTTCCTGTTCACAGAGCAGGATGTCTATGTGCGGCGGCAGCGGGAACGCTCTTTGTGCTGGAAAATCATTTTAACTTTTTATATTCAAATACATAGATTTTTTTTATTTTTTTTGTATAACGCTATAAGTATTGGTGTAGTAAGTATATTATCTTCTTATATTTATATATTTTTTTCTGAAGCTTACTTTTTATATTATTAGTATTTAATCACAAAACATATCTAGTACATAAATGTATTTTTTATTTTTTATTTCTTGTTTAAAATTTAATACAATTATATTATATATATTATAATTACAATTATAATTGTATTGTAAAGCCTTTTTGCACACCTGCCTCTATAACTTTCTTGTACTTCCTGTCGGGTTGACTGGGAGAAAATGCATCTAGCATTAAGTACACCTGTTGTACATTAAACTGTGTTTTGTGCTATAAAGAATTTATAAGAAGAAAAAGTACTCAAAACTTTGCCTGTGTAAATAAATAGATAAAACTTTCGTGATTTTGGGGTTGACTCGCCTATGGTGGCCCTGGTTATAAACAATCCCACTGGTAAAGCTTTATCGCAATCCGCTGATCTGTACAAGAGTTTGAATCATAAAGCAACAAGCTAATAAATTATGTTATGCTTTTAATGTTTGTTCAACTTGTACGAGGGGAGGCTGAAAAGTAATCTACCTAACTATGAAAGAAAAGACGTAACTGGATAGTTTATTTTTATTTTTCTATATAGTCCCCTGCTAATAAAATGCACTTATTACATTTTTCAAATATTGAATTTAAGCCATTAAAAAAAAAATATTTTCGGTTTGTCGTCAAAATAGTCAGAAACCGCTGCCTTCATTTCGTCATCGGTCATAAACCTTCGTCCCCTGAGGTCTTTCTCGAGAAGTCTAAACAGAAAATAGTCACAGGGGGCTAGATCTGGACTATAAGGGGGGTGGTCAATGGTTTCGAAGCCATTGTCTTTAATTGCTAGCTTTGTTGTGCGTGCGGTATGCACTGGTGCGTTATCGTGCAAAATCAGAATTCCTTTGCTTAGTTTACCTCGCCGTTTTTCTTTTATTATCTCTCTTAGTTGATATAATAAGTTTGAGTAATAATCAGCATTCATTGTAGTTTTCTTCGGGAAATAATCTATGAGCAAAATCCCTTCTGTGTCCCAAAAGATTGTAGCCATAAGTTTACCGGCCGATGGGCAGACCTTGAATTTCCGAGGCGGCTTCTCATCCTTAAATTTCCACTGTAACCACTCTTGCTTACTTTCCGGGTCCCATTGTCGAATCCAAGTCTCATCACATGTTACAATTCTAGAAATTATTTCTTCCTCTTTCCCTCGACTCATGTCCAAAAACTCTTCGCAACATTTGACACGCCTCTCCATGTCAAATGCAGTCAACATTCTAGGGACCCAACGTGCACTAACCTTGGACATGTTCAAATGCTCATGAATTATTTCATTGACTCGCTCTTTACTGACGCCCACATCTCTAGCTATCTCCCACTGCTTCACTCGTCGGTCCTCTAAAATAATTTTTTTCACCCTGGCTACATTTTCATCGGTGACGGCCGAAACTGGTCTTCCGCTACGAGGATCATCTTCGAGGCTCTCACGACCTAATTTAAACTGCCTTGACCAAAACTTTATAACAAATTCGGAAGAACACGAACTGCCAAACACACGTAACATACGCTGTCTGATCTCCGAAGGCGTATTCCCTTCTTTAGTCAAAAACTTAATCACCGCACGCTGCTCGATTTTATCCATTTTCACTTTCTCTACCGACATGTTCGAAACAATTGTAGGAGACAAATAAACGTGATGCAATAAACAAATGAATGTAATACATTTTGAAAATAGAATAACAAACGAATATAAATCCATATCAGCCAGCATTATTTTTGTATATATTTCTGACCAAGGAGATTACATGTCAGCCGCCCTACGTATTTTTATAAAAAAGACAGATTTACCCAAATGTCTAAGAAGCGTAGTCTTTCCATGTCCGTTGGGCCCGACCAGACCGTACCGGCGCCCGCTTGCGATTAGCAAGTTAGCGTTCACGAACAGATCCTTTCCTTTCGCGCTGATCGTGAAGTTCTCCACTTTGATATCCACCGCGTTTTCTAGGGCTGCCATTTGACCTAAAATGTTCAATAATTTTAATCAAAATGGCAAGAGAATAGAAAAAACTTTATTGGTGTCACACAACTAAATTACAATATAATCAATAAAAAACAAAACAGAAGTGACACCCAAAAGGCCTCCACTCAGCATGTGTCATGGCACCATTCTGTACCACGACGCTCGTCTTCCGTTGACACCTCGCAGGGTAACGTTATTTAGCATGCAACATAAGTAGCACCTTATAGCTTAACCCGTAGAATTATTGAATTGAGATGACAATTGAATCAATCAAGAGGTATCATGAACGTCGGAATGGCAGAGCGGACTATCTTCGGCGGACTGAGTGACTGTATCCATCAATCTTCTCTATTGCTAGAAGATTAAAGCAATACTATACGTCTAGCAATACTATTCGTCTTAATGTGTCAATGTTGTAGTCTACCTACCAGCAGTCTTCTGCGCTTGGCTGACAGTAAAGTTGGAGTCGAGGTCGCTATGGCCCTGCCCTCCCTTCTTCGTTAACAACTCCATCTGCTTCTCATACTCTTGCTGCTTCTTTAACTTCTTCTTCTCTTTGTGGCTCATTTTCTTTTCTGCTGGCTCTTTCTCCCGCTCTGACGACTAAAAGAAGACGGGCGTTATGATTTCTGTGATTTTCCATGTAGAATGTATTACGTGGCTTGTTAATTCCAAGGTTAGTGTGATTTGACGTTAGATTTTGATCGATATGATTTCCCGCATCACACAACTTTGTAATAGAGATATGTTTACAAATAATAATTAGAAAGCCGACCAGTTTCAGCAGATTTAGACTGCCTTCATCTGGGCGAGTGAAGACGTTTACGCGCCGACGTTACGCCTCACACTGCGGGCTGCGGCCCGCAGAGCTCGGGACGACATCGATGCAGACGGTATTGGTGGTCGGGCCGGTAGGGCGTCCGCACAATGTGAAAGTGACGTAGATACTGTAAGTTCCGCATGTTTATCGTTGTGTGGTGACACTCCGGTAATTAATAACGCAAGCCCGGAAGTAACTAATTGTGCGGACGCCCTACCGGTCCGACCACCAATACCATCTGCATCGATGTCATCCCGAGCCCTGCAGGCCGCAGCCCGCAGTGTGAGGCGTAACGTCGTCGCGTAAACGTCTTCACTCGCCCAGATGAAGGTAGTCTAAATCTGCTGAAACTGGTGGGCTTTCCCGATCATAACACCTATTGAGGTGAACCGTTTTTATATAAATCATGAATTATCCTCAAGTTTCATTTAATTCTATAATAATTAGAAATGTAAAGATGATTAAAATAATAGAATACCTTATCATCTCTCGAAGCTTCATCGTCAGAAAAGCCATCACCTTCGGCATCATGGCCCTTTTTACTCTTCTGGAAAATTAAACAGGGATTTATAAATACAGTGAATACTAATATAATAATACAGTGCTTTACGATGTATACACTTACTTAAAGAAAGTAATGATTGAATTGAATACTTTATTTAAAAATTCGAGTCTACTAGCCTTTCGCGTTTATTTAATCTCTGCCCCGTTTTCGGCATGGGCGTTATTTTATTAACACCCCTTATCATCAATACATATAATAAAAGAGTAGAACCCGGTGTCTGTACATTGAAGAAACGTACTTAAAAATAAACGGGTGTGACTAAAAAAGAGTATTGAAACACAAATCAGCGATTTTTAGAATTCTTTTCTGTCTGTATGTATGTATGTCTGTCTGAGAGACGGACGAGGACTCAGTTGATAGCGAAATTCTCTTATCCTCTCCCGCCCGTCCCTCCGACGAACGTTATTCAAACTAACCTCCAGCACAAGCAGGTGGCAGTGGCCACGCTGCGCCGTGTGCTGGAGGCTAACAAACAAACTATCGCCCTGATCCAAGAGCCTTGGATCAGGGCGGACAGAATATGCGGCCTGGGCAACATAGGAGGTAAGCTATTTTTAAATACCTCCGTGCAAAGCCCACGGACATGTATTTACGTCCCGCGCCACTTGAATGCCGTGCCTCTAACACAGTTCTGTTCCAGGGATCTGACGACAGTCAGGCTCAAAGTTCAGGCCTGTGGGGGAGGCGACGCTACTGTGGTGCTGGCGTCTGCCTACCTTCCTGGTGATGAGGAGGTGCCCACTAGGGAGCTGGCGGACTTGATACAGCACTGCGAGCAAAGTGGCCTGGACCTAATCGTGTCAGCAGACTCCAACTGTCACCACCCAATTTGGGGCAGCGAGACTCCTAACAAGAGAGGTGAAGACCTAGTATCTTATCTTTTCTCAACGAACCTAACAGTCCTCAACAAGGGCTGTGAACCAACTTTCGTTACCTCCAGATTTCAAACAATAGTAGATATCACCTTAGCTACGGAGACAGCTTCAAAACTGGTCACGGATTGGCACGTGTCCGAGGAGCCCTCTTTCTCGGACCACAGGCGAATCTGCTACAAACTAGGTGTCCACATAGAGAGACCACTAATTCAAATTCAAATTCAAATTCAAATAGTTTATTTTGCAAAGCAGGTATAGATATATACACTTTTTACACGTCAAATTTAATCTAATAAAGAAAATATATGTAATAGAATAATAAATGTACATGAACTAAATTAAAGGTTTATTTAATTTATGTAGCAATATATTTACGATTAAAATGATAGGTAAAATATATATTATACAAGGTAAAATCCAATCAGCCGCCCGAACCCATACCGGAGACCCGGCCAGGGACCAGGAACAAGGTTCAGTGATCACCAACCGAGCCCCCAGCACGAATCCAGGCGGCCGACCAAATCCCATCCTATATACTACATACTAATAGGTTACATATATAAATACATGCCTACCTCCGCCCATTCGATTAGTCTTGCTAAGAAGAAGGGCAAGAAACTTAGCAAGATCATGTCTTTTTTTCAACATAAAACTTATACTATACAATATATGACTTATATCTACTTTAACCAAGGGATAAGAAAATACAAGACAGTAGGAATTCAGGTTAATGAAAAAAAGAAAAACATATATATCTTTGTCTACCTGTCTCATATAGTCCTTTTCCTTTTACAGTCTATAATCAATTAATGTTTACACCTTAGAGGAATCATAAGTTAAGAAATTATACTATTTAATTAAATTATAACTTACTACGAGTATCATTATCACTGTAACACCATGCTTCACCATCATCCAAATATTCATTTATTTTATAATATGCCTTTTTCAATAGGCCCTGCTTAATATACAGTTTAAACTTATTCTCTGACAAAGTAAGGACCTCCTTTGGAAGTTTATTGTAAAATCTTATACCATGTCCTACAAAAGAGGTACTCACCTTAGCGAGTCTGATTTTTGGAAAAGCCAGTTTATGCTTATTTCTGGTCTCCTTACAATGTTGCTTACCAAGCCTTGGGAAAGACTCAACATTTTTTCTGACATATCTAAGGACTTGGTAAATATATTCACAAGGAACCGTTAATATATTAATTTCTTTGAACTTTTGTCTTAATGAATCCCGGTGCTTCATATTATAAATAGCCCGAATTGCTCTCTTCTGCAAAACAAAGACTGCGTCTGTATCCGCGGCTCTACCCCATAACAGCATGCCGTATGACATAATGCTGTGAAAGTAACTAAAATAGACTAGTCTAGCAGTATCTACATCAGTAATTTGTCTTATGCGTCTAACAGCGTATGCGGCCGAACTAAGTCTACCACATAGGGCTTCTATGTGGGGACCCCACTGAAGACGAGAGTCTACCGTAATGCCTAAAAACTTTGTTTCGTTAACTAACTCCAGCTTGGACCCCTGCAAAAGCAAATTACCATCCACTTGAATTACATTTGGTAACGTAAATTTTATACACTTTGTCTTTTTTGCGTTTAAAACTAAATTATTTACAGTAAACCAATCAAGCACCAGTGATAAAGTTGTATTCGCGCCGTCAAGGATATCTTTACGTCTATTAACTTTAAAAATAAGTGACGTGTCGTCTGCGAATAATACTATCTTCGTTAAGTCTTTAACTAAATATGGAAGGTCATTTATGTAAATTAAAAACAGCAAGGGCCCTAATATGGAACCCTGCGGGACACCCATTTTAACTAATGCTCCACTTGATTTTACCCCGTTAATGTCTACCTTTTGAATACGATCACTAAGATATGACTTCAATAACGCCAAAGATTTGCCCCTCACTCCGTAGTGATCCAATTTACATAAGAGTGTTTCATGATTAACGCAATCAAAGGCTTTCGAGAGGTCACAAAATACACCAAATGCATCTTGCTTTTCTTCCCAAGCATCAAAAATGTGCTTAACTAAAGCAACTCCTGCATCTGTGGTTGACATCCCTCTAGTGAATCCATATTGTTCACAGTGAAGTAACTTATTTAAATTAAAATGAAATAACAATTGATTAAAAACTATTTTTTCAAAAACCTTACTCAATACCGGTAAAACTGACACAGGTCTATAGTTTGAAGGGTCCCCGTGGTCGCCTGATTTAAAAAGGGGGATCAATTTACTAAACTTCATTAAGTCAGGAAAGATACCATCATCTACACATTTATTAAAAATTAATGCCAAATAAGGAGCTATTAAATCAATAACAGAACTTATAACTTTCACAGATAGGCCCCATAAGTCCTCGGTTTTTTTCAAGTTAAGCGATTTAAATGCTTTAATTACAGTTAATGAATTAATATGTTTAAAAGCAAATACAGAAAGACACTGAGGTACGTGATCTATTAAAAGATCCTGCGCAAGCCTAGGGCTTGAATTTAAATCTTTAGTTGTTAAGGAAGGAATTTCAGTAAAGAATTGTTCAAAGGCATTCGCAACTTCTTTATCTCCTGTAACGACTTCATTGTTAATACTTAACTTAAGTTCGTTATCTCGTTTCTTACTTTTCCCAGTTTCAGTATTTATGATGTTCCATACTGTTTTTACTTTGTTATCGGACCTTTTAAGTTTTTTATTCAAGTAGATACTTTTTGCTTTTAAACACACCAATTTAAAGATGCGTGAGTAATTTTTCACGAATTCAGTAAATTTAACATTATTATTGTAGGACTTTATGTCGTATAATTCGTATAAATGATTTCTGCTTTTATAAATACCTGGTGTCGCCCAGTCACTGAAGGTGATTTTACTTTTGTTAGAAAGTTTTTGCATCTTAAACGTATTTTCGAACTCTTTAGAGACTATGTTGAAAAGGTCTGTAAAGAGAGCGTTTGGATCGTCTTGGAGAAGATTAAAATGTGCTAATTTAACTTCTAGATTTGCTTTGAAACAATCTACTTTGAGAGTTGTAATAGGTCTGCAAAAGACTTCTTTGGGCAGTTGTTTTACGCTTTGTTTAATGGTTATAGTTTGGCCACTGTGATCGGACTGCAAGCGGTTGATTACTTTATTGTCTGAATACTCACAATCACAGAATATATTGTCGAGGCATGACGCAGTATCCCGAGTAATTCGAGTAGGTTCTAAGAACACATTAGACAAATTAAATGATTTGAATAAATGTAATAATTTTGAGCGCATAATCGATTTTTCTAGTAAATCTACGTTAAAATCTCCACATATAATAACTTTTTTCTTTGTATCAAATAATAATTTTAAAACCTCTTCCATTGCTTTTTCAAAAATGTTGTAATCTTGTCCTGAGGGTCGGTAAACACAGAGAATAATATATGTACTCATTTCTATGCAAGCTAATTCTAGTTGATGTTCTACAGAAAGTTTTACAATGTCTTTTCTTTCCTTTGCTTTTATACTATTTTTTACAAGAATCATGGAGCCACCTTTTTGTATTTTTAATCTATTGTAGCAACTAAGAACACTAAAATTATTAACATTAAAATGCATATTATGTTCATGTAGATGATGTTCGGTTACACACAAAATATCTGTTTTTGATTCCTCTAAGAACAACTCGATTGAAAGTATTTTGCTGAGAAAGCCGCCTTGTATGTTTTGATGTACCAGCTTTAATACAGGCGGCTTTCCCATTGTCTTCAATTCTAAAAAGAATTTTTTACAATTTTGTTAGTACTTGTACTAACCGTGTCAATAGGGACAAAATTATGTAAATAATTAACATTACAAATACCATCAATTATAACTGGTATTGGAAAATTTCCTGTTACACTCTTTGTAACAGATTCACTACCTTCTAAAATGCATGCTAACTTAGTAGCTAATTGTTTTTTATAATAATTTGCAAGGTACAAAGTACCTTCTGTCAAAAAAAAATCACGAATGTAGATATTCGTATCTAAGTAGTGCACCTTGTCACTGTGACCAGCTGAGAAGTTGTGCATGCACATATTCAAATTATATAAAGTAGTTTTTTGTGACCCTGTAAGTAATTCTGAATAAGGGAATTCACAAATGATGATTTTTTTAACACTAAGTTGTATTGTAACATTAGCTCGAGATATTTTATAAGGTCACTTTGTGTGATACCTGTACTATTTCCTATTAGCAGAACAATTGTAGTATTTAATTGATATTCCATTTTGAGCAAACGCTCTACAATTTGTATGAAAGATGCACCTGGCATACAAATATTGGTGACTTTCTGCATAAGTTTATTTCCTAATAAGGGCCCTAAGTTTTTTCCAATAGAGTCTGTAAACACAACAGTATTATGTCCTTGCGACGCCGAGGATTCAGCCGCTGACGCAGCAACCGACAAGGGCTCAGAAGGCTGAGGGGAAGAGCTCGGCGTGGGCAGCGCGTCAGACGTAGGTGCAGGGTCTGACGCGGTTTCCACTACCTAGACGTAACCCGAGGAAAACGGACATCGCAAGGTATAAGGGTCTTCTGAAAGAAGAACTGCAGAAGATTAACTTTCAGGATATGAGGACAAAAGCTAGCAACATTGAAGCCAATGTCAAAACACTAACAAACAGTATTAACACATGCTACCAGAAGGCTTGCCCACTAGTGACACAATCCTCCAAAAACTCAAAATGTCACTGGTGGGGACCTGAACTCGAACGGCTCCGGCATAAGTCGAGACGTTTATTCAACAGAGCCATGAACACCAGAAACGAGGAAGACTGGGAGAAGTACAAAGAGGCCCAATCATTCTACAAAAAGCGCATCAGGATTAGGAGATGCGAATCCTGGCGCCGTTTCTGTGAGAACATTGAATCAAACAATGAAGCTGCCAGGATACGTAAGGTCCTATCAAGTGACCAAGATCGCAACCTAGGCTCGCTTAAGAAACAGGATAATAACTATACCAACACAGACAATGAGACCTGTGAAGTACTACTCCAGACACACTTCCCAGGTTGCAGCATTTCAGACGATTGTACCTGGGGAGAAACAACGAGCAGAACTCCAACTGAGCAGGACTGGAAAGCGGCCGAGAATGTGGTCGATACTGACAAGACCACCTGGGCCGTTAACAGCTTCCTACCGTTCAAATCGGCGGGGCTGGATGGCGTATTCCCCGCTCTTCTGAGATGGGGAATCGACTACCTAGCAGAACCGCTGACAGACATCCTAAAAGCATGTCTGGCACACGGCTACATACCGTGTGACTGGAGGGAAGTCAAAGTTATATTTTTGCCTAAACCGGGTAGAAGTGACTACACTGATGCGAAATCCTTTAGACCCATTAGTCTCACATCCTTCCTTCTCAAGACCCTGGAAAGGCTATGCGACAGGCATATCAGAGACGGAGCTCTAAAGAAGAAACCGCTACACCCGAATCAACATGCCTACAGTTCGGGTAAATCAACAGAGTCGGCTCTGCATAGCGTAGTGAGAAAAATTGAGAGTGCTCTAAATACGAAGGAATCAACCTTAGGGGCCTTTATCGATATCGAGGGCGCCTTTGACAAAACTAAATTTACAAACATCAGCCAGGCTCTCATTAAATATGACGTCGAACCAACACTACGCGAGTGGATAGACAACATGCTTAAGTTGAGAGCGGTGCAACTAAGTGTGAATGGCACTACCAGAGCTGTGGTTGCCAAGGGCTGCCCACAGGGAGGCGTCCTATCACCGCTGCTCTGGAATATCGTGGCAGACGATCTAATCCGACGTCTCAACGATAGGTGCTTTCACACAATAGGCTATGCCGACGACCTTGCGATTCTTATTAATGGAAAATTCGAAGGCACACTCTGTGAACTGATGCAGGGTGCATTCAAAGTCGTTGAAAAATGGTGCGAGGAGTACCAATTAACAGTGAACCCGAAAAAAACGGAACTAGTCCTGTTCACCAACAAGAGAAAATTGGCGAACATGGGACTACCGAAACTCTTCGGCACTGCTTTAACCCTATCAACTGAAGTCAAATACCTGGGTATGACACTTGACAGTAAGCTGAATTGGACAAAACATATGAACATCAAACTGAAAAAGGGAACCATAGCATTATGGCAGTGCAAACGCCTTTTGGGTAAGAAATGGGGACTACGCCCAAACATAATGCTTTGGCTTTACAAAGCAGTGATAAGACCAATGGTCTCGTACGGTGCCGTTGTCTGGTGGCCCAGGATGGACGCCGGCTACGTACAGAAAGAACTATTAAAGTTCCAAAGGCTTGCCTGTATGCTAACCACAAGTTGCATGCGAACCACTGCATCCGCGGCCCTCGAGATAATTCTGGACATCCCGCCGCTACATCTGTTTATACAACAGGAGGCGGCGGCTGCTACGTTCAGACTCAGGGCAGCCGGACAGTGGAAAAGCGACGACAGGGCACCACACACGCGCATTCTTGGGCTGGCCTTGTTCCACCAACCACTAATGGACGCGCCGTGTGACAGAATCCCTAGAAAACATGTATTTAATAGACATTACAACGTTCAATTATTTGAGGAACCAGCAGACCACTCTAATATCCACGAGGTAAGGATATATACAGATGGCTCCAAAACAGAGGAGGGTACTGGGGCCGGAGCGTACTCAGCCGAACTTAACATTTACAAATCAACAGCCTTGGGTAAGCACAATACGATTTTCCAAGCGGAATGCATCGGAATTATCCTGGCGACAAGCGCGGTACTCAGAAGGGAAGCTAGAGGCCTCAATATTAGGATACTTTCTGACAGCACGGCGGTACTACGAGCCCTTAGCAAGACCACGGTAAACTCTGGGCTAATACTACAATGTCTTAATCAACTGGAAGAGGTAAGTCGTCATAATAATGTAACCCTCCAGTGGATAAAAGGACACAGTGGATCGCTGGGCAACGACGCAGCAGATGAACTGGCGAAAAAAGGCGCAAGGTTAAAACCAGTAGGTGCTGAACCCCTGGTTCCCTTGCCCTTTAACCAGATACGAACATGGCTGCGTGAAAGAACCAGCTCTCAACATGCTGAGCAATGGGCAAGCATGACAGCCTGCAGACAGACGAAAGCGGTTTTCCCTACCGTGGACCGTCGTCTGACAAAGAAACTACTACGTCTTAATAGATCCAACCTTCGCATGATGGTAGGGCTAATCACAGGACACAGTAACCTTAACAGACACTTCTATATTATAGGTCTAACGGACAGCCCTCTATGCAGAGCTTGTATGGAGGTCGAAGAAACGCCGACCCACGTGACAGTAGATTGCGTAGGAGTCAGCACACAACGGGCTAAGATCCTCGGTGAACCGAGGACGCTCCGCCAGTCCTGTGGCGACCTAGGTCGCCTCTTGGGATTTTGGCGTGAGCTGGGCTGGCTAGAATAGACGGCCCCACACTTTTCCACGCACAAAGGTCCAAAAAAAGAGACTAGGTGCGGAAACCGAGCCCACCAAGAAGAAGAAGAAGAAGAAGATGTCTGTCTGTTTGTTTGTTCACGCACATCTTCGAAACTACTGAAAGGATTTTCATGTAGTTTTCACAGGTGGACAGAGCTTAATTTGGATTGGAATATATTTTGTTTGTTTGTTTGTTTTCATTAAATCGAGTGTCGTAAAAAAAGTTATGTCTAACTAGTTAGAAGTTAAAGCAAATAGTAATTCCTGGCAATGAAGGCTTATAGACATCACGAACGATTGTTTAAAAGAAGAAAACAAGAAAACTTTGATTAGAATTATGTAGCGTATAAAATTTTAGTACATGAAAAAATCAACAGGTGGCACTGTTCATTATTAGAACGCGCATAAATAAATAGTTAACTATATCGTTTAAATAGCGTCATCTGTTTTGGTAAATAGAAAGTTTTAATGCGAAATTAGTTGCAGCAATTGTATAACAGATGGTGATTTGACCTTCTTTGACGAAACGGGCTAAGTACTATATAATAACTGAAAAATTATAAAAACTAAATAGCTTAAAGTATATAAAAGACTATTAAAATATGTAAAAGAAAAGAGCTGTGTCTCTCTGTTCAGTGAAATATTCCAAAAAAAATAGAGGTGTAGAATTCTGATACAAAAAAAACGCAATTTTTGTAAGTACTTCATGCATCACGCAAAACTACTGAACGGGTTTTGGTGTGGTTACCACTGTACGATCCTCAGCAGTGAAACATGGATTACAAAGAAAGAAGGAAAGGAGATCACTGGTCGATAACTTATTATCCAACTTAAAAACTGGGATACTTTTTACTGCGGGATTTCCGCAATTTGGCCGCATTATCTTCTTCCACGCGGACGAGTTTGCGGGCAACAACTAGTAGCCAGTGGCGTGCACAGAACTTTTTGAAGACCAACAATAAAAAAAATATGAAAAAATTTAAATATCACTTTGAAAAAAAAAAATTTGTATGACGCCAGGGTAGACAATGTCTACCCTAGAGTGAAAATTTCCTATACAAACTTTTTTTTTTCAAAGTGATATTTAAATTTTTTCATATTTTTTTTTATTGTTATTCTTGACCAATTGCTTGCTTTTCCAGCAAAAAGTTCTGTGCACGCCACTGCTAGTAGCCTATATGTTGACCAGGGTCACTACGCTGATAATAAAGAAAACTGCATCCAAATCCGTTGAGTGGTTCGCGAGTTAAAACGGAACAGACACAGACAAAAAATGTCCGTGTTCTAAATTTTGGCTTTAGTACTACAATACAAATAAAATAACCTATTCCATTTAAAATGTTGAAAACATATTGAATGTTCAGACATGACTTTTTTACTACTTTATCATTAGTATAGATATATGACTGGATGAAATAGTGCATGAGAATTAATTCACAGCACATTTATAACTTGAAATTTTGATTGGAGTGTAGATAAGGGGCACTACTTTACTTTAGTTTACTTTTTTCGGGAAAAAAAGACTCAAAAAATTCTAAAATATACTCCAGCACAGAAAAGAGCCGCCAGGTTGGGTTATTTTTTTATGACAACCCAGAAATCCTTCAGTGCAGAAGATTGTGCCCCCTTATCGACACTCTGACCAATTTTTTCAAGCAATAATACTTGCTAGTTCTGCACGATTTACCTTAGTATTAAATTCGGGTAATGATTCCTTTAGGTTTAACTTCTTGATCTCTTCTTCAACTTCATCAATTTTCTCAATTTCTTCTTTCACCTCTACCTTGGGTTCTTGTTTGGTTTTATGCTTGCCTTAAATAAAAAATAAATTTTACAGGTTTTTAAGATGATGTTGTGGAAGCCGGAAACTGGCGATAGTGCTCGTCCATCCATTCAAACAACTTTTACTACGAAAACAACACCCAAATCGCGAAAATAAAATCAGAATATGTTACATACCTACTCGACCAAAATGTATGAAAAAACTGTTACATTTTTACGATTTCTCGTTTTTTTTTTTCACAAATTTATCGTACAGACTAGTACTATTATCAGTTTTTGGCTGCCGCAAGATCATCTTAACACCTGTGCATTGTAAACATAATGAAAACGAAAAAAATTACAGCAAAAATACTGTGGCAAAATTGAATAAGTTATGAAAACCGTCACAAACGAAACGCCCAAGTCGAACATGTATACAAGTATAGTAAACATAGATAAGAGTTAGTTCTGTAGATGTTAGCTAGAACTGGCCCTAACAGGTATACAGACTTTACAGACAGATCACAAATTGAATGCACATAGAAATCTATAGCCGACCTGACGTGTACTATCTGTCACTGATTGTATAAAAAGCATAAGGAAATACGACTTTTATAGTGCGCGCCAATCTTTTAGTCGCTTCTGAGTGAGTTACGAGTGCAAGCTTGCGCAGGTACAGTCAAGGAAACAATAACATGAACGGTTGATTATTAAATGTTTACTATAAGTGGGAAGGTATACTTGTTGTACCTACTTATTTAATATATATTTATTATTTTAGTGCAATCGTAACTATATAAATAAAATGCATTAATATAAACACAATTTTCCTACATTGTCGCCTTAAAACGCTATAACGTCCGCGACAAACGTCAACAAAACTTTAATAACTAAATCAACAAAACAACAAATAAAGGCAACAAAAACAATAAACTATAACAAACAGATTCAACGATAAACTTAACGAAACATAGAATTTTTCCCTCGTAGGTACTTTTCATGCAACGCGCGCGTGTGTAGTGTACGGACGTAGCACTAACACTAACGCATAGTGTTGACACCTGCTGAACGGCGAGCGGGGGGTGTGGTGCGGCACGCAGGCGGGTGTGCTCCGCGCCCTCGCTCCTGTAACGTCCCCCTGACACCGTAAAACGGCTAATGCGTCGATTCTTGGGGCTAGCTTCAGAGGCGACTAAAAGATTGGCGCGCACTGTACCGAACAGTAAGAAAGAATGTGAAACATTAATTACCCTTTTGTTTTGTCACAGGCTGTGGTATGTCCTCTTCACTGTCAGATTCATTGATCTTCAGTTCTTTATCACTCTCCTCGTCAGACCAGTCTTGTTTCTTATCCTTTCCTGCAAACATAATAAAAACTTGGTTATTAGGAATTAATGGTATAATATGTTATCACTTCGTGATGGAACATTTTAACAATGATAGAAAATTGAAAAATACGAGTACTATGTTCCACTAATATATTTAAGCACGATTACACTACCGGTTTCATCGATGAAAGAAAAGATGAGAAGATGTCGATTAAATCGATGAAACCGGTAGCGTAATCGTGCTTAAATATATTAGTAGAGCATAGTACACGTATTTTTCAATTTTCTATCATTGCTTAGTTATTAATACAAAATATTTCTTTAATATAAAAATGGAAAAGTTTATTTCATTGTTTTGTTTAGTATTAAGTTTAATAACAATCTTAATTGTTTTTAGAAAAATATATTGTTGTTATGGTAACTAAGAATGCTTTGTACGCTTATAAAAAGGGATTCATATCAGATTTAGTGCCATATATAATTCAATTATTAATGTTTAAATTTGTTTCCAGTTGGTGTACCAACTAAATAAATAAACACAAATATCAAGATTTACAGGAGCCTTTCTGGTAAAATGAGTTCCAAAAAGGAACATCCTGCATCAATCACGTCACATATGTTATATGCAGATATCAGAAGATTTGCTTTATTACTTACTCTCACGTTTTCTCCCACTTATTTCACCGATATAATAACAAAACTCATTTCTCACGCACACTAATAGTACACATGCAAAAAGAGGGCGGGGCATCAACCTATAGCCACGGACAACATTATATTATCACATTTGCATTGGGTCTCGCATTTTGTTTTAATACAAAAACAGACCCCCCCATTCTGAGTTGTTAGAATGGAATGGTGAAAGTTACAGATTTCTTATTTTTTTGTTGTTTGTGTGCTAATCCTAACCTGAATACCGAATTTCAGCTTTCTAGGAATTCAGGATGTACCCTAGAGGTTTTGATGATCATAAGTGAGTGACGAAATCAAAGTATGGTAGATATTAATAAAATGCAAAGCTAGACCAATGAAAGTAAGCATGTTTCATTATTCTGCTAACTACATCTTATCCTTTGAATTTGGACTCTCTAGTATTGTCCAGACCGAAGCTAAGAGGGTTCGAAAGTACGACCAAACGCTTCGAGAAAAGGTATGTATAAAATGTCTTGGGAACTGATTACAAGCTAGAGGAATTAGAAATGTAAATCGTCAGTAATTTTATAAAAGCTCTCATCTCAAAATGAGGTCATAACAAATTGAGAGGCCTATGATTGTCATAGCTGTGCGTATGTGTGTGTTAGGGTGTGTGTGTAAGTGTGTAGGTCTATTGGCTCTCTTGTGGACTGTACCAAAAGCAGCAAAGGATGAGTTCATTTACTCAACAAAATTATGAATGTCTTTATCATAATGTCTATGATCACTACTTGGCTGTACTTTTTAAAGCATCACTTCACCTACCCAATACCCACCTTTCTTACTTTTGTCAGCTTTGCTTGCCGGCTTGGCTGCATTGCTGGATACATTGCTAACTACTGACTTAGAATCATCCTGATCCTCTTCATCTGATGATGGTGCTGCTTTTTTTTTGTTTTTAGCTGTAAATATTACAAAACAAATCAAATCATTCATTCAATAGTTACCATTTTAGAATGTAGATCATTCCTAGAAGATAATATCATACCTTTCTTTTTAGTAACAGGCTTTGCAATTTCTTCTTCTGAAACTTCTTTGAGCTCAACATCACTGCCGTCACCTGACCATTCATCATCTTTTTTGCCTTTTCCTGTTATGAAAAAATAAAGACTTTGGAGTAATAGTTATCAAAAATTTTTTTTATTCTAATTATTATTAGAGTGCATTATAAATAAATTTAAATAAATTTAAAAGCACAAATATTTTGAATAAAATCCTCAGGCCAGGATTTGAACCTGCAACCTCCCGCTTACATGACAGGTACCGAGGTTCGTATCTGGAACGACGAATTTTTCCACCATACCTGTACATCGAATTTTTTGTAACTAGATAATTAGAGTATTCAAAGCAATGGATTTCACAATAAAAACATATAATCTATTTTATTGTTCTTTTTTTACTCACTTATGTTAACCGAGCAGTGCTCTTAAAACAAAAATCTTGTATAAGTTGTCCTGTGTCATACTTATTATATTTCTTTTATTCTGGCCCAGTAATACAAACTGTCATCCACAAAATTATTTTTAATGTTGAATTCAAGACAAACCTTTTTTCTTTTTACTAGTTTTAATTGCAGCAGGCTTGGATGCAGTACTGGTGGCATTGCTGACTTCAGACTTACTATCATCAAACTCATCATCTGATGATTCTGCTCCTTTCTTCTTATTTTTACCTAAAATTATTATGGCATGGAATAAATTAGCTTTGAGCATATATACAGCAAGAGATATTAATAAGAAATAAAATATTATTGTGCACACATATAACACAGAACTTGAAAAAATCTTTCTAGATTACTTCTAGTCGAAAACACCTGGGCTTCTTTCAGTTTGATCTCTCGCCAACACCTCGTGATCATGATGTCTCTTTCGAACATGTTGATTTTATACATGTTCTCCTACTGGTAGTAAGGCGTCGGTAGGTGATCAAACTGAATGCAGCCCTGGAACAGAAGAGTTGTACACAAAAGTTACAAAAGTACCAGTAGTGAAAGAGGTGTATTAGTAATAATCCTGCTCATCTTTACCTACAGTCAGAATTTCGGAGTTGTCATCATAAAAACACTTTTTATCCACTGTTCCGTGACTCATCAAACATAACCTTTAACCTGACCTGCCAGCTCGCTTCTTAGATGGTGTTTTTTACCTTAGTGCTCCCTTATCTACACCCCAACTTTACATACACATCTGGTATACGGGCACAAGTTGTATAACTAAATTAGGTATGTTTAGATATAAACTGCTTAGAGGTGGATGTAGAAGTAGATTCCTTGACATTGCTTGTACGTTATAATCATAAAAAACTATATAAATCACTAATTGTTTCATATTTAAGCCAAAAAATATGGTTAATCTGACAAACCTTTCTTCTGTGTCTTTTTGGCTACCGGTTTAGGAACATCCTCCTCGTCAGTCGCTTCAGTTTTTTTGTGCACGTCTCTTTTGCCAACTTCTTCGCTATCTGACCAATCGTCAGCTTTCCCTTTGCCCTTCTTTTTACCTTTTCCCTTACTTTTGGAGGTTACCTCATGAGTATCAGCCGTGCTAACATTTTGTTTATCTTCAAAACCGTCGTCAAGATCTTGGTTCTTCTTATTTCCTTTTTTCTTAGACATGTTGAAAGATTTAATTCTTTCACTGTAAGTTTAGTTTTGTGTAAATCTACAAATAAAAGAAGCCACAACACCAAAAAATTTGAGAACAGAGGTGCAGTGTTGCCAGATGACCGACTCTCGTTCTCCCCAAATCTTACCCAGAATCCCCGCAAAATTCAGGTATTGAAAAAAAAAATATAATACAAAATATTAATTATAAAATACAATTTAATGCTATTTCAGCAATAGCTTCTATTGCTGGATCAGCATCTTCTCAAGCGTCGTCTACAGTTCCGTACATTTTCTCCCAGTTAAATCTGTTAAGCATGGTTGAACTTGGTTGCAAATAAACATATTCTTCTGGCAATGTGTACCTTATTCTCAAGTTCTTCTCTACAAAAATCTCCCAAAGAATCTTATAAAATTGTCCCCCCCCCCATACCCGTAAAAACCTCCCCAATTTGGGGGGATTCGCCCTAATTTGGCATCACTGAGTGAGAGGGCGAAAAGGGCTAAATTTGACATTTCCTCGATCGCATCACATTTCATTGTACGCACGCAGATAGGTGACGGAGTCGTTTGTTTTCACGTGTACATCACCTTACAAAACATTATGCCAATTTGGAAAAACAATCAACATTATACAGCGGATCACGTACGTACTTTAGACACTACCATAGTTAAAAAATCCAAATTAATGTTTACAATGGTATCGATTCGGCGCAACACAACTTAACTTATTTGACAGGACTAAACTTAATTTAAGCCTTCTGTCTTTTTCTTTCCGTATCGAAAAGACAAAGATAGAACGTTTAAAATAAGGTTAGTCCTGTCAAATTAGTTCCATTGTGTTTAGCCGAATCGACACCATTGTAGCTGATTCTGAAGGCTTTAATTTTACTTTTAGTGCTGTCAAAACTTGAATTTTTCCAAAGTAATTTAGCTTCTTTATTTATATTTAAAGACTATTTTTTAATTAAGAAAATTAAGTTTTATTATTTTAAAATTACTTGAATAAAATAAACTTTTAACAAAAAAATTGTAACAGACTTCAATAGTAACAGCAGTCATTCACTAAAAAGTTAATAATAATTTTATAAAGACTGATGGTACCGAAGCAACACTTTTGGCGACTTCTTTCTTCCTGAAACGTTATGTTATCTAGAAGTCGGCGTTCTTATATTGGTTTTTATGTTGCTATATCGTAGGAAATACGCCGACTTCTAGATAACAAAATGTTTCAGGAAGAAAGAAGTCGGCAAAAGTGTTGCTTCGGTACCATCGGTCTTTATAGAATTATTATTAACTTTTTAGTGAATGTCTGCTGTTACTATTGAAGTCGGTTACTATTTTTTTTGTTAAAAGTTTATTTTATTTCACATTTTTTAGTGTTGCTGGATTCAATTGTGAGGTATGGGTAGTTCTTGCAAACGTGGTGTTAATATGAAACGAAATTCAAGTGAGTATAAGTAGCTATGTTTGAGTACCTTCCTGCTATCAGCACCCTAACACAACATGATTACTGCAATCTCGAGTTATGTGCTGTCATCCATTGAAGAAATCTACGGTGATGAAGCCAAGATCGAAGGTTAGGTGAAACTGATTGCCGCAATCCAAAGTTATGTGCTGTCATCCGTTGAGGAGTTCTATGGTGATGAAGCCAGGATCGAAGGTCAGGTGGGTATTCTGATAATCTCCAAGTAATACCCTTGAGTCAGCACCCTAACGCAGTGATTGCCGCAATCTCGAGTAAGTAATGTGCTCTGATCCGTTGACGAGTTCTATGGTGAATATGGTGATGAAGATGATGTAGCCTGTGCAACCGCACTTTCACGAACAAGATAGGGCACATGAGGGCACATGACCGACGCTCTCCACAGCCGCAACAGTCGCCGTGACCGAACTCGGTCGGATGAATCATCATCATCATCATCATCATCATCATCATCATCATCATCATCATCATCATCATCATCATCATCATCATCATCATCATCATCATCATCATCATCATCATCATCATCATCATCATCATCATCATCATCATCATCATCATCATCATGGTGATGAAGCCAGGATCGAAGGTCAGGTGGAAGAATTTCGATTTTCAAGCAATATACCTCCTTGTAATCAGCACCCAGGTGCAAAGCGATTAATTCAATTTCGAGAGGTATGCTGTCATTTTCCGAGGCGTTCCACTGTCTATCTCTGAAGACCTTCATCAGATCATGACCAAACTCAAAATGGGACCTACCTGGAAGTACACTCTTCCAAACAAAAAAAGAATTATTCAAATCGGTTTAGAAATAACGGAGTTATGGAGTAACGCCAAAAAAAAAAAAACATGCAGTCGAATTGAGTCCCTCAGTCCACACGCACATCTCGTACCCACCTCGTACCTACACTACCTTTAGATCAGGGGCTCTACCGCGTAATTCTCATTTGTACAACTTCAAGCAAATGCATGCGAAATTCAACGCGTGCAAAAGAGATGGCATGTTAGGCGGGCGTCGTCGCACGCACGTCAAATTTCAATCTCAAGTTGATGTTGATGAAAATGAGAATTACGCGGTAGACCCGCTGTACCTACTTGGATTTTGAAAGGGGGGCCAGGCCTCCCCTAGACCAAAATGCTCGTTACGCCAATGATATTAAGAACCGAAATCATCACACGACCAACTCAGTTGTTGACTTGTTGCCCAAATGTCATGCTGTTTCATTTCGCTATAAAGTGCACGCTCCATGAAACTTGCGAGGACAATACAATCGTGCCGAATTAGTCGCGGGCGCATAATTGAAAACTAATTTCAGGAGTAACCACCTTTTGGGAAGACTGTGGACGTTTTTAAAGATTATTTTTGGTTATTATTACTTAATCTAGATTTAATTTTCAATGTTTGACTCGTATTGATTTATTGATTTTATCTAAAACAATAAAAGCACATTCGGCTACACTTTTGGTAAAAAACCGTTAAATTGACTTATTTTAGGGGTTTGTTGTTAAGATATTACTCAAATTTCATGATTGAGTTCGACTTAAACATAGATAAAATAGTGTTAATGGACTCAGCCCAAAACATTATAACAACATTCCATAGAAGTCCCACAATGTGTTGACAGCGTTTGTATGGAGGTTTGCGTGTAACGACGCCTCTTAAAGAAGACTCCGTTCAATTGTATAACGTGATTCATACTTGACAACTTAGATACATAAATTCACATTCGTTTAAAAAAAGTTAGCCATACTACTAGTACAAACTTAGAATTCGTGAACGCATACAAAACAATAAATAATAAGATTATATAAGGAGATGGATTTCAATTGTGCAGCACCTCCACCGATTGACGTCATCATGTGTGTCTTGTTCTTTTCGTCCAGCCCCTTCCCCGGGAACGTTGCTAGGACTGCCACGGGCTTCAGCTCCTCATTCTTTCTGACCTGATCATCCAACCAGGCTTTAAAAGTAAAAGTAGGAAGAATTTCAGCCATTACTTTATTCACGGAGTAAATTGACGTCATTTCCTTGGTACACACATCTTGCCCTTTTATAACTATACCGACCAGCTCGTTATCAAATAAAACAGGCGAACCAGTGTCTCTAAAACACGTCAACACTTTGGTATCTACACAGTCGAAGAGCCCTTTCATAATATCTCCATCATCGAACACTGGACGATGTTCAAGCCCAACGTACTGGAGCTCTCGCACTCTTCCGACATCAGCGTTCAATCCGTAACCTACAGCTTCCAGATCAAAAACATTCCGACTACTCATGTAATCACTCAACTTTATCTTCGCGATGTCTGAAACATTGGCTTTTTCTGTAAATATAATCCCAACATTTTTGGTCAAATCAGATCCTCCGAAGCTAGGAAACGCTTCAGTTCTTATAGCGACAAGTACAACGGCCTCGTCACTCCTCGTAGCTCTAGTTGCGTTTATAAGCACATGGCTGACTGCTTGCTGCAAGCACTCGGCGGTCGTCAACACCATTCCATTAGAGACCACCGATCCCGAGCAGAGATATTCGTTTTGATGTGTCATTACGGCTGCCATAAAAGGAAATTGTCCTGGCGCTGCATTTCTTATTTCGTGAATCATACTGCTCTGTCTCCTACCGGAGCACGTCTCATTAACGGGTGAATTCCGCAGCAAAATGTTTGTGTTTGACATGCCACTAAAGCTTTCAGCGGAATTGTCATCTTCTTTGGAGTCAGCCTCTGACTCTCCAGTATCTTCTCTATTATCTTCTAAGCTTCTAGTAACTTTATTTTCACCGGCAGATTTGCAAGCGAGTCCAAACAGACAAAATGTGAGAATAAAAATACGAAAATAGCCTAATTTGCTCATCATCATGAAATTTTTTGTTCTTTATTTTTGCTTCTGTTTTGACATTCTTGACAAAACGTCTGATTCGTTGTTTTCTTCTTCTTTTATGGGTTGGCATTCTCGTTAACATAAAGAATTAGAGAGGTTTCATAGTCATATCTTAAGCGACCTGCTTGCAGTAAAATTTGTTCGGTTTTCTTCTCAGTGCCATTATGGTCAAAAAGTGGGGCTGCGTAACTTAGTCCTCCTCAGTCCTCCTCATCGGTTGCGATGACGGTGACCTCAACTAAAAATGTATTTATTTAATTTTTTATTGTAAGCCCTAATATGGCTCATTAGATCGAACTTGATTGAGATAGGCGTTACTTTGCGGAAGTCCATCATGAACTTATGGATATATTATTCATTTTCAGTATTCCGGCAAATCTTTGCCGTCGAGCGGTCGGGCGAGCACGTCCCGAGGATGCCTCGTTTAGAAGCGAAACACGTGTCGATAAGTTTTCTTGCTTGTTATTTAAGTTTGCTTTATAATAAGCAAGGAATCTAAAAAGCTTAAAGTACGTTAACTGCGGTCTACTCTATCTACCTCCTCGTACCTACAAATAAGCAACATTTTACTATCATACATTTGAGCCGGAAACTTATGAGTTTAATGTGCTAATCTAAAAATTAATTTTCAGTATCGCATCGCACAGCGTTAATGTGACATGAAAACTCCTCACACAAAAAAATAGCATCTCTGTTGCTATTACAGAACTCAATGTCGTAGGCTTTTTGAATGCCTTTCACACAACTTCTCTATTAAAATTTAGTAAAAGCTCTAAAATTCTCCCTGACGGCACCGAAAGTATGCCAAACAGGAAGTATATTTCATATTACAGCAAAATAATGGTATGAAAGGTCTATAAAATCTTTAACAGAACTTTAAAATAAAACGCCATTTGTTTTATCCATGACGTAAGTGCCACCCATGTACTCATACTGCTTTTTTGCTTCTGAACTTTTAATACCGATCTGCTGATTTTGTTGGATTTACTTCAGGGTCTGTAGGAGCCCACAGTCACAATAGAGTTGTTATCTATATATCGGGCTACTCCTACTACATAAGCCTGAGATGCATATTCATACGAACCCTTGCTTTTTTCCCTTTTCGATTCGACTTTAGAGATCGAGCATTCTTTGGGCAATCTATTTTGGCGAGGAGTACGTACCCTGTAAAAGGGAAGTTCCTGTAAAAATATTGTTGAAATAAAACCAAAGTTTCCGCTTCCTCATTGCTTCAAGCAGCTCGCTAACCATTGAAGCCATTGGTGCTGGCTTTTCCGAAATTTGTTCATCTTCAGTGTTAGCTCCTGGATAGCACCTTGATGCACTTAAAAATTTGCCAGACATCCACTGCAAGAAGGTGCATGCCGGTCAAGTTATCTATCAATCCACCGGAACCTTCATCAGCAGAATCCTTATCAGTATAATCAACTACGTCAAGAGTTTCAAAGTATATCTCTTCTACTCTACATCAACCTCATTGCCATTTTCGAGAGAATTGTCTATTTCATATAACGTGAGGCTAAAACTAAAAGACTTGGAGGAACTAAAGATACTTAATACTAGTATTATATATTACTATCTGTGGTTTTTTGAAAAAATGTACTTGCATCATACTAGCGTTGCTATTTGGCAACAAACAAGTAAAAAGCTCACACAACTGACACAACATCCAATTATTAAACAAATTTACCATACATTTAGTTGTCTAATAAATATGTGATTTGCAACGAACTTAAACTGAATAAATGCAGTAAAACAAAAAACAACATTAACTTACTTTTTCCGGTACGCCCCATTTCTTCAAAGTTCACAACGAATTCTGAAAAGAAGTTCGTGTACCCTCAAAATCGGCCTGTGGCCAACACATTCTGTTATTGGCAGCAATCAGTGAACGAAATAGCAGCAATAAATAAATTACGGCTGAGATTCTTGTTTATTTTTATTTTATTCCTAAATGAGCCGTTTTCCAAACGAGCTTCCATAAAAATCTCATAGATGGCGCTGTCTAAGTTAAAAGTTACAGCTTTTTAGAGTTCCGTACCCAAAGGGCAAATCGGAACCCTATGTTAAAGTCACTCCGCTATGCGTCTGACTGTCCGTATGTCACGGGTCTCTAGCTTTTAGACGGAATGAGATAGAAACCTGATTTTTTTATATGTTAAGTATGTAAAATGTTGTTGACCCAAAACCGAATTTTAAATTTAAAATGTAAGTAAATTATTTTTCATTGGGGCTTTATACACGAAAATGGAGCCGAAAAAAAACATTTTTTCTTACCCTAGCATGTGGGATGTCATTTTCTAGAACTTTGTCTTAAAAAGTAAAGAAATCCCATTTCTTCAATTTTTTTTACCTTAAAAAAAAAAAATTGGGCGCTATCAAAATTGCCATTTTTAGACCATCTTTGTTAGGGGTATTAAAAACAATGCAATATATTTTAGGTGCCAGGGCTCATCTAAACTTTTGAAATCTTTGGTTCAAAAAATCAGTTTTGCCAAAGGTCTCCAAGTCTAAAATCGTCGTCGTTATCAGTGTCCAAACACTTGCATAGCAAAATCTTCTTGAACATCAGAAATCGGTGTTCAGATAATATTGGATGCCAGATAGTGCTGCAACTGAAGCTACTTTTTATACCCTCTTAAAATCTTAACCCTTTATTTTTATTTTTTTATTTGTTATACTTTACGCATATTTAAAAATAAAACATAAAACAGGACTTTAAAAAAACCCAGACAGTACAAAGGCGTTATTGCTGATAGCAATAGGATTTGTGCACCAAAAGAAAAACAAAAAAAAAAAGACAATACAAAGTTGGAAAAAAACAAAAATATAGGCAACAAGGGGCGGTCTTATCGCTTAGAGCGATTTCTTCCAGACAACCTTTCGGTGGAAAATATTTTGGATGTACGTGAAGGCGTAGGCGGTGTACCTATTATAATCAAAAATACTTAAATAATGATCTGAACATATTTATGTATATATTAACTCAATACGTAAACTAGACACAAAATAAATAAATATTACATTCAATTAAATACAAAATATATACTTGTGTATAAAGATATATAGAAATATATATATATATATATATATATAATTATATATATATATATATCAGTACAGTAATAAGTAGAGATAAATTAAACTTAAACTATCAAAGGGATAGAAAATGCTCCTTAATTAATCTTTTAAAAACAGCCAAAGTAAGAGCACGTCGTATTGAAACAGGCAATTCATTCCACAGCCGAACAGCTTCGACTGTGAAAGACTTATTGCTGTAGAAAGTTGAAGTGTGAGGTGGTGTCTTCAGTTTCAGACTTTCAAATGACCGCAGTGGCCGTTCATGCGACTGATGGAGAAAGTTAAAGCGTTCTCTAAGATAGGTGGGAGAAGAAGGATCAAACAGCACAGTGTATAAAAGAGATAGAATATGAACATTTCGACGAGAACGAATTGGAAGCCACCCTAGCTGGGAACGAAATTCGGAGATATGATCAAACTTGCGGAGGCCGAATATAAATCTGATGCAAAAGTTTTGAAGTCGCTCAAGTTTGTCAAATTGCTCCTGGGTGAGGTCAAGGTAACATGAGTCAGCATAGTCAAGAATGGGTAAAAGAAGGGATTGAGCAAGAGCAATCTTTGTAGCAGTAGGCAGAAAATTACGCAGCCTTCTCAAAGAGCCTGAAGATGCAAACATTTTCCGGCTAATTTCTTCTATTTGAGGTATCCAGTGTAAACAATTATCCATCGTTATTCCCAAGTTCTTCACCTTATCGTTGAATGGAACGTGTATTCCATCAAAGAATATTTGTGGAAGTATGTGCCATTCCACTCTGGACATAAAGTAAGGGCTTCCGATGATTATCACTTGGGTCTTATTTGGATTTACTTTTAACCCGTATTGCCTGCTCCAATCCGATATACGAGTGAGATTTCTATTGGTAGTAGCAACCTTTATGTGAAAGAGAAGATGAGAGGAAAAAGTATATAGAGAGGAGCATGTAAATGTAAAATAAAGTAAACTAAAAATAATACACAAAAATATAATACATATATACGTATACTGACGCCTGACTCACAGAGGGGTAGGCAGAGATTACAGATTCCCATCTGCTACGAATCAGACACAACTCTTTCGCCTCTTCCACATCCATCAATCTCGTCATACAAGCTCTTCTGTATAATATCTAATAATATTAAACAAGATGCACATAAATTAATATATAATTTGTATATAATAGATAACGGATAATCTTGTATGAAATGCACATGAATAAATAGTGGAAACACAGGCCTATGTTAAAGTGTGAGTGGAAACTTTTATTAACAGGGTGACTTATTAAGTGTATTTTGAATGTGATATTTTGGATAAATACAATAATAAAAATTAACATTCATTAAAACGATTTACTTAGCAATTACATTAAAACTAAATATGTTAAATATTTAAATAGAACACCTGTTTTATTGGTAGTACAGCTCCAAATTCATTCCATCGTGAATTTCATCTGTATCATCTGTTTAGGAAACTATGGAGGTAATCTTAGAATATATATTGATGGAAGTAATATTGAGTTATTTTAATTTATTACCCTTGTGCAACGAACTAAAATTTTATGGAAATCTATCTCAGTACATCCCTTCCTAGGATTATGGCCTCACGACACAGAGGTTGTGTGTGATTTTGAGTATACTACACGTACTTAGCTCACTACGATAATCGCAATATCATTGGCTAGTGATTATCACGACATTCCGATTACAGCCAATCATAGACTTGAGTCGGACCGAAAAGAATGGACCTAGTCGTAGTCTTTATGTTATTATATAAAAGACGAAAATGTAAAAAGCACTATAAGTGGTAAAGTGTCAATCGTTTATAAGGTTATTTCGTTTTTAGAGTTTTTGGTTTTAAATGTATGAAAATTTCGAATACTTACGCATAAAAACTCATGCCATGACTCTAGCAGTGTTTGCTCTAGTTGCTTATGCACCATTTCACGGTGCAACCCGGCATTTTGTTATAATTTTGTTGTGCTCACTAGTGTGGACGACGCACCGCGCAGCGCGAGACTGATCAACGCAATACACATAAATATAAGCCTTGCCCACCTGGGCACATAAACGGTGGCGTCAATCTTTAAGCGAGCTTACGCTTTCATAAAATTTTAGTTCGTTGCCCTTGTGCCGACTTTTCTGAAAATAAATATCATATACTGATTACCGATTATGCCGATTATTGCCTTTTTTAATTTCAGTGAGTTTTGTGTCTTTATACCGACTTTACATATGCTATCACTAGTAGCTATTAACGACCAGCTTATCGCCCAAGATCCCATCGTAAAATTCTGCACCTACCTGCTCTTTAATCGAAATGCGGTTAAAATGAAAGATAACACATGGGGTCACACACCGCCACAGGGTTGTCACAAAATCACAAAATCTTGGCACAAGTACCTTTAAACTCCGTTCATTTAATGAAGCACGCAAATCAAGCCTTTAAGACGTTGCAATAAGGGTAACAAGTGGGAACTAGGAACTTTATTTAAATATACATATAGTATTTCATTAATTTTACCTAATATGACGTTTAATTAGTTGGAATTCATTGAAATGAATGAATTACAATATATTTAATTAAAGGTCATCACATCACTCATAACCCTTATTGCTGTCTTAGCGGCTTGATTTGCGTGCTTTGTTAAATGAATGGAGTTCAACGGTACTTGTGCCAAGATTTTGCACGGCAAGCCTGCGGCGGTGTAATCTTTCATTTAAATCACATTTCGATTAAAAAACAGATAGGTGCAGAAATTTACGGTGGGATCTTGGGCTATTAATTTGACCACTTTTTGCTATATCTTAATTTTTTTATACAGTAATAGTGCTTAAACAAAATTAAAAACTTTTTATTTTGTAGTGGATACTTCTTTGTTAGCATCTCGTATAAGGGGCATGTTAAGAACTTGTACATTACTTCCAGAACGACTTTTTTAACGAAGGATGATTTGATTTCTGATTATAGATTATTATGTTTTTTAATTATTCACTATCACTATTTGTTATTCTTATTAGTTATTTAGGCTTATTGCGCTCAACTCCAAAAATTCTTCCACTTTAACTCCAAAACACATTTTAGCGAATATTTGATTTATATTTAAATCATTCCACTTTAACTGCAAGAAATTTTAGGAAGTAGAGGCAGCAATTGAATAATTTGCCATCGCGCGCGACGGCGAGACAATGTCTTGTCGTCGCGTCGTCGTCGTGTTTTCGCAGTCATCGTCAGTCCACGTATTCAGTTAACCAAACTAGTTTTCTATATCATATAACAATAGTATTATTTTATAACGCTCTCATTTTGCCCAAGCGTTAGCACCGAAAGATAAAAAAAAATTAATGGATTTTTATGAACACTGCAGCTACAGCGGCGCGGCACAAAAGGATTGTAGGTGCAAAATGTGGAAAACGTTTTGCAGTTACAAACGCAACGCCGCGCCGGCCACTCAGAAAAGGGTTGTGCTTTCTCAACCACCCAGGAGATGATTTTTTATCTCACTAGGATGAACTTAATAAGTAGACTAATAATTATAAGAGTGCATTACAAACTTGCAATCAATCAGAAAAAAATTTAAAAGCACAAATATCTTTTTAAAAATTCCTCGGGTCAGGATTTGAACTTGCGACCTCCTGCTTACATGACAGGCGCGCTACCGACTGCGCTACCGAGGTTCGTATCTGGAACGACTAATTTTTCCACCATACCTGTACGTCGAATTTTTTGTAACTACTCGATATACTAGCTTGTAATGCACATACTGAACGCTCACGAGGACGTTATGTGTTTTCACGCTTTACTCATTCTGAACAGGAGGCGCTGTCGTCGCTACAATACCTGTAGCAAAGGACAGTTAAGAAATTCACAGTTCTCATCAATTAAGATCATAATTATGTTTACTTCCTTGCGATTACCGTTGTGTCGTGACGTAGTTTATCGTATTAGTGTCGATTCGAAGTAAGAACGACTTTTTGAACGAACTTACCTTGTTTAAGTGTCCTGTCCTTGTCTTTTTGAGAAAAAAAGAAAAAGACTGAACCACAATGAAAAATTTTAAATTGTGACAGAACGCTTAAATTAGGTTTAGTTCTATCAAATAAGTTAAATCGAAACCAATATGCAATTTCGCTGTTGACTTTACCAGAACTGTTTTGGAGTTGAGTGGAATTAAAGTACGTAAATATTTATAGAAATAAATTAAATGCCTAAAATAATTTTGGAGTCAAAGTGGAAATGATGTATGGACAGTAAAGTTTTGAGAACAATGGCTTTGGAGTTAAGTGGAATAACCCGTTGTTTACTATTTATGAGTTGATAAGTAAATTTTATTTGATCAGTATAATAAAAATGTTGAATGGCCGCATAATAAGCGAATTCGCCGCCATTGACATGAGCGATACCATTCTCTTTGGCCATTGATTCCTTCCTCTAAGATTGAATAAAGAGGCGGCCTAAAGAGTATCCACTTGAATAATTTACGGTTATATCTCTAACAAAACCAGCAGCTTTTTTTTTGGTAAAATATTTTTTTATGTAGCATATGGTCAATGCTGATGGTCAACCGATGCATAATCAATTTGTTTTGTCAGTTCCATACTATTCATGAATATTATCTATGTATTTCCAGAATAAAAAATTGTTATTCTTACAGGAATCCTATATCAGTCAGTGTTAGAATTTGAGAATATTATTATGTTTTGATCACTTTAATAATACAAATATAATTATAATATAAAGCAAACACAATCTTAGCACAAACATTTGCCAGACAGTCACTCGACAGTCGACATGAAAGGCGTTGCAACACTTAACTACCAAGAAGTTTATGGGTTAGATTTAGCAGGAGGACATCATCGTAGGGGGTTGGAGGATGACGTGGGGAGGCGGATGGGTGCTCTGTGGGTAACCCCCTCCTATAAAGTTTAACATTACAAAAATGTGTTTTTTTTTTTTACAACATTTTACATAATTAGACACCTGATCCGAATATTGTTTTGAGACATGGTCTAATAAATACAGTACAAGGGACCAGGATAGTTTAAGCTTGTTTTTTATTTATTTATGTATGTACATATGTATTCCTTTGCAAGGGTTACATTTTATTCACCAACTGAATTTCAAAGGGTGAATTATAGCACATTTAGCTTTAATTGTGAAACACTTTCGCTTCACGGAACTCATTTTAGCTCACATGACAAGTCCTTAACCTTGTCACAACAGATGAAAAACACTGACCGTATGATTTACGCACGCTAATAAATGCCAGGATGTAGGGCAACAAGGTATCGTTTGTGTGTTGGTATCCTAAATTAAACACTGCGCATCATACTAACCGGATAATTTGTCGCTATAAGCAGTTGGTTGCTTAAAACCGGAGTCATACTATATGTTTATATATACACTATGTGTTTTCATAGTACGTCTATACGAAACCTAAATTGAGCTTGCATTTTCATTGCTAAAAATAGGCATTATAAACAAAGATGTTATATTCAGATTCTTCTCTACTTTATAAGAGCTGAGCCATTATACACAATCTATTTATTGTAAAACTGGGTTACCTGAGTTAGCTTGGTTCTGAATCGTTTCATGATGTTCCTCTTTTACAAAAAGATATAAGATGTATAGGTTGAAATATATTTTAAAAAACCGGCCAAGTGCTAGTCGCAAGTTTTAATATCTACAATTTGATACCCATTTTGTATTTTAGAATATTTTTTATTTTTCTCACTTTTGTTTTGGAAATATATTGAACAATTTCAAATTTATTATGTATTTTTTTACACTGGGCAAATGGGCAAATTAATGCTATTTTTGTGCCAAATTTCATGTCTTTATCTTTAATGGTGCTAAAGTTAAGAGGCTGTGACATACGGACAGACAGATGGACGGACAATGGAGTCTCACCATAAAGGTACCTTTTAGGTACGGAACCCTAAAAACTAGGTTAGGTTTCAACCTCCCCCCTCTTCCCCCCCTAACCCCCTACGAAGATGTCGTTTTGCTAAATATTTACCTTTCTCTACTGTGAATCTTTGTTCTCTTCGAGTGGGATTCTATCACACTACACTAAAAGAAATGGAAGGACTCTTATATACGTATATGTACCTATGTATATGTTTAGGGGGGGCGATGGGGGGGGAGGGGGGTATAAGCCCCCCCCTAAGGGGGGGGTACCGGAAATCAAGTTTTTTTTTAATAATTATTTTTCAAAATTAAGAGGTTATTTTATGTTTTATGTAGGATAAAATAACTCGAATATTAAGTATACGTATAGTGGGAGGGGGATCACTCGGGAGAGGGTGTAATGAAACTAGTTTCTTGAAAAAAAAAAAAAAAAAAAAACTGAACATAACCTAACTTTAAAGACCCAATATGACTTCTGCAATTGCTTCGGCGTTGCGGAAAGTGCAGCCCCTTCGCCCTTGCGTAACAAAGCACAGTCACCCATGCTCACCTTCGCAGCTTCGGCTTGTTGGTCGCCTTCGGCGACCAGCCTCAGCCGCTACGGCTCGCACGGGTGCCTATGCTTTGTTACAGCAGGCGAGGGCTGCCCTTCCTCCACGCCTACGGCTTTTTATATACACTCTAGGGGTAGTACCCACAAGACTGTATAGAGTCGGGGTGCTCTGATTCGGTTTTGGAACTTATTCAACCTATTTTTTGCATGGAGTCGGGTGCTCTGATTCAAATCACGAGAAAACAAAATGTCTGCATTGTTTTTTTTTATATCCTGGATACTAGTCCTTAGAGCCAATTTTTAGCGAAATACAACAAAAAAAATTAAATTACGTCAATTTTAATGCGTCACTCACAGCAGTTTCGGAACACAACCAAAAAAAAAAAATGAAATCATAAAATCAATTAAAATTGAACCTTAAGACAATTTTTGAGGTTATTTTACGAAAGTTGAAAATTTTTTTTGAGAAAACTATTGATTTCCGGTAACTGAAATTTCGTGAGATTAATAACAATAACAAGAGCTATTCTGGAAAAAAAAATGAAGGTACCTTTGTATGTATACTCGTATAAGAGACGAGCCAAAGAAATAAATAAATAAAATAAATACTCTCGAAATAAATTTGAAGGTCAAATTTTCTATCGAGGCCTTGTTGTAGCAAGTAAGCGGTCCAGTGTGGTTATAAGCTTTTAGGTAGCTTTTAGATGGCTTCTTGGTATTTCAATTCAATTCAAAGCCGTTCTGTGGTAAGGTTATATTAAAAGGATACAATCCGAGAGCTTGATGTGATCTTTGAATACAGTGTACCACTTCTTCAGGACGATCTTGTCGTACCGCGTGCCAGTCTGTGCAGCTATCAGTTTCTTTAGATCACCAACCGTGTCATCGGGATTACATTTTACTCGGACTTTCTTTCCAAGGCGATCGTTGCAGGTTACTTCCAGCATTTTCTGCAAAAAAACTTAGTTATACCATGGTTATACCCTATGTATTTTAGATAATCGATTAACATGATTATCAAGGATTTACTTACGATTATTAAACGAGAGTAAATAAATCGGAATTAACTATTAATACAGAGTATGATAACAACACAACACAACACAAACAAAGAGAGAGGGAGGCAGGCAGTGTTGGGAAATGGTTGGTGCGAAATTATGGTGTTTCCAAGCAAAAAAATATTGTACTTTAGGGAATTTATTGTAAAATATATTGTACTTTTGGGAGAATTATTGTATTTTTTCGGCATAGTTCTTTAATGGATTGACTTAGTTTTTGATACAGATTACCCCTCTGAAAAAATGCAAGTGTTACTTGCAAGAGGAAACAACTTGAAGATAAAAGAAAGAGCCACAATTTCTCTCAGGTATAGAAAATTCATTTAAACAAACAGTAATGTGATTAATTGTACAGCAATAAACTGCAGTTGAACATATAGGTACTTATGTATTATTATCACTTTTTCGTTACAAAGTTGTTTACAAACATTGTTTTTATCTAAGTTTACAAACAGCATTTCCTCTATTGGAATGAAGAATATGTGTGGGTGGGAGTTACATACGGAATAGAAGCTCGCCCTCACTCTGGATCGCCCGCAGATCAAGCTACCACTTCAAAATGGATTTTTAACACACTTGGCAAAAAATAACAAAGAAATAGACATAGACCGATACTTTAAACGAACACAAATTCTCTCAGGCAAATTCTTCACTTTTGTTTACAAAATTCATTTCAGTATAAGCAAAGGAAACGCAGCCCAATCAGCCTATTACTTGGTACAATGGTACTGTGTAGGGACACAGAATAAATACATAGTAATAAATAATAATAGGTAATTATAAATATATAGTTGAGTCAAAAAGGGTTTTCTCAAAGATTTAGTGATGGGTTCGTTCATTTTGAAAATTTTAAAGTTGCTTGTCAATATATTGTACCATTTTTGTAAAAAATCTCAAAATATTGTACAAATGCGTACAATAGCGAGAAAGCTATGTTTTATGGTACAACTTGGTTTCGTATCACAAATTATTGTAAGAATACAATAATTATTGTACATTTCCCAACACTGGAGGCAGGGTCCTTTCACTCAGTACATTTTAGCTCCAGTACAAAATCGCGACAGTAAAAATGGTCTGACATTGCTCAACAGAGGGCGCTACCAAACATAAAACGTTTCTTTCCACTCTAGATAGTTATTTCATAAAGTCTAGTAATTTGTCTACTTTATTAATAGAACCATAAAGATTTCAAATATCACATAATAAATTAAACTGCAGCCAAAATACCTTGGGGATAAAACAAAATTCTTTGAAATAAAAGAAGTTTGCGTGGGTTTTGTTAAAACGGAACGTTAATTACTATGCCAGATGGAAGCAGTGTTGCCGTTTTAGTGACTTTGTCGCTAGATCTAGCAGATTTTTGAGATTTTTAGCCGTAATTTTTATTAGACCCTAAAAATGTTTTAGAGACTTTATAACTACCTGTATATTTCTTAAGAATGATCAATAAACATCTTGAATATAGAAAAAAAAAACATTGAAGAAAAATAAACTGAATGTATTTTCAATACACAACGCAACATTACGTTAACCATAAAGAATCGACTTTACCATATTTTCTTTTAATTACCTCTTATCTTATTAGAAGAGATAATAAAGCTGATTTTGAAGGTTTTAGTTTTAGTTTGACGTATCTAAATTTACACTAAGTGGTGATTAAAACGAAGAGCCATTTTCAAGTCACGAATTTATAAACGTCAAACCTAAAATCCACTAAATTTATGTTTGACAGCACTAATTTACTCAACTTACGTGTTTTGGTATTTTCAGGGCACAGTTTAGAGCTGTCACTTGAGTAAATTTAGTATTTTTAGTTGGATTTTAATCAGCTGCTCATAAGGTCCCTCATAAAAACTGACTTAATTTTCCGACGACTTTTCCTGTAGTATTTTACAGTTTTGTGATAGAAATAGATGTGTACCGTATTAAAAACATTCTTCGACACGTACACACTTCAATCGAATACATTTTTAAATTGCAGTTTTGCCCAAATTTGTGTTATAACCTGACGCCACATCTACGTTTTATTTCTATTGAAAAGAGTAGATTTGTCCGCTTACATACAGCTTGCGACCCTTGTATGATGGTAAGGTATGATGAGGGACAACATCGTAGTTGCTCTCGACACGTATACACTTCAATCAAATATTTTTTTAAATTGCAGTTTTTCCAAAATTTGTCCACTTACATACACCTTGCGAGCCTTGTATGATGGTAAGGTATGATGAGGGACAACATTGTAATTGCTCTTGTATACAAAAACTAAAAGAAACACATACTAAGGTTTATGGGAGCACTAGCATCTGTGGTGTAGTTCAACCTTTCCGTGCTATGAGGTGCTACCCGAATAATAAATTTGATTGCTTGTTAAAGCACCAAACTCTCATGAGACAGCAGCAACAATTTTTTTGGCCTACTGTGCCCTGCACAACATGTTCATTGATAGCAAGCCGAGGTAGAACAGCTTGATGTCGAACATATCATCTCTTCATCTCAAGGACAAGCAACATGTTGCCGGGTCATGAAAACTCTTTCATTTTACTAATGATGATGATTTAGAGGTGGGACGCCTGCTGGGCACAGGCGGATGGTCGGCTCTCCAGTTGGAGCTATTCCATCCAGTTCCCATTGCTTGAAGCTTTGGTATCCTATTGTCCCAGTTGCATTCCCTCCTCAAATCTTCCACTTCTCTTAATATGTCTGAGTACCCAAGGCACTTGAGGTCTTCTTTGATGTGATCATTACCAAATACTTCCCATCTTAGTGCTTACTCGTTTCCTCCTCGCCGCAGTGCGGGCAAGAGGAGTCCTCCTGTACCTTCATTATTGACAGATGTCTGTTCAGCCTACAGTGGCCAGTTAGAATACCCACAAACGTACCTAGATTGATTCTACTTAGATTAAGAGTGTACCTTACTTTTTTTTTGATGATAGTCGAGAGAAACATTTTCGACTGTCGACAGCCCTCAATGTTCCTCCATTCATCTGCTGATTCTGCTGAAGCCAGACGGCTTATTACCTTATTAGTGATGTGTCGTTCAACCTTTCCATGCTATGAGGTGCTACCCGAATAATAAATTTCATTGCTTGTTAAAGCACCAAACTCTCGTGAGACAGCAGCAACAATTTTTTTGGTCTACTGTGCCCTGCACAACATGTTCATTGATAGCAAGCCGAGGTAGAACAGCTTGATGTCGAACATATCATCTCTTCATCTCAAGGACAAGCAACATGTTGCCGGGTCATGGAAACTCTTTCATTTTACTAATAGGATTTGACAAATTAATAAAATAAACATTTTATAAATTAGATTTAATTCATAGCACTAAAACACAAAATAGTAAAATAATACATTGCAGTCCGGATCGGGGCTCAGATCTATGTTACTTATGGTTTCTATAGGGTCCTGCCATCTTCGGGCGTACCAGCCCCATACTGAGTAGGAGTCAATTTGGTTGTCACTCATGATCTCTGCTCGTAGATAATAGCAGCATTCCGCAATGCACTGGAAATGTTTTCGCCCATGCTCAGAACTGCATCAGCCAAGCCATTTAGGGTATTTATAAAGTGATCTTTCATTCACTTAGATTATACCATCTTCACTGGAACTTGCATTTTCATGTATTGTTGCACAAAGTGGCCTAGAACCATGCGCTGGACTGTAAATAAATATATCATGTTTAATAATGTAAGAGATTTTTAAAGAAACTATTTGGGGCCAAACACACAAAACACCTTCTCCTTGACCGCCATAGCTTTGTAAGTGTACAGATCCAGGCCGTCACAAAGAATATAGTAAGATGGTCCCTTAGGAACTGAATGTGATTTCATATTAGTCAGGGATGTAAGCAAATACAGGCTAAGATGGTTATTGCTCAGCTCACAGCCTTGAGCTTACTTCTGCAAGGAATCTCCTCAGTAAGCTGAAGGGGAAATTGCATCAAAAGCATTTGTTCCGAGTAATCATACCTATGTAATTAAGTTATAGGAGATAAATCTTGCCACGGCTTGGGCATGCTGGTGGTATCTAAAATGTTAAGTGATGTCAGTTGATTTCTGGCCTCAAAGTATGTCTGTTTTAGGCTTTGAAAGAAAAAAAAAACAAAGATACATACTTGCTTGCTCCGTTAAGTATATCTCTGGCACGTCCCAACTATTTTGAAGGGCGAGGTCTCTCCATATCTGCGCCACCTGAGGATATCCCCGTTTCCTAGAAAAGTAGATAGACTATTAGCACCAAGGCTATTGGAAGTTTTTTAAAAGGTATTTTTGATTTTATCTAGATCAAAACTTACCACGCACTAAAATCATATGAGCATGTATGTAGTTAACATGAGCTTCGTCTGTCTCTCTTGTTCGACCTTCTCCTGCTGTTAATCATGGTCGTTTCGTAAAGTTTTACGACGAAAACAAGAAATAAAACAAATTCCAAAGAAAATAATCTATCGTCTGTCAAAGTTGTTAAGTTTTGCCAGCATAATAATCTTAAAAATAACTTACATAACTAAAATAACTCTGAATGTGACAGATAAAATTATTTAATTTTGATAATGATCAATTCTGGTAATCTTTCTTTAATAATTTTATCAGTAGGTTTTCCAAAAACAATGTTCCAGTTAGTGAAACCCCGGGAAAATAGTAATATATTAAAATGAAATCATTTACAACATGGTCGTAATTCTACCAAGAAGTAGAAATACTGATTGCTTGCCATACTGACCGAATGGAATCACCCGTAATGTTGATTATTGTCAATATTATTGGTGATTAATGGTCCATTCTCATCTGTGGTCCGTTATCTGTGAATTAAACTTAGGAGCGTCCTAAAAGCTTGTAAATTTTAGTTAGTGTGCCCTTCAAAATAGCAAAAAATAATGCTGTCATTTAAAATTAAGTTTTTTAGTAGGTTTCTTATCTTAAAACTAAAACCTTCAAAATCGGCTTTATTACTTGAAAATTTTAGCGACTTCCAGCTGTTTTTTTAAATATCATTTCTTTTAATCTAGATACTTTTGAAAAAGGTTTGGGGAATTTATTTTTTTCCTAAGTGCAAACACTAGATGGATATTTGTCATGTCTTTTTTTTTCGTTTTCATTAAATGAGATTTGGAAGTGCTCAGTGGTGTTTTTCCCTGTTTTTTGTGCTTTCTCCCGACGACTTGGCTTGGTTTTTTGGACTTTGGTGGCTCTGCTATATTTTACTGACCCGTGTATAATTGAACCGTGTATATTTTGTGTATAATTGTTGTAAATCCACAAATAAATTATTAGGGAGTATCAGTAAATATTTCGACGCCGAAGACAATATTCAAGAAGAAGCATTCATTTATTGTAATAAAAGGAAAATAAATAAATGATTGTTATTTAAATTTTGTGTTTTAATCAAATTAAACCCTAAAAATAAAGAAAATTAACAACCAGGTGTGTACGTACTATACGTACGTCGGGTATGTGTAGTAATCATAAATATATATAGCATCTTGTTTTTACAACAATGCTCAACAGATGGCGCTCGAATGAGATAGCGGCTGATACCTCTATACCCTATATATAATTTAATTTACTCTATGGAGGGAGGGCTACCCGCACGGTGTTTTCACTGCCTTACAGTGCTTATGGATAGGGACTAACTCATCGTTATTTTACCAATTGGCACTAGATGGCGATAATTGTTTTTTTTTATCTGGTCACCCTGAAATATGTTATCGAATTACGTTCGGGCTTACGCAGCTCAAATTCTTAAAATATTGTATTCCTAAACAAATGCTTTATTTATAGAATGCTAGATTTTTGCAGTTGGGTATTCCTAATTAATATATATATTTTTTTTATTTATTTAAATCCAGCCTGGCCATTAGGTATGTATGTTCAATGTTAGGTTTGTTTAATGGTAAGTGTTGGCAGGATGAATGAAAGGGAACGTATTTTTACGGTCAGCCATTTCTCTTTGATTCATTCATCATTGAAGTTGAAAATTCTAGTGGTAATTTTCTTGTTTCGTGTGTTTCAAAGTGAATAAAATAAACTTTTAACAAAAAAATAGCAACCGACTTCAATAGTAACAGCAGTCATTCACTAAAAAGTTAATAATAATTCTATAAAGACCGATGGTACCGAAGCAACACTTTTGCCGACTTCTTTCTTCCTGAAACGTTATGTTATCTAGAAGTCGGCGTTCTTATATTAGTTTTTATGTTGCTATATCGTAGGAAATACGCCGACTTCTAGATAACATAATGTTTCAGGAAGAAAGAAGTCGGCAAAAGTGTTGCTTCGGTACCATCGGTCTTTATAGAATTATTATTAACTTTTTAGTGAATGACTGCTGTTACTATTGAAGTCAGTTGCTATTTTTTTGTTAAAAGTTTATTTTATTTCACATTTTTTAGTGTTGCTGGGTTAAATTGTGAAATATGGGTAGTTCTTGCAAAACGAAGTTCAAGTGAGTATAAGTAGCTATGTTTGAGTAGCTTCCTGCTATCAATCTCGAGTTATGTGCTGTCATTCGTTAAAGAGTTCTACGGTGATGAAGCCAAGATCGAAGGTCAGGTGGGTACACTGGCAATTTTCAAGCAATGCCCTGCAATGAGCACCATAACACAAACTGATTGCCGCAATCCAAAGTTATGTGCTGTCATCCGTTGAGGAGTTCTATGGTGATGAAGCCAGGATCGAAGGTCAGGTGGGTATTCTGGTAATCTCCAAGTAATACCCTTGAATTAGCACCCTAACGCAGTGATTGCCGCAATCTGGAGTTATGTGCTCTGATCCGTTGAGGAGTTCTATGGTGAATATGGTGATGAAGCCAGGATCGAAGGCCAGGTGAAAGAATGATGATTTTCAAGTAATATCTTGTAATCAGCACCCAGGTACAAAGCGATTACTTCAATTTCGAGAGGTATGCTGTCATTTTCTGAGGAGTTCCACTGCCTATCTCTGAAGACCTTCATCAGATCATGACCAAACCTAAAATGGGACCTACCTGGAAGTACACTTTTTCAAACAAAAAAAGGATTGTTCAAATCGGTTCAGAAATGACGGAGTTATGGAGTAACAACGCCAAAAAAAAAAAATTAAAAAAAAAAACATACAGTCGAATTGAGAACCGCCTCCTTTTTGAAGTCGGTTAAAAATAACTACGACTTGGCTACTCCGGACTTTGATCAATCTGCTTATCTTGTTTGAACCCCGCTATACTCATTGGACTTTGATCTGCTTTTGTGATTCTCGGTATACTTTTTGGACTCCGTGTTTGTCCCCTGTTTATGGCGATAAAATGTTTGTGTCTGCTCATAAAAAGTGTTGTCTACCGAACTGTGGTAATTGGTGTGAAGATATCAATAAGTTGTTGAATGGTAGAAAGACAGACTATGACCCCGAAGGTGAGATGCAGAAAATTGCTTCATATATAATCAGAAAAGAAGGAAATAAAAATATAATACCATTATAATAATGTGTTTTATTTTGTAGCGTTTTAATTATATGTAATTTTCATTGAACTACGAGTTGTAAGAAACCATGATCAGTTTAAAGTTCACTTTAAGTTACTCCAACTACTTTCCTTTCTATAGTGAACTTTACACTAATTGTGGTTTCTTGCAACTCGTAGTGAAAGAAAGCCCTTTTGAACTGTATCTATAGAGCAGCGAAGTACCTATATGTATATATATATATATATATGTGTGCTATAGTGATTCCGCCAATTCCCGCTCGGGGCGCTGTAATCGCTGATCTTTGAGTGACAACTCTATTTCAGTCTAATTATATACTCTATGGCTACCCGCGGCCGGCTACCGGGGTTGCCAGATATCAGCTACCTCAATTCGCCTAATTTTGACTACCGAGTAGCCTAAATCACCTAATTATTTATTTTTGTCAAGTAGCCTAACATTTTGAGCTATGTAGCCTAAATTTAGCCCAAATAAAGAAGAAACGTACAGTGCAACTATAAAGTCATGAAAACAAATAGGGGCGCCACTTTCTTAAAATGTGAGTTAAAATGAGTTAGAAAGATTGTTTTCTCTATGATAAACGCGTTTGTCTATCTCACTCCTACAAATTTAGTGGATGCAATGGAACGCAAGCAGCGTGAAAGAACTGCGGACGTTTATATTATTCAATAAATTTGGAGTAATCCTGAAATAGCCTAAATCGCCTGTTCTTTTTTCCTAGGTAGCCTAAATGGCTACTGGTAGCCGATCTGATTTTTTGGTCGCCAGTTGACCCCCTAAGGTAGCCTAAATGGCGATAAATCGCCTAATCTGGCACCACTAGTACCCTAGTAGTGCAGCCAGTAAAAATTTCTCGATTCCCCGCGTCAATGTTGTCAAATCCCCGAAATTCCCCGCCTCTGTTTGATTCATTCCCCACAAATGCCCCGAAATTATATTTTTGGAATAAAAACACTGTTTTATAAAAAAAAAAAAACTATAATATACTACTAAAACTTTTACCTTCTAACAAAATTAACTCTTACATACATATTAGTAGGTTTATTATTTTTGACATGGTTTTGTATTAATCATATTTCGATGAGGTTCGAATTTTTGCTTGGCGCGCCAAACAGTTGAAGGGATACCTATCATATTTTAATGCTGAACATGCAACTTACCTGTTTTTTTACTGCTGCACTCTTAGCCACTTTTCCATAATTTTATGGACAATTTGAATCGTACGTAAGCACCAATTTTAAAAATTGACGACCATAAATAATGAATTAACGATATAGAAATGGATGCGTTCAAAAAACGTTAGTTTTAGTCCACCAAAAACATTGGTCTGGATTCCCCGAAATTCCCCGATTTTTGTCATTCCCCGCGCTCTCCCCGCGCTAAGCCTCAATTCCCCGCATATCGGGGATTTTCCCCGCGATTGGCAGCACTGTACCCTACCTACTTACTACGTTCACAGTGTTTTATTTGCTCAGTGGTTCACAGAGCACTACGTTCGGCGTTCATTTGAATAAGATCGTCGGCCGGCCGTCGAGTCATCAGCATAGCTAACATGGCAAAATTTTATCGACTCTTTTATTTCTACAAGATTATTTCTAAAATCCCGATTTATCTACTTTTGCTAACATGGCAGCAAAGAAAAGAAGAAAAAATCGTGTCGAAAAAATGTTTTCTCGCTATATCGCATTCACAGAATAGTTTGTCTAAAATTGGATTAAATCGAAAAAATAATCGATTATTCTCAATGAACGCTGACCTTTACATTATTAAACAACCAATTTAAAAAGGCACTTGCGATTTATAATTTGTTTGAAACAGTACTCTTTTTAAAATGGTAGTGTAGCATTGCACTGAATTGACATGACGACACAAGACATTTATTTAAAAAGCATGTTAAAAAGTTTTGTTTTCTTTCAAGATAAAATTAATTTGTCAACATAAAATGCATAATTGTTATAATTTGTGCATAATTTCCTCAAGAAAGTCAGCACACAGGTTTCCAAGCGATGAACAATTAAGAAAAAGAAGGATTATAGCCAATAATTTTATTTAGAAACCAAAATTTTGTACAATCAGAGCCTCAGACAGCCTCTGGAATCCAGAGGCTGTCTGAGGCTCTGATTGTACAAAATTTTGGTTTCTAAATAAAATTATTGGCTATAATCCTTCTTTTTCTTAATTGATCATCGCTTGGAAACCTGTGTGCTGACTTTCTTGAGGAAATTATGCACAAATTATAACAATTATGCATTTTATCTTGAAAGAAAACAAAACTTTTTGAATAAATGTCTTGTGTCGTCATGTCACAAATTATAGAGGGATACGTCACGTCATGTCAATTCAGTACAATGCTACACTACTATTTTAAAAAGAGTACTGTTTCAAACAAATTATAGATCGCAAGTGCCTTTTTAAATTGATTGTTTAATAATGTAAAGATCAGCGTTCATTGAGAATAATCGATTATTTTTTCGATTTAATCCAATTTTAGACAAACTATTCTGTGAATGCGATATAGCGAGAAAACATTTTCTCGACACGATTTTTTCTTCTTTTCTTTGCTGCCATGTTAGCAAAAGTAGATAAATCGGGATTTTAGAAATAATCTTGTAGAAATAAAAGAGTCGATAAAAATTTGCCATGTTAGCTATGCAGATGATCCTCAAGAGAGAGATTGAGAGAGATATACAAACACAGAGAAGAAAAGAAATTAAAATAAGACCAGGCAGTATGGGCTGAAGCTTTTAGCCTTTTCCATAAAGGAAAGAAAATTACAAAAAAAAAGTAGGTTGTGTTGTTGTCGTTGTCTTACAGTGATGCCACAAATTATAGAGGGATACTAAGTGATGCCAACTTGGCGCTTTCGGCGCTAGATCTAATGCTTTTTTAGGTTCATTACTGTGAATAAATTTATTTGACGCCTGCCGCCCAATCCAGCGCTTTTTTGATGTCTTGATGAACCCCCCCCCCCCCCCCGAATATCAATATAAACAATAATATGTTATATACAAGCTCATGGTGGAAAAAGTCCAACGTAAATTTGCTCGTTATCTATATAAAAAAATGTATGGGTATTATCCATACTTATTCCCATCCATTTTCGTGGTCGGAATGGTAGGGGTAGACACCCTAGAGCTGAGACGTAAGCTAGCGCTATTAGTGCACTATTATCTGCTGTTACACAACCGAGTGGACGACCCCGCTGCCCTCGCGGGCTGCGCGCTGGCGGCACCGAACAGGTACGCGATGTTGCGGTCACGCCTGCTTTTTGCGACGGGTGTGGTACGCACACAGCATGCTCGTTTTGCGCCCACATTCCAGGCGTGTACCCTGCTAAATCTGCTCCTGAATAAATACCCAGAAATTGACATTTTTAATATTAGTTTACCAAAATTTGTTCTTCTTGTTAGAATTTTTTTAAGCATTTAGTTAGTTCATAAGTGTTAAAATTGTGTTAAAATCTTTGTTAAAATTTATTAATGTATTAATAACTTAGCTTACGAGTTGGTGAAAGTCACTGTTAGTAGGCTAAGGTTCTAAATAAAAATAAATAAATAAATAAATAAATATGTACATTAATTACAGGCCGTGCATTACTACCTAGGTTACGCATTACTGATGACATGCATTATAGGGCCTGGAAAAGAAAATATTATATAAAGTGTTAAATTCAATCATTTACATTACAACAGGGGATCTAAAAAGGCCTACTTGGGTGAATATTTGCTCAGTGGGGTGAATCATAAAAGGATTTGAAAGTAGGATAGAATCAGAGTTTTTTCACGCGTGCAAAAGGGACGGCATTAGAGCAGAATCGTTCTTTGGATGAATCATATTATGATTCCGTTCTAATGCCATACTTTCAAATCATTTTATGATTCACCCAAGTCGGCCTTTTTGATCCCCTGGAATAAAAGATCTAGGGACCTAAAAAGGCCAACTTGGGTAAATCATGAAATGATTTGTAAGTAGGATAGAGACAGAGTCTCTTCATGCGTGCAAAAGAGACGGCATTACAACAGAATTATAATATAATTCATCCAAAGCGGCCTTTTTAGAGGACCTGGGCAAAAAAGTGGGCACCAAAGATGTGTACTCCTTGAAATTGGCGAAACAAACCCTAATACCACATAAGCAGAACCTTCCACGTCTTCTGCTCAGCAAAAGCAATGAAAATTTGTAGAATTTGCAACCCAATCTTCATCTTCAGAATCCGACAGTAAAGATTCAATGCTCTTTTGTTCCAAATTTTGTAGTGTATTTTTAATAAAATGTGTTTTTTTTTTTCATTTTTCATTTTCCTTAATCTAGCGCTTTTTTCCTAAAAACTTCCAAATTTAGCGCTTTTTTATACCCAATTTAGCGCGTAATCATGAGAGAGGGTTGGCAACACTGAACATATTATTTTCATTACTTTTTTTCTGCTTTACCCAAGTTTACCCACAAATTATAGAGGGATACTAAGTTTACCCAACCCACCCACTACACCACTTGTTGAGGAAAGGAAAGAAATAGTTAAATATCGTTTTTAATTATTAATTTTCAGTGGTCGTGAATCGGAAAATCCATTCACAATAGATGAAAAAGAATTATCTTCCAAACGTAAGTGTATATTCTTCTTTGTTTTAAGTATGTACTTTGGTTCATTTGCAAAATGCTCTTTATTATGTTTTTATTTCAGTTCGGGGGGGCTTCAAAAAAACCATCGGCAAGAAAAAGCATCCATTGTCACGGGGACGGGGCTTACTGCCCGTTCGCTGTCCCTGAGGCTATGGGTCGGTATGGCGTATTGTCAAAGCCCAACATTGGAGACCGTCCTCCATTTCAGCATGGTCTTGACGAAGTTGATAATGCTATGAGGTAAACCTCAAAATTAATAACCTTTGCAATGCGGTCTAAATCCCAAGTTGAGAACAGCATCCCAAATCCTATGATGCCTTTATCATAATATTAAATTCCTTTAACTTAATTCCTTTCAGTAAGCTAGACCGTGCACACAGCCCACCTCCACCCCGACGCAAAATCAATCCAAGAAATTCTCTTACACAAATTACTACAAGTGATAATATATTATCGGAAGAGTAAGTTATATAATTATTATAACTGCCTTAGCCTTCTTTATAGTAGCAGCTCAGTTTTGGAATATGGTCCGTTGATTTGGAATCCCATATTTTTTTGGCATAAAGGTCTCCATTTATAGAGCTACTATGCCGAATTTCTCTACAAAATTTGATAGGCTGAGCGAAGAGGAGCGGAGCGATGCGTCTCCTAGTCTAATTCAAAAAGGTGTATAGGTTGAAATCTGTTTAGAAAAACCAAGCCCCCCTTTAACTCGTGAATCAACAGACCATATTCCAAATCCCTTCCATAATAAAGCCGATTCTGAAGGCTTTAATTTTAGTTTTAGTGCTGTCAAAACTTAAATTTTGCCAAAGTAATTTAGCTTCTGTTCCTAAACTTTAAGAACTATTTCGCAATGAACAAAATTTAGTTTTGACAGCACTAAAACTAAAATTAAAGCCTTCAAAATCGGCTTTAGTAGCTTGCTAAGAATATAAAATTATATTGTCATGTTGGTAAGTCAATGTGTGTATGTACATTTATTCACTTATCAGTAGAGTTACTAGTAAACCAATTTTACTGTTAATTATGGTGCTCTTTGAAAAAAGTTTAAAAGTATAAGACCTAATCAGTGACCATTTTTGTCTCCTTTATATTGAGTTATTATTTGAGAATGTGATATGAATGTGCCCTAGAAAATCCAAACACCCAAAATTTATCCTCTGTTTATATGTATGAAGCATTCAATTATAGTGTGTAGATTATTAAGGTATTTTCAATGGTCAAAGAGACGCAATACCACAGTGATAAATAGAAAAAATGATGATACAGCGGACTACAAACCGACAATTAAGGTGTTCAGATTAGTGGGGGTTCTGACTATTATGGCCCTACTGTATTACTAAAAGATTAGGGACCATTTTAGTTGAACAAAATGTCCAAAAAGCTGAGATTTTTATTCAACGTTGACAGAGCTGCAGTCTAATTAAATTTTAATGGAAAGATGTGTAATCATTTGTATGTTGTTACTTTTTTATATTCTCAAGGCTATTATTAGTCATAACCACCAAATTAGTCATAACCACCTCATTTAACTAAAGTATCTTTTATCATTAACATATTGCAAGTTCTTACCAACAGGATCATTATCTACTAGAGAGAATATACTTGAGCTGGTAATGTCTAATTTTATTGCAGCAATCATCTTTCAAAATCCTTACCCGAGACCCTGTTGGCATATTCCAGTGATGAAGAGAAGAGTGAAGAAGAGTTCTCCAATGATGAACTGGATGAACAAAACAGATCAAACCATAGAACATTTAATAATCATCATCACCTGTCATCACATCAAATACAGCATGGATCTGCTGATCGATCATGCAATGAGTCACATGAACGTAGATCAATCCATAGCTCACAGTGTAATACAAATCATGAAAATGGCTCAATACGTAATGTAGTGATGGTTGTATTTGGAGCTATTGTAATTGCACTATTTGCATGTTTTTACAATCAAATACTTAGTGTGGATAAGAATGAAATATATGATGAAACACAGTTCTCCTCTGATTTAAATAAATTAGGAGAAAAATATAGGATAAGCCAGAACTCAATTCTAAAAGTGCAGTCAGGTGAGTATTACATAGTAAATAATAGAATATTCACTGGTTTATCAAAATGCTGTGTTAACAATATTTGATGTTTTGTTTCACCAGGTATAGCCACAATATTTGATAGAGAAGACACGGGTTCTTTTATATTTGTCTACGATAGTGAGAGCCAAAATTTCAATAAGGTGCATTTTGATGGTTTTATCACTGATGTCGCTTCAACAGCTGCTAAGTATTTGCGTGAGTTTAATACAATTTTACTTTATGATTTGATCTTATATATAGTCCATGGGCAAATTTAGAGGGTGATGAACTGATGATCATCAGGATACAAAATAACTTGGTTCTTGTCTTGTTCATTGAATATATATTGGTGGTGTGAGCAGACAGGACCCAAAGTTTTTTTGAAATTATAAACTACCTAGTGAATTGATCAACTTACGATTCTTGTTATTTTCCGGTGACATATTATATTGATTGAATGATATATTTAAGTATTTATTATAAAAACACTACCTAATTCAGAACCTCCTCCTTTTTTGAAGTCTGTTAAAAATACTTTAGTGCAAACCGCCTCTGTGGTCCACACTTCTGTAAAACTTGATACTGCATTAAACAATCACCTTGATTATGTTATGTTCTGTCCTAAACTCCTGACTGGCTAAAAACGAAAAAAAAACTTTTATTTTAGGCAATCACAGTACAAATGTCCATCATATAGTTTTGGAGAGCAAATATTTAAACATGAGAAGTCACAGTGATCTCATGAACCTGTATCGCCAAGAAGTTGATAAAACAGGAGTGATGCTTGTCAAAGAGCTTGAGAATGTGCCTTCGAATCTCGCCATGGCCTTCCATTATTATTGCGATGAGTACAACCCTCTGGTTAAGAAAAGTGCGATTTTCTTCACTTTGGATTTGGGAAAGTGTACTTCATCTAACACTGGTGAGTAGATTTTCGTATATCGGTGAAAATAAATTCTATTGTGATTTTTTCAACTTATGGATGAGTACAAAATATGGATAGAACTAATTTGTACCCACTCATAAGGTTGTTCACTTCCACAAAAAAGTGCTATAATAATGTACCTATTTAATTTTTTGGTTTTCAAACAAAAAAAAGGCAAACTTGGCTTACTATGTGTGCGTGGCGGGCTCATGCGTACAAGCGAGTTTGCTTACTATGGATGCTTCAGTTGTTGGTTAGCGAAACTCCATCTGCCTTCTTTTACGTTCATGGCCACATTACTTGGTCCTCTAATAAGGCCGACTTGGGTGAATCATGAAATTATTTGAAAGTAGGATAGAGTCGAGAGTTTCTTCATGCGTGCAAAAGAGACGGCATCACAACAGAATCATAATATGATTCATCCAAAGCGGCCTTTTTAGATGACCTGTACTGATAATGTAATATTAACAATAATATGGGCGTCTATGGACGCGTCTGAAGTGCGTTCATCAAAGAACCCTAGGCTAGGTAGGGGTTGTAAGTAGTTGTAACGCTTGAGTTTTTGAACATGTAGTGACACTCCAAACATCAGTTGTCATTTTTGCATTATACTTAGTATAAATATAAGGTTGAGAGGACCCCCTCTGTACGAAATTTAACGTAAATATGTCAAGTGACGTTTGGAGCCTAGCGAACCTTATGAACCCTGCTCAGAGATAATGTTGAAAAAGTCGACACCAGTGTGGCGGCACCGTCATTTTATTTTTGAACGGGTTAGTGTTGCAACCCCGGTAGGAAACCCAACTCGTGAGTTTATGAACGACTATATCAGGGTGATAACCGAATGAAGCGAGAAACGAAGTTAGCACTCAGTGCTACTATCTATATAAAATAATTGAATTATCCATAGAAAATTCAACAGTTTTAGTTATATTTTGATTACACTTAAGGTTGCAAGGTTTATTGGTGTGTACTTGTAGGGTAACTAGATATTGTTATGGCTGATATTATACGTAGGTACTCGGAGATCTCTCTCTTCCAATATAGACGTGAAAGCTAACGGACGTATTATTGTTTCCCTCCTTAAATACTTATCAGTGGCGACGACGTTAGTATTTAAGGAGGGAAACAATAATACGTCCGTTAGCTTTCACGTCTATATTGGAAGAGAGAGATCTCCGAGTACCTACGTATAATATCAGCAATAACAATATCTAGTTACCCTACAAGTACACACCAATACCCCTACACTTAATTATTGTTATACACCTATTAACAATTTAAACCCACTTAATTAACTAACTAACTAACAAACATAACTAAATCATAAACAAAACACATAAAAATCAATGACAAATAATAGCAACAATAAATACATTATTTACTATATACAGACATACGTGACGCAGATTGCTAGGAATTTATTTAATCAAATTCGAAACCGTAACGCTTTATGGTCTTTCTTTCTCGAGTCGGCCATCGTTGCTGAAACACCGTCGGCGGTGCAGCTTCAACCCTATTCCCCTCCGACTGGGGAGCCTGGCTCGCGATCACCTCGGCTGATAAAGGTGAACCTATCCGTCGCGGTGATCGCGTTGCCGATGCGGGCTCTGACTCGCCGACCATGCCCCCCGCGCACACTGACCCCCGCCTTCCACCCCCGCGACTTTCGCTGAGAGGGATAACATCAAGTGCTGGGTCCTGATTCGAACTGGTAGACTCGTCTTTGTACAAATTATTTTCCTGGTCTGAGAAGGTCGTGGGGTATACGCAAGAGTTTCTTGATTTTCTTTTGAGTTGGTCGACGTGCCTATGAACACAATCTCCCGTATCAGTCGTTATCTGATAATCAGATCTGCCCATTCGTTTAGTAATAACTCCATCGGACCATTTACGGCTAGGGCCGTAAGTTCTAAAACTAACTGATTCACCTAAACTTACTTCCCTTGATACCTGCGTTGATCCGCTTATTTGTTTTTCCTGTTCCTGCTCAACCCTAGCAGCCACATCCGGTTTCAGTAGGTCTAGACGCGTGCGCAACCTGCGACCTTGAAGCATCTGCGCCGGTGATTCACCGGTAGTGCTATGTGGAGTATTATGATAATACAATAAAAACTGGAAAATGGCCTCGTCTATGTTACGTTTTTGGACGATAGCCTTTTTAATTACATTTTTAATTAACTTGACCGCCCCTTCAGCAGATCCATTCGACTGGGGATGATATGGAGCCGCGTAAATATGTCGAACACCATTAGCACATAAGAAGTCATTAAACTGTTTACTCGCAAAAGGTTGCCCATTATCACTGACTACTTGTTTCGGTAAACCCCAACGCGACCACGACTCCCTCATCTTAGTTATTGTATTGTCCGCCGTCGTATTAGACATATTATAAAATTCTATCCATTTAGAACGAGCGTCTATAAGTATCATATACGTTTTACCTACTATAGGTCCCTATATTTATATAAATATATAAACCTATAGGTTTATACTTGCGATTGTCGGCACTTGGTGAAACTTGAAACACATCTTGAATTAAAACACTTGTACTTGTAGTTTCACTTTATTTATATTAACTCCCAACCGGTTTCGGATTTTACTCCATTTTCAAGGGAAGATCTTAATTAAAATATTTTACATGACTCCAGGCACTAGCTCTGAGCAACGTAAACAATAAATCAATGCCTGGAGTCATGTAAAATATTTTAATTAAGATCTTCCCTTGAAAATGGAGTAAAATCCGAAACCGGTTGGGAGTTAATATAAATAAAGTGAAACTACAAGTACAAGTGTTTTAATTCAAGATGTGTTGCAAGGTTTCACGATAATTTAATCATGTAATTTGTGACAGTTTATGATGTACAATTTGACATACCATCCAAAGAGATCACCTAATAAAGTTTAATAAACTTCTTTGGAAATCATCACATTCACGAAAAAAAAACTAGCAGTAGTAGCTCGACTTCTACCCACATCTTTTTTTTTTGTTCAGGATGGCTGTTGATGATATGATTATTTTTTAATGTTTTTAATTTGTTACAGGACAAAAAAGTGTGTCTAAGGCGTCACATGGAGTTATTGAAAAGTGCCTAACAAACAAATGGCAAAGTGTGCCATTAGACAACATAAAGCCGTTGTTAACACGAGTCGTGAACATAGTTGTTGATGTGTACAGTTTGTATTAAATTGATATTAAAGCCGATTCTGAAGGCTTTAATTTTAGTTTTAGTACTCTTAAAACAAAGCTGAACAAAGCTTCTGTGTTCACTTTAGGAACAGAAGCTAAATTACTATGGAAAAATTTAAGTTACAACAGCACTAAAACTAAAATTAAAGCCTTCAGAATCGGCTTTGTTATTACCTTAGTAAAGCTTGTTAAGTTGTTAAATAATTAAATCTCGAATCAAGACTGATAAAACTCAGTGAACCTTAAAATGTATGTACATTACATAACCAACAAATTAATTTAATATTTAAAGCTCTTAATATTAATTTATTTATTTCCTGTTATAATTTTAGTTATGTAATGATTATTAATTAAAGTTTTTCATATTTCTGTAGGTTTTTATAATGTTCAGTATGTTTCCATGTCCATTATGGAAAATACATTAAAAATAGTTTAATACAGAAATCATGTCTATTAATAAACTATTGAAAATCCTTCTATACCTATATAACTTAATTACAACTTAACATAATTTAGAGTGCATTGCAAACTAAAGTATTACCTGAATCACCAGACCTTGGCAACAGAAATGGTGAGACCGTCCTATCCACTTTTCACTTACAAACTTAAATCCTGGCCTGAGGACTTTTTTCAAAATATTTCTTTACTAGTTTGTAATGCACTCTAAATTATGTTTAGAGTATCCAAAGCGATGGATTTGGCTATTAAATCATATAATCTTAATTACATCTTTAATTTATTAGTCAGTCTGCTGCTATGCTGTTTCACTTAGGAGTCCTATTTCTGATATTTTCGAATGACCCCTTGTTTTAAAACATTGGCAAAGGGCTATTTAACTCAGTTGCATTGTTCAGATCATCAAGGCTGTCTGTTTCCAGCTCATTATTGTTGCGTGCTGGAGAATATGAGGTCCTCAGTTCCTCATCCTCGTCTTCATCATGAGATTCCTCTGACTCATCAGATTCATCATTACCTAAGTAACAAATAATATAATGGTTTACAAGTAGATCACAATTCTTATCTTGTAAAGAACATCATTTAATGTTATAACAATCAGTATTGATAATTTTTTACCACCTAAAAAATTTAAAACAATATTTTGAGTTAAACATTGTTGGGTTTCTAGAACAATCTTCACTGTGTAAATCAAAATATTTATTGTTTCCTGTTTTATTCAGTATTACAAGTTAAGAGAAAAACTGAGATATGCAGTGTTAGAACTTAAGTAACACATTGGTTAGAACATGAATCTCACATCATGATTTGTGCAAGAGCCGTAGAATGGCAGCAGGCAGGATCATGCCGGAAAGATATTGAAAATAAACTACAGCTTGTTTCAATAATTTCTAGCACTGCCATTAATAAATCTTGATCTTTTACAAACCTTCTTCTTCATCAGTGTCTGCTTCCTCATCCATAGGTTCAGGGTCAGCTTTACCGAGGGGCGCGCGTTTCATATACTGCTGGCCAATAGAGCTCAACTGCAATCAAACAATTTTCTTTCATGAAGACCATTAAAGACTCGAAATTTTGTGGTGCATAATATTTCCTCGGTTGGGGTGTAGAAAAGGGGACACTATGGGAAAACACTTGGGCGTAGCTTATTTATCGTGCCCTCTTATCGTCATTGATCAATTCCTCACCCAATGTTGATTAGCCTGCTCCAAAGCCGTTAGTTCTGCTTCTTCATCACATGGACTGTCCGCATTGAACCATTTAGAGTCCAACAGTCGCGGAGATAGTACAGGGAATGGCATATTCATATTGTTCAAAAAACGTGGGATCAAATCGTCATTATCTTGCTGATTCTGCTTATTTTGGTAGCTTGCTTGTAGCCAAATAAAAAGTCAAATAATTAATACATATTGCTTTTATGGGGACGGTCATCATCCTACAAACAAACAAACCTCTATTTTTCACCAAAAGCACCCCAACGATTCGGTCACGAACACCAACAAACGTCAAAACGAACGACCATGGTATATGATGGTTTTTCGCCTTAGAGAGAAAAGGAATGAACATCGAATCAGCTACATAGGTAGGGAACTTATAAACAATTCCTTCAGCTTAGGTCATTGTACCTACTTTCCGATGTTCTGAAAAACGTATTCTGTTTGTCTGACACATCAGTAGCGGTCACGGTATCAAGTCCGATTTGTTTGATTTGTTTACGTAGCCCCTTCTTCCAACGATAGCTAAGCGTGGTGGACGTATTAGTTTTGATGACCACCCTATACGATAAGGATTTTGACGTTTCATATCACAGAGAAACAGAAAGTAGAAACCTCAGACCGGGCTGTGCTCAGGGGCTGTGTGTTTATTTTGTTTATCTGTGACCACATCCATAATGAAAGATTCGGAACGGACATGAGTCATGTCAAAAGAAAAAAATTGGCTTATAACAAGGCGTATGGTCTGAAACCTTTGCCTGTCTAACAAGGGCGAATAAACAAAAAAAAAAAAGGTTGGAAAAAAGGCGCGAAAATGTGATGACGTCGTTTTTTTGTTTTATTGCAAAAATATTGCATTTTGGGTGTTTTGATCAACAATAGTGATAGAATATTGTGAATTAAAATCGCCGTAACCTGTGTAGTGTGCTGTTCAATGAAACAAAAGTGCGGGCTGTGACTTTTCATGTGTTTTTTCTAACCCTGTTGTATTTGCGTTATAAGGCTATCACTATAGCGGAAACGACAGGACAGTGACTTAGACAGGACAGACCTTTAAGATGATTCTCAACAGAAGAGGATATAAACAGATAATAACTATAACGTCAGACATGGCTGTATGGGCTACGATCCCTTTGCCTTTCCACTTAGTGGGAAAATGAAAAAAAAAAAAAAAAGAAGGAAAAATTTGGCGGGAAGATAAAATTTTTGGATAAGTTTGAAACCGATTATTTCAGACAAAAAACAAATTCAAATATATTGCGCACGCACAGTTATCACAGCCCATTACGGTCATGCCAAAGAGTACATTATATATCTGAGACATGCCTTGCAAGTCGTGCGATGGTGTGGATCACTCACGTCGCAGCTCTAAAGCCTGTGCCAATGTTTACCGCCGCGCCGATACGAAAACGAACCACGAAGATGACTGCGACGTCGCCGCGCGCAGCCGCGCCGCGCCGCGCGCCGCCCCGGAACGACCACAGAGCATATAACAAGGGTACGACAAGCACTTCACTAGAAAGTATCAAACTCATGAACCTAATACCCTAACAAACTGAACTGAAGATTGCCAGCAAGTTTTAGGGTTTTCACACAAAAATAAATGTTGCTTGATGTAGAAAAGACTGCATTTGGTAGAAATTTCAATCGCATCAGTGTAAAATCATGGTAAGAAGTAGGGGAATTCCCCTTTAGCTTAGAAAATATTTGAGTTTCAAACAAAAATGTGTGAACCCTAACCCTTCCTTTTTTCTTTTTGAGAAAATAATAAAAAATAAAAATTCAGTAATAAGAAGACCTCTTCGATTAAACCTTAAATAACAATGAAATCGCAGCTTTGGCAAATAGCAGATCAATGAGATAGGTAAATAAAAATGTTTTATGCCCGTTTTCACCAAAAAATTCCAAATTTTAAGTACCTAATTCTTAAGATATTTTAAAAGTCAATTAAAAAACCAAATAAAATAAACGACGCACAGTGAACCCAGTTTGAAATTTTATGGACTGTTTTTTATATGATATATATTTATATTTCAAGTGACAAATACTGATTGGTCTGGTGATAGTTTACGAGATATATTTAAAAAACTTTTTTTTATACTTGAGCATTTCTCATTTTTTTTCGTAACTTGATTTTTTTGCTGTCCCACAAAGTTATTTATCATTATGGTGTACAAAATGGTCTAACAGTATTTACATAACTGTAGACGGTGTGGTTTTCTTTATTTATTTTTGAATACGAAAAAAAATACTGAATGTCTAAAATAATTATATATTAATTAAAATTAAGTAAATAAAAAACATTCCCAAATGTTAATGTATGAAAAGTCACGTGTCCCATACGACTTACTGATACTTTGATCGCTAATATTTCGGAAAGTTCAAAAGCATCCTACGTATTTTTTGATTTTAATTGCTTAATCATTATGTCGGGGTTCATTTCATATTATCTTTGAGAAGAGACTAGTGCATTATTTTTTCAAAAAACACATTTTAATCTTGTCCCAGAAAAGTTTCAAAAAGTGACATCCTCTTTTGTTACCAATTTTAGCATATTACTTTTGTGAAATATACCAATAAGTTGATATTTTTAGTTTTTGGCAACACTCTACGTGACATTTCAGTATGCCATTTTGTTGAGCAATCTCTCTCTGCTGGATGGCGTCTTAGAGTGTACACGTGCCTACTATTGCTCAATTTCTGTTCAGTTTTTGTTACCAGATTTTACAGGTAAATTGTTAATATCTCATAAAACCATTGTTGGTTTTTGAAAGAGAATATTCTAAGTTACATTCGAGTTGAATTTAAATAAAACAGTTATTGTTTTTACTGTGATGAATAAATTTCAAAACATAAATTATTCTCGTTTCGTTACTTCTTCTTTTGTTACTTTGGCATAGTAATGTATAAGAGGAAAGTTAGGTAACAAAAAAGGAATTCAAACAAAAGTAGCAAAAAAGGTAACAAAAAAGGAATTTTGTTACTCTTATTTTGTTACTGTCCCAAAATTAATCAACATTAATTTTGAATTTTCCTGGGTTTTAATTGACTTAAAACACCTAAAAATGATCGTTAATAATGAAAAATAGAAACATGTCGGGATAAATAATATTATCTTTCTATAATTAATTATGGTTTTCATAAAATAAAAACTTTTGCCTTTATGTTTGTACGAATGGTAACAAAAAATAATTATTGCAGAGTTTTCGTAAATATGTTTTTATTTAAAGGGATATTTTTGCTGAAATTATTAAAAGTATAATCATGAATTTAAAGAAACAATGTTTCCTACTGGTATATCTACAATAACTTATCCAATTTTCACCAAATAAGTAGTAACAAAATAGGACGCTTTTTTTCACCCCCTAATTGGATTTTCACAATTTTATCACTGAAACGGTGAAATCACATACGTGCTATACCAATATTATCAATCTAAACATAATAAATTATCAGATTTTTATGTTATATACATATATTTACGATATTTTCATTTTGGACAAGTTTTTGAATTAGTAGCAAATTTTTTGAGAAATGCTCACTTACGCATTAACATTACATTTTTTTCTCGCAATATTGCTAAGTGTCGTAGGTTTGGCTTTCATATTATAAATAATCAAGTGGTCCTCCACTCAAAAATATAAGTATATAACGTTTGCGGCCACTTGCAGCACTTTTTAATTACGAATTTTAAAAATATGTTCAAGCTATGATGTAATTTAACCGATTTTCCAACAAGTGATAACCTATTGTGTTTTTAGGGGCGGGCAAAATTGGCAACTGGGACACGCAAAATATGCGGGTTAAGTTGCCCATCGACATTATTCTTGACTCAAGACATTTACAGCTTAGAATGTATCAGATAAATATTATAAAAACATTTTTTCTTAACGATACAGTATGAAAAACGTAAGTGTCTCCCCGCCATTTCACACCACAATACTTTTCGGGAGTCAAATTGGAACATGAAAAAGACACCTGTGACTTTGACAGTGGAGTTAGGGACAAAAGCAATTTACAGTGCTGCCACAAATATAGCTTACTTTCTACCAAACAATCAAATAATATCATAAGCTGAATGGTATATTTTTTATTTTCTATGAAGTTAAACTTGCCTCAACGGTCAATTTACAGTGCTGCCACAAATATAGCTTACTTTCTACCAAACAATCAAATAATATCATAAGCTGAATGGTATATTTTTTATTTTCTATGAAGTTAAACTTGCCTCAACGGTCAATTTACAGTGCTGCCACAAATATAGTTTACTTTCTACCAAACAATCAAATAATATCATAAGCTGAATGGTATATTTTTTATTTTCCATGAAGTTAAACTTGCCTCAACGGTCAATTTACAGTGCTGCCACAAATATAGTTTACTTTCTACCAAACAATCAAATAATATCATTAGCTGAATGGTATATTTTTTATTTTCGATGAAGTTAAACTTGCCTCAACGGTCAAAATTACCTTTAAGGGCAGACCTGGATGGTTTGACGGTAGTTGTTAAAGTATGATTTTAGAGGTCTATGGGAATACCTCTAATTATTTGTCTATTTAAGGTTTATGATCGAAAGTCTTGAATACGGCGGAACCATTTATTTATGCAAGACACATGTCAGTACAAATCCTGAGAGACGATTGACCGGAGGGGCGGAGGAGCGTATATTCAAACGCTGACGCTAGTGAAACTGTTAATGCATGTACCTAACCCCTACAATGATCATAGACTATCTGGTTTTATTTTAAAAGTCGTAGTATTTTTACACTCTGTATAAGTTGACTTTTATTGATATAGCCGAATTCATACTGGAATCTCGGTAACTGGTCAGGATCAAGGTTCAATGATCCTTTTTGCAAAATAAGAAAGAATTTTTTTGTGTGCCTATACTTGTTTAAGAACAATCCCGAGGCATTTAGTATGGGAAGCCTAAATTTTATTTTGCGGTTTTAACAGATTTTATTTATTACTAACCACTTAGGTACGAGTCTCTTGAATGAATTTAGCTTTATATACAACGCGTAACAGAAAGGTGTAACCATATTTGGAAAGCTTATTCAGTCAATGGTATAGAACTATTTTTACTATGGAACAAACCCTGTATCTTGAAAAAAAAAATTCAACTGTTTCACAGAAAAATTCAATGCCACTCGGCTGAAATGTATGGAAGGGCAGTATTTTTTTTTGAGATTTCGAGCTGGGCGCCATAGTAAAAGTTGTTCTATATCATTGTCTGAATAAGCTCTTCAAATATGGTTACACCTTTCAGTGACCTTTCTGTTACACATTGTATAGCTATATTAAAGTCAACTTAAAGTGACTTTTAACCAAACCTCGATAATTTAATCGGTTATTAAGAAACTTTAGTAGAACACGTTTTAAATTTAAATAAAAAGTTTAAAGTTTAAAGTTTAAAAATCTTTAAAAAATTATTCAATAAATAAAATTTATGGCTAGCCATTTCCATACGGAACATATTCAAAATAGTAGGATGAACATTGAGGAAAAAACTTAATGGGGATATATGAACCATAGTATATAGTCATACGTCCATGTACGAGTGTCATTGGTCGCACTGGCTTATATAAACTATTTATTGTGTAATTAAGATCTTGTATTAATTCCTTTGATAATGCCATAAAGGCGAAACCGGTCAGGAAGTACAAAATTCCCCTGCATATTTCCCCATAGTATTATTTATGACATAAAACTATTACCTATAAACATAGATTATTTAATTACTTAGAATAATTACCAATTACCGATATAATTAATAATTATGGTATTATTATAATTACAAATTATGCAAAATTATTGATTTTTGGTTCGTGCTTGTGATTGTTATAATAAAGATTTTCTTGATCTTGATATATTGCATCTTTCGCGGGGTCTATTTAAATCTTCATTGTTTAAAACGTTTTTAAAAAAGTACTAAATGTTTTCTTAGTGATACTTAACTTTGTGTTAGTGTTAATTTTTAATTTATGTACATTTTTCTCTCTTCAATTTGCTTTGTTAATTTGGTAATTTATATATATGTTTTCCCTTTTCAATTTGCTTTGTTTTGTGTAACTTTACTGAGTAACTTATAACGTAAGTACGAGTACATGTTGCGTTGTTATAATGCCGTGCATATAAATTTATTTACTTGCAAGATTTATGTGGACACTTGTTTGGTTTTAAGATTAATTTATTGTTATTTGTATTATGTGTTAAGAAAACTGTTTGTTTCCCAATCAATAAAATAAAAAAATAAAATAATTAATAAGTACCAAAGTATTATTACATTAATACTGACCTGTAATAAGTGTATTGTATATGTTATACCTACATTACATAAATAAATATAATTCAATTTTATATTTCATAAATTTGTGGGATAGTACGAGTGATTTTCTGTAAAAATATGTAGCTTAGTTATATTTATTTGCATCTATTTCAAGAAATCGTCGAACAAAAATGTATGTCTCCCCCTTATCTCCAAAATTTTTGGATCGACAAATGTGAAAAAAATCATGGTAATATGTGCTTACAAAGTGGCAAAATTAAATTTTCTGTTTCCAAAACTGGTGAATTACGGCATCTTAGGTACGCCAGTCTGACAAGTACTTTTATGATTTTTTCTTTTATGATCAAGGAGTGATGATGATTCCCAAGGAGTGACAAAAAGGTTTTGTCATATTTGGAGAGCTCATTCAGAGCATAATATACATAGAAGACATTTTATAAAGTGACCGGTGATGTTCACCGATAGTGACAAATATAAAAATAATCTGAAATCGTCAATTCATAAGAAAGGCGAATTAGTTACAACTCGAGCGCATTGCATGGAAAGGCTGAATTTTTTTCGATTTCGGGGGTCGCAGGTTCAAGTCCTGGCCCGAGGAATTTTTTCAAAAATACTTGTGCTTTTAAATTTGCTTCTGATTGATTTCTAGCTGGTAATGCACTCTAATAATAATTAGAGTATTCAAAAGCGATGGATTTCGCAATAAAAACATATAATCTTACAACGATATTGTTGACCCGGGGCTCTACCGCGTAATTCTCATTTGTATCAACTTCAAGCAAATGTATGCGAAATTCAACGCGTGCAAAAGAGATGGCATGTTAGGCGGGCGTCGTCGCACGCACGTCAAATTTCAATCTCAAGTTGATGTTGATGAAAATGAGAATTACGCGGTAGACCCGCCGATAGTGAAAGTTGTGCGGTATCGTTACCTGAATGAGCTCTTCAGACTACAAGTTGTCTATCTCATTATCACTTTTTATTTGAACACCTTCATCCTCGTATTAAACCAAAACCTTGGCTACCTATGGGAGTTATTGGACAATAGGATACCATAGCCCTAAGCAATGGACAATATTATAGTAAGAGATCTTAGAGCAAAAGGCAGTAGGCGTCCCACCACCCTCTTCATGATAGGTTACCAAATTTTAGGGTGAGCTGAGCACAAGAATTGACTAAAATCAGCACGGGAAAATCAAAAACCAAAGCTTGCATGGTATTGTCGGCCATAGTTTTCTTATCTGATAAAATGTTCTTTTGTCTCTATTCTTAGTGAGATGCCTTTTCTTCTTGCGTCAAGTGTGCGCGATTGATAAGAGAACGCATACAATAACTTTAACGAGCGTTTGTTCATTGTTAATTCCGAAAACAGTAATGAGATACGTAGATAACGAAGTATTGATGGGAAATTGAATTATTAGTCGATTTTTATGCGTGAAATTAAACATAGATTTTAACGGCCAGCAAACTTTATTCACTTTATTTCAGAGATAAATATGACAATCATGTTTGTTCGTTTTAAAATTATTTTCCTTTTTTTTTCTTTTTTGGTAAGTTTCTACGAGTACCTACTTATATTTTCGAGCACAAATCTTTCTTTATTATATTTTTTTATAAAATTATGTTGTTTTTGTCGCAGGCCAATAGTGCAACATCAATGCATTTGCAAAAAGAGCTTCAATTTTTATTTGACGACGGCGGAGATTCTAACTTAGATGTTGCGGCCATAACTGCTTCCAAAGGACATTTATTATCTAAAGATAAAAACCTACTAGAGCGGAAGCCTAGTCTTGCTAAGTCTGGTAAATATTTACTAATTTACTTGGGTAAAACTTGAAAATGGTGTCTTTAAAATATGATAAATTAACTTGAATAAATACTTGAGTTACCTTTACATTAAAGTCGATTCTGAAAGCTTTAATTTTAGTTTTATTGTTGTCAAAACTAAATTTTCTTGATTGCAAAATGGTCATTAAGTATTAGGAACAGAAGCTAAATTACGTTGGAAATATTCAAGTTTTGACAGCACTAAAACTAAAATTAAGCCTCGGATTATCTTACGTTGTACTTATCAAATGTTTTTAGTCGGTCGATCGCCTCGCCCCTATGGTGTACAACCTGGCCGAGTTAACTTGGCCCCCACTTTCCTTGTCCTTGCTGCGATCGCTCATACGACAGGATATTTATCTCTCGCTCCCCAGGTGCCTAGTTAACTCGGCCAGGTTGTACAATTTTTTTTTAGAAGTACGCTTGTTTAATAAGCAGCATTATGATCCTAAAATCGTTACATTGTTACGAGCATGTGTGTTGAAATGGTAATTTTCTCAAAAATATATTGTTATGTTATCATTTCATACCATAAAGACAAGCCAGTAAGCACTTCACTCTGGAGAATTATTTCAAGTCTCCAGTAATTGTCTCAAAAAGTATCCAGTAAAAAAGTATCCAGTGAAAGTCCATTACACCATATGTTTATTTTTTTACTATCCGGGACTATGACGTTAGGGATGTGCTTCGACACTCTTTGACTTTGACATAGTGATGTCTCTGACGCTAGGGAGTTTTCACGCGCCTTACAAACAATGAAGTTCAATAACTTTCCAAGATTTCAAAAGTCTCAGTAGATAAGAAAAGGATTTTGTGTTTGTACCAGAATTTGAATGCCATAATTTAAGACCTACAAAATACGCTCTTGTAATGTAACATATTTAAATGCCTCTATATACAGGGCGCTTGGAAATTCGACCTATTCCTTGAAAGGGGTTATACTACAGATCATTTACAACAAATTAAGTCCTATCAACTAGGTGTCGATAACGAATGGTCTCCGAGTTACGAAGGTTTTTATGCTATTTTTCAAACTTTCAGACTAATAACCAAAAATAAATAATTTAAAAATAACTATTTCTCTCTCAGCACTTATTTTTTATATTTCTGATCAATGATAGATGAGTGATCATTTATAAAAAAAAAATACATGCCAAGAATTCCCATAATCTCAGAAATAAAAGTTCTTAAGTGGAAAGAAAACTTTTTTTATTTTGTAATTTTTAAATATCGACGTGTTTTACTTAAAAAAAAAATTATCATTTTCGACCCCTAGTTGAAGGGCATTATTTGTTCAAAATGACCTCTAGTACAACCCTTTTCTAGGAATAGGTTGAATTTCCAAGCACCTAGTATAAATGGAACTCAATTCGTTTATTTTTTAAACTTTAAAGTGCTTTTCTTCTCTGCTATTTGGAACAAATAGATCAATTTATAAATTTCAATATTAATTTTGTCGTGCTTTTAACCTAATTTCATAAGTAATTGAGTATTTACAGAAATATTAGGTTGAATGGTCGCCTCCTAGAGTCTTTCGAAAAATATACAATGACAATGATTTTATTATTCTTTATTTCTTTATTCTATTCTTTATTATTCTTTGGTAACAATTTTTATGGGTAAATAAAGGTCACTTAAAATATAAATGATTTGTTTTAAAGGATTCCAAGTGTAGTCTTTTCTGAATAATAGCAGAAAAAGTTTTATTTATGGAACGTTTCAATGCTACTGGTTTTATAGTTTTCCTTTTCAATGCTACTGGTTTTATAGTTTTCCTAAATCCACTATTATACGTCACGAAGCGTTATTAACAAGTTTGAATACAATCCTACCTAAAAAATCGTAGCCGCAAACGCTTTTCAAATGTTTATAGTGTACAAAAAGCTGCATAATAAATTACAATTGGGTGGTGCTGACTACTGCTGACGAAACTGGGATGCACGGATAAGTTTGTGAGGTTGATCCGGCTACTGCATGATGACATGCAGTGTTGTGTCGCGGTAAAGGGCGAAGTTACGGAGTTCTTCAATGTCAGTTGTGGAGTCAAGCAAGGCTGCGTGCTGGCGCCCACTCTCTTTGCCCTTTACTTTGCAGTGGTAGTTCGGGAAGCCTTGCAAGGCTGAAAGCATACACCAAAGTGTGTCTTACCACCATAACGGAGATAATGTACGCAGATGATCTGTGTTTTGTGGCGGAATCCTCAGATGATCTACAGCGCTTAATGTCGAGCCTCGATGAGATATGTCGGCGTTTTGGCCTAAAAATCAGTGTTAAGAAAACTGAAGTGATTGTTCAAAACACTCTCAGTGCGCCAGTCGATATAAAACTCGGTGAGGCATCGCTGAAGCAAGTAGAGAAATTCAAATATCTGGGGAGCACGTTTACATCCAAGTGCCTTCTTGACGATGAAATCAACAGCAGAATAGGAGCAGCCGCTGCAGCCTACGGCAAACTTCGTCCAAAGGGGTTCCGGTCACATGACCTAAAGCTCCATACAAAGGTCTCTGTGTACATGGCGATAGTTTTGCCTAATCTTCTATATGCCTCCGAATCGTGGTGTCCATACCGAAAGCATATCCGCACATTGGGTAGGTTCCACCTCAAATGCCTGCGTGACATCCAGAAAATCCACTGGTCGGACCGTGTGAGAAACACGGAAGTTCTGCGACGTGCTGATGTCGGTGGGATTGAAGCCTATCTAATGAGGCGTCAGCTGCGATGGTGTGGCCATGTTTCCCGAATGTCTGATGCCAGGGTGACTAAGCGCATCTTCTACTCCGAACTGCAGGAAGTGAAGCGGAAACAGGGCGGCCAATTTCTGCGGTATAAAGATGTGCTTAACCGCCACATGAAGAAATGTGCAATAGACCCAGCACAATGGGAAACACTGGCAGAAGACAGACCGCATTGGAGCCTGGAGGCAGGCTGTGAACACTTTGTGAACACTAAGGTATATGCTTTCGAGTCGATTAGATGCACTGAGCTCGACACAAAACGAGACCAGCTTAAGGCCTGACCACCAGTTAAAAGGAAAACTATCACAGCTAAGTAGGCTTTACAAGTTAACGAGTACAGATCGCGCCTAACTTTTAGTCCCCTCTAAACACAGGGTGATTCGCAACAGCAGGAACAAAATGTATGAGCCGTTCTTGGGAAGAGCAACTTCCGAGCGTACTAGAAGTTTGGCGCGATCTGTATTATTATAGATAATGGTACGGTACTCTTCGTGCGCGAGTCCGACTCGCACTTGGCCGGTTTTTTTATTGTATGCTTTTATCACGCTTGTGTGTTACTTGGGCAGGGACGCGGGTGATGATGACGAAGGAAATCGCGCAGGAAGCTGTGTAGCTAGCACGCGCCAGAGATACAGCGTATATCTATCCTACTTGCGCTCTCACGCATCACAGTGTTTTAAAAACCCTTGAAATCGGACATTTCAAACTGAGGCCATGGGTCGATACAGAGATGTGTTCTTATTGCAAGAGTAAAACTCCCACGTGCCAATTTTTTCTAGTTATGGAGAAAAAAAATATCAAAGTTGGACATTTTTACTGCCAATAAAAATGAAAAATCCAAAATATCTTGATATTTTCAAATGTCGATAGCTTATTGTATAGCTACTTGGTAGGTTTATTAATTGTTCACATTTTGTGCTTTGTTACATTCTCTTAGGACTGAAGTTACGGCGGAGACAATTTTTTTTTTGGTCTTCTGTTTTGATGTTTCTCCCCCAAAGCCTGTGATTTCCGCAATTTATTTTAACACCAATAAATCCCTTGGTATGCCACCTTCTTACAAAAAAAATATCAATGAGCATTTTTCTCGTTGTTTTTTTTTCTTAGTTCTTGACTTTCCTCCAGATATCGGTGTCCATGTCACCATGGATAAAATATGTTCCGTAGCAATCAATGTCAAAGTGGTTTTTGGTTTGTTCGGAATCTGTGCACATTTTTTCTTTGATTCTGTTGCTAAAGTATGTGACAGTGCCATCTAGGAATCTTATTTAACACTAAATTTGACACAAGGAAAAACGCTCATTGCGCATCGCGTTTTTAAAACACTGTGCGCATATCGCGTTTCCCAAACTGAGGGGCGGCGCGGCGGAAGCGGGGAGTGACATTTGAATTTTTTGCGCCGTTATAGCATAGCATTCTCAAAACAAGACAATTCTGTGTTCCGAAGCTTTCACGGGGATACCGGGACGTAGTACTGAAAAAAGGGACTGAATCTACGGCGCACTCTAGACCCCCAGGTGGCAGGCTTGTGTGACAGAGAGAGAATGTATAATTATCTCACTGTCTCTCGCATACTCTCTCAATGCAGCGAAGCCCGCCCCCGCTCCCCTGTAGCGTCGCGGAAGACAACTGACTTAAGGCGATACGTAAAAGTTTTAGCCTCCCTGTTACTCCATATGCGAAAAAACCCTCAGTGCGAGTGGGACGGATTCGCGGAAAAGTAGCAAAAAGTCGGTTTTTATTAATATACGGAGACTTTACAAATACATAATGTAGTGCTTTATGGCCTTAAGCCATAGAGACATTCTTCATAACTTCACTTTGACTTTGACTGGGATTTTGGAAAATAAACGATGATGCTAAAAGGTATTTTATGTTCGTAATTAACTGTTTCCACACTGGTGACCCTTGAAGAACCGCATTATCAACATCAATCACAGGTATCAAATATATTCGCCATAAATAAAACGCATTTTGTCAATAAAAAATTTCGGAACTTTCACGAAACCAACATTTTTGACAACAATGCCTAATACCGAAAATGCTCCTGAAGGAACCGTGGAAGCCCATTCCAAACGCCCAATCCACATTCCACGATTCTGGGCGAGACAACCAACATCATGGTTTGCAGTGTTAGAAGTGCAGTTCCATTTGGCAAACATAACAAAAGAAGAGACCAAGTTTTATCACGCCATATCCTATCTGGATGAAGAAAGCGCTTCACAAGTAGAAAAACTCATGGAATCGCCGCCTGTCAATCCCTACACGACATTGAAGACAACACTGATTTCTCGATTTTCCGATTCAAAGGAACAAAAAGTTGAAAAACTTCTTGAAAAAGAAGAATTAGGTGATAGAAGACCATCTCAATTTCTGCGAACACTCATAAACTTGGCTGGAGACGCAGTTTCCAATGACATTATTAAATATACGAGTATCTGGGCAAAAAGACTTCCACAACATCTCCAAATTGTCATAGCATCTCAACCCGATACTACCACACTTGATGATTTAGGAATCTTGGCTGACAAAATAATTGACATTATTCCTCAAACGTACGGCTGCTCGGCACAAACTGCTTTACCGTCCTCATCCAATGCATCAGATGAAAGTCTACAAGCTCAAGTGTCAAAATTAACAATCATGGTAGAAAGCCTTTTGAAGTGGCAACAAAATAATGATGGAAGAGTCAACAATCAACTCAGAACTCGTTCACGTTCTCGATCTCGCTCTCGTGATAGTTCCCGTATTTGCTGGTATCACTACAATTTTGGAAATAAAGCCAAAAACTGCATTACTCCTTGCTCTTACCAAAAAAACGATCGCGAGAGTCATTAGCAGCGGCGGATGACTCCCCATCGCAAAGCCGCCGCCTATTTATTATGGACAACAGCACTGGAGTACAATATTTAATCGACTCGGGATCTGATATTTGCGTTTTCCCTAAAAGCATGATTAAACGTAAAGTCACTAAACAAACTGATTATCAAGTGTTTGCTGCAAATGGCACTCCTATCAACACGTATGGACTTCTGACCATCACATTGAATTTAGGACTTCGAAGAGAACTTTCATGGCGTTTTGTTATTGCTGATGTTACACGTCCTATTATTGGTGCAGATCTTATTGCGCACTACAACCTACTTATCGACCTTAAAAATCATAAACTTCTTGATCCAATGACTGGCATTTCCACATCTTGTCTAACAGCAACGAATGAGACAATGACATGTGTCAAAACTATTCATGGAGATACAATGTTTCATCGACTTTTACAACAATATCAAGAAATAACAAGACCTGAATGTAAATTGAACCATGAAAACCACAATATTAAACATTACATTCGTGTTACACCTGGTCCTCCTGTTGCTTATAAAGCCCGAAGACTAGCTCCAGACAAATTCGTTGTTGCAAAGAAAACTTTTGACAAAATGTTATCAGATGGAATCATTCGACCTTCTGACAGTGCCTGGTCATCACCACTTCACATGGCCCCTAAAAAGGATGGAGGATGGAGACCATGCGGAGATTACCGAGCTCTTAACGCACGCACAGAACCAGACCGCTATCCATTGCGCTACATTGAAGACTTTGCTCACAATCTGAAAGGTAAAACCATCTTTAGCAAAATAGATCTCTTAAGCGCATTCAATCAACTTCCAATGGCAACTGAAGACATAGCCAAAACAGCCATCACGACGCCGTTTGGATTATTCGAATTCATAAAAATGCCATTTGGATTGAGAAATGCTAGTCAGACCTTTCAACGATTCATACATACAGCCACAAGAGGCCTAGAATTCGTTTTTTCGTACATAGATGACGTTTTGGTGGCTTCACAGAACCTAAACGAGCACCTTGAACATCTAAAAACACTCTTCAAACGTCTCTCTGAATTTGGACTTGTGCTAAATGTAGGAAAAAGTCAGTTTGGCAAAAACGAGATTGAATTTCTTGGCTACAAAATCTCTGCCAATGGTATAGTTCCTCCTTCTGACAAAGTCACATATATAAAAGACTATCCCAAGCCTACGACTGTCAAATCTCTGCCCCGTTTTCTTGGAGCGTTGAATTTTTACAGACGGTTTCTTAAACACGCCGCAGAAATACAATCTCCACTGCACGATTTGCTTAAAAATGGCGTAAAAGGAAACGACACGCTTGCTTGGACTGAAGACAGCAATGCAGCTTTTCAGAAATGCAAAGATAGCTTATCTTCAATTGTGGAATTATCACACCCTGACCCCGGATCTCAGCTAGCATTGTTTACGGACGCAAGTGATCATGCTGTAGGATCTGTCCTTCAACAATATACTGAAAAAGGTTGGCAACCACTCACATTCTTCTCCAAAAAACTCTTGAAGTCACAAATTAAATATAGTGCTTATGACAAAGAACTACTGGCTATCTACATATCAGTAAAGCACTTCAAACACTGGCTCGAAGGTAGACCTTTCACAATATTTACTGATCACAAACTTTTGACCTATGCCTTTGAACAAGATTTGGACAAATCCTCTCCCAGACAATTTAGATACTTGGAACTAATTGGCCAATTTACAACTGATATCCAACATGTTAGTGGAAAAGACAACGCTGTCGCAGATGCTTTCTCTCGAGTCGAAGCCCTCAGCACACCTTTAAATTGGAAAGAACTCGCTAACGCTCAAAAGAATGATAGAGAACTACTTGATTTGGTGGATAACCCTTCACATACGTCCCTTCAGCTTAAACGCTTTCAAGTACCAAACACTGAACAGTATATTTATTGTGACGTATCAACACCAATCTTGCGACCATTTATTCCTTGTTCTTTGCGAAGACAGGCATTTAACTGCCTTCACTGCCTATCACATCCAGGAATAAAGGCATCTTCCAAACTGATTGCTGATAACTTCGTCTGGCCAGCTATGCGCAAAGATTGTGTCTCTTGGACAAAAGCTTGTTTAGATTGTCAATCTTCCAAAGTCAACAAACATACCAAATCACCGATCGGAGAATTTGCTCTTCCCAACTCTTGATTCGATCATATTCATATTGACCTAGTAGGGCCACTGCCTGTTTCTAGGGGAAATCGTTATATTTTAACAGTTATTGATCGATTCTCAAGATTAACAGAAGCATATCCTCTCAGTAACATTGAAGCCGAAACAGTATCTCGCAGGCTATTTACTGAATGGATCTGCCGCTACGGTGTACCTTTAAGAGTCACGTCAGACCAAGGCCGACAGTTCACTTCACAGGTTTTTGCAGCACTTTCCAAGCTATGTGGATTTCAACACATCAACACTACAGCTTATCACCCATCCGCCAACGGCCTCATAGAGAGGGTGCATAGACAGATAAAAGCTGCCATAAAGTGTCATAACACCAATAGATGGTCTGATGAACTTGCAATCATCATGATGGGCATCAAGGCATCTTACAAAGAAGATCTGAAAGCTTCACCCGCTGAAGTGGTTTTTGGCCAACAAATAAGACTACCTGGTACATTTATTAATCCCACATCTGACGATGAATTCGAACCAAATGAGTTCGTTAAGAACCTCAAGCAAACAATGAAAAGTCTCTCACCTACACATGGAACTCGTCATGGCAAACAGAAAATATTCATGAATAAGAGCCTTAACACTTGTACGCACGTTTTTGTACGAGTAGATACACCACGCACAGGACTCCAAAAACCTTATGAAGGACCTTTTCTTGTGATGGAGAAACAAGATAAGTTCTTTAAAATCGATATGCATGGACAGTACAAGAACATCTCGATCGACAGAGTAAAGCCTGCTTACATTCTATCAGAAATAGAATCAGATGATGTAACTACTACACTTCCTGCCAAAAAAAGTGTTCGGTTCTGCATTTAACTCTCTACTTTGTACTTTTATATCTTTGTTATCTTCAAACCGTTCCCCAAGGGGAGTGAATGTAGTGCTCTATGGCCTTAAGCCATAGAGACATTCTTCATAACTTCACTTTGACTTTGACTGGGATTTTGGAAAATAAACGATGATGCTAAAAGGTATTTTATGTTCGTAATTAACTGTTTCCACACATAATATCTAAATTTTTAATGCAATTTCACAACGAAATTAGTTAGAATTTGAGAATTATAGGAAAAAATAAAACTTCATCGAATCGCGTTTTCCTTCAGTGAGAATCTTAATCAAATACTCAATAAATATTTACCCAAAAATTAAATACGTAGATGACGTAATAGTGGAGTAAATGGATTCGAAAAAACCCTTTTTTTTTTGGTATCGCCTTAAAGAGGTCTTTACCGTTCACTCCATAGATATCCGGGTTCAGTCTAAGCACTTATTTCAGAACAAATTAATTTTACAATACTTTATTTTCAGAACCTGAAGTTACATACCTTCTTTCAAAGCTATCAGATCAAGAACTTATCAAGCTACTCAATGATCAGCCAAAGAAAAGTGAATATGACCTAAATGACCTTGTTAATGTGGCTCTTCAAGCTGAAAGTTCGAAAAGGTTCCAAAAAGTACACGTACACAAACCTGAAAATGCCGTTTTTAGGCTGGACAATACTGAGGTTGACCCATATATAATGGCAGATGCTAAGGAGGCTGCACTTGACAAACTGAACAATATTCTGCTCAGTCATCAAGAAGAAAGCTTCAAGGATGACGATGAGGATGTTAAACGAGAACTTCTGTTCGATTCTTTAGTTGCTCAATTAAAAGCACTGTGTTGTAAGAGTAGTAAAAGCCCAAATAAAGTAAATGAGAACAATTTACCTAATACCAACTTATTTGTACCGCAACATGAGCCTCAAGCAAGTCATGGGACAGTTGAAGAGATGTTTCTCATTCTTAATGATGACATACAAAGCAAAGGTAGTGATGAAATAATTTACGTGGATCCTGATAGTTTATCACAAAATAGTAGTGTTTTGTTACTGGGACCATTATCGTCACCTCTGACTGATAGCCAACTTCAAGCAGTTGTAAGTATATTTGAATTCAATTCAACTTGTGTTTGAAAATATTTAACCTGGCTTGTAATTCGCATATATAAATGTAACATCATATATTTCTATCTCTTATATTTTTTAGTCCACTTATTTCGGAGATAAGGGGGTATAAACCGCGCAGTTAAAGAAAGGAATTGAAAATGCCGTCGTGTACTTGCAAAAAGAGTAGTCTAGATTTGCCGCTCAAGCTTACTCCATACAAAATAATACTAAAGCAACAAATGTGTATGCTGACTCTATCACAGTTCAATGCAGACACAGGTACACGACGACGCCATTTTCAATTCCCTGAAGGGCTATACCTACCTATTAATTGTTTATGCTTTTTCAAATATTTCTCTTTTGCAAGTACAATAGCACAATAACATGTTCTTACATTGAACTCTAGTGTATTTTTACAATCTGGTTTTTAATACCTACAATTTTATACCCACTTGGAGTTTTAGAAGAAATTTTTTTTTGCTCCTTTCATAGTGACAGTATTTTGAGCAATCTCGAATATCAGCAAATTTTTATTATACCATTATTATGTGGGTAAATTAATTCTGTTTTGGTGTCAAATTTTATTTTATTTTTAACGGTTTAAAAGTTATGAGGCTGGCAGAGGCTGTGACATACGAACGGACGGACAATGGAGTCTCACCATAATGGTTCCAACTTTACCCTCTAGGTACGGAACCTAGATAAACCAATTGCGTCACCCTCTCGGATTTGCATTATTCTTCAGATTTTTTTATTTACTGAACCACATAAATTGTTAGCTTTAATAAGATACCTCAAAATCAGATTAATTTTTCACTGCCTATTTAACCCCATATATCAGGTGAAAAACGGTTAGTGATCGGGAACAAAGTTTAATGATCCTTCAGGTGAAATTCGAAAACTTTTTTTTTTTATCCCATACTGCCTATACTAAGAATTGTATTTGAACTAGTCCAGTAGTGCGTACGGGAACAAAAAAAAATATTTTTATGATTTCGAAAAAAAGGTTCATTGAGGCTTGTAACTAACCGCGTCTCCGGTATGACTTCGGGCGGTTGATTAAATTTATACAAATATTTCAATAAAATGCATTCACGTTCTTTAGTTTCTTAATCCTCAGCTTTCTAGTGTCTAGGATTAATAGTTGAGAGTTGAGATATCACCTTGTGACAGACTGATGGACGAACAGTCGAAATGTTGTGATTCTATAAATTATAACCTTGTGACAGACGGATGGACGAACAGTCAAAATGTTGTGATTCCATACATTATAACCTTGTGACAGACGGATGGATGAACAGTCGAAATGTTGTGATTCCATACATTATAACCTTGTGACAGACGGATGGATGAACAGTCGAAATGTTGTGATTTCATACATTATAACCTTGTGACAGACGGATGGATGAACAGTCAAAATGTTGTGATTCCATACATTATAACCTTGTGACAGACGGATGGATGAACAGTCGAAATGTTGTGATTCCATACATTATAACCTTGTGACAGACGGATGGATGAACAGTCGAAATGTTGTGATTCTATAAATTATAACCTTGTGACAGACGGATGGATGAACAGTCGAAATGTTGTGATTCCATAAATTATAACCTTGTGACAGACGGATGGACGAACAGTCAAAATGTTGTGATTCCATACATTATAACCTTGTGACAGACGGATGGACGAACAGTCAAAATGTTGTGATTCCATACATTATAACCTTGTGACAGACGGATGGATGAACAGTCGAAATGTTGTGATTCCATACATTATAACCTTGTGACAGACGGATGGATGAACAGTCGAAATGTTGTGATTCCATGAATTATAACCTTGTGACAGACGGATGGACGAACAGTCAAAATGTTGTGATTCTATAAATTATAACCTTGTGACAGACGGATGGATGAACAGTCGAAATGTTGTGATTCCATAAATTATAACCTTGTGACAGACGGATGGACGAACAGTCAAAATGTTGTGATTCCATGCATTATAACCTTGTGACAGACGGATGGATGAACAGTCGAAATGTTGTGATTCCATGAATTATAACCTTGTGACAGACGGATGGACGAACAGTCAAAATGTTGTGATTCTATAAATTATAACCTTGTGACAGACGGATGGATGAACAGTCGAAATGTTGTGATTCGATAAATTATAACCTTGTGACAGACGGATGGACGAACAGTCAAAATGTTGTGATTCCATACATTATAACCTTGTGACAGACGGATGGATGAACAGTCGAAATATTATGATTCCATACATTTTCGGTCTTTGCTTATGTCCAGAGTCGAGACGATACACTAAATGCAATAAAAGTCAACAATTATTTTTTTCAGATGCGCGTCATTACACGTGAATTAACAAAGCCAGAATATCAGCAAATTTTGAAACAGCTATCTGATGGTTCTTTAAAAGACAGTAATGTCTTGCAAACTTTAAATTTAATAACTGGACCACAATCGAGAAGATATATCAAACCTCACAGGTGTAATTACCAAGCTAAGTTGTCAAAAACATTCGCTGGTACCAGGTGGATATTGTGCACTGGATATATCAACTTAAATAAGCCTAGTTTGTATGACTAGACCACGAGATTTCTGTAGACACCTACATATTACCTATTAAAATTATTTGATACTATGATTATAACAATTCTGAATATAATAATTTCTTACAATTATTCCAACCATCAGCCTAGTTCGTCCACTACTTGACATAGGTCTTTCAGAAAATAATTTGAAAAAATGCCCACATTCACACACGCTGGGCAGGCGGATTCATGAGCGCGGTGTCGAAACCCGTGATAGGTTGTCGAAGATACGTGTTTTCTTATTTTCCTTTTGAATACACCAATGGAGGGGCTATCCCTGATAATGTTAGTAAGGGAGTTCCATAGTTTGATGGACTTAGCAGTAAAAGATTTTTCATACGGGGCGGTGTTATGAGGTGTTTTTAAAAGTGAGACTGTGTGAGAACTGACTTGCTTGTCTCCAAGGAAGATACACTCGCGGAGGTATGGAGGAGAAGTAAGACTCTTTAAAATGTTGAAAAGGCAACAGAGGACTTGGACATACTGACGCTGATTAACGGAAAGCCATTTTAACTGTTCAGGGTACTGAGTTACGTGATCATGTTTTCTTAGACCATTAAACCTGATTCTCAGATTTTGTAAACGTTCAAGTTTACCAAGTAACTCCTGACACATACATCAGAGTAGTTGATGATCGGCAAAAGTAGAGATTGTGCGAGAGAAACTTTAGTCACAAAGGGGAATAATTTCTGGAGACGCTTAAGGGAATGAAATGTGGCAAATACTTTCTTGCTGGCCTCATTAATATACGCAGCCCACGTCAAATTACAAACGAATATTATGACACCCAAATTTTTTGCAGATTTAGTGTAGGCAATGGATATCGTTATAAACTACTTGTGGAATTACAGCTTGATTAAGATGGTTAGTCATTTATCTGCTACCAAAAATAAGGACTAGAGATTTTTTGGGATTAACCAAAAGTCCAAAAACCTCCACCCGCCTGTGTATATTTGAAAGATCATTGTTCATTTCTGAGATAGCATTATCTTCCTCGGTTACGTCAAAGTGGCGGAAGAATTGTAGATCGTCTGCGTAAAGATGGTAGTTAGTTCGAAGAAAGAACATTGGAAACAGAATAAACAAAAATTTTAAAATAAAAAGAAGAGGATAGAGCTAGGATGCCACCTTGGCGTACGCCAGTTGTTAGTTAGCACCACTCTGAGGAAATCTCGTCCGAGTGTATGCACTGCAGGGAGGGTTGCTAAATGGGAAAACCAAGATATCTGGGCGAAATTTCAAAAATTCGGGATTTTGGGATTATGGTCGGCAAAAATAAATATTACGAATCAAAAAAATATTTTTTATTATTAATTGTTTTTTGTTATTTGTCGTGACAATTTTTATTTTGTCGGGACTCTGGACATCATATGAAATGTCGGGACAATCCCGACGAATCCCGACCATCTGGCAACCCTAACTGCAGGTGACCTCTTAAATAAGACAGTATCAAACCATTCTGTGACAAGAGGAGATACGTTAAGAGAGCTAAGAATGCTAAGGAGTACATCGAAGTCTACACAGTTAAATGCACTACTGAAGTCCAATAGCGTGAGTATAGTCAGTTTCTTATTATCAATAGTTAATCTTATATCATCGGAGAATTTCGGGAGTGCCGTGACGGTGCTATGTCCTGGGCGATACTCAGATTAAAAGTGACTAATGAGTACTGATGTTCATCACACTTAGCCCCGTAGCATAATGTTTAATCGCGCGTGATGCGACTTAGTTGAATCACAGGTGCGAGGAGCGTGGCCTCGGTTTAATAAATATACTTAGGATATCCAGTATATCACGCTCCTTGCACTCGTAATTTAGCTAAGTTGCACCGCGCGCGATTAAACATTATACTACGGGGCCAAAACCCATTCGTAAATGTTGTCAAAATTTAATATTTTTTTACTATCTCGACCATAACCATGTGTGGGTAGTTGTAAATAAAAATATTAGGTAAAAATAAGAGCCTTTTTCTTACAATCCGCTTAGTTAATTCTAAAGAATTAGAAGTCTCAACATTTGTTGTTCACAGTTTATAGATAGCCGTGAGCGTCAGGCGTGGCTTAGCGGTTTGTGCCTCTATTGTTCAAGGTCCGTGCCCACAGAACATATTAATAAGGAATAGAAACGCCAATATGAAAGCCGTGACTGCGACACACCGATTTGATCAATCGTGCCATGACGTGTTTGGTATTTTACATCTAAGATTCATTGAAATACGGTGTTATTTTGGCTGTATGAAGACGGGTGAATCTATGTGTGCGCCGCGTATGTTTACTAACTAGGTAATACTATGTTATTCCAAAAAGTGGCGACAACGGTGCTCGTATAAAATTCGTGTTACGCCATCCCCGTGTCCGTGCCTCTATTGTTCAATTGTTATCCAAAGTTAATTATATTTCCTTAACTATACATAATTTATTTTCTCAGATACCCCTGTATCTGATATGGTTGTCCATCACACACCCGAAGTCTTGGTACACTCCAAAAAATTAAAAATAATTTCTCATCACTAATGCTCTGAAAGTAAGTCGTATTTGGGATATCGATATATGGGATGTAAATTTGATGCACATTTGATATGTAAGTAAATCTAAAAATCGAACGAGGCTCCTTTACATTCACTAACTGGTAATCTGTTCTGTGATAAATCCGTGATTAAAATATAAAAAACCTCAGACTAGGCTGTATGGGCTAAGTTCCCTATGCTTTCCCCCTTGGCGGGAACTCTGTCAGCTTCAGACAATGTTGCCAACTTAGTGCTTTCGGCACTAGATCTAGTGCATTTCTTGATGTTTTAGCGCTCAAAATTCCATAACAGTGCCTAGTGCCCTAACTAGCGCATTTTTAAAAGTCTGCAGTTTATCACGCACGTTGGTAAAAACAAAACCAATCAATGGCGCGTTCTGAAACACAGTTAAACTTCAGAACCTTTCCTCTGAGGTATTATCGATGAAAAGATAATCTAGTGCCAAAAAAAAGAGTGAGCTCTATTACTTTCCATTGCATACTTTTTTCCGCGGTTTGAAAGAGATGTACAAGTTTAAACTCCAACAATCAACTTCTGGGCCCTCTTCAACTCCTGGTCCTTCAACTTCTCAAACAGCAACCGTGAATTCAGACCATGATTCCAACTCTGATTCGGACGACGCGACGATCTAATTTTATATTAACAACTAATATTCTCAATAAAATTTTGATTGATTTTAATATTTGGTGCTCTTTTATCAAAATTAGCACAACCCTAGTGCCATCCTAGTGCATTTTAGGATTTGTTTAGCGCATTTCTTACAATAGCAGTTGGCAACACTGGCTTCAGATATTGAGTCATTGGTAAAGTCTAGGTTATGTATGATAACCAGGTGTCTGGGTTCGAATCCACGGCAGTCATATGTAGTCCTTTTTTATGGAGAATTAATAAACTTATACGAATTTCAACTAAAAATCAAGAACATGTGTACGTGTAATCATGAACGTTTAAAGTTTAAATAAATTAAGGGAGCCGAGTGAAGTCGAGCGAGGCGACTCTCATATTAACAGAGTTCATTATGCACGCAAAAATCCATCGAACTATATGTATTCTACTAGAAATGGTGATCCGAACAAAAATTTTACACTTTAAGTTACGATTACGTGACTTCAACCATAGCCTCCTTTACCTCCAGATAAAGGAGGCTATGCTTCAACTCATCTAATCGCTTGCAAGCGAGCGAGAGAGCGAGAGGTCAGTAGTTATAAAAAACCGCCAACGCTGCAGACGACAAAATAGGTACCTGCATACGACCTGTTTTGTTTTCATTTATAAGAAATAACGGTGCAAATATAAAAAGTGGACTATAAAATAATAGTCATTTCATATTTATTGTGGTAAGTTACTAATATGTTTTGTATTTATTTTCCAATAAAACGGTATTTTATCGTTAAAAAGGCCAGTAGGAGTTTCATATATCCATCTTGCTTCGGTATGCATCATGCATCATGCCGAAGCAAGATGGATAAAGGGAACAGCGAGTTTAGTTGTCTCTAGTAGTATTTAGTATGTCTCTGCGTGACGATCACCTTCGGCACTTATCCCATTAATTAAATTCGTGATTGCTAGATCTGGCAGCTGAACCACAGTAGAAGTAAAACCAAAAAAAAGGAAACAAAACTGACTCTGATAAAGGGTAAGGTCATCAGATCACAATAAACTACTATGTATTACCACTATAAACACCCAAAATTCGGTCATGAAACGTCAACAATCGTGGGGAAAAATTGGCTGTCAAACATGATTTTCAGCTAACTTCAGACTTCAGACCACTATAAACTACCAGGGTACTTATATACCACGGTAACTAAGTACCATGGTGGTTGGTTTATTTGGTTGTTCTGCTTATTTACATGACCGACTTACCAACGATAGCTGAGCGTTTTTATTCTGTTTAATGTGATGACCACACTTACCAACAGAGCGTGTGAATCTTATTGTTTTGATAACCACACCCTCTGATATCAGGGGAGAGAGGCCCATACTGACCAAAAATTAAACAGATGTAGCTTTACCTATCGACTGGCTCGGTCAACAGACTGTTGTAAAGTTGTGTCTGATAAAGTGCGTCAGTGATGATCAGCGGGTGTAGCATAGCGTTTAATCGCGCGGGACGCCACTAGTTGAATCACAAGTGTGAGGAGCGTGACGTACTGCTTAATCGCAAAAAAATCGTGTCGCGCTCCTCGCACCTGTGATTCAACTAAATGGCATCGCGCGCGATTAAACACTGTGCTACGAGGGCTGGGCTATATTGTATTCAGCGAATCGATGCACAGTGCAGCGATGTACTCACCCTTGAATATTATAATAATAATATAATTTTGTTTCAGACTTTTGTCCATATTTTTTTAGTAAGAGACTTAATAATCTTAATATATAAATATTAATTTAGTACACCAAATCAAAACTTATAAATCTGGATGCCATATATTGTTTGGAGTTTCAGAACAGCACAACTGGACAATCCACCCATCCTATTATGGTATTGAGAAGGCTGCTGGAACTGTCACGAACGCGCCACATCAGTAGAAATAACCAAGACTTAAAATGAATGCTTTCCCAAAGCTGAACACATGGCAAGAAGGATCCGCTTAAATAATAAACGGTTGTATCTCCAAAATAACCTGCTGCTTTTTCCCTACCCAAAGTACTGTCCATCCACCGTCCGTCCGTTGTCCGTCTGTAACCAGGTTGTATCTCATCAGTTAGATAGTTGAAATTTTCACAGATGATGTATTTCTGTTGCCGCTATAACAACAAATACTAAAAACAGAATAAAATATTTATAATGGTACGGAACCCTTCGTGCGCGAGTCTGACTCGCACTTGGCCGGTTTTTATTATCTTACCTAACACGAAATGAAAACTTATGGATTATTCTTGAGGCAGGCATATCCCAGTTTGTTTTTAACAGACTTCAAAAAAGTAGAGGTTCTCAATTCGATTGTTTTGTAGGGTTCCGTAGTATCTAAAACGTACAAAAGGAACCTTTATGGTGAGACTCCGTTGTCCGTCCGTCCGTTTGTCACAGCCTCATAACTTTAGCACCGATAAAGATAAAGACACGAACTCTGGCACAAAAATAGCATAAATTTGTCCACATAATCACGGTGTAAAAAAATATTAAAAATTTTAAATTGTTCAAAATATTTCCAAAACAAAATTGAGAAAAATAAAAAGTATTATCCTAAAAATACAATATGGGTATCAAATTTTAGATATTATAAAGTTTATTGTAAAAATATATACTTGTAGTATATTTACTGGCACTGGTTTCGAGAAATCTTTAAAAAACCATAAAAATATGCATGTCTCCCTCTTATCTCTGAAACTGGTGGATTGCAAAATATGAAAAAAATGACGATTATAGATCATAACTGGCCAATTACAGGAAAGCTATAACGATTTAAAAAAGTTGAGTTCATGTTCTGACAAATATAAAAAGAAGTTAAATAAATAAAAAATATTTTACACAAATACAATATGGGTATCAAATTGTATTGGCTTTTTTTAATTGCATCTATTTCAAGAAATCCTTGAAAAACCATGAAAAAATGATGTCCTCCTCCTTATCTCCAAAACTGGTGGACTGAAAAATATGAAAAAAATCGTGGTAATTTGTGTTTACGTAAAGGTTAAATGATAAATAAAGCGGTTGAGAGATTTTCGAAAAAATATGACAAAATTAAATTTATCATCCACAATACGGAACCCTAGGTACACGAGTCTGACTCGCACTTGGCTGGTTTTATTTTTTGTTGTTTATATATTTATATTATATTAATCTATTCAATTTATTCATTCAAAAAGTGACAGCTGTTTTATTTTACATGATGTTCTTTTTTCATTATTATATAGAGGCATTAACACTATAGGATAAGAAAAAATAAAATAAATATGTTAAAACTTTCCTTAGGTTACATTTTTCGAGTGTTTCTGGGTAGTAATTAAAAAAGTTTCTTTATGTTGACCTCTCTTTAAATAATTTTTTGAAAAAAAAGTAACCAAGCCAGGTGAACTAAATGAAATTTGTGAACTTACTTTTGTATTATTCACGAACTACTTTCATACATTTTGTACCTATATTAACTAGTTTCACCACAGACACCTCGTCTGCTAGGAACTAACCTTCAGTGGGTGTCTACACCGTGGGTAACGCTCCTATTTACGATACTTGTCAAGGATTAAAGATCGCTATCCGCTCACGTGGGGCTATAAACGCACGCTAGCTATTAGCTGGACGCAAAATGTTACCAATGCGGAGGTTCTACGACGCGTGAGTAAAAATAACTGAAGTTTTTATGAAAGCATTGAAAGAATTTTATTTTTAAATAAATCTATTTATAATTTTTAGAACTTAACTACTTCTAAATTTAAATGAAGAATGGACGATGTTGCTTGAATGGCTATTTATACTATGTCGCTCATGAGTATTTCTGTACGTGGCCTGCCTTCTAGAATAGTTTTCTCTGCTAATGAGGTGCATGGGGTAACGACGTATTATTCTTTGTTTATTGGAATAATGGTACATGACGTTCGATCAGGTGTCATTGTAACGATGTATTGTTCTGGAGTTATGCTACTTGATATCCGACCAGGCCTCGTAGCACAGTGTTTAATCGCGCGCGATGCCTCTTAGTTGAATAGTGCGAGGAGCGTGACATACTGTTTAATCGCAAAAAACATCGTGTCACTCTCCTCGCGCTTGTGATTCAACTAAGTGGCGTCAAGCACGATTAAACACTGTGCTACGAGTGCAGGTATCATCTTTTTAATATCCCATGTATTTATTATCTTTTTTATTGACCAAGTTAATTATATCATTGTTTTCTTTGTTTGATTTAAGTTGACTGGTGGGTCAACACGCCACTAACTGCAAACCGTCAAAACAAGAAAAGTTGAATACCTATCTGGGTCATCAAAGAAGTGTTGGTACGTTACTGGGTGGTATAGATTTTAGTTTAGGGTCCAATTGCTAGATGGCGTTACAGTTCTTTGCTGTACCTGTTGGCACAAATGAACCCTGAGAGGCCTCTCTTTTCTCTTTGTCTGATTCAATTCATCATCTGTGGCCATACCGGGCGGCCACGTTTTCTATTTCATCCTATCCTATTTCAATTTTTTCATTCATTTTGCGATCGTCCATCGTCTTCGCAACATCAATCTCACAATGGCGGACCAAAAAGAGAGGACTTTCATCATGGTGAAGCCCGATGCCGTTCAACGTGGACTCGTCGGAACTATCATCAAGCGCTTTGAGAAGAAGGGCTTCAAGTTAGTCGCTCTGAAGTTCGTGTGGCCATCGGAGGATCTCCTTTCGAAGCACTACGCTGATTTGTCATCCCGGCCTTTCTTCCCCGGCCTTGTTAAGTACATGAGCTCCGGCCCCGTGGTCCCCATGGTTTGGGAAGGATTGAATGTTGTGAAGACAGGACGTCAAATGCTTGGCGCTACCAACCCTGCTGATTCCTTACCCGGCACCATCCGAGGAGATCTGTGCATCCAAGTCGGCCGCAACATCCTCCACGGCTCAGACAGCGTTGAATCTGCTAAAAAGGAAATCAATCTCTGGTTCACCGAAAAGGAAGTCATCGGATGGACCCCAGCTGCCGAGAACTGGGTTTACGAATAAGCATTTTGTGATTTTAAGTTTGATGTTAATTCCACGTAACCATTTCGTGCACGTGCATGATATAGGTTATTAAATTATAAGTTATTTTATTATATAACGTAACGAACAATCTTTTTGTTTTACTTTGTTACTTACCTGCTCACCGCCCATGAAACAATGTACAACCTGGCCTAGTTAACTTGAAATATATCCTGTAGTATGAGCGATCGCAACAAGGACAAGGAAAGGGGGTTGCCAAGTTAAATTAGCCAGGTTGTAGTATTAGATCTTTAATATCAAGATACAGGCAACTTAAGCATGCATGTTAAAGCAGAAAATATCTGAATGGTTCAATGATAAAATGGCTAGGTCAAGGTCAATGTTGTGCATACACAACAATTTCCATCTATGTGCTTACACAGTGATTCAGAGTTAGGATAGGTCTTGAAACCAAAAATTTAAATAAAACAAAAAAATTCTATCTTTTTCTATAATTAATTATATAGGTATGTAATATTAATTAAAAATGTATGTCTAGAATTAAAATGCATCACTTTGATGCAGTAGATTTTGGATGGCTTGTACTTACGCGTGTCAACACAGTAGTACACAATATTGCGAACCGGTCACTTCTAATTAATTCTACAACGTAAGATCATTCCACCCAATTTTAATAGTAGTTCATAATTGATACATATTATGCTAAAATACTAAATCACATTTAGGCTTTCGAAAACTTGCATATCTAACTATTTACAATTGTGTGAAATTTATCGGAATACAGCATCGCCAATTAACAGTGTTTCTGCAATTCCACAGCCAAAATTATTATACAAATTTATGACAATGCAATATAAACAATCATCTTACAAAATTAAACAGTCTAGGTCCTTTACCAAATGTAGGTATTAAAGTTAAAGACTTTAAATACACATGCTATCAACAATGCATTATTACATTAACCACTTTCTAGAAGTGTAAAAATAAACAGTATTATAATACCTATCTTCTGTATTACGTCCACAATTTTGTGCTCCATAAACATGGCAGTGTCAGCTAATAGCCCGTTTCCTGCTCAAAATAATTACAAGATATGTATGATATGATGGAACATGTATAAAGATAAACAAATCTTGGAAAATAAAATACCATAGTCCCAGATATAACTGGGAGGTTGATATAAAACTAATATGTACCAGAGCTGTGAGTTAACTTATTTTGTACATATCACGCTCCAGGCTATATGCATCCCTCATCTCACAAAAGTTTTTATTTCCACTCATCCTAAAGTTAATCTGATTCTTTGTCTTTGGCCGGGACTACAAAAGCTCAGCATTGGTTTGTATGCGGAAGACTAACCTGTGCGAACAGGCAAGATGCACAGAGTTCTACTTTCAGTCTTTTCCGCATACTCGCACAAGTTTGTTTGTCTCCCTATCCAAACCAAAACGAAAGGATTGTGTAGTTTAACCATCTTTCACACTATGATGGACAACTATTTTCTTGCTGACATATTGGATGCTTCGTAGTGGTGTGGTGCGACCGGGGCAGTGTAGTTCAGCTAATGGTCGGTGTTTGGGTGCACTCATAGTGCCTGCTCGTGGTCCGGGTGAAGCTCCACTTCCACTGTCGTCTGCGACTGTTCACTGTTCCCGCTTGTCTCCTGCTGGTTCTGTTGTATTCGAGATGGTAGAGGCGCCGTTTGACCTAAACAAAAAGTTCCTTTACAAGTGTGCATAAAGAAGTGTTTAGTGAGATGATATGATTGTTCTTGCATTGTGACAGCTGTACCGTACTCTCTCTAGAGACTCACTGCCCACGGGGCAATAACTTTAAACGGGACATACAGCCATTGTTTAGTCACTACGCTTGGCCATCAGACTTAAGCATTCCATACATTATTATGAGAAAGTGTAAGAAAATTGTAGGTTGAGAGCAGATATTGCTCTCTGGAAAAAAAGACTGTGGCTGTCCCCCGGCTGAAGCAGGTGATTTATCAACAATATTAAATGCAATTTTTCCTATTTATGAAAATTAAGTCATGTTTCCTTTCAGTAAAATTTGCTATCATCAATATTTAGGGAACTTTCCCTCCAACCACGGACTTTTTTTCCACACTTTATACTAATTTATACGTGTATGTAGGAAGTGGTTGTATAACTAATAGGAAAATTAAAATTTCCGGCCCTACATCGGATAAAATGGTAGTAAGTTAAGTAAAATATAAAACGACTTGATGCGGTAAGCAACAACCAATTTGCGACGTGTAGTGACCTTGGAATTGCGTCATCCCCATTGGTTTAGTGCTTCATGTAGTAACTAACCGTATTTATCGTGTATGCCGCGGTGCCGCTTCAAAGCGAACCGGTCAGCGAAAGCGGCGGTACAAATGTCGCACTTGAAGGGCTTCTCGCCCGAGTGCACCTTGGCGTGGTTCTTCAAATGAGCGGCTTGGCTGAATGCAGAGCCGCACGTGTCACATCTATAATAGAAATAAGGTTCAGTGGATGAACTTATGTGATATAGCTTTGTATCGCTTCTTATACGTTGCCTACAAAATTTGAAGGAACCGCAGTTTTTGACGATGATTATTTTTTTCGGGATTTCGTGCGATGGTTAGAAAGATATACCAAGTTATGATTTTCATCTGCTAGTTTGTTGTAAGGCTACGTTTATAACTTTTTAAGAACGAAGGTCGTCAGCGATATTCGGCAAGTTCATATGCAGTTTCGACAAGATAGCGACCGCTATCCTACTGATTACAATAGTTAAGTTACAAAAATCTAATTGTAACGATTTTTTAGCTTCTACTGTCAACCAATCGACTGAAATCGGAGGCAAATTCAATAAAATTCCAAATTCAGACGATAGTTTTCACGGTAGACTTAAGTCTTAATATATTTTTATCACTTCACGATTGAAATCGGTCGGATAGCAATTGCTATCTTTGTCGAGACTGCAGGCCCTGATGTAAGTATTTTATATTAATATAATTAAAAGATCCAACTTAATTTAAGACTAATTGGACTATCTTGAATATTATTGACTAGCGTGAGCTGACATACTAAATTTAACACTTACGTGTGATTGTTGTTGACTATATGAAAAATGTTTCACCGATACAATTTCGGCATACAAGAACAACATTCGCTTTGATAATGCCGAAATTTGTATCGGTGAAACGGTTGGCATATATAGACAACAACAATCACACGTGAGTGTTAAATAAAGCCGCATGTAATAATGATTTGGACTAACTTTATCAGTTTTTCTTTGTGTCCAGGGTGTATTTTTGAGTAAAGTTTGGTTTAATTAGAGAAAGCGGTTTAGTTAAACAAGGCGAATAATGTACAGAGCAAGTCTTCAACTGCCATGTACGACAAAAGGCAATAATAGGTATGCAACTTACTTGTAAGGTTTCTCTCCAGTATGAATGCGGCGATGGTTCCACAGAGTCGCATGTCTCGCAAAGCCCTTGTCACACACCTGTAGAAAATTACATTATTTATACACATGTCTATGTCGTGGACATATTTCATGATCTGGTTAGCCATATCGTATTTCTGTTAAAATTGGGAGGGTCGCCTCGCTCCGCTCCGCTTCGCTCGGCTCTCTAAATGTATTAACATGTAAACCTAACACGCTCCTCCTCGCTCCGCTCGTCGTCGCACCTATTTTTTACTTTTGGTGAAAGCTTTTTGATTTTATACTTTACTAGCGACCCGCCCCGGCTTCGCACGAACATGTATTATGCATATAAACCTTCCTCTTGAATCACTCTATATATTAAAAAAAACCGCATCAAAATCCTTAAAGATCTAGAAGCGACTTTGTTTTATACTATGTAGTGACGATCTGCCCAACCAGGCCCACTAAAAAGGCCGCTTTGGATGAATTATATTATGATTCTGTTGTAATGCCGTCTCTTTTGCACGCATGAAGAAACTCTGAATCTATCCTACTTTCAAATCATTTCATGATTCACCCAAGTCGGCCTTTTTAGATCCCCAGATCATGAAATGGTCAATTCTACGATATGGCCACGACATCTATAAGAGTATGGTTGCCTAAATACTAGATATATTTTGACTCAGTTGTTATGGTACAAATTGGGAATTAGGGTCATAAGGGGTTTCTCAAGATGTTTGTCAACTGATACTGAGGAAATTGTTACTTATAGATCATAAATTGTTATAACTTTGTGATCAATAAAGCCGATTCTGAAGGCTTTAATTTTAGTTTTAGTGCTGTCAAAACTAAATTTTCTTCATTGCAAAACAGTCCTTAACTGTTAGGGTTAGAAGTTAAATTACTTTGGAAAATTTTAAGTTTTGACAGCACTAAAACTAAAATTAAAGCCTTCAGAATCAGCTTTAATGTATAACTAATTTCTTTGAAAATGCCTTAAGAGCTGTTTCACAGCCGGATTGTGAAAATTCCGCCTTTTTCTATTTAATCGAAACATAACACTTAGATTCAAAATTCACTCAATAGTTATTCAACAAAATCTCATTACCCATGTATTGTTATGTTGCCATCGCAAAGTTTCCGTTAGTTTCTGTAAATTTTTGTTTTGGAACAAAAAATTTGAAATTCTAATTTAAATTAACTTAAGAGGCCGGTAGAGCAACCCTTGTTCATACAAACGAAATACCAAAACCATTTGTAAATCATATTATTTACATCATGATCATGAAATGGTCAATTCTATGATATGGTCACGACATATATATTCTACAGGTGGTAGAGTTGATGCCGGGCTCGACTGTGGAGGTACCACCATCTTTCTTGGAGACCCACTCCAAGTAATTCGGGGGAGAGTAAGAGGACAGCTCACAGGCAAAAATCCAGGAGGCCCACCATGCCTGAGACCGATGGATGGCGGTATATCCATCCCTAATAGCCCGGCCTTATATGGAACAGATTGGTGACGGGCAGCGGCGTCACTGGTGCGAGGGTTCCGGCACCGCGCTCACCAACCCGCCTGCCCAGCGTGTGTGAGTATGGGCAATTCTTCCAGGATGACCGCCGGGAGTGGCAAAGTCCTGGAAAGGCTTATGTCCAGCAGTGGACGAATTAGGCTGATGGATGGATGATGATGGATACATATTCTTAGAATAGTGTGTGTTTATTCAGATTGGATTACAGAATAATCTAGGTTCCTAAATATATATTTTGAAAGGACACTGATTTAAAGACGACATATAAGCAATTTTAAATTTCCATAGAAAGCTTACTTTTCTCATATTTCATGTTTAAACCAGTGTTCTGTATGTTTATATGTAGTAATAAATATTTGGGAACCTAAATATTCTGTAATGCAATCGGAATAAATACACACCTTAAGAATATCTATGATTTACACATGTGATTGTTGTTGACTATATGCCAACCGTTTCACCGATTCAATTTCGGCATTATCAATGCGTGTCGTTCTTAGGACGACGACGCGGCGTTCACCGTCGTTGTCAAACGGGCACCGGCAGCCTCCGATCAGCGAGCTGACAACGACGGTAAACGCCGCGTCGTCGTCCTAAGAACAACACTCGCCTTGATAATGCCGAAATTGAATCGGTGAAACGGTTGGCATATAGTCAACAACAATCACACGTGAGTGTTCAAGCCGTATATAATAATAATTTAGTATGTCAGCTGATGCGAGTTTTAATAAGATTTACACATGGTTTTGATATTTCGTTTGTATGAACTAGGATTGTTCCCAAGGCCTCTTAGGCGCTGCAGAAGTTTACCACTGCCACTTTAGAAAAAAAAATACATTATTTACTTACTAAAATAATTATTGAAAATCTGCTCAAGTACATAATAAATATGCGTAGATATAGCAATGAACTATTTTTAAATAGCATGGTTTACATAGCAGATTGTCAATAATTATTCTAGTAAATATATAATGTTTTTTTTTCTAAAGTGGCCGCACATTCGCAACTAAAAGCGCCTTAACTATGTTGGAAACAATATATTTTGATCTACGACTCACTTCACAGACATAGGGCTTCTCTCCTGAATGCGTCCTCTCGTGGTTCTTTAGATGAGGTGACTGTGAGAACTGCATACCGCATGTGTTGCATCTACAAAACAAATAGACAAGGTATAAAAATAAATAGGCCTAGCTAGGTAAGGGTACATACCCGACCAGAAAGTCTACGCGTCCTAGCAAAATATGCGTGGGTAATGCCTGCGTCGATTTAGTCCGATAAGCGCAAGCTGTGGCAGGTGGGCTAATGCCTGCCTATTATTATTCAACTCATCACTACGAATAATGTGCAACTCGGCGTCGAAGTCGTAAATTGTGGTGTCCTCTCTCACCAAGAGCGCTAGAAGTAGGCCACGCCCCCTGAACGGGGGAGAGGTGGCTGGGACTTGGGCCAAAAAATAGTATCCAGTGTAGGGGGACTCAAGAAATGCCGGAGGGTAAAAGAAGAAACAAGGCCCGCCCTCTGCGCATGTTCCCCCGGCTTCCCCCTTTATACCAATAGATTGGTGGAAACGGGGATGGGTAGGTGGTTGTTCCTGGAAACAGGTACATTGGGTGTTCTTGACCATGAAGATGTAATATAATTAGTTTGGAATCGCAGTAAAATTTTGGATGTGCAAGGAAAGGAAGCAAGACCCTGGGTTCCTGACAAAAGAGTTTAGGCTTACAGTTAATTCCCTTTATTGAATAACGTGGAGTTTGGTCTCAAAACGAAAACTATACATTAATGACTTTAGTTTGCTAAGTTTGACTGGAGTGTGTATTTTGACCCAGAATGTTATCTTTAAATTGTTGTCTTTTTTTGTCGAGCTCAAATCTTATATTTAAATTAGAGATGTACTGACTATGACTTTGGCCGACTAGTCGGTTGAAAAAAGGCCGACTAAGCCGATTATTGATTTCGGTGGTGTATAAAATTATTATTCTGGTATATAAAAATAATTCGGGTATATAAAAAATATATATGACGTAATAATTTCTCAATTCAGTGTTGTAGAAAGTCGCGTTTAGATTATTTTTCAAATTAAATTTATAGTCTTCTTGATTTAACTCCAATTATATATTATTTTACAAACTGTAAGGCTGATTCCAACTAAAATACAAATTAATAGCAATAAAGATTACTATTTCACTTCAATCACCCCCCTATTTTAAACATATAAATATTAAAGTAATCGGCCGACTAGTCGGCGCTTTTGCCGCCTAATCGCCGACTACAAATAGGCCCGATAGTCGGCTTTCCAGACTAGTCGGTACATCTCTAAATGGGTATTTATTATATTGTCAGGTTTAATTCTTAACCTGCTATAGGTCCCGGGACGTTTCTAAAGGCATGAGCAGTAAAGTAGTGGGGATCTGCTCATACAATTTTGTACGGACGAACCGAAAACATCACTTCTGCGTCATTAGAACCGTGCCTTATATCCGAAAATATTCTCATGCTGCTGATAAGTCTTACCTGTAGGGCTTTTCGCCCGTATGAATTCTCGAGTGATTCTTGAGATACACAGCTTTAGCAAAGGCGATACCACAGATGCCGCACTTGAAATTCTTCTCTCCGGAGTGGAGTTTTTTATGAGACCAGAGTGAGGAGTATCTAGAGAACGACCCTCCACAAATATTGCAGTGGAAGGGTTTATCCGTGTTCGACTGGTTTAGTTTGTTTTTGTTTCCACCAATGAAGATAATGCCGGAACCGTTGCAGTTGGTACATTTCGCGACGGAGGCCAGGTTGCGTTTCTTGACTGGGTGGTGACCTGGTACTGAGATTTGGAAGAAAGGTTTTATAGATGGTATTTATAGGTCTAGTTTTATAGATGGGTACTCTCTTAACAACTTTGTTTTGGGATTTTCAAAATTGATGGAAGGCAGTGGTATCGATTCGGCATAACACGTCTTAACTTATTTGACAGGACTAACCTTATTTTAAGCGTCCTGTCTTTTTCTTTCCTTATCAATAAGACAGGGACAGAACGCTTAAATTAAGTTTAGACAACTTTGTGCAACATTAAAAAAAAATATCGAGATAGCGGCTCTGAACTATGCCAAAATGTTCAAACTCCTTTATGTGAGATATCAATTGAAATTAATAAATTTTTGGAACACTATGTGCGATTTTTACGATTATGTGTACTGACTGAAAATTAGCGCTGAGGGCTCACACCTTCAGCACATCGCTGAGTCAGTTGCCTTTTACAGCAACAGACGCACCGTGACGTTCCTATATTTTGTAATTGTAACTATGTATTTGCAAGTTATATTAAGTGTAAACTGTATTTGTAAGGGTGTTGCAGTAATAAATATGTTTCTTTCTTATTTTAACTAGACGTACAAATAATGGATTTTACTTTTATTATATTCAAAGCCATTCTTACAAGGTTTCTGTTGTGTCTGGTTCTGCTGTTGATTATTCTGGCTGGTGGCGAGGGGATCGGAGGTGGGCTGCGCTGAGCTCACGGCTCCCACTTCGAACTTCACGTTGTCGTCTGATGCCACGAAGATTTGGGTTGCATTCACTGCAAAAGGTTGAATAGCAGTCATTTTTGTGGATCCACAGCCAGCTAAGCTATGTTTATTTACTTCGTGTATTCTTTTCGTGTTACGTTCGTACTTACAAAAACAATGATGTACGTTTCAGAGCCCATGTACCCAATAATTTTACCAAGTTCCTGAGGAATTCAGCCGTATTTAGAAAACTCCATACAAAATATTAGGGTAATTGGTGTCGAAATTCAGCTAGATAACTAGATTTCTACATGTTAGTTTTTGGAGAGGTGTTGAAGCAGATCCTGAAGTTTTAAATATTAGTTTAAGTGATATTAAAACTAAATTCTTTTCATTACAAAATAGGTAGTCCTAAAATGTTAAGAAATTGGAAAACTTCAAATTTTCACAGCACTAAAATTTGCTTTTATATCTTGATTTTTCTCACACTTACACTATTTAATTTCATAATAATACAAATAATTATAATGTAGACAGTCAGCTCAAATAATAGGTCTTTACATATGAAATTGCCGAAATTTTCTCACAGATTCGTGAGTTCATGATTCCTGTAATTCAATAGCTATTTAAGTTCTTTGTTTGAAAGTTTATTTCAAGGTTTTACGTATTAAATTTTGTTTTTATTTTCAGTTTGATTATAAAAATTTAATCTTCAAAAACGTTCATCCTAAATTCCATCCATTTCCATGATAAGATTCGTAATAATTCTTTACAGCCGACACTTTTCAAAAATTAAATTAATATTATTGTTAGCTTAATGTTGTCTCATTCATACACAAAAGAAATAACATGATTTGGCTTTGTCATACCTAAAAAATGCAAAAATGTTAGTACAGAAAATTGAGTTGCCTTCAAATTCCCTATAGAAGACAGCAATTTCATAATTATAAAAAGACCTAATATATAGGAAAATATCAGCCATTAGATTACTTACATTGATTATTTCTCTGCTGCTCTACAGAGTCCTGTGCAATACAATTCTCGCAGCGAATCAGCTTAGGACCCTTTCTTTTGGGGTTACTTGAAATTGGTCCTCCACAAGTTATACACTTCTGGACTTTTATTGAATCGACAATCACTGGTTTTGCTGGAAAGAAAACATGAAATAAATTGTATTCAGGGTTTGCTAATAATTTATTCCCTCTCTCTGTACAGTGCGCGCCAATCTTTTAGTCGCCTCTGAAGATAGCCGCAAGAGGCGACGCAATAGCCGTTTTATGGTGTCAGGGGGACGTTACAGGAGCGAGGGCGCGGAGGATACCCGCCTGCGTGCCGCACCACAACCCCGCTCGCCATTTAGCAGGTGTCAACAGTATGCGTTAGTGTTAGTGCTACGTCCGTACACTACAAACGCCGCGTTGCATGAAAAGTACCTTCGAGGAAAAAATTCTATGATTCGTTAAGTTTATCGTTGAATCTGTTATAGTTTATTGTTTTTGTTGCCTTTATTTGTTGTTTTGTTGATTTACTTTGTTAATTAAATTAAATTAAATTAAAATTAAAATTCATTTATTTTAAGTTACTAAGACTCATATTGGAATAAAACATAACAGAGATTAAATTAAATATAACATTCAATTGTACTAATAATAATAATAAAACACATAATATATATAATAGCTTCTCACTACAGTTACACACACATGCCTGTCGTATGCCTGTTGCAACAGTGGCGTATGTAGGGACAATCAAGCCTGTCCGAAATCATTGCCAGGATTGTGTTGGCGCTGGCCCGCACTCTGTGTAGCAGAGACGCGCATCGTTTGCGCATGGTCGCATGGAAGCAGTCAATGCGAGCCCAGGCGAACATGCCCGATGCGCTACAGTATCGGGGCAGCCTCAACATCGCCCTGAGCGCGTTGTTGTACTGGACTCGGACAGCTCCGTACGATCTCTGAGTGTAGCTAGCCCACAAGCTGCACGTGTAAAGCGATGTACAGAAAGCCCTAAATAGGGTAAGCTTTACCTCAGTAGAACAACGTGCAAACCTGCGAGCCAACATATTTGCTCTAATCGACAAGGCCCTCCGTTCCCGCTCAATATCAGCATTATCCCTGAGGTCGGTTGTGATAAGATGACCCAGGTATTTGAACTGTTCAACCCTGACTAAAGGAACACCGTATAGTCGAACAGGCGGCACGCTATGAGGGCTCCCTGTACCGGCCTCAAAGACAAGGTACTGACTTTTCGCCACATTATACTTAAGCCCGTGGCTTAAGGCGTACTCCTCACATATCATCAGCAGTGATCTGAGACCACAGACCGATGCGCTCAACAACACCATGTCGTCTGCATAACTCATGATAATGTTTTGTTGATTTAGTTTGTTGTTGTTGTTATGCCTCGCGGACATTATAGCGTTTTAAGGCGGCAATGTAGGAAAATGGTGTTTATATTAATGCGTTTTATTTATATAGTTAAGATTGCACTAAAATAATAAATAAATAATTAAATAGGTAGGTACAACACAACAAGTACACCTTCCCACTTATAGTAAACATTTAATAATCGACCGTTGATATTATTATTTCCTTGACTGTACCTGCGCAAGCTTGCACTCGTAACTCATTCAGAGGCGACTAAAAGATTGGCGCGCACTGTAACAGAGACTGTTAGTTGAAGACTTTGAAAACAAACTTTTGTTATGTAATTTAGGTTGGATAGCTACTTGTTTAGTGCAGAAGGTATTTTTTATTAATTTATGTTACAGAAATCAACAGCGATAAAACAAATAACATATTACTTCATTTTAAGGTGGGTCGTCCCACTCAGCTGCCATATAAATGCTTTAGATGTTTGTGATGTCCTGATGGCTTTGATATCAATGAAACTTTGCACACATCTTTATATATATGTCCCTTCCCTCCCACACCGCACTTTGACCCATCTTTCATCACGAGGTGCAAAACGGCGTGATATTCAAAAAGCGCCGAATTTGTAAAATGGTCTCAGGTAAAAACTGTTTTACATGAAACGGTAGTTCGGTAAATTTATTTATAAGTGTATAAACTTACTCTTGTCTGCACGAACCGTCTGTATTTCTCTCTTATTTATTTCTAGTATAGATAAAATTATACAACTTGCTAAACTTTGCGTAAAAACGAGGCTATATTCACGATATTCTAAGAGCTATTGTGAAGGTGTTTCATCAAATTTGCTTTTTGGGCTGAATAGAGACGTAGCTAGACGCCGCTAGACAATACTTATGAAAAAAAAATGAAGAAAATAAGCTGTTGACTTCACATTCAGTTTTTACCTTTTGCATGAATCTTAAGAAAAATCGAGGCTTAAAGGGGCCTCTTAAGGCCAATAACAGGGGCTCTACCGCGTAATTCTCATTTGTATCAACTTCAAGCAAATGCATGCGAAATTCAACGCGTGCAAAAGAGATGGCATGTTAGGCGGGCGTCGTCGCACGCACGTCAAATTTCAATCTCAAGTTGATGTTGATGAAAATGAGAATTACGCGGTAGACCCGCTGGTTTCAATTTTAGTTATGGTTATTATTATTTTAGTTATTTGGTATAGATTACATATTTTACATCAACTCACTCTCTTGAATAGCAACATGATGTTGCTGCTGCGGTTCTGTCTGGTCCGAGGCGAGAATTTGTATGTGTGGCGGCATGCCTACGTCATTATTGCCACTCACACCAGTAGCTACCACTGTTATGTTGCCATCTGTAAGTGAAAATATGAAGTTGTGATTTTTTTGAGTTAACACTTAACAGCATGATTGTTGGTTAATAAACAATGAGTTTAGGCCACAATGCTCATTTGCGCCTGTGTAAAATATGAGATATTGTACAACCCTCTAGTGGTTTACGACAGGAATCAGAATTTCCAATACAAAATATTTCACACAGTAGCTAATGAGTATAGAGACTATCTCATCCCATTGTGGCCTACTGGTGTATACATGTGAAGCTGCTGGGTTGCTATGTAAACTTTTTTACCGCTTTTTACGGTCGGAACCCTAAAAGGTACAAAAGGAACCTTTATGGTGAGACTCTTGTTGTCCGTCCGTATGTCACCATTAAAGATAAAGACTTGAAATTTGGCACAAATATAACATTCATTTGCCCAGATATCACTGTGCAATAAAAAACAAAAAATTTGGAATTGTTCAAAATATTATCCTGAAAATACATGTGTATCAAATTGTAGATATTAAAAAGCTGATTGTAAAAATATATACTTTTGCGTATATTTACTGGCACTAGTTTCGAGAAATCTTTATGTATTTCCCCCCTTATCTCCGAAACGAGAGGACCAAAAGAAAAAAAATTCGATTATAGATCATAGCTGGCCAATTACAGGAATCTATAGTAATTTAAAAAAGTTGAGGAGAAATGAGAAATATAAAAAAGAATATAATTTTTTTTGTTTCTTAAAACTGCAATATATAGGTATCGAATTGTAGGTATTAAAGGGCTGATTGTAAAAATATTTAGTTAAAAGAGAAATCCTCGAAAAACCACAAAAATGAATGAACCCCCTTAATCTCCAAAAATGGTAGACAGAAAAATATGAAAAAAATCATGGTAATGTGTTTATGTATAGATTACAGGAAAAATATAGTGGTTGAGAAATACAAGAAAAAAAAATTACACAATTAAATTAATCATCCACAATATTAACTTGGCCAGTTTTTTTGACCCTGATCAAAGCCACTTCTCTGTTGCATCTAGAGGTTTCTTGAGAATGGTTCAGGATATCATAGAATATACTGTATATGCTTTTAGCATGCTAATAACTAAAGACAGCTAGGATCTGCCCAATTAGGTGAAAAGTCAGAGAAAAGCGGCCAAAGTTGCCTTCAGCATAAGTGGAGCGGTCCACAAGGATAAGTTTAATAACAGTACAATGTTGTCTTATCAGTTTTTACCTGTATCTTGTGCATGTATCCTCTTATGAGCATTGAGTAGCGTCAAATGCCCAAACATAAGCCCACACACATCACATTTGAAGCTGATGTTAGATATTGTATTCTGTATGCCGTTTGGAGCAATCTGCATTTGGTTGACCAGGGCATAGTTGTAGGAGAATGGCTGTGCTATGTAGCATGTCTTGTCATCTCCTGTAGTCAGTTGAGCAATGTTTACGCTGCCCGGGACTGCTGTTCCACCAGTGGTATTGGTGCCTATCTTTCCAATCATGTTCACATTGGTAGTGGTGTAACAAAATGTTGGAAATTCCTATAAAATAAATAAATTGTCATTAAGGCACAAAAACAAAAGTAAAAGCTTATTTTCTGATAAAAATTTTTGTATAAATAGTCATAATACATACCTGTTGTTGTTGCTGGCTTTGTTGTGGTTGCTGAGGGTTTTTCTGCTGAACATTTTCAATGTTCTTCCCTTGTGACTTCTGAGGATGCTCCTGGTACTGCAGGGTCGGCACGGCTCCGGCTTGGACTGCATTTGTTGTAAACATGGTGGACAAACCTTCGTACACCACTCCCCTATCGCGTGCACTTCATCATCAGCTCTACACAAGATAGTATCTGCAGGCAAGACCACAAACTCTTACATTTTCACAGTAAACCAAAAAGCGCGGTTACATGGCCAGAACGAGACTTCCAAAACATCAAGTGTGAAGGCAACAGGGAATATTTTCTTATCAGTCTGCTCTATTCGTAAAAAGATAACTGGATATGAAAGCAGTGTCTCCGTCAATAGCATATATGTATGTAAGAAAAGGATGACGGACTATCTATAAACCGCTCCACAACTAATCAAGGGGACGCCATTGTGTTCCGATGGCACAGGCAGGACGCCAAGTTCACGAAATGTTAAATAATGGTGGAAGTAAGACTAAATCCAACACATGTCGTAAATGTTACAAACCTTTTTGATATTGCAAAATTGAAAATCAAGAGATATTGTTTAATATATCAAATTAGTGGTTAAAAATCACAAAGACAACTTATTTCTGTCTCACTTTTCATTTCTATTCTCCATCTCACAGAAAAAACGAAATGGCGATAATTCAAGAGAAAATGGCGGCTGCATTTTTAAAAAGCTGCGTTCAATTTAAATAAATGCATTTCCATACTTTGTTTGGAGTTGAAATCCATTCATGATCAGATATACGAATCTGACAAACCTTGATTTCGTTCAGTTTGATTGTCAGACGTCACCAACGAAGGTTGGTTATGAAAACACAATTTTCCACCAAAAACACTCACGATTCGAAGTGATCATGTAAACCATGGCCGAATAAAACATGGTCTGTTCCTTTGGTTTCCATTCCAAAACATAAGCTTGCTACAATTTGAACCCTGACAACAGGATAGCATATAACATTTTGTATGAGTGCGAATGAATGACACGAGAGCTCGTACGGCGACACTGATATTTTTAAATATTTGGAACGCACCAGCCCCTGGTGACGTCATCTTACGTGCTTGCCATTTTATGTCATTATTTCATGATAAGGAAAATAGTTTTAAGTTATTTTGTTTACAAAAAGGTTTATACTATTCATAACATTGATGAGTATTTTTGTTGTTGAAATTAAACTTAAACAAATTTAATTTTGATTTTTTGCTTATATTTATGATCAGATTTGCAGAAGTTGTGTGAAACGTTTGGGTAAAAATAAGCGTATAATACTGGCAATATCTAATGGCGTTTTTTCCATTTGTTATCATCCTTGTTGCACGAGAGTGAATTTAATAGTTTGTTTTCACTCTACACAGAGATTCCCAAAGGTTGAAGCGCGTTTCCCAGTTGCAGATGAGCTGATTATTAAATGATAAATTGATAATCTCATCAAGCAATAATGGGCGGTTGTGCGATCCGTAATTGTAAAAATCGCTCTGAAAAAGGCGGAATAATTAGACTTTTTAATTTTCCCAAAAATGAATTGATGGCTCAAGAGTGGCTTTGCTATTGTGGCCCAAAACCCAGCATCAGAAATTGTAAGTCCTACTTACCCCATTTATCCAATATAATTGTATATATACTTACATCGTTTCCTATAAAACGTCTACAAGGATTTTTACAATATTTACTGTACATAGAAGGTATTTCGGGGCGCGAAAAATCAATGTGTTATGTATCTAGATCTCATATTTGTGAAAAAATGTTCTATTTTGCGAGTTTCCACGAGCAAATCGGCTGTAATTGTACAAGATTGAAAGGATGATGCAACTCTTCCCTTGGCGTTAGGTCCAAAATTTGAAAACCTTTTATCCACGAATGAAACCTATGCCAATCCATAGATCTTATCAGCAGCAGCAACTTTTAGCACGACACCAAAAAAATCTAAGAAGGGAAAACAGATATGGTGATAAGAATGTAAAAAAATATAATTTGTTTTTTTCTTATTCATGATATTTCATGCCTGCGTTTCTATTTATTATGCGTTTAATCGCTCCTTTCGAGTTGCAACTATTTTTTTTAACCGAGACGTAAGATTGGCATACGGTATCACATTTTTTTTACGCATTAATAAATAATGGTTTCTTTCCAACATTATTTTTCGACATGTAAAATATTTTTTTTTTGGTCGACTTCACTTTCTGGATATCCTTCGAAAAAATTACATGAATGATTAAAATTTTTTGGGGATGATTTCTAGGCAAAAGACCAGATAAAATAATAATAAAAAATTCCTCATGAATTTATCAATTCCGTGCTCTCTCACGTTCATGTATTTTTTTTTTGCTGCATTTTTTTTCGTAGTAATTATTTTGGTCTATGTGGGGTATTTATTCTAAGAAAAGTAAGTTATAGTGACAAATTTTATGTAATATTTATATGAAGCTCTAAGATCACGTTAAATTTCGTTACGTGCAGAAGTTAGTGTGGTGTTTTCCATACGCTTTATTTATTACTTTGAATGGCGAATTTTCACTAGTATTTTCTTTCACAGCGAGAGTGTGTTCAATTCATTTTGCGACTTCTGACTACATAAAGCCATTAAGGGACATTTTATTGAATACTTCCCACTTTAGCCGCCACACCCATCCCTCTGCAGCTGAAAAGTTAAAATTCACATGCATTCCTAGTAATTTATTTCTAAGGACATAAAAATTTCCACGATTCCCGACTTTTAAAGTTTGAGAACCGTCGATAGCGTGATGACGTACTCAAGTTCCCCCATTTTGGAACACAAAACCTCCACACATCACCAAGGAACATACCTTGTTTTATTATACCATGATGTAAACGAACACGTCCACCACGCTTAGCTTACGTTGGAAGGTTGGTTACGTAAACAAACCGAACATTTTTATAATATCGGAAAATACAAAGACTTCCAGTTATTTGAGCTTCCAGCTGAAAAAAATATTATTAGCTGCCGTTCCCTTAGTTCCATACTGCTTCGATGTTTTCATTCCTTTTCTCGTTTCGCGCGCTTTTTGACAGATGACAAAAACCCACACCAACCACAAACAAAAATTTTGAATTGTTAAAAATACTTCCAAAACAAATGAGAAAAATAAAAAATATCCTAAAAATACAATATGCATTTGTAGATATTGAAAAGCTGATCGTAAAAACATATACTTTTACTATATTTACTGGCACTGGTTTCGAGAAATCTTTAAAAAATCACAAAAATATGGTATGTCCCCCCCCCCCTCTTATCTCCGAAACAGTTAGACTGAAAAATATGAAAAAATGTCGATTATAGATATAACTGGCCAATTAAAGGAAAATTATAGCGAATTAAAAAAAGCTGAGGATAAATGAAAAATATAAAAAAATTAAAAAGTATTTTATAAAAATACAATATGGGTATCAAATTGTAGGTATTAAAGAGCTGATTGTAAAAATATATTGTTTGGCTATATTGAATTGCAAATAATTCGAGAAATCTTTGAAAAACCATAAAAAATATGTTTTAAAGCCGGTCACGGTCACCCCCATATTTCTCCAAAACTGAGACCTGGATAGCTCAGTTGGTAGAGCAATCGCCCGGTAAGCGAGAGGTCCCGGGTTCGAATCCCGGTTCAGAGCTCCTTTCTGCGTTTTTATACTGCAATGAGATAGTAACTTTTTATCTTTTTAATTTATTTTATTGATTAGAAACAAACAGTTTTCTTAACACATAATACAAATAACAATAAATTAATTTTGAAACCAAACAAGTTTCACATAAATCTTGCAAGTAAATAAATTTATGTGCACGGCATTATAACAACGCAACATGTACTTACGTTATAAGTTACTCAGTAAAGTTACACAAAACAAAGCAAATTGAAGAGGGAAAAAAAATATATAAATTACCAAATTAATAAAGCAAATTGAAGAGAGAAAATATATATAAATATATAAGTAATGTCAATTTATATTTTCTTGCGATGGATAAATCGCCAAGTGCTCAAACATAGTAGTTCTATCATAGTTTCAATTGGGTTAATTAATCAATCAATATGGGATTTTTAGGATGACAATTTTGTGTTACATTTAAAGTCTCAAACCTTAACAGTTCTGGGTATAAAAGTATTAAATAAAAATAAGTAATAAAAAATTATAAAAAAACCCGACTACCATAATTTCAAAATTAACTTAGTAACGACACCCAGTGCAGTTGGGGGAGATACAAAACAACACGTATCCAATGTAGAGTCAGAGAATATAAAGTATTGGTAGAGTTGTCCCCCGACTGCACTAGGTGTCGTTACTAAGTTTATTTTGAAATTATGGCAGTCGTGTTTTTTAATATTTTTTATTATTTATTACACTTTAGGTACGGAATCCTAGAAGTGAAGGAAATTTAAATACTATATCCATTCTAGTCTTTTATTAACTTATTAGTTATTTATTACTTACATTTATGCATGTAGTACTTACCAACAAAATAACATAAATGATCACCTTTGGTTGATATAGCCAAATTCATACTGGAGGCTTTGTAAGTGATATAGTGATAAGTTGATATAGCCAAATTCATACTGGAGGCTTTGTAACTAATAAGATTCAATGACCCCTTCCTACACAAATTTACTCGGGGGTTGTTCTTAAACAGGAGGAGTTACACAAAATTAAATAATATTTTTCGTGTTTTGCAAAAAGTGTTAAAAGGTTCAAAAGGGTAATTGAACTTTGGTCCTGGCGACTTACCGAGTCTCTAGTATAAATTTGGCTACATAAACCAAAGTTAGTACGAAATCTCCGGTAATATACAATCTCCAAGTTTACAAACTTGAAACTTCGCAAGTAAGTTCCACAATATAGGCATTCGCTAAGAAGATAGATAGATAAAAACTTTATTCAATGCCACTTACAAAAAAAAAAAACAAAAAGAGCTTAAAATATAACAAAAACATTAGAATCCTTAGAATAACAATCTTTGACACAGAGGCTGAAAGGGCGCTGGCTCAGCATACGCCACAGAATAGGATTTTTCCTCGAATTTTCCTTCGAATCTTTTGATCGAAAATTCACTGGTAACGCAGCACAGGCGGAAAAAAGCGACAATTTACAAAAAAAAAATTCACTAATCACTACGTATGTTAAAACTAACATAACAATAAATATATATTTTTTTTGTGAAGGATTAATTTCAAACGCATATTCCGTTTCTGAGCAAATTTTGTGTAACGAATGAAATTAGGTAGTTACAGTTGTATGTTTTTGGAATGTAAAATATTTGATCATTTATAAACAAACGATCGTTGATGAAGATATGAATAATTACATATATTTTTCTCAGAATTTTCTAGATTGGGTAAAAAGCTAAGTATACGCAATCCACGATTGTTCTACCCTTAAGGCGATTAGTGTCGCCAAATTAGCAGCTCGATGTGTGTCGGTACGAAACGATATTGAAATAACATCATATCAGCGCGCATTGCATAGTGGCTGTTACGAAGCGACGCTCACTGCGTCCTTGATAGGGCGAAATAGGAGAAAATACCTAATACTTTTCACATGGACGTGATTGTTCGATTGAATAATCGTATGTTATGTTTATAGCTATCAAGTTCACCTATTAATCAAAGCATAAATAAACTAAATCGACCAAGCCGCTTAGGGGCAGTAGGGAATTCAAACCAAAAACACCGTTCAGTTGAATTTTTTTTTTCATATAAAACTTTTGGTGGTAAAACATTCAGGACCTTCTTTATATTGAGATCAGTTATAACGCAAAGTTTCATAATCTAATTTAAAGTATTTATTGAAAACTATCGGTTTATTTTGTGTATTGGAGGCAACTTTGCAATTTTTTCTATAGATTTTTATTTATGGATTCACAGTTTCGCCACATAACTTTACTGTATATTTGTTTCAGAGTGATTGGTGCAGTATTGTTGATGTAATATTGGGTCATGCGAAGCAATGTGAGGTATTATGGACTACAAACTGCTAGTTGTTACATATAAACTCTATTTATTTATTCTTACTAATGAAATAGTCATTTATTACGTAAGGATCTTTATCACTGTTCTTTTCAATATCGTTAATTATAAATGATACTCTGTTACACCAGTTTTGAATAGTAGCAGCTTTGATATTCTCTAGAAGATTATGGCTAGGACACCAAATGTTCGGAATGTCCCCTTTTTCCAAACAACTTCTCAGTTTATTTAGCATGTGGAGAACTAAGAATGAAAGTGAGTTCTTCTTCCAAAACAAGTCATCTTTTTGGCTTTCGGCTTCCCATAAAAACAATGTTTTTATATAGTAGCTCGCCAATCCATCAAAAGCTTGAATGTCTCGAAAGAGTTTCAGTAATTTAATGGCACTCTTCATATTGTTTTTATTTGTAATATAACTTCTTTCTTGAAACGGGAACGTAAGACGCCAACTATAGCAATTATCAGTCGGTTTAGGCACCACAAAATACTGCATAATTTTAGTACGCTCCACCTTTTCCAAAACGACTGATGCATTTTTTGGTTTTTTCTTCTGTAGATCGAAGGCGAAAGTTGGAACTAAATCCACATCAATTTGTTGAGGAATGTTCGGCCCCTGAATAAAAATGGTGTTTGCGGGACCGGACAACCTCGTGTAAAGGTAAAACAGCTCATTTTTCACCTTCAGTACTTTCCTACCATTTTCAGTGGACAGAGTATTTAACGCCGCGTCCAAAACGCTTTGCATCCATGATCGGAACCTTGTTACCGATAAACGGTAGGAAGGGTCGCACCAAGTTTTTGTTTCTTTAAATTTCTCCGCCGTTACAGGCGTAATAGAGAGTCTGCGAAATTCTGAAGGCATAATAATATTTGTATACCCATTAGGTACTGTTTCTGCATCAAGAACGATTTTCTCATAGTTGATAGGTAGTTTTAAAACAACGTTAATGTCATACTCTGTGGGATATCCGACGCGCAGTCCATCGAAGTAACTGCCCATATATTCAAGTCTTGGTTTCAAACAATTAAATAAGGAACTGGTTACTTTCATTAACTTGATGATCTCGTCGAGTACAGAGTAGAGTACTTTGTTATTATCAATTCGATCGTTTCTCTTTATTTTGACATAGCCTCTGTTTAGTTCCTGGAAGGCATCTTCCAAGTTCTTCACCCTTTTGTTCTTCTGTCGACGTTTTCTGTCCATTTTCTGAAAAAAAAGATACATTTAAATAATAACCCACGGTAGTTTTATTATTGGAAAAATTACATTTAAATTATATGATAACCTGTTGTGGCATTATTTTTGATGGTAAATTGGATTGTTATTTTATGTATCCATTAAACTGTGAGCGCCACGAGGAGAGATACAGGTGTACATAACAAGCCCCTCCCTTTTACCTCCAAAGTTTAACGAAACTCGAGGGTTTCCTGGGACAACTAGCAATCAACATAACATAAGTACTCTTTATTGTGCACCAAAATAAAATAAATTATAAAAAAATTAATAGACAGGGTACAATATAGGCGGTCTTATCGCTTAAGCGATTTCTTCCAGACAACCTCTGGGTGGAAGATAATTGAAAATAGAGGATAAGGCGTAGGTGGTGTAAATAAAATATATATGTAACAGCCGTCCCTTCTTTATTAACGTATTGATTATGCGCCCACGGTTAGCTTAAATTTAACTTTTACGGATACGGCACGTCTTTTTATAACAAGTTTATTGCGGCCCGTATGTCAGTACCCGACTCGGTTGTCATCTAGACCAGGGGTCGGCAACCTTATGCTATAGCCGGGCCACATATGTTGCCAGAGTATCAGTGCGGGCCGCACTTATATTTATATGTTCGGGCATGTATTTTTAATATTTGAAATAAAACGCATATATATTCATACAATTATGTCTTTTTTAATTGAACTACTATACTAACATAAAAGTAAGAACTAGTGAGATTTTTGAGGCTGCATTTGACTTGCAAGTTTTTTAACGTCTGCTTTCATTTTAGTAGTAGACACGCGCAGTATCGCGTCTAAATGTTCATCCGTTAACCGCGAACAATTCTTATTTTTGCGGTAGTTGAGAATTGAAAAAGTCTGCTCACACAAATATGTACTACCAAACATAGTTATTATCTGCTGAGCAAACTTTTTCAATTCTTTGAAGTTTTCAGAACTCAAACCTCCGTAGAACTGTATCAAGTCAGTGCTTTCCTTAAATGCCGTTTTAAGTGTGCTATTACTTTGCAAATCTACTATGTTCATTTGCAAATTGCTTGGTACCTCACTAATATCAATTGCAAAAGGGTTTTGGAATATTTCCATGTTAAGGGAGCTCTTTTTAAAGTCGGTGAATCGATTTACAAACTCAGTTTGTAGTTGTGTTAACACGTTTCTCATTGTAATATTTTGCCACACAAAATTATCTCCAGCTTCTTCCACGGCTTTCTTGCAATTAGGAAAATGGTCAAGCTTTTTTTCATCAATATGCTTGATAAACAGTTTCAGTTTCATTTCAAATGACTTTACATCTGTATACATATCGCAAATCAATTTATTTTTTCCCTGCAAGCGTTTGTTGAGCTGATTCAGTTCCTTAGTCAAATCAGTCAAAAAACCAAGATCGATAATCCACTGTTTGTTAGTAAGCTCTTCTACTGGCTTTCCTTTCATCTCCATGAAGTTGCCAATTTCTTTCCTCAAATCAAAAAACCGTTCCAAAACGGCACCTCGACTGAGCCACCTCACTTCACAGTAGTAAACCACGTCACCATGTTCAGCTTCCAGATCTTCCAAAAACTTTTGGAACTGACGGTGTGTGAGCCCATTTCTTCTTATAAAATTAACAGTGGATGTTACAGTATCCATTATTTCTTTCCAGGATATAACTTTGGAGCACAATGCCTCTTGATGGACAATACAGTGAAAAATCAATGGCACAGTAGATCCAGAATCTTTCACTTTGCTGATGATTCTCCCAACAACACCTTTGTTTTGACCGCTCATGTTCTTGCCTCCATCGGTAGTGACACTTGTTAACTTTTCCCAGCTTAATTGCAATGAATCCAGAGCTTGTTCCACATGGTGAAATAAATCTTCTCCCGTAGTTGTACCTTTCAAACTGCAAATTTTCACAAGCTCTTCGTAAACAGTAAAGTTTTCGTCAATGCCGCGTACAAATATGATTAGCTGTGCTGTATCCGACACGTCCGTACTTTCATCCATCGCTAAAGAGAAGCAGTCGAAAGACTGCGCCTTATCCCTGAGTTGTTCACACAAATTAGCACCCAAGTCTTCAGTACGTCGGGTGCAAGTTCTTGCAGAGAGACTAAGACTTTCAAACATTTTTTTCTGCTCTGGGCATATTTCTTCTGCGATAGCTAAGACACACTCTTTTACTAATTCACTATCGGTAAACGGACGTCCACTTTTTGCAAGAATCTCTGCTACCCTGTAACTGGCCCGAACATTCGATTCGCTGTTGTCTGCCACAACCTTAAATATGTTTTGTTGATTTTGTAATGACGATTTCAAAGTGGAAATTTTCCTTTTCCGTATTTCTCCTTCAAGACAGTCAAATTTAGCTTTGTGCTCAGTGTCGTAATGTCGCTTCAGGTTATATTCCTTTACTACAGAAATACTCTTTTGACAAATCAAGCATAACGGTTTTCCTTTAAACTCGATAAAAAAGTATAATTCTGTCCATAATTCGTTAAAAACTCTTTTTTCTTCTTCTATCTTCCTTTTTCTTGAAGCCATGTTTATATAATTATTCTGTAACAATAATGAAAAAAATTAAATTCGTTGTAAAATTATATGTTCCAGTTAGCACCTACAAATTCAACTCCACATTCAAATAATAATTAAAACATGACACACTCGTAACTAACTTCATGTCATGTAACTACTATCCCCGTCCTTATAACATTTACCCATCAATCTGAAGGTTCACATTAACAAGCAGTAAATAAAATAAAACAAAATGCTCGCGAGTGCATACAACTTACATCATACGTCGTGCGTGAGAAGCTATCAGCGAAGGGAAGAAAGGTGAAACGAAACGCGTAGCTAGCAACCAGATGAGACGTGAGTTTCCGGCGAATTTCCACAACCGAATGTGGCGAGAGCCTCGCGCGGCTGTGATTTTAACTAAAACCGGTCGCTTTGAATTTTTTCGCCGCCGCACACCTGCGTCTAATCAAAGACCGCCTATTGTCTCAAAGGAGCCGCCCGCCGCAGCACGTGCGGCGGATAAACGCAAAAGAAATTGCCAAGAATTGAATAAGTACAGCAAATATTTATTTTCGGTAGAAACAATACATAACATCACAGTCTTGATAAACAGTTCTTAAGAAATGAAATAGAGGTACATTTTTATCACCCCGCGTGGGAGCGAGCTTTCAAGAATACTCTCATGGCCCAGCAGCATGGCCGTATAAATTCTAGTGAATTTATATGGCCTTTTGCTTCGGTATTTTTTTCTTACGGACCTCAGGCTTGCGGGCCGCACCGAGACAGTCTACGGGCCGCATGCGGCCCGCGGGCCGCCGGTTGCCGACCCCTGATCTAGACCATTGTTTCTTAACCTTTTTTGTCCACGGACCCCTTAGGAAATCAAGCACAGTTTTAAGGGCCCCCTTAAGCAGCAATAAATTTCCATTTATTTTAGTTCTACAAATTACAAAAACAAATATACTTTTTTATATAAAATACGTTAATGAGAAGGTTGGTGCTGCTTTTGGGTTTATATTACTACTGAGTTGTAGTCTCAAATCGGATTCCACTTTTATCTATTTCTGTATTTGTTTTTAGTATACACAAGAGCAGAGAATGCCTTTTCACAGAGGTATGTTGTTGAGAAAAGCAGTAAGCAGTAGCATTTACGAGACTTTTGGTGGCATTTATTTATGATTGTGAAATGGTCCATAGATTAGGCTGATCGATAGATAGGCCGATTAAGATCTAGACCGAAGGAATCACGCCCAAATGGCCCAGTCAAATAACCTATATAAATAATCGCCCAAATAACCTCTCTACTAAATCTTTTTTTTTTGTGGTCAACTCGACTGCACACACAAAGCGTCTACACTCAGTCTAAAAAAGGATTGAATCCTTGGATCCAAATACTTGAATAGTTCGAATAAAACTATAAAATAAAGCCAAAAACAATCTCGTTAGGTGAAACGAACATGATATGATTTTACAAGGCGTTAAGGTGAAGTTGCGGAAGTCGAAAACTGGTGATAGAAATATTAGTAATCAACCATACGAGCAACGTTCCGTAAAAAAAAAAAAAAAGAAATAGAAAAAAATATAATCTATTGTTGCACACATTTAGGTTGGGCAGATCAGTAGGGCTGCCATCATCTAAATTGCCGACAGAGGACAAAAACTTCAAAAACCCCGGACATTAAGGTAAAATTGCGGTTTTTCCCCGGACACGCCTAAAACAAATATTCTTAAAAAAAAGAAGTTTTTATTTAACATTTTATTCATCAAATATTTTTCATTCAACATTAATAATTATTCATTAAACAATAAATATGTTATATTGCCGCGCTGGAGTTGGCTTCGATGCGGTTTACGAACGAATGCTTTGCTTAGATTTGTTTTTATTTATTGATTATCCTTCAATTAATTGTGGTTACGCCTGACACATATAGTGTCCGGGTTTTACCCGGATCTTTTTCCAAATCCTCCCCGGACGCCCTCCAAACTAGGACAAATCCGGGGAAACCCGGACGGATGGCAGCCCTAGGCAGATGTAACTTTTCCATAGCAAAAGTTTTTCGTATGGACGTGTATTATCGCCAGTTTCTGACTTCCGCAACTTCATTTTAACACGCAGTATATATTCTAGTTACTATGTGATTATATTAGGTATAATATAAAACTATACGACATTTTTTTCTATTACATTTTTTGGTTTAGGATAATAATAAGCCATATGCTTGACACATAGTGATATTGGTGATTAATAAATGACTGTTAGGTTAAATAACTATTAGTCAATATTTTCGTGGTGTCAATTTTTATAATATATTTTAATTGTTGAAATTTTGTTTTATTTTAAAGCCATGTCGGCATTTGTTTTAAAAATTTTAAGTTTCTTAAATTTTCTTAAGATTTTTTGTGTTGACTGTACATAACTACATAAAATTTTCACTGTCGGTCGAGTTGACCACAAAAACAATAGATTTAATCGAAAGGAGGCTACTCGGGTATTTGAGCGAGTTCCCCTCGGTCGAGATGACAACTAAGTCGAGCACCCAAACAAAACTTAAGAAAACAAATGTTATAAATTTTAGGGTTACCAGATCCGGTAACGTGAATTCCTGACAAAATACCTGATAATTCAATAATTTTCCTGACATTTTTCGTAAAGGTTTCATGTGAATGAGCAGGCAGCGCGATTTTCAACAGTTTTCGTTACAAATATATTAAAACTCAAAAAATATAATGACTTTAAGCAATTATTCACCAGTTTTAAAAATTCCTGACAAATCCCATTTTTCCTGATTTCCTGACAGAGGGCCAAAATTCCTGACATATCAGGAAAATTCCTGTCATCTGGTAACCCTAGCTATGACTGTAAAATATTTCGTCAAGTAAACTTACCAAATTCAAACTGTAAATTCGTTATCGTATTCCTAAAATCCTGCACGGTTATTTCTGTTCTGGTTAGAGCAATGATAGATAAATAAATTAATGGGCACTACTAATAACTGATAAGACAAAAAACGTCTAAACTGTTTGACTGTCGGTCAGATATGTATGACCTGTGCGACTGTTTTGAAATTGAATGAATACATGGTACTTCCCCGCCACCAATTAATAAAACTACAATGAAACACCATCGAACAATTCACAACAAACAGTAGTCGGCGCGGGGAATTCCCTTCCACTTCCAACTGCCTGGCTAAACCATCAGAGGTCAGTGGAGTACGGGGAATTATACCAACTTTACTTGTTTATAAATAGCCATTTAAGTGGCTCGCGAAACTTGTTCTTCAACAACAATATGAGAAGTATTGGATACTAGACTTTTGCCCACGGCTGCGCCCGCGCTGCTGGTGCTCTGACCAAGGAAACCTACGAAATAAACGTGCGAGTGCCAGAGTAGAATTAAATAGCACCAACCTACTATACTTTTGGGTGTCGTATAAGGCGACTAATGCCTGAGGCAGAACACCTGAGGGCCTATTATGTATCTTTAGTTGCCATCTGGACTGCGTGCCTTTCATCAAAAACATAGATATACTATCGAATTCCGATTGTCTAAGGATATGTTCGCACTTAAAGTGACAACATAGTTCGTAAATAGTTCAATACCCACTAATAGCAATTTTGAAAGTTCCGTTTTTAGCTATGTTTTTGATGATAGGCACCTTGTCCAGTTGGCAACTAAAGATACAGAATATAAGGGCTGGTCTTTCCTTCCGTCATCCATACCCTTGTCTACTCGTAGCGTAGTAGCGGTCCTCCGTTCCAGTAGGTCAAGGAGGGAGAGGACGAGTGTGTGCACCTGCGTTTGCGCGCATGCTTGTGCACGCGCACGATTAGTAATCGCGGATTGAATAGACTTATCCACTCTAACTTATATGTTTATGGGTAAGAGTTTGTAGTATTTTTACATGAATAAAAGTTTTTAAATCATCGAAAAATACCAAGTACTTACAGAGATATTAACAATACAAGTTTGAAGTAAAATTAATGTACTGCTAAAAGCCCGCCGAAATGAGCGCGTTGCCCACTTGACCGATTTGACGTCACAAGACTCTACCGTGTGCGGACGCTCTACAGATTTTACGCTTTGTTTCTCTTTTTTAGGAGTTTAAATCAAAGGGTTTACAAAGAGGACTTTTTGAGAAAGCCATTTAATAATCTGGCAATAATTACATGCGTAAACATTTAAAAAACCGCCCTAGTTCGATTCAGACTCGCGTACCTAGGGTTCCGTATTGTGGATGATAAAATTAATTTTGTAATTTTTTTCGTGAATTTCTCAACTGCTTTATTTTTTCTGAAATTTTTTTATAGGCACTAATTGACTTAGGGTTGTTCTTATATAATTAGTATAGGGCACAAATAAGTTTTCGTATTTTGCCAAAAGGGTCATTGAACTTTGGTCCTGAGTTCTGACTACTTACTGATTCTCCAGTGTGAATTTGGCAATTATTTTATTTCTATAGGATTCTTTATTGTGAATGAATAACAAACTTAAACAACCTGCATCACAAAATCGTTTCTCAGGTGTTTATGGAATCTAACTGCCAAAATCCAAGTTTGTAGGCTCTATAGTTACGGAGTCTCCATAATGGGTTTTCGCATTTATTGTTTAGATAATTTACCTATATTATTAAATTACCTATTATGTAAATTATGTGGCGAACAAATAATAATTATCAATAACCACTAATTAGATAACTAATTAGCCGTGACCACGACTATGTTAGCATTCAGTTAAACGCATTCAGGTAGGATCAAATTCGGATGATTTTGCAGGGCTCAAAGTGTATCTGTCAAATGAGATTATGTCGTTTCTTCCTGTGTTTTATTCATGAACCACGACATTACTTCGTCCTACCTGTTTTACTGGACTTCCATAGATTCCTCAACAGTGTCACTGATAGCTGTAGCTTGGTCCACATTATTATTGCCACTACCATCACTCAGGTCTACTTTTGGTTCATCTGACGCGCTCCAACAATTCTTAAACTTTTCAACCGCTTCCTGTAAACTCTCGAAGTTTGGCACTTCTATGTCGTCCTCAGGCTGCTGAACTTGGTAATTCAATTCTAAACCTAAAACATACAAAAAAACATTTACTGTCAAATAATAAATAAATAATAGGACCACCAAGAGTGGCGAAATATTGGAGCAGCCTATGTCCAGCAGTGCACGAACACAAGCTGATGGATGGATATATAAAATGCTTAATAAAATAACAATTATGACAAGAAAGTTACGTGAAATATATTTAAGGCCCTATCCTGAGCCATCAGGCTCAATTATATAAGGGTCCACAAATCGATGGATGAACTCGGGCTGGAAGGGTTGGCAATTAGTTGTATCGCTCAGTGCAACACACTTTGCCTTACTGAGAGAGATAAGTTGTAGGTTTTGCCTTAATTGCCCTTAAGTTAGTACTTCCGTTCCTATTCAATGATATCTATGTATTTGGAAATTTTATTGCTTTAATCATTAAGTAGACAATGTTAACGAGAATTGCTTGTTGTTAAATTTGTGTCTATAATATTAGACTTTATCACTGAATAGTGACACTCAAAATAGTGCGTTTTAGTCCCATTGGAACAAGTTTTCTGATCTTTGTATTTCTTGTCTTCTAAAGCATTGTGTTTAAAAAGAATAACACGGAATTTCAGATATATGTAATGTGTCAAACTTATCTAGGCATCAATAAAAATAAGTTAATTTGGAAGAATGGCAGAGGAACTCGTTTTGTAATGCGTAATCTTCTCACTTACAGTCCGTAAGTAGGGCTTTGTCCATTCAAGAGAAGAAAATGGTTATAAGTAAAAACTACAACATTAAAAGAGAAAACCATGATATAAAAATTACTTATTTAAATTAACCTAAAATAATAAAAATATAAAAGATGATAGCCAAAAAGGCAAGTACGCGATCAGCGTATGCTGTACGACAATGAGGTTTGAATAGCGCTGTTTTTGCAACGTACCCCTTTAAACATATGACATAATGTTTTATAAAAATGGTGCACTAAAGGCACCGTGTATTATATAATAATTAATAAAAAATAATCTAAAAAGAGACATGCATAAAGTTTTGTACATAATACTTTGAAATGCAATTTGAAATGAAACTGTGAAATACAAGTCACAGTCCACATTCAGTACACCCGCGTTTCTCCGACGATTATTAAATCCCAACCTGATGGGTGGTGGTGAGCCCTATCACCATCCTTCGGGCATAAATACATGCTTTTTAGGGCATGAAGGATTCCTCACAATGTTTTCCTTCACCATTTAGCATGTGGTAAAAGTATTAGATATAGTATTAGAATACAAATACTACACACATAAATTCTGAAAAACTCATCAGTGCATGCCCAACTGGAGATCAAACCTGGGTCTCAAGATTGGGAGGCCAGCTTTCTACCGCCTGACCTTCCACTGCACCGCTTTGTTAGTGTTTATTATTCGCTATAAGATAAGTATTACCTTTTCCTTCCTTGGGGGTAACATAGGCATGTTCCATATTTATGTATTTTCTAGTTTTACAAAGGTATTTCAAACGATTGCAAGGTGTTTTGTCAAACAATGGGTCAGATTGTGGTGCTAAGTCATCCTCAAAAAATATGAAAGTTCCCACTGGAGATGAATATTTACCTGCAAACATAAAGTAGCAATAGGTAGTTATTTATATGGTACTCTTAAATAAAATAAAAGGGGCTCACGGGTTGACTTTAGCAGGAGGACATCTCTAAGGAGAGGGGAGGTAATGCCTCCCCCATAAAGTTTCACATGTCGCAAATGATTAGTTTTGTTTTTATTTAGGTCTAACATAGTTAGACCCCTGATCCTAAGAATATTGTTTTGAGACATGGTCTAATAGAATTGGTTATCAATATTTATAATATAGGTATGTATTTGTATTTTAATTAACATACTTTATACTCTTATAAGAGCTGACTGAGCCACTAAAAATGATTTCTTTGATCACTAAAACTAAAGCCTTCAGAATCAGCTTTATTATAAATTATAAATATTAAATACCATTTTTATTTGACCATGTCTCTAAAGGATATTCTTAGGATCAGGTATCTATTTATGTTGGACCTTAATAAAAAAATAACAATTAATTTGCGATATGTGAAACTTTATGGGGGGGGGGGGTTACCTCCCCCGATGTTCTTTTGCTAAATATTTACCGGGCTCGCTCATAAACTGCTAATTAAAATAGGTATTTTATTTAGATGACAACAAAGAGGTTATAATAGAGTTGTGCAGATATGGAGACACTGAGGTAAAATAGGCGCGATGCGGGCAGGCCGAGCTGTTAAGTTGCTATACTTATATTTAAAGTTTCTGCCTTCTTTTTCCTACTCTGACCAATAGGAACAAACAACATGATAATTACCAGTAAAGAAGGAATCATCCATTTGTATTACAGGATTTTTACTGTCTAAACCTAGGGCATGAATACTTCGGTATTTTTCTATTTTAACATGTTCATCGAATTCTGCAAATACTAGTATTTCCTCTTCGGAATCTGATGCGTCCATTTCTTAATTAATTAGGTATCTAGCTATATATGCACCAGCTAAAACTTAATTTTGTAATTGACAGTAATTGTAATTAATTTTTCGTTATGTTTTATATTCATTTTTTTTTAAGCTCTAAAATTTTATTTTTCCACTAAGTAGGAAGGCGAAGGGAACTTAGCCCATGGAGCCATGTCTGAGGTTATAGTATTAACTGTTCACTATTTTTTTAATATCCTCTTTTGTTGAGGATCATCTGAAAGGTCTTTCCTGTCCATAGACCAAAGAGTACATTGTATCATAGACTTAGGATTACGCTTTGACAAGCTTGTGAAAGGGATTACGCCCCAGAAGGCCAGTATATCCCTCAGAATATTCTGAGGTATATCCTAAGTCCATGTCAAGATTAATGATAGCCTCATGAAACTGGGTAAGAAGAACACACGAAAAGGCACAGCCTGTACTTTTGCACCATTGAACAACGCTCCGCACTGGTTACGGCGATTTTATCTAAGCGCATTTGACACAACAGATAGCTGTCCATAAATTAAAAATTCATTAATAATTAAGCATATATAATTTTTAATGCGTGCGACAGAGATGGCATTAGAACCCGTCTCGCGACCCTTAATTTATAAACGCGACGCAGCGGACGCAGTGGTCAGCCATGATGTCACAGAAGAAAAAGACGATGTCAAGTCCAAAAATCAATTTGTTTGATTTGCTTACCTAACAGACTTCCCAACGATAGCTGAACGTGGTGGACGTGTTGGTTTTCATGACCACACAAAAATCAGGTTATTCTGTGTCATTACGCGAGTGTATGAAGAAAAAAAAAATAGAAGGCACCACGACGATACGGTGAGGAAATAAATTTTTGTAATTCATTTTTAGTGCTTACTCTTAGAAGTTTAGAACCAGTTACTAAAAACCCTTCGCAAAATGTCTGATTGGGATACGGTAACAATCCTCCGCAAAAAGCCTCCAAAGGCTTCTGCACTGAAGACTGAGCAAGCTGTGAATGCAGCTCGCCGTCAAGGCGTACCAGTCGATACCCAACAAAAATATGGTGCAGGAACCAACAAACAACACGTCACTACTAAAAACACTGCAAAACTAGACAGGGAAACTGAAGAATTGCGCCATGACAAAGTACCTTTAGATTTGGGAAAACTCATCATGCAAGGTAGACAGGCCAAAGGGATGAGTCAGAAAGATTTGGCTACAAAGATATGTGAAAAGCCTCAAATCGTCAATGACTACGAAGCTGGCCGTGGAATACCGAACAATGTTGTTCTTGGAAAAATCGAGAGGGCAATTGGAATAAAACTCCGAGGCAAGGAACGTGGCCAACCACTACAGCCTCCTTGCGGAAAGAAATAGCGGATTCCCTAGGAGGCGAAGACTACTTCCGATTTGTTTTACTACATAATAGGTTTAAAAATTACTATGTTATCATTGTTCTGGTATATTGTTTACATTCAGTAAAGATAATGTTTAGTAAAACAAATGTAAGCAAGCATTTATTCTTTCTGGAAATTTCTCTGATTTGTTACATGCCACAAATTTAAATTTTTGTGAACCACCAGCAATGAAAATAAATAGTTATTTATGAAAATTGTGGATTTAGTTATATTAACTTCTATGTGTGCATAAAGCATAATGTAAACATAACCTGCAAATATATCAATAAGCCACATTGCAAATTTTTTATTGGATGTCATTGAAACTAATTAATTGTATGCAGGTGATAAAAAAGGTTCATCTTAGTTTTGTGCACTTATATTATTAGTTTTGGTGTATCGATTCTACTTCTTAAATTTAACTTGTCTTGTTATTCATCAGAATCAGTTAAAATATTAACCTTGCCGCCAGGTAAAGCCACGAGTAACATGAATGACAAAGCAGAATTAATTAAAAAAAGGTCACATTTAAATCAGTGTTTCTTGAAAATATAAATGCCTTTAAAAGTATACTTTTTGCTTTGATTCCTTTCTCCTAGTAAATGTAAACAGCAATGGTAGCCCAAACTACCTGAATAATAATTAAAAAATTCTCTTTATTCCTAAGAAAGCTGAGGATCTTATTTAGTTTTAGTATACCTATACTTGTATCAATGCTATAGGTATCTATAATATTTAGAGAAGTTAGGAGATAAACATGCTGAAACTCCTTGAACAGGTTGTTTTGTTGGAGATGGGAGTGGAGGGCAAGGTCCTGATTTTTGGTTATATCCAGTGATGCCAATTCACAACATTTCAAACTTTAATTTTAATAGCTAAATTAAAATGAAAGTTGGTAAGAAGCTAAGGGATTTGAATTTTACAATTTCCCAATTGGATTTTTACCTACCTACTACTCAATAGTACGTTAATAGAAGATTGTTACACAAGGGAGGTAAGTCATCAATTACACCCGAGATATTTATGGTTTGAGGGTGTAATTGATCACTTACACTCGAGTGCAATACTAATACTTTATATTCTCTGGCAATACTCTACTTTTCATCACTAATGCGAGATAATAAAAAACAACTTACAAAAAGAACACTTTCCGACAAAGAACTTTTCAGCCCGCCCCTTCATAAAATCGTCATAGGTTCTCAACTCAAATATCTCTCTTTTGAAATCGGAGGTAACAGGTTTGCTACGACTGCCTTTGCCTGTAGTTTTATCGATTCAGGCGTAAAATCAAAATCTTGAATTCACAATTATGTATTTTCAATAAGATTTGCGTGGCGCCAATTTTTTTTTTTTGTGCAATATTCGAAGTGGTTATATTGTCTTTGGCAATATTCTTGCCGGCCTTTGGGATCGTTTTAAAAAGAAAACCAATTTCCTGTGTCACTTCTGACTTACTGTGTGCGTCTTGCCTCAAATATGACATGAGGTCTTGTCCCAAAAACCTACAATTAATAAAATTCTTATTCGTAGCAAAAACAATAAGCGCCCCTACGCACTGTCCGGTTAGCCGCGTTGCGGCTGGCCGTCCGGCTAGCCGTGATCAAAAATATGTACGAAAAAATGGTTTGTATTCGCACTGTGATGCGGCTGCCGCCCAACCGCTCCGGTCGCTCGGAGCGCTGCGGCCCGACTACCGGCTAGCCGGACGGTCGCTATACGCACTACGCGGATGCACGCCGGTTTGCTAGTTTGCGGTCGCTCGCCACTCTCGTCTCGTGCTTGCAAATTAGGATGCACCCAGAACCGTTTTCTGTTTCTTTTTCTTTATATATCGCGTGTTAATAAAATAAATAGCTGCAACTTCTTCAGCGTCCATTTTGAAAATGTTTCGATGGAACCGCAACGTTATCCTATCCGCACTCTCCGGTTGCGCTTACGGCTAGTCGCAGCCCGGTTAACCGCGATTGCAACCGCATCCTGTGGCCAGCCGGACGGCTAGTCGCGACGCGGCTAACCGGACAGTGCGTATGAGGCCTAAAAGGAGCCTCGTTCGATTTTCAAATTATACTTGCCTAAGGTTGTACAGAGCCACAAACTTATCTGTTCCGGCGGCGAAGACAGTCATTTATTGAATATAGAAGCCATTTTAGTTTGGCCCACCGGAACAAAAATAATGGCTCCAGTACCTTTGTCAGTTTGTCAGTAACGTAAACAATTCAGAATCTCAGAATAAGAATTCTGAGGTAAACAATCTTTGATTATATAAAAAAAAAACCGGTCAAGTGTGAGTCCAACTCACGCACGAAGGGTTCCATACCATTATCTATAAAAACGGCAAAAAAAAACATGTCTGTTGTATGGGAGCCCCCTTAAATGTTTATTTTATTCTGTTTTTTAGTATTTGTTGTTTTAGCAGCAAGAGAAATACATCATAAATATTATTAGAGTGCATTACAAACTAGAAAATATCAATCAGAAACAAATCCAGAGACAAGAATTTGAAAAAAATTCCCGGGCCAGGATTCGAACCTGCGACCTCTTGTTATCAAGACAATTGCGCCCCCGAGGTTCCTACCTAGACCGGCGAATTCTTCCATCATACTTGTCCACTGTTATTTTTGCATCTGCTTGATATACTAGCTTGTACTGCACATACAGAACGCTCACGTGGGCGTTATGTAATTTCACGCCTTGTTCTTAAGAAACAGATGGCGCTGTCGTCGCTACAATATTGTTGCTTCAGACAGTTAAGAAATTCACAGTTCTCATTTACTAAGATTATGTTTATTTTGCGAAATTCATCGCTATGAATACATACTCTAAATATCACATCATCTGTGAAAATTTCAACTGTCGAACTATCATGGTTCATGAGATACAGCCTGGTCACAGACGGACAGTGGAGTCTTAGTAATATGGTCCCGTTGGTTACCCTTTGGGTACGGAACCCTAAAAATGGCTAGCTGACCATAGACCATAATAGAAATGTCAGCTTAACGCACATGCATCGCCGCAGCGATGAACTGTGCAGGATGTGTGTTAAACGACCATTTTTACTTGTCAAAATGACAGATTACAAGAGTCACAGAATTAACCGGTGCAGTGGGACAAACTAAGATGGCTTGCATCGATGCTTGCCAAAGTCATGCAAAATGGTCGTTTATTTATAACTTTATGCAACCCGTAGCACACTTCATCGCTGCGGTGACGCGCTTGAGTGAGTTAAACGCGACAATTGACAGCTAGTATTTTAATTTATTGCCAGGCTAAGGTATTGTAGTTCTTCAGCCTCAGATAATTTATCTGAGTCTTCAGCCCATATGCTTAAGTGGCCCCTCCCTTCTCGCTCAGCTGCCATATAAACGCTTTAAGTATTTATGGGGTCCGACTTTGATCACCATGAAACTTTGCATACATCTTGAGATACGTTTCCCTATCCCCGACGCAGTACTCCGACCCATCTCTCATCAAGAAGTGCATCATGGCGAGATTTTGAGGTTTTGAGTTATTACTTATTAAAAGGATATGTTGAAGTAAATTATGAACAGTGATGTAAAATTATGTAGTATTATTATCGCTAAAACTGAAATGAAGCCCAATTCGTCCTTTTGAGTCATTTTGAAAAGTATCTTACATTTTTGAAAACAAAACGAAAATACGCGCTGAGCAAATGGTTTGTGAAGGTAGAGTGGAGACCGCATCAAGTAAGACACATTGGACTTTGTACCTATCTTATTTTCTTCTCTGTAGGGGTTAATGTCGTACTGCAAGTGTATAGCTTGATGTGGTCTCCACTGTACATGTTTTTGTATTAGATAATGTATAAAAGGCAAAACATACGCAGGATACCCGGCCTTAGAGACCGACAAAAGGGTCATGTTCCATTTTGCGTATCAGTTGTATCATTGCGATGGTTTGTGTGCGTTATTTGACAACTACTCTGTAAAATTGTTTGTAATGGCGCCGTTGTAAACTTGTAAACACGATTGTTTGCAATTTATTTTTCTTTTGTATTTTCCTACTAAAAAAGAGTTTGAGATTTTCAACTAGGTATGTCGTTTGCATTTGGTTCAGCTGCCTCAACGCAAGGCACTGGATTTGGGGCTGCCGCTAAACGTAAGTAAATGGCTTCCACTTCGATTCAGTGCAAGATTGGAAATTACCGAATAATAATTAATAATAAATTTTCTATTTTATTTTAGCAAGTTTTTCTTTCGGAAGCACGAATACAGCAACAACCAGTACAGCAGGGTTTAGTGGTTTTGGGACGGCGACCACAGGATCAGGCTTTGGTGCATTCGGCACTACCGCCAGTTCAGGTACTTTTATAACCTCAAAGTATAGTTGAGGCCTATCAAGAAAGCGAGCGAGTGAGGGTGTAGATAAGGGGGCACTATGGTAGGGACTTAAAAAAAAATCAGAAACCTTTTAGTGCAGAAGCGAGCTGGTAGGTTTGGTTAGAGGATTTGGTATGGCGAGTCATGGAACAAAGGTAGGTTTGCCAGCCGGGTTTCCCTGGATTTGTCCTAGTTTAGAGGGAGTCTGGGTGGGGTTTTGCATATTGTCAGGGTTCCAAATTTTGGAAAAGCCCAGAGTTTCTTGTTTGGTTAATTTTTAGCAGTTTTAATTTTGTGTCCAAAATTAAGAGAAAGCTTGTACAGTTTACTTCTCAGAAGATGAATGAATGAATAAACACTTTATTGCACAGAAAAATTAAAATAAAACACAGAATACAGAAAAATAAAAGGCAAGGGCGGACTTATTCCTTAAAGAAATTTCTTCCAGTCAGATTTGATTTTATTTCTTGAATAATGAGAGAAAAAGACTTTAATTTTTTTTAATGGTATTGTTACCAAAGCATAAGTATTTTATTTTACAAATAAAGATGTGTATGTGTTGCTGCTAGCGTGAGATCTGGTAAGATTGGATGTGGTATCTCAACATACATACTTTCAATAGGAGACGATACATTGATTCTCGCTTCACTTGGTTCCCTTATTTATTTACATGCAAACCTAACTTGCTCCGCTCGACATTATATATTTGGACTTTGTGCTGAAAACTCATAATAACTGATATAAAAAACAAAAGCCTCTGAGAAGGATTAGATGATTCAATATTTGAAGTGAATTATCCAGCAAACACAAGTTTATAGTATTTAAGTTTTTACGTGATGGTCACGTGATCTCTCGCGGCACCACATCCAATTTTTATAGAGCACCGCTAGCAGCTATGCAATTCAGATACTTTTTATTTTTGAGGTTAAAAATAATAATCAGATAAGTACAGATTTTACACTCGAAAGTCTAGAGTCTGCTTGTCTTAGTTTATTGATTTTACAGATGTTTACTCTAAACATAGGAAAGTTGTTATTGACAGTCTGACTAGCGAGTGTGGTGCTACCTCGGTAAACAGTTTCAAGAATAGACTACTTAAATATTGATATAAATAAAGACTACTTAAATATTGATATAAATAAAGACTGAAACTGTGGAGATATACATAATCAGCTACTAGCTGCTTGTGTGTCATAAATTTTATGAATTTTCTCACTATACACCATACTGAACGATAAAATGAATGTTTGCAGGCACCCCAGCATTTGGAGGCCTCGGTTCAACCCCAGCATCAACAGCACCCTCGTTGTTTGGAGGAGGAGCTTTTGGAAACACTGCGGCTAAACCAGCGACTGGTATTTCCTTACATAATTTACATAAAATAATTAGCTTTTACCTGCAACCTCGTTTGTGTGGACCCCTAAAATACATTTTTCTGCACAAAGGAGAAAACAGACAGTTTATGATAACAGGAAATGCGCTTTTAACTCATATGGCTCATGAGCCATTTCACATTGGAACATTCAAAAGTTTGGTGATACTGTGAAATGGCTTCTGCACCAATGGCAGCACCATAGGAGATAACAGCGCATTTCCCACTATCATATACTGTCATATAAAATCATAGTAATATGACTCAGCCAGATATCTAATTGTTAAACCCATGAACTAAATAACACATACATGGAGTACTAGTGGAGAGCGTATGCGGGGGTAACGCGACTCGCCAAACAGCCGCTTCCCAAAGCGTTTAGGCGCTTGAAGCGAAGCCATTGGTTTTAGTCAGAGTTTGGCTGTGTCCGTGAAAACATAGCGTGTTTCTGTAGAAAAAATCCGAAATTTACAGTAAATATGCCTACTTGTGCAATAAAATGGTGTGGAAAGAATACTTCTACTTCAAGTACCACAAAAGATGGAGTAACGTTTCATAAGTAAGTGTTTTCGTATACTTTTAATCTTCAAAATATAACAATTAAATATTTCAATTGAACTTGCGCTTTGCGTTGATGTCTTCACGTCCTCTCTTTCTGTCGCACGGTGAAATGCACAACAGTTGTCTCGTTTTTTTTCGATAGTGCTGTCCTACTACGTGTTTAATAATTTATCGAACAATGTATTGTTGCTTACATACATTGTATGCATGTAAGTATATGTAATGTATGTAAGGTAAGTACTTAATGTAGGGATATTTTTATACGCGTTTGTTTAGCGTCAGAAGTGCCTATGTTTATCAGTAGTGTCTGTCAGTGCATCTGATACCATTTTTAGGGTTCCATACCCAAAGGGTGCCTAACGGGACCCTATTACTAACACTCCGCTGTCCGTCCATCCGTCCGTCCGTCTGTCTTGAGGCTGTATCTCATGAACCGTGATAGCTAGACAGTTGAAATCACACAGATGATGTGTTCCTGTTGCCGCTATAACAACAAATACTAATAATTACAAATATTTAGTTATGAAGGTAGTTATTATTACTAACTTAATTAGACTCTTTAGATGTATGGAGTTTAAAAGATTGTAAGTGTCAAGTTAAGTTGGTCATTCACATTCACAAGACTTTATCTTCGAAATATAATTCCGATTATTTCATAAAGATTGTGTTGAAATCTTTCTTGGGATACGATCTGTTCTCAGACATAAATTTTCACCAATTTGATACAGAATCCACAAATCACTTGATTGACTTAGCTTCATGTGTAATAAAAAAATATGTGGATGCCCGGCTAACCTTCATTACAAAAAATAATCAAAACCCGAAGGATTATATAAGAAAAATATACTCCAAATTAATTCATTTCAAAAATCAGTGAGTAGCTACTTTGTCAAATAAATAATTTTGTTTTATTTATTACCCAACAATACTTTTATTGGTATATCTTTGACAAACTCGAAAATTCCAAATTAATTTTTTCGATTTTATCGATATCGATAATTTTTCGTTTCACTTGTATGACATCCCTACACAAATTACGCATCAAATTTTTACCTTGAGCTGTCCAATCACAGCTCGCTAAGCTGTCACGTCCCCCGCCGTATATTGGTGACTTGTGTTTTGAAGGAGAATGTGTCTCTACGCTCTCCACTGGCTTGTTGCTTCATGAACACATAGATAAAAGTATTTTGATGTAGATATACGTAATGCCACGAAAGACTGAGTCAAATTAATAAGAGATGTCACGAATAGTTGTTATGGCGAATAATCGTTTAGCGATTATTCAGCATTCCCTAATGACGAATAGTCGAATTATTCGCATCGCCCAGATTTTATACCGATTTACATTAAATTTAAAAGTGCTCGCAACCCTGTTTAGGATTCCGTAATTCAAAATGAAAAAACGGAACCTTTAATCACTGTTGTCCATCTGTCTGTCTGTCTGTGAAGACCCTATTTCTCGGGTCTTGTGAGAGATCATGTTGAAACTGATACCTCCTACAGAAGTCAATCTATGATGCTGTAAAAAAATCAGGCGTCTAAGATAACGCGAAAAAAAAAACGATTGCCCTTTACGTAATTTATTTATACAAATAAAAACTAATAGGGCACTTTCAGTTTACTTGGAAACTTGAAATTCCGTTCACTAGTAGGTCTTACCTATAGCACACATATTATAAGAAAATATCAGAAAATGACTGATGTTCAATTATTACCAGGGATCAGATAAATGGATCGATGTATATCAGTGGCGTGCACAGAACTTTTTGCTGGAAAAGCAAGCAATTGGACAAGAATAACAATAAAAAAAATATGAAAAAATTTAAATATTACTTTGAAAAAAAAAAGTTTGTATTGGAAATTTTCACTCTAGGGTAGACATTGTCTACCCTGCCGTCATACATTTTTTTTTCAAAGTGGTATTTAATTTTTTTCATATTTTTTTATTGTCATTCTTGACCAATTGCTTGCTTTTCCAGCAAAAAGTTCTGTGCACGCCACTGATGTATATCTAAAGTTAGAAAAATCATTGAAAAGTCCTTGAGTCAGTTTCTTAAATAAAAATTATGGAATTGCTTAAAACGTTACGATGATGTACCTAACTCTTAATAGATGTTACCGTAAATGTATATTATTCAGGAATTGTATACAATGGACGCATCTTCTGTAGTGAAATATCAGTATAATTTTTATAGTAACTGATTAATTTGTTATAGCAAAGCACAAAACTTTGAATTTTTGATAAATTCCTATCATTATTGAAGATAGCGATAGCGATATTTATCACTTTTAGTATGAATTTATAAAATGCAAAGCTGATTTAAAGTTCTATTAAAATATATGCTTTTTTTTTCACAGTATTAATGTCGATACAGTATTATATATAAGATGTTGCCAATGTACGTGAAAAAAAAATTAAGTCAATAATTATAAAGATATCTTTACAAACCATCAGTGAAAATCAGCCAAAAAGGGTGGCGTACAAGCGCATTATAATTACGCGGTTTCCTAAACAACATACAATTCCCGAACATAGCACGGGCGCGGCGCTCTGAGTGAGGCCTTTTTCTTGAACGCTGGCCTAAAAAGTGTTAAAATGTTTAAACCATATGCGTTTATACACATTTTATAACATAATATGTTATAATATAGAATGTACGGGTCGGTTATACGGGTCGGTACATATAAAAGCCAGTATATAAGCCTGGTTACCTCACATATACAAGGTGACTTTTTGATCATCGTCCAAATTCATACTGGAGGCTTGATATGTGATCAGTATCTTGGATCAGTAACAATTTTTGTGAAATTCGTAAAATGAAATTTCGGCTTCCCATAGAAATTCAGTTCCAGTCCCGAGTGAATCACTATGGGGAGTCGAAATTTCATTTTACGAATTTCACCAAAATTGTTATTGATCCATGATACTGATCACTTACCAAGCCACCAGTATAAATTTGGACGATGATCAAAAAGTCACCTTGTATATAATTTATCTTACAGGATTTGGCACCACAGGATTTGGAACAAATACTTTTGGTACTGGTACCACAGGCTTTGGAGCGGGATCCACATTTGGCAGTGCTGCACCTACATTTGGCACTAACACGCTTGGAGCCAACACTTTTGGGGGTTCTACATTTGGTGCTGGGTCTTCTTTTGGCTCTGCATTCGCTACCAAGCCAGCAGTTAGTGGTTTTGGTGGATTTGGCGCTGGGCTTGGAACAACGAACACTTTTGGACAACAGCAGCAACAGGTATAGATTAACAAAACGGTGTATTTTTTTTGTTAATATAAGCCAAAATTAATTCAACCGTCCAAATTTTAAATTTATATATTGTTATTTTATTTGTATGTTTATATTACTTCATTTGTAGTACATGTATGTATGATTACTTATTTTATTATTATAGTGTCCTCTCCCACTAAGGTTTGCTGGAAGAAATCTCTTTTCAAAGATAAGCTCGCCTCTGTACATGTATTTTATTGTAAATAATTCTATGTAATGTATCTGTGTATAATAAAGAATAAAGAAAGGTTCATAAACTTATATTTACTTCTTGTATTACACAACTAACAACTTTATCTAAGTAATTTTCAATGAATTTGTACGAAATATTGATTTTAAGTTTGTCATCCATTACTCGTTAGAAACTTATAAAGCTCACAAAGCTCACTTAGCTGTGATCATTTTCCTTTTAACTTCGTTTTATAAACTATTGCCGTAAAATTTTTCACATAGCCAAAAACAACCGTTTAGCTGGCAGGGGGGGACACTTGACACTAACAAAAATGAGCACTTTAAAGATTAATACTTCGCAAACTGATCCCTAAATCGAAAATTTTTGAACGACCTATCCAACGACACCTCACACCATAGGATAGACGAGAGAAAAAAAAAATCATTCCCACATTAAATGTAGGGGAGGTACCCTAAAAATTTATACAAATATATTGTATGTGTACAAAAATAATTGTTCTGACTGCCAGCATCAAGGTTTAATTTTCACTGACGCAACTGCCTTGTTCCTAGCTACAACAACAACAACAACAACAACAGCAGCAGCAGCAGCAACAACAAGGCCCCTCGTCAGCTCACGAAGCCCTCGTGGCAGCCGTGTTCAATTGTTCCGTATTCGGTGACGAGAGGGACCAAGTGCTGGCCAAGTGGAACCTGATACAGGCGCAGTGGGGAACAGGTATATCGCACACACTTATTTACTCCAATAGCTATGCGTTTAATGTACAGTACAATTTATCGCATGCGTGAGTCGACGAGCTCAGTGAGTTATATTTTACACAGGGTAAACGGAAATCCTATTAGCTCTTGTGATTGGACAAATAATTTCTTAAGATTCCGGCGTCATCTATTAGGTATCTAACATAAGTACAGCTATTAATAATTTTATTTTGATTAATTCCAATTAGGCTGATGACGGCACCATACCTTGGGCCGAAATATATCTAGTGAAAATATATTTTTATTGTTTTAATATTGACAGCTGTATAATAAATGAAGCTTAAAAATGCATATTATATATTTATTTACTACAATCTAACGATAATAAAAATAGTTGAGCTTTTCATAGACAAAACAGCCGTAATGCTTTTCAAATATAAAATATCTGATTTAAGGTTAAACATCTGTCGCTTAGCACAAAGTGCATAACTTAACTTTGTTATTCTTGTTTAGAAGTTAAACATTGAAAAACATTTTGGTATGTTGCATTAGACGCCAATATTAGTGAGGTTTATAAAGCATGATCTGGTCCGAACATTGTTGAAACAGCATTTTAAGTTCATTTTGAACAGATCATGACTAATTGTGTATACAATTTCAAACTCTTGCTTTATAAACCTCACTAATACTGAACTAATGGCGTCAAATGCCACAGCCCAAAATCCTTTTAAAGTTTTTACTTCTTAACAAGAAAAACAAAGTTAAGTTATGCACTTTGCGCTAAGCGACTGACGTTTAACCTTAATGATCGATTCTTTTGATTTGTTAGGAAAAATAAAATAAAATAAAATTTGAAAAAATACCTCCCATCCCACCTAAAAACAGTGTAATGTAGATACATACAAAAACAGATATTTTATGCTATTATAGTAGTTTAAAAATAATTGGATTTTCCGTAGTAGTTAATTTAGCTGCCAAATCCCAAAAGCCCGTCAATTCACTACTACATGTATTAAAATCTGAAGTAATCAGTACCTATATTTTTAGCTTAGAGTTTTTTTTTCAAAACTGAAGTATTCATCCTTTTAATGATATTTAAATAGCTTTAAAATAATTACATTTTTCATAGTTACAATATTAGGCGTAAATTCCTGAAGAAATCTAACATCACGAATGTGGAAAGTCCAATCGTTTTGAAGCTACCATAATATCGTTAAGAAAAGGAGAAATGCATATAGTAAACTATTGGTATTCATTGTTCTTAGCTGTAAGTTGTATTTTGGGTGTTAGAATTATTTCCTAATAATTTATTACAAATCCGAAGAATTGACTCTTAAACATTTCTAATACTTTAATGATTAAAAATATTAAATTTCAGGAAAAGCGTACTATAGTCAAAATGCACCACCGTTGGAGCTCAATGAACAGAACCCTCTTTGCCGGTTCAAAGCTGTCGGCTACTCGCGTCTCGGCGCCAGAGAGGACAAGGACGGCCATGTCTCCATGGTCTTCAACAAATCGGAGCAGGAGATCAAGTTAGTTTGTTACATATTATATTATTCAGAGTAGGAGAGACGGGTCAAAGCTGCGTTTACACGATCAGAGTACACTCGGACTTCTATATACTTTGATGAAAAGAGCATGGTCCTAGTCAACTTTGATATACTATGTTTGATATACAGTTTCCAGTCACGGGCCCATAGTAGGAACCCGCAAGGGCGTAGCAATGTTTTTTTTCTGGGGGGGCCAGATTTAATTACCCAGCCGACCAACCACTGAGAGATAGATGTTAAAGACAACGAATACAAAACTTTTCATTTTTATTTATGCATGTTAGACATGTTAGTTGATGTTAGTATACACATAGGAAGGTGGTGTAGGTATTATTAAAAACATTAACATTGTTTTACGTATATAGCTGATGTATTTTGGTTTTATTTAATATTTTACTTTTATTCTGGGGTGGGCCAGAAGGTTTCAGGGGTGGGCCGGGCCCACCTGGCCCCCTCCCCTGCTACGCCTATGGGGACCCGGTCATTTAAAGGGCATTCATGGGGTCGAAGCCAACATTGAAGCGACCTTTGGTACCATTTAATCTAAATGTGAGATGGCTGCATCCATGGAGGCCTCTCCCTCAATGAAGGAAGCAACTTGGAGTGGGCTATGAGGATAGGATGCTAAATGAACCGGATAAGAGGGCTATGGCGTTAGATAACAGACATCTGCCTCGAAAATCTCTCACAAATTTCAGTACGGCAGACGGTGACTTTCTGCTTGATAACTACCCAGCAGGATAGCCGTTTTGGGCCAAGAATAATGAAATGTCATAGAGTTCAGTTCTACTCTCAGAATAAGGAATACAAATAGAAGCCTGGCTAAAATAATACGCGGAGAAAGACACCTATCCTTGATTTTCTTACGACATTCTAGTGCGTTAGAGAGAGATGGATATGTATTAGTTTTTTCTTAATTAGGTTGGTTGTCACTAGTTCGTTGCTTTGCTAGTGATGTAACAATGTCGATTTTTGACTACGATAAATAAACCAAATCGAAATGAACCACGACCAATCTGCTTACCACACATTATATCGTATCAAAGTGTGAAAAAAAAGAGAATGCAGGAGGCATCGACCTTTCTGGTGACATCCTCTTGCTTTGGAAGGAGGCCAAGAGAATTAATAGCAAAGTGGTCTCTGTCTACCCCAGTGGGACACATGTTATATTAGGTAAATAAGGAATTAATGAAAGGATATCTTTCGTTTAGCATAATATTTTTATTAAGTACAAATTACTATATCGTAGGCAGGTAGGTACATAAGTTAAGTCCAAAATTGTGCTTGTTTCTAGTACAAAAAATGCTGTAGCTTGTATCAGAGATACAACCGTAAACTATTTAAGTGGATACTTTTTAAGTCGCCTCTTAACTCAATCAAATAGATGTTCGTTGATGTCGCGTCTTTGTTCAATCAAGGAGGAAGGAATTAATCGCAACAATAGAAATCATAATAATCATAGACTTATCGGATTCGTAATAATAATATTATGTCAATGATGAGCGATGACAGCGCAATTACTACAGAGGTAATTTCAATTTTTTTATTATTTCTTTCAAATAAACATCAACTTATCTTGAATAATAACAAATAACAAATAATGAACGATTAAAATACCTAATAACCTGTAATAAGAAATCAAATTATGCGCAGTTCAAGTCAATAAGCATTCCCAAAATTCATTTCACGATAGAACTACCCTGTCAAAGTACTTTTATTGTCAACCACTAAGTACGAAAATGTCTTGATCTGCGGAATTTCTTCGTGAAGTCGATCACGGAAGTAACGTACAAGTTCTAAACAGGCCTTTCAGAACGATTTGCGAACATAGAAGTATGCACTTTTCTACACCACAGACATCCATAGGTACTGGTTCTGTTGCCTAAAATTGAAAAATTATCGTGTTAATATACTATAGTATAGTACAAGCACGTACCTACAAACAAGATTGCAATTATACATAATTATTTAAAGGTTACCAATGTGTCTGTATCTGGTAAATATAACGTCGGTAAAGCATCTGCTTTTAACCGTCTCCATTTTAAATTTTCGTTTGGTCTAAAAGAATCCGGCGTAAAGTGTTTCGAACAAATATGACTGCTTTTTTTAATTGCCCAATTTGGTCTAATTATTCGTCTAAGCCATTCACTTTTTAATTCTTCCCTTTTTGGAAATCAGTAACAAAAAAATGTAGCGATATTTATTCGGCATTATTTTTCTTTTAACTCGCGCTGCAATTAATCTGCGGTATTATCCTTTATGCACGGCTGCCGCGGGAACCAATGTTCGATAGTTTGCCACACAGACTTTAGTACATCACTATGCGAAAAAACATAACCTCTAATAGTCGGCAGAAAATCCATATAAAACAGGCAAATATCGGTGTAGAATTGAACACGAGTATGATTTACAATAACTACTATTATTGTTACTGAGTTTTAGGTAAGATCCTGCAACTTATTAACTAAAAACTATCAGAACTCACCGATGAAATGATATTGTTTCATTGTTATTTTCTTTTCTTCCTGTATGCGATTTACAGCCTTCAATCGCACAAGACATTTTATTACAATGTTAAAAAAACAATCAACACAAACAATAATAAATCACACTTTCACGAATTTTGAGAGGAAGAGCACCAAAATATTTAATTTCTCTCGGTGAAGCCGTAAACTTTCGCAAAATGCATTAGACATTTCAAATTCAAATTTTCAAAAGACCAAATTAAGATGTGATGCACGCAACGAACGAAATTACAACACAACGATACAATGATGAGACATATTTAATTTGATGGTATTATAATTTTTAAAATACATCCAAATTACATCCGTCTGACATTTGTTTGGTTCAATCTAGTGACACTCCAGGAAAAAATATAAAGTAAGTGCGGTCCGTCGTTTCATTCACTCATACACAGAAGTAATTTACGTTAGATGAGTACAATGGCTAATGCCCAGTTCTTATTTTAGCCAGGCTTCTAGTTGTATTCCTTATTCTGAGGTTCTACTTCATGCAAAATGAGGTGCTCAATGTCAGAGATAAAGGGCATTTTTGTGCTCACTAAAAGACACTGTCAGTGTTTCTGTCAGTGTCTGTTCTTTTATTTTTTTTAAATACCAAGAAGTTTACAACCTAAGTGGAGTTATGACCTCTTTTTAAAATATATTACCTAACGAATGGTAAATTATGTATTTATCTTCATTTATTTTTCGAATTGTTTAGTGCCGGGGCCAGGGCAAATGCAGGAGCGTAAAAAGGCGGCATTTGAAGTATCCACTTACTTTATTTACTGCGCTATCTCTGAGACAACCCGCTGTTTTTTTTTGTGAATAAGCTTATCTTATACCTACAAGCATGTGTCTGTTTCAGTACACACAAACAGCAGTTGATCAGCTCGTTGATGGGTCTGCTCGGTAACAAACCGAATCTGGCGATAAACATCGATTCCGTGAAGGCGACATCCGATAACAAAACTCAGGTATGTCTTGCATTCAATAAACCGTTATAGTAAAGTCACGGCATAGTAACGGAGTAAATATATATCGAGTAGTGAATCTCAGAAATACGCTCTGTTTCAAACTCACGTACACAGATGCGTGCTCTACACGCCGTCTAAGTGAAGTTCGGGGAAGTCTCCATACAAATCTCGGCGCGGCGGCGTGTAAAGCACGCGTCTGTATGTGTGAGTTCGGATCCGAGCGCTTATACTAAGATTCTCTACTCGATATATTTTTATTCTGTCAGCAATGTATCCTCTTGTTGATCTCCATTAACCCCCTTTACTCTTGTTATCGCCAAAACAATAGATCGTTGTCCAGATCGTGGCTTTATCCATCTTACAGATTAATACAGTATAAAAATCCGTCTGCAATGTAATTTCTGATATATGTAGTTCAGGAAATATAATTTGCACAAATGCCGACTATCGGATTAACTTTGGATAATTGAACAAAGACGCACATGCCGGTAACTCACGACTCACGACTACGTTACGACTGCCCATAAACTGTTAAGGTTTTGCTGTTTGTTAGAGCTAATATAATAATAGAGTTACTTACATACTTACCCTAAGTTTTATTTACAACCCCCCCCACACAGGGTTATGTGCGAAAACTTGAAAGAATATTAAATATGTTTAAAACATTCACTTTGGACCAGGCGTGATGAACACCAGCATTCATTTGAATGAATCCAGATGTTCAGTTTTAATGACCCTATTATCTATATATCACACAATAGATAAACCGTCCCATTCATCGGTGCAAATTATATTTCTTGTGTTCATCTCGTTCATTCGCTCAGCTGCGTTTCTTTCCTTACTAAGATTTATTAACCAAATTAAAAGCAGCGTTGGTGGTTCTCATGTTGTAAAGACAATCGTTGAATCGTATTATAAAGAGTGAAAAATTCAAGATTCCATGGTAGTATTTATTTTTTTCCTTAATTTAAATGTTTATTGCTTTTAAATCACAAATTTGTAAAATTTTGATTTAAATTAATATAATTAAATCAATTTATTTAATATTCTGACCGTAAAAGGTGATGAACGAAGTAGGGGCGGGAGGACAATGAATTCATTTATTTTTATTTCAACATCTATTTAGTAAAATTTGGTGTGATTGTCCTAGTTCCTCTTGTCTTGTACTTTCTAACACTTTTTCCACTTAAAAAACGTTCCCTGTATTCAATAATGGATATTGTGTATGGTATTCAATATAAAGAAAAGATTTGATTTGCTAAGTTTCTTGCCCTTCTATGCCGAAAGCCCAAAATTTGGTATTATTTGTCGTATTTTCCTGTTTTATATAAATTTAGTTTAATTTTTAGATTAAAATTACTGCATCCCTGATTATGTATAAATAGAAGCAAATATTGTATTCCAGGTAGTGATATTTGTAGTGGACAACAGTTCGGGCGGCACGCACATCGCGGCATCAGAGCTCGCCAACTTCCTGAACAGTGCCTCCCCCCGCGCGGCGCTCAGCGGTGCCGGGTGCGCGGGGGTGATGCCCGTCACGCGTCCCACACCGCAGATGCTGGCCCAGTACTTGCAGACGGCACCGCAAGGTTAGTGAACTCCGCCTCCCCCGCGCGGCGCTCAGCGGTGCGGGGTGCGCGGGGGTGATGCCCGTCACGCGTCCCACACCGCAGATGCTGGCCCAGTACTTGCAGACGGCACCGCAAGGTTAGTGAACTCCGCCTCCCCCGCGCGGCGCTCAGCGGTGCGGGGTGCGTGGGGGTGATGCCCGTCACGTGTCCTACACCGCAGATGCTGGCCCAGTACTTGCAGACGGCACCGCAAGGTTAGTGAACTCCGCCTCCCCCGCGCAGCGCTCAGCTGTGCGGGGTGCGCGGGGGTGATGCCCTTCACGCGCTCCTGTTCGCAGATGTTGGCGCAGTACTTGCAGACCGAGCCGCAAGGTTAGGGTGCGCAGGAGTGATGCCCGAGCGAGCGAACGACCATGGCAAATATATTTAGTTGCCGCTCTGTGAGAGAGAATGAGCGCGACTGACTTTTCAGATTCTATTAATTATTAAATATATTCGTTTAGTTATTGTTGCTTAATTCTTTCATTTACTTCAATTTTGTTACAAATAATTATGATATAAATAAACAAGTGTGCATTTTTGATCACAGGAATGGACATGAGATTATGGAAGCAAGCTCAAGCCGACAATCCTGATCCTGAAAATTATATTCCTGTGCCTATTATTGGGTTTTCCGAGGTATGCCATTCTTAAATCACTATAAAGACTAATTTTATTACTAATTTAATTATTTTTTAATTATTATTTTTTTTTTTATTAATTTAAGACTAACTTACATTTTTAGATCACTAAAGCATTTCTCGACTACGAAGACCGCTTCTGTGGACGTGAAAGTCTCGTCTACTAACTTGTAGGTCGCGATTTCAAATCCAACGCTACGTCCTAATTGACAGTCGTTTGACGACACAACTTTTGTCGTCCGACCGACAAACCACGCGACAAAAATTAAACATAGCGCTTCGAATGAATCTGTCCTAACTTACAACGCGCACGGTCGTGCAATATCGCATTTGTCGGTTACCGCGTTTGGTATTTTGTCGTGTCGGTCGCTTCAAGTGAACGACAAAAATGAATATAATTAATGATTCCACAACCAGTGAAGTACAAGGAAGGCCTATTTTATGGTGTAAATGTAACAAAAACTAAATATAATCAATAGATTCTTTTTTCATTCATAATGTATTGGTAAAATAAATTATTTTCTCGTAACTGACGATAAAGATGGTGAAACTTGCCAAATTTATCTTTATATATCTGTTGTACTGTTTGACGTTTTAATTTTTGCTTCCTTGTTTGTAACTATTTTAGATAAAAGAAGTAAAACACACGTGGTTTTGATAAAGCCATTTTGATGACTGACGACATCCGACACTCCTACTATGGGGACACCACAGAGTACCTTATTTAATTATATATGTGGACAAGTTGGCATGGTTATGACCTCAGAATAAGGAATACAAATAGAAGCCTGGCTAAAATAATACGCGGAGAAAGACACCTATCCTTGATTTTCTTACGACATTCTAGTGCGTTAGAGAGAGATGGATATGTATTAGTTTTTTCTTAATTAGGTAGGTTGTCACTAGTTCGTTGCTTCGCTAGTGATGTAACAATGTCGATTTTTGACTAGGATAAATAAACCAAATCGAAATGAACCACGACCAATCTGCTTACCACACATTATATCGTATCAAAGTGTGAAAAAAAGAGAATGCAGGAGGCACCGACCTTTCTGGTGACATCCTCTTGCTTTGGAAGGAGGCCAAGAGATTAATAGCAAAGTGGTCTCTGTCTACCCCAGTGGGACACATGTTATATTGTGCAAATAAAGAATTAATAAAAGGAAATCTTTCGTTTAGCATAATATATTTTTTATTAAGTACAAATTACTATATCGTAGGCAGGTAGTACATAAGTTAAGTCCAAAATTGTGCTTGTTTCTAGTACAAAAAATGCTGTAGCTTGTATCAGAGATACAACCGTAAACTATTTAAGTGGATACTTTTTAAGTCGCCTCTTAACTCAATCAAATAGATGTTCCTTGATGTCGCGTCTTTGTTCAATCAAGGAGGAAGGAATTAATCGCAACAATAGAAATCATAATAATCATAGACTTGTAGGATTTGTAATAATAATATTATGTCAATGATGTGCGATGACAGCGCAATTACTACAGAGGTAATTTCATTTTTTTTTATTATTTCTATCAAATAAACATCAACTTATCTTGAATAATACCTAACAAATAATGAACGATTAAAATACCTAATAACCTGTAATAAGAAATCAAATTATGCGCAGTTCAAGTCAATAAGCATTCCCAAAATTCATTTCACGATAGAACTACCCTGTCAAAGTACTTTTATTGTCAACCACTAAGTACGAAAATGTCTTGATCTGCGGAATTTCTTCGTGAAGTCGATCACGGAAGTAACGTACAAGTTCTGAACAGGCCTTTCAGAACGATTTGCGAACATAGAAGTATGCACTTTTCTACACCACAGACATCCATAGGTACTGGTTCTGTTGCCTAAAATTGAAAAATTATCGAGTTAATATACTATAGTATAGTAAAGCACGTACCTACTTACAAGATTGATAATGCAATTATACATAATTATTTAAAGGTTACCAATGTGTCTGTATCTGGTAAATATAACGTCGGTAAAGCATCTGCTTTTAACCGTCTCCATTTTAAATTTTCGTTTGATCCAAAAGAATCCGGCATAAGTGTTTCGAACAAATATGACTGCTTTTTTAAATTGCCCAATTTGTTCTAATTATTCGTCTAAGCCATTCACTTTTTGGTTCTTCCCTTTTTGGAAATCTGTAAGAAAAAAATATAGCGATATTTATTCGGCATTATTTTTTATTTAACTCGCGCTGCAATTAATCTGCGGTAAGTATTATCCTTTATGCACGGCTGCCGCGGGAACCAATGTTCGATAGTTTGCCACACGGACTTTAGTACATCACTATGCGAAAATCATAACCTCTAATAGTCGGCAGAAAATCTATATAAAACAGGCAAATATCGGTGTAGAATTGAACACGAGTATGATTTACAAGAACTACTATTATTGTTACTGAGTTTTAGGTATGATCCTGCAACTTATTAACATAAAAACTATCAGAACTCACCGATGAAATGATATTGCTTCATTGTTGTTTTCTTTTTTTCCTGTATGCGATTTACAGCCTTCAATCGCACAAGACATTTTATTACAATGTTAAAAAACAATCAACACAAACAATAATAAATCACACTTTCACGAATTTTGAGAGGAAGAGCACCAAAATATTTAATTTCTCTCGGTGAAGCTGTAAACTTTTGCAAAATGCATTAGACATTTCGATGCCACCAAATTAAGATGTGATGCACGCAACGAACGATATTACAACAAAACGATACAATGATGAGACGTATTTAATTTGATGGTATTATAATTTTTAAAATACATCCAAATTACATCCAACTGACATTTGCTTGGTTCAATCTAGTGACACACCAGGAAAAAATATAAAGTAAGTGCGGTCCGGTGTTTCATTCACTCGTACACAGGAGTAATTTACGTTAGATGAGTACAATGGCTAATGCCCAGTTCTTATTTTAGCCAGGCTTCTATTTGTATTCCTTATTCTGAGGTTATGACCGACAAAAATGGGTCGTTTGCACGGCAATGCGAGCAACCGCTTTTGTCGTCGAATGACTTTCAATTAGGACGTAGCGTAACACGTTTTTGTTCGGTCTGCGTGCTCGACATTTGTGTTCGAATTACGGTGATAGGACTTACCGCCCTTCATGCTGTGAGGTAATAATCATCGGTGAAATGTGGGTGACCTGTATTTCGGAGTCTACACTCAGAAACACCTCTGACACCGCGTCGGGGATTCATGCTGTGACGATGTACATATGTATATGTAAAACCTTACTTTAATTGGACAGATAAAGTTTCGTGCGCGTTGCCAATCGGAGCAGGCATCGCTCCAGTCGGGCTGGCTCGCGCGCGCTAGCACTCAGCTGGACGAGTTGCGCACGCGTCGCGCTGCCGTCACCGCGCGTCTTGCGCATCTTGCGGCGAGGCACCACGCGCTCACACACACACTGCTGCAGGTAGTCAACTAAGTTTCCGGGTTAGCTGTCAAGGCAGTAGCCTACAGTTTGGGGTGGGGTCCATGCATTTTATTTTAATTACAGTCAGTGACACGTTAGCGTACGGTCTATAACTTCAAAATTGAGCATCTAGGTAAGGCAAGGGTACTATTTTCGTATTCAGTCAGATGCATTTCCGAAAATTTCGACCTGTTTTGTATGTGCCGCCTTTAAAGTGATATGAATATGGGTCAAAGCAGCAGGTAACATGAATTGCTGGGGCCGCAGCATTAGCATCCAAGCTGGGGCCGAACTCCCAGAAACCTACAGCTCACGTTCTCACAGAACGATACCTAGAACGCCTAGAACAAACATACTTCTTGTAGAATTATCTGCTTTGTTGCCATGCAGCGGTCACCCGCATCTCATAGGCCATACACCGCTTTGCCACTTTTGCATAATGTGAGCATGACGCTGGACTGCAGCGCAGCATTCATAGCGGGCACTCATAAGATCCACTAGTGCTATAATTGAAGTTCTTTTTCAAACAGGAGTACTAAAGTGGGATGATACCTATAAGTGCAGCGTGTATGTAAATATCGGCTATGGTCTAGCATTGCTTTTTCACGAGTTAAATTCCTTATCTAGTGATAATGTATACAGTTTTATATTTTATTATGGGAGTGATATCACAGACTGTGTTAACTCCTGTTAGCTAGCGCAATCATGCTCCGTATGCAAAAAAATATAGGTAAGCTTCAGTAGGTGCTCGTTACGGTACAAATGCAACCAACGATTGTTTCAACTCTAAGTGCAAGCATCCCGGCATGCTGAGTATGCACGCAGTCTTGCTACGTGACCTGCAGTCTTACTCGATTATGTTATGTTCTTCAGATGTTCGGCTCCGACAAGCTATTCCACTACAGCGTTGCAGCGTGCACTCATGTCCGCAAAGAACTTTACCAAGCGAACCCGAGAGACTTGGCTTTTTGTTGAATCATCCATGCACACCGTCGTTAGGTGATGAACACTTAATTACCTCCGCAGGTGTACCTGTGCCTTACCGTAGGTATGACGTCAAACCTTATCGAACAATGGTGTATTGTTTCATTTTTCCGAACTATTAATATTTCAATAAAACCCACGGACAGGATGAGATCGATTAATTAAGCCCGATAACATATTTAATTGAATGAGAGGAAATTAATTTAAATACCATTTAAGTTCAGCGATAAGAGCGTTATCGCCTCCGCGGTTGGCCGCTCTAATGCTGTAACAATTTACTTATATCGATGTTGCTACCTACAACCAAGGTGCACTTACAGGTTAGCAGTAAAGAGTTTTTGCGCTCATATTCACAGAGACCTAAGGTTAGAGGCTTGAGACTAGGTCTCACTTTTACATAGCAAAACCTAGAACTCAACAATCATATTTTTCCCGAGACCACTGTGCATTAGAGCCGTTTCTCCGCTTATACATTAGTAGCACCCCCCCTTTGCCCTGGTCAACCATTTTTTATTTTTACCCCGTACGCTCTTGTGTTACTGACTGTAAATCTGACAATAAATCCGCCCAGGGCGGATTATCGCCTGAGTGAATAATAAATACTACGCACTCTTTGGGCGTCAAAGTACTGGAGCTCGGGCCCATAGAAGCTCCTATAGGACGCTGACACTTATTAACTCAAATATAATTACTACAAAGACATTACAAACCTTTATGAAATGTTTGCTGGATGGCGGATGCGCCGACCGATTCGTTAGGGTTGCCACTTGGCACCCCACAGGTCAATGGTGTTGTAGATTCCCTATTACCCTCCTATTGCCTGAGCTCAGCCCCAGAAATGATATTTATCCTGGACATTCTTCATTTTGCACCGCAATGTTCTTGGTCCGATCGGCACTTCACCACAAAGTCTTCAACACAAATAGTTTCGGGATTGTCACAACAATCTCACCGAACCGTACAACGCGCATCGGTTTAACTAATGGTTCACATAATCACGTAACAACGTTAGTTAATTTGCAACAATTTTGGTATTTCTAAAACACGAGCCCGTCCACGTTAATTGCAGCCTCCTCAAGTTTTACATATCATTTGACAAGTACACCGTCGCGCAATTGAGCATCCTACGCCCGCCCTACTGAGCTCCTTGATCAGATCGTTTACGTAGAGGTTGAAGAGTCGCGGAGAGGTTAGGCCACCCTTTCTCACTCCGCACTCCAACCCGTATCCTTTTGAATATGAGCCAGTCCATCTCACATGTTCATCTGGTTATCATACCAAAAATCTCTACATACTCCTTAGGTGAGTCAGTGTCCCTCAGGAGCTTATCCCATAGAATGCTATATTGCATATACATATAATGCTTTATAAACAGAGGCCATAGATTTGCTACGATCCTGAAATATATCTTTAGCTTAATTTCACATTCATCAATCGAGTTATTCTAGCTCTTGTAACCTGGAGGTCTACCGCGTAACTCGCTGGTGTTCGTATTGGGCTTCAGTCAGTTCATTTTGAAGAGCGTACGACGACGTCACTTAACATGCCATCTCTTGCCCGTCAGACTGAACTGATTGAAATCCATTACGAACGCCACCAATTTGACTTTGCCCTTCTCTTTTTTGCTGGATCACCGTTTTTAGCGTTCTTTTAAAATTCACGCACACAGAACGCGCGATCCGCCCCCAAGAAAAGTGTTTGAATTCCTAAAAGCCAGGATTCGATATACATCGATGCATCGGAGTCATTCGATGTTTACAATACGTTATATCGAATCGATCCGATGTTTTGAAATAGTAGTTTATGCCACTAGGGCGAAAAGGAATAAATTACGAGGACGAGTAATTTATTGCTTTTACGCCCGTGTATCATACTACGTTTTTCAATGCATAGTGTGAGGAAATGAAAACAAATATAATCTTGTGAACTTTCAATTATGATTGGCTCAAAAGGATTGTATCCAGAGCCGTTAAACAGTGGAAAAAAAAGTATAACATCTATGGTACACAGGAAAGACTGCAGGTTAGCCAACCATTGCAAACAAATTAAAAAAATAATAATAATAAAGCCCTAGGGCAAAATAATCGACTTTCTGTTCGGTTTTGATGCATAAAAAGTGGGCTTTTACGAGCACATGCATTGAAAATATATTTAACTAGCTTTTGCCCGCGGCTTCGCACGCGCTCATTTCGTTTGCATTTTTCCGGGATGGAAAGTAGCCTATGTTACTCTCCGGCCCATGAACTATCTCTATGCAGAAAATCACGTCGATCCATTGCTGCGTGAAAGAAGGACAAACCAACAAACACACTCGCATTTTATTATAGGGGTGCGAAATGTGCTTGGACTAAAATTATGAACACCTGTAAAATCTTCACACATTTTATAGCAAATAAAAGTATTGTGTTGTATTGTATAGTATAAAGAAGATGGACTCTATTGCATTTCGCTTCACTCATATGACTTAGTCTCCTTCATGGCTAGAGCGACGGTGTACGTGGCCAAATATGCCAGGACAACGGCAACATTCGCTGAATCCCGATAATGTGGCCTCAGTTAAGGCCTTGTTATTCCAAAATTTGCGTTTTGATTAATATTGTCAGTTAAATATCTCAATCAAATACAAGTAAAATATACATATGTTACAATAGAGGATATACTCTAAACACAAGTTGATCTAAAAACGTAATTGGATTATCTTCACTCGTTAAGAACCCGGTGCAGGACGACGCCAACTCCGATGCGAAGCGAGACGTATCGCGACAATAAAGCGCATATTTGGCTGGCTGAAGCGCCTCATTGAATTGAATTGTTCCTTTTTCGCGAGTTATTATGGTTTTTAGATATGTATGAAGAACGATTCGGAGCGGGTTCTTAACAAAAAATCGTAAAGTAAGCTCCTCAAATTGCGAATAAATGTGTTTATAGCAAAGGTGTTCAACTGAGAGAGTTAAAACTTCTCCTGAATTTTGATTATGCGCGCCCGCATGCGAGCGTTCTTTCTGATTATATAATTGAGTTGAAAATCACTTAATAAGATTGTTGTGTCGGATAAGCAGGGCCTTAATACGTGTATGAACTTGCCAGGTGATCTCCCGTCAAGAGGTCGTGGGGCGCGTGGGTGCCGCGCTGAGCGCCGAGGAGGAAGCAGCTAGGGCGAGACTGCACGAGCTGGCGAGCCAGTTGGCGGCGCCCCCGCTGCATAATGTGAGTTGGCTTTTTGTTTACACCTATTCTACGGCAAACTTGCAACAGCAATGTGCACCTGTTATTGGGTTCAACCTTGTATTTATTCGTCGATAGTTCAACGGTATTTGTGTACTTTGTTTGTTTTGTTTTTTGTATCTAACGTAACGACGCTGTTTCAATTTTGTCGCAGTCCATTTTTTACGAATGTATAAGAATAATTGTTAAAAAAGTTGCTCAAGTTTGGTCTCCGACTTGCTCTGTTGTTTGGTGTTCATGGTGTTTGGGTCTCGATACTTGTTAGCGACTGCGTAAAATATTCTGGTTCCTCTCGTAAACCGCCAAAGGGCGCTGTACAATTTCTTAATAGTAGGCCTACAGTGCGTAATAAGCCGAAAGAAAACAAAAAAATTATATTTGACTCGACTGATGACGGCCTCACTGATGAGGCCGAAATATATCGAAAAAATATAAAGTTTATTATTTTTTAAATTATTATCATATAATTGCTTAAAACTACAAAAAAAAAATATTTGAAATAAATAAAGGTATTTAGTTTTTCTTTACAATCCTAAAACTATACCGGGATCAAAAACAGTCTCTATAATACCAAATTAAAAATATTTAATACAAATCACTTTACTTTCTCCAAACTACACAAAATACACAAATACTCATACACCACTCAACTACGTATTTAGATGTCCTCGGCACACACAATATTTATATGCATATCTATACTTATATTTTATTATATGTCCTGCCTTATTAACAAAGTATTATGTACAAACTTGTTTATCACATATTTATTAGGTATATTTATTTACTTAAAAAATGTTCTGAACACTACATGCAAACCAAATGAAGGTTATGGACGGCGAATTACACGACCGTCAAACAGTTTTTTACTAGCACGGTGTGTAGTTTTCGACCCTTGCTACTCGTTAATAATTATGTGCATTAATGTCTTAAATTGAAGTAAATTATCTAGGTTAGCAAATTAAATGTACTATATACACATAAGTTAAGATGGCCCTAAGTAATATAATAATGTAACGTGCAAAAATACTTCATTATGTACTTTTCTGAAATAAATTCATTCAATCATTCATTGTAAGCTCTCACCTATTTATCCCCCCCCCCCCCCCCCCTTATCGGATAAATTAACAAATAAAGAGTTCATTTTTTGTTGTGATATTTTGCCTTGAACCTTGCCAGAATTAAATCCTCGATCCGCCCTTGCAATGCAAGGCTTGCATAGGGCTCACCAACAGCATAGATAAATAAAGGAAGGATAGATTGCTCACTCCATACATTAGAACAGGGGTCGGCAATCGGCGGCCCGTGGGCCGCATGTGTCCCGTGAACAATTCTGGTGTGGCCCGCAAGGTTCGCAACCACTGCTTGATAACTATATTTGGTAGTACATATTTGTGTGAGCAGAGATTTTCCATTCCGAAAAGCGAGCATTGTTCTCGGTTAAAAGATGCACGCTTAGTCGCAATACTACACAAAATGCGGACCTGTCCCCCTATTCTGTATCTTTAGTTGCCAACTGTACTAGGTGCCTATCATCAATAACATAGATAAAAACTGAAATTTCAAAATTGCCTTTAGTGGGTATTGAACTATTAACGAACTGTGTCGTCACTTCGAGTGCGAACATATCCTTGGGAAACCAGAATTCGATGGTACGAGGGTGAATCCAAAAGTTCTAAGCCCGACCGTGAAAATGAAAGAAAAGTGGGTTCAAAATTATTTTTATTTTTCGACATAGTCTCCATCTAGATCAACACACTTCTTCCACCTGACCTGCAACCAGTTTATACCCTCGAAAAAAAATATTCCGGAAGGTCGTCAAAATAGTCATTAACTGCGACTATCACTTCTTCTCTAGTCGAATATTTTGATCCCACCAAGTGTTTTTTTAAATTTGGAAAGAGATGATAGTCAGAGGGGGCTAAATCCGGCCAATAAGGTGGGTGAGGCAGCAACTCGTAACCACATTCACGGATCACAGCCATCGTTTCAACCTAAGTGTGAACTCGTGCATTGTCTTGAAGAAACAAAACTCTCTTACGCAACATCCCCGGCCGTTTTTCTTTTATTTCTTCGCGAAGTTTTCGTAATAGGTTACAATAATAGCGTGAATTTATAGTTTCACCTTTAGGTAAATAATCCAATAAAATAACTCCCTTCGAATCCCAAAAAACAGATGCCATGACTTTGTTGGCTGACAAAACGCACTTGGCCTTTTTCGGCGTGGGTGAGCCAGATCTTTTCCGTTTGGATTGCTGTTTTGTTTCAGGAGTATGGTGATGAACCCAGCTTTCATCCATGGTAACAAAACGAGACATAAAATCCTCAGCATCTGCCTCAAAAAGTTCCAAACAGTCACGCGAAATTGTGAATCGAACTCGTTTTTGGTCAGCTGAAAGCAATCTTGGGACCCAGCGAGCAGAAACCTTACGGAACCCCAATTCTACAGTTATAATGTTTTGCACTCGGCCATAACTGATGCCTGTCATCTCAGGTATCCTACTAATGGTCAATCGTCGGTCTCCTAGGATGAGATCACAAATTTTGTCAGTGTTTTCTTTAGTGGTAGACGTTGAAGGCCTTCCGCTCCTTGGGTCACTTTCAATGGTCTCCCGACCGCGTTTAAATTCAGCTACCCACTTTTTGACAGTGGAATACGATGGAGCAGATTCCCCTAATGTTGTTTCCATATCTTAATGAATCTCTTTAGGTGAAAGACCTTTTTTATTGAGGTACTTAATCACAGCACGGTGTTAAATTTTCTCCATTGTGAAAAATCCCGTCAGACTGCGTTAAACAAAATATCACAAAAAAATAATAGCTTGCAGTATCGAACTTCAACTTCACACAATCAATCACGAAAAAACATACTAACAAATGACGGTAGATTTACAAAGATTTGATACCTCTTTGTAGGTCGGGCTTAGAACTTTTGGATTCACCCTCGTATATCTATGTTTTTGATGATAGGCACCCCGTACAGAAGGCAACTAGAGATACATAATAGGCCCGCTGGTTGATCCCCTGGTAGCATTTGTGGCCCTCCTATATCATAACGTTGCCGACCCCTGCATTAGAACAAAGCCCGCGTAAAACTTATTATTCTCGCCGGTACCTAGTAGTTAGACTTATTATTTTTGATGTCGCTTCTTTACTAGAAAAATTGTGACATACCTAGTGCCATCTATCGAACAGTTGATGAAACGAAATTCGATGTGTGTGTGTGTAGCAACTATACTGCGCCCACAAAAACAAAAATTTGCTAGAACACGACAATACGCGACACATGGCATACAATAAATCTGAGGATAAATCGCTCAACCGTGCAAGACAGTTGAGTCAAAGAGTAAAGTTATATACCGGTATGTATGAGTATTGTGTGTTAGGTAAATAAATAATGATCATTGTGCGCCATCTACCAGCATTCAGAATAACCATCTGCACGCTTAGTTAGATTGCCAGCTTACCACCGAAAGTTTAATGAAAAAAATGTTAAAAACACCTGATTAAGAATTCACTATTTGCTGATGCGATGTTATGAAAATTCGGTGTTTTTATTCATAAAATAAATAAATATGATGAACCAGAACAGTAAAATGCTATTTTTCGTCGATTTCAGACAAATTTTATTTCCAGCGAGACAAGTAACGCCATCTAGCAATGGTATTTTTAGTATTGCCAACAGTACAAGGAGATAGCAATCTATCCTTCCTTTATTTATCTATGACAACAGCTTGACGTTAGGATAATAATCTCCCATTGTTATGAAGAAGACACTGCTACAAATTTTCCAAGTACAGTCTACTCTGTCCAAATATATAATAATAATATAATAAAGCCGATTCTGAAGGATTTAATTTTAGTTTTAGTGCTGTCACAACAAAATTTTGTTTATTGCAAAATAGTCCTTAAGTTTTGGGAACAGAAGCTAAATTACTTTGTGATAATTTTAGTTTTGACAGCACTAAAACTAAAATTAAAGCCTTCAGAATCAGCTACATTATGTTATTTATTGCACGTACGTACGTACTTTAATTTTAGTTTAAGTGCTGTCAAAAGTTGAAATTTTTCCAAATTAATTTAGCTTCTGTTCCTAACACTTAAGGACTATTTTACAATTAAGAAATTTGACTGCACTTAAACTAAAGTCTTCAAAATCTGCTATTATAATGTTGAGTAAAAATCATTTATTTTAAAGTATAAATATAAATATAAATATATTTATTTTATTTTACTTGGAGACCCCATCGAAGTAATTCGGGGGAGAGTAAGAGGACAGCTCACAGGCAAAAAACCCAGGAGGCCCACCATGCCTGGGACCGATGGATGGCAGTATATCCATCCCTAATAGCCGGGCCTTATATGGAACAGACTGGTGACGGGCAGTGGCGTCACTGGTGCGAGGGTTCCGGCACCGCGCTCACCAACCCGCCTGCCCCGCGTGTGTGAGTATGGGCAATTCTTCCAGGATGACCGCCGCTAGTGGCAAAGTCCTGGAAAGGCTTATGTCCAGCAGTGGACGAACTAGGCTGATGGATGGATGATTATTTTATTTATTGAAACAAAATAAAACTTAAATAACATTCAAAACCTACCTATAAAATAAAACTTGCCTAAAACAAAAAACGCAACACTAACCTAAAAAGTTTTAAAAACCTTTAATAGAAATAAACATCATTTATTGAGTTTTATTTTTAAAGTTTCAAGTTAAAGCTCTTGACGATGCGGTTATAGCTAAACTGCTTGAGTGTGGACAATAATAACAATCAACTTCTGAAATAGTCTTCGGTGAAACGTGGGTGTACGAGTGTGGACTGTGCCTTGAATTTCATCCTCCACACTCGGAAAACACTTCTGAAACCCCCTCCGGGATTCATGTCGTGACGAAGTATTTTTTTATTATTTTTAAATCGTAAAACAAGACAAACCGTATAGAAAGCATCAGTCTGCAAGATTATAGTAATCCGTTTAAATCCGGGATTATATTGATCTAGTTATTATTATTATTTATATTCATATTCTTTATTGTACACAAAGAGAAACATGTACATATGCGAGCTTATCTCTAAAAAGAGATTTCTTCCAGCAAACCCGGATTGATAAATAGAAGTAGTGATAAATTAAAAGTAGTCATACATACGTGTACACTAAAATATGTTAATATACTTATAACCTATGATTTATTATTATTATTACCAATATCCCCTGATCGTAGGTGACGGTTCGTATTAAGAGGCTATGCGAATTTTATTTTTGTCACTGTCACTCCAAGCGAAAAATCGCGCAGTGAAAGAGGGGCGGATTCAGGGCAAAAGGGAAAAAAGTTGGTTTTATATTTTTATTAAAAAACCTAAAATAGCTAGCAAAATTTCAAATATCAAATCTCTAGATATTGTTGAAACACACATAATAAAATATGTTTGAGTTCTGTATATGGTTCCTATTCGTCAAACGAGGAGAAAAAGTGCGTTTGAAGATCTCATTTCAACAATTATTTCTTACGAGGAAAATTTATCCAAACATGTTTTCCAATTTCAAAACCCTAGATTATATAGTCAGAATGCATAGACCAGAAATGTATTGAAATTTATTGTATTCCATGAAATACAAAGCAAAGAAACACCCGTATTTTTTCGCATATCGCCTTAAGGAGCGTTGGAGCGGTGAACTCCCACATAAGGGGCACAGGGGCCCTGAGCTACCGCTACCGTCTTTTACTACTTTATTATTATACCTATATTATTTGGGGCTACAATTTGGGGCAGGTACCTTATAAGTTTTAGGTTTAATCAGACTATCGCCAGACGAATGAGCTCTTATCTCAGATAGAAATTGCCCTTTAAAAGTCACACACAGGTTGCTCTATTGAGGCGACTAGCACTGTGAAATTGGCGGGAAAATCGTAAAATGCACTAAATCACTAAAATCCGTGTTTTTTATGTTAATATTTTGTTTCTACAACTTTCTGCGACCGTGATTTTAATTCCTAGATAATTTTCGAAATATTAGAGTTAAAATTGGAAGTTATGTCTGATCATAACTTGACTCCACCTGATGTTCTCCAAAGGGCGACGAAAATGATAAACAGAAAAATCTACTTCCAGAAAAATCGAAAAAAATCTTACGACCGATGCTTTCAACAATTTTTGGAGTGGAAAATGCTTAAAAAGGTCACGCCATTCTCTGAAAACGTGTTATTGGCCTACTTCAAAGACTTATCGGATAAATTTAAGAGTTCGTCCTTATGGACTAAATACTCCATGATTAAAAGTACCCTGAGTATTTACAATATTCAAAATGTAAACAATTATTATAATAAATAATGTAATTTTGTTGTTGTTCTAACTTTTGTGTTTTATTTTATTTAAAATTGATACTTATTGCATGAGTGTAGATAAAGTAGTGTATGAAACTGCACATAATTAGGTGTTAAAACACTCGTGTGATACTATTAAAAAACTCACACTCGTGTTTTAATAACCTCTTTATGTGCCAGTTTCATAAACTACTATTACAACATCGGATAAACAATGTAGGTACTTATAACTGCTTTTGATGTTGCATTTAACTGCATGTAACTTATGGTATGTTTTCGTCAAGTTTGTTTTTCAACTAAGTTATGCCTGCTTGTGTACATGAATGCAAGAAACTTCCCTTTTTAATGATATGGTCTTAAAAGATTTTCTTGCAGTTTTAATTATTTTAGGCACCCTGTACGATACATATGCCAGATAAGCATGGCCTTGTCTGGTCGAAATATCGCGTACACTCTCCTAATGCGTGTTTGTTGTAATTTGTTATCTACCTGGTGTTATCTCCAGACATCTATTTATGGGCTCACATGAGTGGGGACACGAGTGGTGGTCATGTTTAGAAAGTAAAAGCTGTTCTTGTACATTTCGTACGTAAAGTATGAAAATCTATCACCAATAGTCAAAAACAGGTGCGACGACGAGCGGAGCGAGAAGGACCGTGTTAGGTTTACAAGTAAATATATTTCTGAAGCCGAGCGAAGCGGAGCGGATTGAGGCGATCCTCCTAATTTTCACAGAAATAATGATATTGCCCAACTCTACGATGTGCCGACTACATCCATAAAGAAGCTTCGTTCCCTGATTAATTCGAAACTATCGCCAATATTCGGTTAGAAAATTGTATTGTATAATATTATCTACATATATCTAGTTTCGAATTATCTTACCGAATTAATACATGACGACCATTTTTTAACAATTAACTTCAAAAATAACTAAAAATGTTTCTTTGATGAGATTTTGTCTCCGCGAAAATCTATCATAGTGTGATAATAAAGCATGATTTGTTTAAATCCTACACCTTGAGGAGGGCCATCCCGCTCAGCTGCCATATAAACTTTTTAGGTGTTTGTAACGTCCTGATGGCTTTGATTTCAATGAAACTTTGCACACATCTTTTTATAATATATGTTTTATATATCGACGATGAAGTGACAAGAACTCCTATCTCCAAAAACATGATTTTACAGGAAACGAACAAAAACCTTTCATTTGCTTATGTAATTACTTATGAAAAAAACTTAGCTGTGATAGCTAGTGCATGTAAAATTGCATTTTCAGTTCATCTACATAAGAAACTCAATTTGGCCAAAATGTAAGTTAGGAGTTCTTGTCACTTCATCGTCGATAATATATGTGTCTCTTCCACCCCACGCCACACTCCGATCCATATCTCATCAAGAGGTGCAAGATGGCGAGACATTCAAAGGTACCGAATTTGTGAAATGTTTTCAGGTAAAGACTGTTTTCCATGAAACGGTAACTGTTTATTTGTCTGTATTTCAGATAATCCCTTTTTATTTCCAGTATAGATAAAAATTATACAACTTGCTAAACTTTACATAAAAACGAGGCAATATTCACGATATCCTGACAGCTTGACAGCTATATTTTTGTGTTTCATCAAATTTCGATTTTGTGGTTAGGTGTCGCTAGATAATACTTAATTATGAATAAAATAAGCTGTTGACTTCACATTCAGTTTTTACCTTCTGTATGAAAAAATCCAGGCGTAAAGTGGCCTCTTAAGGTGGATGGTCCAAGGTAGTTTTTATAAAAAAACGTGTGAGAACTAATAACGACGACAAAAGTAGTACAGTTTCGTTCTGTTACTTTTCTCTACACGTTCAAATAATTTTACACTCGCGAATATTCAGTTTTTCTGAAAAGCAAAATGTTTTAACTGTCTAATTTTGCAGTTTAAAACTTTCATACATTGGATTACAAAAGTTTTAAATAACAAAATTAGATTCTAAAAAAAATTGTTTGTAAAAAAACTGATTATTCGCGTGTGTAAAGTTGATGGAACGTGTGGAAAATGGTAACAGAATTAAATAATAATACTTCTGTCGTCGTTATTGGTTCCCACAAGTTTGTATGAAGATTGCCTTGGACCATCCACCTTAAGGATCATTGCGAGTGGAAATACGAATGTAGAATTCACCCAAGACTTTTCATATTTACTGCACTGACAAGTACCAGTTTTTTTTTTTAATAAATTCCGTTTTCATTTAGTTATTGCATAAATGTTAGGAAACTCTTAACTTATGCGTGCGTACACACGCATTTGGCCAATATTTGCAGATAATAGTTTTCTTAAATAAAAAAACTTTCCGTACGTTCAATCATGCTTATTTGCGAATTAGTTTTTCAAATAAGCTTAATGTCATAATTAAAAGCAATTTTCTCTAGCTCTCTTATCAAGTGAAATGTTATCTCCCCTGCATTCAAGTCCGGTTGAAACCAGTTTAACGAAAAGGCGGATATAGATACGTACTGAAAAATTACGTTACCACACGAGTTTCGTGCAAATGAACCAGGGTTGCAATTGTGTAAGAAAATCGTATTCATTTGACAGCTTAAATCGTACGGTTTCAAATTTTCAAACTGCTATTCGGCTAAGCAAATTAGCAGAGGTCGGAATTAGGTAGTGTGATTTATGTATTTGTGCTATGTTTATGTTAATATGGATATTCCCAGGTTCACTATCGTATGTCGGTGCTTAGAGTGTGCATATCTGTTTGCAAGTATGTTTAAAAATTTTGACCCGGCTTTGTTTTATTGTGTATTGAACCTGCTTAAATTGATTGAATTTCGCTATAACGAAACTTACCTGTCAAAATTAAAAATGTAAAATTGTCATCCATTGACGCCCTGTCTGAAAAATTTGGTGAAACGCGGTTTTGCTTTTGCCTGCAGAATATTTCTGTTTTAATTGGTAATTAAGGATGTGGCACAAGCCCCTTGTGGATTTGTTTTTATAATATTATTACCAAGCCAGCTTGTTGTGTGTGACCAGTGTTTAAGTTACTCGGACACTAAAATCAATCGGTGACGTGGTATTGTGTATCCATATTAATATCAACAGTTCCAAATTGAAAAAATCACATTACCTAACTAATTCCGAGCACTGCAAATTAGCCAGTTTGAAAATAAAAATCGTACGTTTCTTACACAATTACACAAAGATATTTTTTTTATTGCTTGGCTTCGCTACTAGGGGCCTGTACCAACAGAGCGGCGGTTAGTAACGCTTGGCATAGTCAGTGCATGGATGGGTGACCCCTAGTTGCATTTATATCTAGGTGACAGCCAGTGGCGTAGCTATCATAGGGCCAGCTGGTGCAGTGCACCAGGGCCCCGGAGCTCAGGGGGCCCTCCAACCTAAGCTTTGAAAAGAGCGGGTCAGCCAATTCGCCAGCTCCTGAAGCTAGAAAACCTCGACTCTGCTCACAAGAATTTTCAAGTGAAGTTATAGACGAATTCGCAAAAATTAAAGCGCGCAAGAGGTTGTGAATTGGACAGGGAACTCTGTTAAAAATCGTTTTTCTTTGTCATCTATTGATCTCATCTGTATAATAAAGATTTTATAAAGCGTCGTTGCTTATTTATTCCCATTTTCTTTTATATAAACACAGAGATTTTACCCCTCATAGAGATGACGTATGGATTAAGCCTACTAATGATAAGTTCAACTCACTGTATCCTGTATCCTATTCTTATTCCTATCTATAATTAAGCCCACTAATGATAAGTTCAACTCACTGTATCCTGTATCCTATTCTTATTCCTATCTATAATTAAGCCCACTAATGATAAGTTCAACTCACTGTATCCTGTATCCTATTCTTATTCCTATCTATAATTAAGCCCACTAATGATAAGTTCAACTCACTGTATCCTGTATCCTATTCTTATTCCTATCTATAATTAAGCCCACTAATGATAAGTTCAACTCACTGTATCCTGTATCCTATTCTTATTCCTATCTATAATTAAGCCCACTAATGATAAGTTCAACTCACTGTATCCTGTATCCTATTCTTATTCCTATCTATAATTAAGCCCACTAATGATAAGTTCAACTCACTGTATCCTGTATCCTATTCTTATTCCTATCTATAATTAAGCCCACTAATGATAAGTTCAACTCACTGTATCCTGTATCCTATTTTTATTCCTATCTATAATTAAGCCCACTAATGATAAGTTCAACTCACTGTATCCTGTATCCTATTCTTATTCCTATCTATAATTAAGCCCACTAATGATAAGTTCAACTCACTGTATCCTGTATCCTATTCTTATTCCTATCTATAATTAAGCCCACTAATGATAAGTTCAACTCACTGTATCCTGTATCCTATTCTTATTCCTATCTATAATTAAGCCCACTAATGATAAGTTCAACTCACTGTATCCTGTATCCTATTCTTATTCCTATCTATAATTTTGAAGGCCAATATAAGTTGAAGCTACCGTGAAAGAGGGGGTGAGGGCCAGATTTTTTCTCTATGCACCGGGGCCTTTGCCTACCTAGCTACGCCACTGGTGACAGCACGTAAAAGTTGGTCTCGGTTGTAATAAAAAAAGCAATGGTCACAGTATGGTAACTTAAACGCACAACGATTGTATTATGATATTTATGCTTGCTGAAACGTCTCAGACACCAAGTTGGCCACTGAGCATAAAACAAGAAAAATAATGGCCTAGTTTGATGTGCCCTATATCCAAAAACACAAAGATTTGAAGGGTTCGTAGTATAGTGCGCGCCAATATTTTAGTCGCCTCTGATTGAGTTACGAGTGCAAGCTTGCGCATATACAATCAAGGAAACAATAATATGAACGGTTGATTATTAAATGTTTACTATAAGTGGGAAGGTGTACTTGTTGTACCTACCTATTTAATATACATTTATTATTTTATTGCAATCTTAACTGTTTAAATAAAACAAATTAATATAAACACTATTTTCCTACATTGTCGCCTTAAAACGCTATAACGACCGCGAGGCATAACAATAACAATAAACTTTAACAAACTAAATCAACAAAACAACAAATAAAGGCAACACAAATAGATTCCACGATTAACTTAATGAATCATAGAATTTTTTCCACGAACGTACTTTCCATGCAACGCGCGAGTGTGTAGTGTACGGACGTAGCACTAACACTAAGGCATAGTGTTGACACCTGCTAAACGGCGAGCGGGGGGTGTGGTGCGGCACGCAGGCGGGTGTGCTCTGCGCCTTCGCTCCTGTAACGTCCCCCCGACACATTAAAACGGCTATTGCGTCGCCTCTTGCGTCTATCTTCAAAGGCGACTAAAAGATTGGCGCGCACTGTAATAGGAAACGAAAACTTTTACAAGAATGTTTTTCCGAGTTTTTGTTTTGTTTTTTCACATTTGTCTGACATAATAATGATAAAAAAAAAAACTTTTATTGCACAAAACACAATTTTTGTACAGAGGCAAACTTAATACTATTTAGTTATATCTACCAGCACATGGCATTGGATCTTTTAACGTTCTCTCAGAATATATTATTTAACTGAAAGCGGGACGACGACGGTGTGGTTATCTGGTTGTCAATGTGTGATAAATACTAATAAATAATAAAATTTATCGTCACGACATGAATCCCTGAGGGGGAATTGGAGGTGTTCCAAGTGTTAACTGTGAAATGCAAGTCACAGTCCACATTCAGTACACCCGCGTTTCACCGGCAAATTATTACGTCCTAACGTGATGGGTGGTGAGCTCTATCACCGAACTTCGAGCACAAATACACGAATTTTGGGCATGCAGGTCCCCTTACAATATTTTCCTTCACCGTTCAGCAAGAGGTAAGTAAGAACAAATACTATGCACATAAATTCCAAAAAACTCATTGGTGCATGCCCGACCGGGGATTGTACCTGGATCTCAAGATTGAGAGGCCAGCGTTCTATCCTTGAGCTATAACATCTGAAAAATGTTTACAAAAAAAAATATCTGAAGGCATAGTAAATTATTAAATTTCCCGATAATGCATTAGCTCATGATAATGTTTGTATTGCAGGGCCGCCTGAATGAGTTGCTGTGCGCGGTGCGTCTCCAGCGCAGCGCCAGTGCCGGCGCCGCACACGAGCGGTACCATCTGGACCCTGGTGAGATACATACATCACTAGCCATTAGACCTTAAAAACTTGAAGTAACGTTATTAATAACTTTTCACACCACCTGCTCGACAATGTCCAATTACATATCATGCAACCTCAACGTAAAGTAACGCATTATATCTCAATGGATATAAAGTTATATGAAATTCCCTAGGGATTAAAGTGATTTAAATTTGGAACGTCAAATTCGTGCGGAAACTCGTGGAAAACAAATGCCCATATGGGATTGTAAAGAGGTTTGTTCGAAAATCGAACTGGCCACCATAAACAGAATTCAACAAAAGAAAAAAAGCGTTTACAAAGAATGTGAAACAAAAGACGGTGTTTGGTGCTGTGATTGTCAGTGAATTTTATTGAATTATTAATGTTGATAAAAAATTTCGAGCTTTTTATAGTCTATATATAACTCTAGAGTCCCTCGTTACGCTCAGGGTTCAATATGCCGCCCGTGACGTAAGACACTGCTTTATTCCCTTAGTGCATAATCTACTATTATTTTTTAACAAATACGCATGAAACTAACTTAATGTATCGCTATTTATATCGGTAGTATTTCGACATGATGTCGTTATTATTGACAAAACAACTCAAGTAAAACGATATAAAACATTTCTATAACAGCTGCTATGTAGCCATTCGACATCTACTGGATGGATCATAGAGAACTTCCCTTAGTATAAAGCCCACCTTGCAAGAAAGCGCTTTATTCTGCAGTTTTATCCACTCGTAATTATTATTTTTTTTCTCCAAAAATGTTCGGCAATGGTATCTGATATAATAGTCTCTATAACAATTAGGGTCTAAAAAATGGTTCCTATATCCAACTCCACATTTTAGGTGCCCAAGAAGACGTGAAGCAGTTCCAAGATAAAAATCTTATCCACTCGTAACTATGTTTCTTTTTCTTCAAAAATGTTCGGCAATGGTATCTGATATAATAGTCTCTATAACAATCAGGGTCTAAAAAATGGTCCCTATATCCAACTCCACATTTTAGGTGCCCAAGAAGACGTGAAGCAGTTCCTAGATAAAAATCTTATCCACTCGTAACGATGTTTTTTTTTCTTCAAAAATGTTTGGCAATGGTATCTGATATAATAGTCTCTATAACAATTAGGGTCTAAAAATGGTCCTTATATCCAACTCCAAATTTTAGGTGCCCAAGAAGACGTGAAGCAGTTCCTAGCGCTGCAGCAGCGCAGCATGGCGCATCTACTGGACACCGCTAGAAAAGATCTCGCGGCTCTGCACACCATCGCTGAAGGAATGTCCCGTCTTGTGAGAACGTAACGAGCTGCGTTGCAAGGTAGCTCTTCCATACCGTAGAGTCCAAATTTGATTGCCTCTCAATTATAGACGCGGGATATTTTGATGATTTTAATCAAGTTGTTGCAAAAATATCAACTTTGGCCGTGTTTACAGTGAATTTGATTTACGTTAAGTGCTGCATGTGTAAATTAAGTAAGTTTTAACTATACTGCTTCGTATTTTTGTACAGTGTTGCAAAAATTAAAATTATGTACAAAACAATTTGATAGTTTGTTGATTACTCGTCTTTTCTTTATATATATAAGTAAAAACAATGTCTTACAGAGATACATTCTCGTAGTCATAATATTACTTTTCACATAAAAACGATTTGTCGATCTGTTTAAGGCAACTATCCCTGTCAAAATGTGAAATTAAATATTTTAGAATGTCGAAGACATCGCATCCTGTCGACTTTACCTTGTTCCTTCATCTAAAGTAGGGCCACTGAGTGATGGCACTTTTGACAGCTGCATTTAGTGATGAGGAACATTTCAAATTTCGGTTAAAAATAAAAATCAAGTGTGAGTTTACTTAACATTAGACACGTCATTCAACATAATATTACAAAAGGACATTGCGCCAAACCCAGTGGCGTAGCTATTGGAGGGCTTAGGCGGCTAGTATAGGCCCCCAAGCTCAGGGGGCCCCTCAACACCCTGAGCGAAGTTGAAAAGAGTTGTTTAAATATCTAAATCGAAAAAAGTATTTTGCTATCATTTATTTTAACTTCGTCATTGTTTTGTTTTTAATTAAATATTATTGCGTAACTTGGCGACCTCAAACACGACCTATAAAAAATGAGAAACTTTTTTTCTAAGAAAAAAATTTCTATGCTTCTATTGAACAAAAAAGCAACATTCAAATCGATAAATAATAACCGAAAAAAGTAGTACATCACTATCAACAATGAAGTATTACATTTTTTTGCTTATAAATAATTACGATACTTTATAGGCATTTAAACGTCATAGGTGCCATCACTCAGTGGCCCTACTTTTAATATACCATCTTAACAGTTTTTTCAAATTTATCATGTTAATAAAGCTTTACGCCTATCTCGGTCCATAACCTTATGAAGTACAACAGCGTTCTATTAACGTAGCAAATGTGTACACTGCTTGAATGATTAGACAGTCGAGTGCAAGATACGACGAGCAAATTTGCAGCGCGCCGTGTCATCGCTAATGTTTGAACGTTGATAATGTTGTGCTGAATACGATGAATAGCGACGCTGAGTAATGAATAGCACTTTTGGACTGCCTTGTGTTGACTGAAACACGTTGTAAACCTGCCTTAAAAGATTTTGCCAGCAAAGAGAAGCGAAATTGTTCGGAATAGAGACTAAATGTGAATTAGGGCAGGGATATGCTTAGCGGCCAAACAAGATTTTAGAATGAATTATGTACCTACCTAGTATAGTAGCGGATAACTTTTTCACAGGTTATGTGAGGCCGTTCTGCTCCGATTTTTAAGGGTGCTCAAACAAAAATCAGTGGAAGCCACGAAATATCATGGGAAACTGTTACTCCTGCCCCTCTATTTTGTATCTTTAGTTGCCAACTGTATTAGGTGCCTATCATCAAAAACATAGCTAAAAACTGAACTTTCAAAATTGCCTTTAGTGAGTATTGACATATTTACGAACTGTGTCGTCACTTCAAGTGCGAACATATCCTTACACAATCGGAATTCGATAGTATATCTATGTTTTTGATGATAGGCACCCAGTCTAGTTGGCAACTAGAGATACATAATAGGCCCGCTGGACAGCCACCCTATAAAATGTCTTTTTCATTCAATAAGAATTACTATGAAAGATTTGACGCACATTTTTTAACTTTTTTTAATTGTTATTTTGAGTTGTTAAAGAAATATTAGAATTTCTACTATTTCTTCGATAGCTTGGATATCTAAGAAACTACAGCAAAAAATAATGTACCATCATGTAGGTCAAGTCTCCCGTAATAGTTCTTATTGAATTAAAAATACTTTTTATAGATTGGTTGCCCAGCAGACACAGTTTTCCATGATATTTCGATGTTTGTTTGAGCACCCTTAACGTTATTGGATAGATTTCGATCTATTTATTCTGCATTTAATGAAAAAAAAAACTCCTCTATAACCAAATTAAACTATCAGTGTGTAATCGCACGCGACGCTACTTAGATGAATCGTAAGTGCGAGGAGCGTGACACGATGTTCCTTCGCGGGTGATTATACACTGTGCTATTTTTGCGTATTATTTTTCCAGATATTTTTAGAGTTGCGTGTTTAAGTAAAACAAAGAAATATAGAAAACTCATAAATAATTTATAAATAAATAGTTAAAACTAGCTTTTTGTACTTAAATCTAAAGGTAAGTCTGTATGTCTCACTAACTCCAGCGTACTTTCAATCTTCTTTGAGCATTTTAAATTAAGTGGCATCTCCTCAGCTTCAAGACTGTATCTGGACGGTTCAGGGATTTCTATCACTTTTGACTCCTTCATTGTGACGTCATCGTATGAGAATACCTTCTCGGACACTGTAGGCCTCAATACTTGATACTCCATACTGGCTGAGTAGTAGCTTCTATACGCGTGTTCGTACATATGCGTGTACTCTAGATACGACATTTCGTATGTCGGTACTCTAAGGGGGTACATGGGTGGTTTGGGCAGGGGCCCGATGTAAGTAACTTGGTCGACTAAAGGATATCTGGCGATAGGTGAAGAAACTGTCATTGGTGAGATCGGGCTGTAGCTGGCTGGTGAGATCGTGGGTCTAGGCGGACTGTGGTACGGCATATACGAATTTGATTCTAGGTCTGGGTAGGACGTGCTGATTTCCCGCAGCGGTGAGAATGCTTTGGGCGACATCGCTAGGCTTTGATTCTCGTCTGAAGGCTCCAGTCTGGACAGGTCTTTAGGTAGGAAGTGTTTGTAAGTCTTGACGTGTTTTCTTAAGCTGGACGGATCGGTGTAGCGTTTATTACAGCCGGGGACTTTGCAACAGTATGGCTTGTCGACAGTGTGCGTTCTTGTGTGCTTGAAGCGATCGCTGGAGTTTGAGTACGCTTTGTCGCAGCCCTGTGGACAAGAAAACACATGGAATGAGATAAAATAGTTTCAGTTCTTAAAATAACATGTAAGTTATCTAATTTTTGTTCTTCATAGTATATTTTCGGATATTTACCTCATAAGGACAGACGTAAGGTTTTTCTCCCGAATGTGATCTTAGATGAATCTTCAAGTTTTCAGCTCTGGAGAAACTTTTGTTGCATTGGTTGCACGTGTGTGGTCTTTCATTCGTGTGTGTTCTAACATGCACCAACATCTTGTATCTGTTGACAAAAGAAATGGTTATTAGAGTTGGAGTATATGGAGATATTTTGAACCCAAGTTAAGGTGATTTTTTCCTGTGGATTTAATTATTTTAGTTAAACAAAGTATAGTGAAAAAACTCACCGTGCATTGAACCCCCTCTGCGGTCTTGCGCATGTCCGCCACCCGCAGTAGAAGAGTCCATCGCGATGCGGCTGCGCATGCACTCGGGCGACGTGCGCGGACAGGCGCGCCACCCCTCCGAACCTCGCCCCGCACCCCCGCCACTCGCACACTGTTGCTTCACCTCCCGCCTCTTCTGTGCGCTCGGGGGATGAACCACCCGATGATTCGTCATCTTCTACCTGTTGAAAATTTACTCTTATAGAATCGTTTCAGAGAAAAAACCTAAAAGTTTTAATAAAATCGTTTTTGTTATAAAAGTGGGGTGGTATATTTGTACAAAGTATTGTGTTAACAGTATCACTAGACCAACAAAAAAAAAAAATTGTGCGTTGATCTACACTACAGGTACAGATTTATACATAAAATCTGGTTAACACAAGATTGCACGGGTGCTTGAAACTGACCGGGACGGGACAGTCCTATCCAGAATAAAATACAAAATAAATTTGTTGAGTAAAAAACGCTTCAAAATTCACACCTGTGGCAGAGGCGGATGGTAAACGATAGGTCTCGCAATGTACGGCGCGAACCTTTCAGGTGGCGCCCAACGCAGCGTTCTGCATCCCTCTCCTGGCAACTCGGTTCTCCAATGCGGAAATACTAACATTTTGTCAAACTTGTTATCAATCACTGGTCACTAGTACGTTCAATACGGACGCTAAGCTCACAATGCTGACAACCGCGCGCCTCGCTTACTTATAAAACGTCTCGCAATGACTACACACTGATAAGCGGACTAGTCCCCTGCGAACTGAATCCCCTCGCTTCCTCACCCCCGAAAAATGATAGCCGAAATCACTCGGTAAACATGTTTTAGGTATACACTGACATTTCAACCCCAAAAACTATATTTTGATCATACTTTTTGAATAAACGGAAGAACTGTAAACCGTACCTTAACCTAAAAGACTAGAGTCCATAATCCAACACTTAACGTATAACATGAGACATTTTGTAAGAAGCGAATGTAGGGCGTTATCGTTTAGCCGCTTGCTGCGGCCGGTGACCAGTTATTACTGCTTCGATACGCCGCGGTTCAATAGGTGACCGATACTGAGTTAGTGTCAACCAGGCGACACTGCACTGGATACTGCACGTACGAATTTCATGTAATCGAACAATGGTGTTTTGGGTACAAGAGCCGCGAGGCGTGGGGTCTGCGAAGCGGTTCTCGTTTGCAGCGACTGTTTTGTCTAGCTTCACTCGGCGACTGGATTTGTTGACGTTCATTGGAGTAACTGATACTGTTTTGAGAACAGTTGTAAATCAATTCATTTGATTCTATTTCATTTTATGTTCAGAGCAAAGTTCGTTTGAAAGGTAGAATATTTCAGGTAGCTCTAGTATTATATAACTTTAAACTCTCGCGTTTCGTACACATTATAATATATATAATATATATACGTGTAATATATAACGTCGGGTGTCCCCTTTTCGTAAAAAGGTAAAAATTTGTCGCGGTAGACCCAATTATGTATATTATAATGAGCTCTAGTATTGTTTGGTACTGTTCTAAAAATATATACAGGGTGTTTGGGGCATCGATGTAAATATTTTCAGGGATGTTAAAGGAAGTGATTTTAAACATTTTTGATTGAATTTACTTTAGTGCAAAGTTTAATAGTTTTCGAGATATGGACATTTTTGAGTTTTGGCTACTTAAATATTGGTTACTGCAACGAACATAATATAATAAAACACTAATATGACTAAAAAATACATTTAATTTTAGGTTCTTCCTAAATACACTTCAGTATAACAATAAAACAAAATCAATGTGTTCACAAATAAGTGAAAATAAACATAAGGCAAAATACAGTATGCAGGAAAATAATTACTCTGTTGAACTTTATGTCTAATTTTACTTCTCATTGGATATAATTATCTTGTTTTATTGTTTAATTGATCTGTATTATGTAATAATTTAAAATAAAAATATTATTTATAGCCATAATTCTTGTTTTATTATCATTTCATTGCAGTTACCTATTTTGAAGGGAACAAAACAAAAAATGTTTATATCTCGAAAACCATTAAACTTTGCACTAGAGTAAATTCCGTCCAAAATGTTTAAAATCACTTCCTTTATCATCCCTGAAAAAATTTACATCGATGCCCCAAACACCCTGTATATCAAAATAGTCAATTATTAATAAACTAGCTGTTGCCCGCGACTTCATCCGCGGGGAAGAAGATAATGCGGCCACAGTGTAATCCCTTGGAAATCCCGCAATTGAAAGTATACCAGTTTTTAAGTTGGATAATAAGATTAATAAGTTATCGAACAGTGATCTCCCTTCCTTCTTTCTTTGTTATCCATGTTTAGCTGTTGAGGATCATACAGTGGTATCAAAACCCGTTCAGTAGTTTTGCGTGATGCATGAATAACCGACAAAAAAATATTTTTGTATCACTTTCCTACACCGCTATTTTTTTTAAATATCATCAGTGTACAGACAGACACAGCTCTTTTATTTTACAGTTTTACATATACTTAGCTTTATAATTTTCAGTTATTAAAGTACCTAGCCCGTTTTATCAAAGAAGGTATTACCATCTGTTATACAATTGTTGCAACTAATTTCGCATTAAAGCTTTTTATTTACCAAAATAGATGCTGCTATATAAACGAAATAACTACATAAATATTTATTTATGCGCGTTCTAATAATGAACAGCGCCACCTGTTGGTTTTTTCATGTGCTGAAATTTTTTACGCTGCATAATTCTAACCAAAGTTTTCTTGTTTTTTTTTTAAACAGTCGGTCGTGACTTCTACAGGCCTTCATCGCCAGGAATTATTATTTGCTATGTTAGTTCTAATTTCTAACAGTAGAAAAGTAAATTCTAAAAATATTTAAATGACGATAACTTTTTTTTTAACACCCGATTTCAAGGAAACGAAGCCTATATTCTAATCCAAATTAAGCTCTGTCCACCTGTGAAAACTACAAGAACATCCGTTCAATAGTTTCGTAGATTTGCGCGAACAAACAGACAGACAGACAAATATGTGTATTGATGTATTGATATTTATTTATTTATTTATTTATTTATTTTATTCATAAACAAAAATCCACAGCAAGTACATTCAGATTACTTGAACATGATATTCATCTTATTGTGCCAATAACGGATTTCACTATGCTAAACTAAACATACTAATAAAAAATTGGAACATAACAATTATAATATGGTTAAATTAATAAATTATTCGCAAAGAAGACGAATTTATAATACAAAGGTTTGTTGCCATTATGAGTTTGTTGAGTGTCGGGTGATTAGGGTGTGTGTGTGTGCGTGTCTCATCGTGTAATTTAATTTAATTATAATATGTGTAATATTACTTTGTAAGTATAATGTGGCAAAAAAGTAAAAGAAAGAAAATTAATATTCAAGTAATAAGACGATTTAAAGTAAGTCCGTTATTTGTTGGTATATGTTATGTTTAAACACAGTTTTGGTAGTGCAGATCGGATCCAGGTCCGCGAAGCGCTCATTGTACGTTTGAAGAACCCGCCGGCAAACACAGTTCGACACATAGTTAGTACGCGAGAAGGGGGTGGCAAATAACTTGGTGTGTCGAGTGCGGGTGGAGGGGGCTGACAGACGCATCATCTCTGTTACTAACGTTGGACAGTCAAGTGCGCCTGAGCACACATCATGCAGTAATGACATGTCAGAGATGATACGTCTGTCACGTAGTGGCAGTACACCGTGGTGAACGCAGGACTCCCATAGTCCCTACATATTGTCCGTGAACGGTAATTTAGGTGTTTTAAGAACTTCCGTTGTATACGTTCAATATCACTGTCATATTTAGCGTATTGTGGACTCCAGATAGGACTGCAATATTCTAGTACGCTACGAACATAGGCGTAGTAAAGAATCTTGATACATGTTGTGTCTGTGAAAGGCCTACTTACGCGGATGACAAATCCCAAATTCTTAAGGGCTTTGTTAAAAATTGATTTAATTTTCCACGTCAAATGGTAAAAATAGTAAATAACAGTTATTTGTCTAAGGATAATTTTTTTCAATATGTTTTAATTCTATAGTTCGAATTATAGGTATACAATTGTCAACAAAATTCAACTGCGAAAAATGTAATTCACGCTAAAAATCAAAATGGCTAAAACCGAAATAAACCTGTGTCTGCCAGCGATATCAATCGAATAGGTGAATTGATTGTAGCTGATAATGATTCAACTGCGTATTACAGGTCGTCTGGCAAAATGCCTCTGATATCAGTTTACACGTGGGGTTTGCGACCTTCAAGGAATCTACCATGATTGTCATTTAAGGATACGGTATCATTTCATCGTTTCAATTTCAGTTTTTCCGGATACAGTTACCATCGTTACGGGTTTATTAGATTGCTGACTTAATCTATTAAGTTGTTTTTAACGCTAAAATAGTAGATCGCAATCCAGATTGTGTTATCCAATCGGATCTATTACGGGTTAAATCACTACACATCAAATAAAATCGAATGAAGAAAATGTAATGAATGACGATCACATGTTTGAAGGGAATAGACCGTTTCGGTTCAAGATGACCACTTCCCTGTATGACCACTTCTCTATATGACCAATTCCCTGTATGTCCATTCCCAATATGACCACTTCCCGATATGACTACTTCCCGATATGACCACTTCCCGATATGGCCACTTCCCGGTATAACCATTTCCCGATTTGACCATTTCTCGCTATGTTTAATCTCGGTATGGCCACTTTCCGCTATGGCTACTTATATTTTAAAATCGACAAAATTCAAGAGGAATAAACACACAAACACACTTTCACATTTATTATTTTAATAATATCGGGAAGTGGTCATATTAGGAAGTTGTCATGTCGGGAAGTGGTCATATTGGGAAGTTGTCATATAGGGAAGTGGTCAGCCCGGAGCCCCGGACCGAAACGGAATAGACAGTAATTTAGTTTGGTAAACCATTTGGCACCAAAAATATGCTTTGTTCATAATATGCATTATGATTTAAGAGCGGTTTCGCAGCCGGATAATTAATCGAAACATAACAACTTAATTCAAAATTCACTCAATAGTTATTCAACCTATTTGTAAACCTTATTACCTATACAGTATGTCCCTCGTACAAGTGCACATCCGAAAAGGGGTGAAACTTGACCTTATTTTATCGACAAAAAATGTTTTTTTTAGAAAATCTTTGTTTTATATAAATTTACGTTTTAAATTTTTTTTTGCCTACCATGGAGACTATGTATAAAATATGTCATAACTTTTGATCTATCGCGAGTAATGCAATGAAATAAAACTGTTATAATCCTTAAGAATAGACGTTGCATACCAAAAACAAAACATAATTAACTACCATTACCATAAAAATAATATCCTAAAAGATTATTTCTTTAATTTTTCCGTCTTTGTTTTCAGTAATAGTAAATTTTTTCAAAATAATGTCGCCGTTTTACTATACTTTTATTCCTATTTATCATTGCCTATTCCATTATCTTTCTAACAAAAAAAAATACAATGTTCTATCATAAATACAATATTTTCTACGAGCGGTTAACCAAAGGTACTGCGCGTCGCGTCCCATACAAAGGTGGAGTATTTTTTGAAGATTAAAAAAAAAAAAATTTTTTTGTTTTTGTCGATATATTTAGATCTAGTTTCACCCACTTTCGGATGTGCATTTGTACGAGGGACACACTGTATATTTGTAATCTAAACCTTTTTTTTACTTTGTAATAAACTTTGTAACATTGTTCTCATTTTGAACATTTTCGTTTATTATTTTTTGACTATAGCTAGATAAAGAGGATTTACATTTGAAAGACCTTTTTTATTGAGGTACTTAATCACAGCACGGTGTTCAATTTTCTCCATTGTGAAAAATCCCGTCAGACTGCGTTATACAAAATATCACAAAAAAATAATAGCTTGCAGTATCGAACTTCAACTTCACACAATCAATCACGAAAAAAAATACTAACAAATGACGGTAGATTTACAAAGATTTGATACCTCTTTGTAGGTCGGGCTTAGAACTTTTGGATTCACCCTTGTATGTTGCCATCGCAAAGTTTCCATTGGTTTCTGCAAATTAAGATTTCAAATTTTTTTGAGTGTTCTGTGTCGATTAATTATAAAAAGGCGGGTTTTTCACAATCCGGCTGCGAAACCACTCTTAAGTTGAGTTGCCTTTCACTAAATGTAGTAATTATGCAAAAAATAACAAATAAAGACGCGAACGATCGAAAGAAATCGATCTAACTAAAGTAACAGCTAATTTCACAATATTCAATATTTTTGTATGCAAATTAACTCTATTTAAAACATTGTGTAGCTACCACAACAAAATTGACTTTAACCATTTTGTCAGGTCTTTTCTATCTCTGGTGTTATTAAAGATATCAGAATTCCCATAGCTTAATTTTTAAAGGATTTGTTTTCAGAGAATATACGCCATTTTAGGACATAGTTTTCATTATTTTGGTATATGAGTTAACCATTATTTTTTTAACGATTTTTTAAAGAATTGTCCGATGATCTTGTCACTTGAGTGGTCTGTCCGTGTCTGTCTACTCATCTGTCATCTGGCTGTCAAATTAGTCTAAAGCAAATTATTATAAATTTATCTTCAGAGCAAAGGACACATTACTAAACAGCCATTACTCAAGTGACGTCACACGAGGGCAAATAGGAGTTGCAGCCGTTTCGTATAAATATTCATAATCATGAGGTTTTTTAGACCAAAACTTCGAAAATACGGCTTGTTAAACCTAAATCTCGAAATGGTTTTCGAATTAACACACCTTAACATAATTTAATCTATGCCAATTCCAGTTTGACCAATTAGTAGAGAAAAAATCGGAGTCTTATAAAATCTTATTTTGGACCTAATTCGAGTTAAACCGATAATAATCGGACCCACAAAATTTAAAGTAAAGAAATTCTTCCACACGCATCTCGTCTCATAAATATATTTGTATTGCCTTGACTGGTACTTATACAGAAATTGTTCTCCTTTATAAATGTTTTGCTTGAAGCGGCTTCGAGCCGGCGTTATCATTTATCATACTGACTCCAAGCATGTGTGCATAGGACACTCTATATTTACACAAACGTACGGGTGTGTGTGTGCGTTCAAGCGCGGCCCCCTGCGGCCGACGCGTGCGCCGGTTATAGCCGGTTCGCTTATCGCGGAGCGGTGGTAGCCGACGTCGGTTTCTTGGCACAATAATAAAGTTATTAAGGACATGAAAGATATGGGAAAGTGTTCCTAAAAATTTCCTTATGATAGCGTTAATATACGTGACTTTCACTTAACCTGATTTTGGTAAAAGACTAGTCAAGAACGGCGATTCTGGCAAGTACGAAAAAGTTTGCTACGGCAGTTTTCGAATGATTTTACAACGGATTTTCTACGGAAAAGACTGATTTTTCTGCTTTCGCAATTTTTGCGCACGCGCCAGAATCGCCGTACTTTTCGTCAAAAACGTATGCTAACCCGAAACGATAAATCTAGAATATAATAATTAGCAATTAAAAAACCTTTTTAAAAACAAGCTTTTAAGCCATTATGAAAACGAATTAAGGTCGCTGAAACTGATTTAATGTATTACAATTAATTCACATGTATTAGTTATTTTTGTTACATAAATTAAGTACTTAAATATTTGATTTTAAATTTACTTATTCAAAGATTGTGGAGGTTAAAGCTTAGGTTTTGAATTTTTTATATAAGTTTTGTTTCTATGACACAATCATCACCCCGAGTACAGTGTTTAATCGCGCGCGACGCAACTTAGTTGAATCACAATTGCGAGGAGCGTGACACGATGTTTTTGCGATTATGTCACTCTCCTCGCACCTGTGAAGGAGTAGAAATATATCGAGTAGTGAATCTTACGACAAGCGCTCAGATTCGAAATCACACAAGCAGACGCGTGCTCAGAGACTCCTACGAACTTCGCTTAGAAGGTTCAAAATATTCGAATTTCAAAAATGTTGGCTTTCTAATTTACAGAAACCTATAAAAACTTACACATGCTGGATGGCAGCATACACAGTACATATAGATAATAAGGTTTTGTTGTATAACTTTTGAATGAATTTTGAATTTAAGTATTCTGTTTCGATTAGTTAGAAAAAGGCAGGTTTTTCATAATCCGGCTTCGAAACCGCTCTTGAATAAAGGCTTTTAAAAAAAAAGATCTAACCTTTCAACATTTTTTAATCCAGTTGAAAAATTTAAACTCTAAGTACTAGCTTTTCAGCCGCATCTATCATTCCACCGGTCTAATTTTCAGGAACACTTGTATAAGTGTATATGTTATTTATAAGCATTTATTATGTACAATTATTATATTATATATAGAAGTATCCGGCTGGCGAGTGGCTATCAGCGGTCCGGCGGGGGCACACGGACAGTTCATCCATACTGGTACAAACCGGCTCACAGTTATCTCTCTGCTCGAACAACAGCCACCGTATTTCATCATAATATTTACTCAAATACGAAGACTTAATTAGGTGACTTGCAATCCATATTTCTAGTTTCTACCTAATTAGTTTCTGGAATCTGGATAATTACCCAGCCCCTCTATTATGTATCTTTGGTTGCGAACAGCGGGTCTACCGCGTAATTCTGATTTTTATCAACATCAACTTGAGATTGAAATTTGACGTGCGTGCGACGACGCCCGCCTAACATGCCATTTCTTTTGCACGCGTTGAATTTCGCATGCATTTGCTTGAAGTTGATACAAATCAAAATTACGCGGTAGGGCCGCTAGACTGGGTTATCCTGGCCTATCATCAAAAACATAGATAAAAACTGAACTTTCAAAATTGCCTTTACTGGCTATTGAACTATTTACGAACTGTGTCGTCACTTCAAGTGCGAATATATTTACACAATCGGAATTCGATAGTATATATCTATGTTTTTGATGATAGGCACTCAGTCCAATTGGCAACTAAATACACATAATATGCGGATATTCCAGAAACTATGCTACGTAACCACTGTAAAATTGCCTTCGACGTGTAAAATTGACTGGCAAAAGTGAATTTTACATTTCTGACAAGGTTTAGGAACGACTTAGAGAATTGTTCGGAGCTCTTCGTTTTCACTCGGGTGGTTGTGGAACAGTGCCCCCGCCAAGTCTCGCAAAACAAAAACGCAGAACAGCCGTACTATCCTTTTCTCGAAGCAACTCACGGCACTTTCTAGCCCCTGTATCTTCGTTGTGGGTAAAGCTAGAAGTCTGAAATTTCAATTACCAAGAGTACTTCCTGAACCTACTTCTACCCTCAAATAACAAGTTTGTACATATTACGAAATATCTTAAGTCAAAGTTCCATTATTTTGTCACTGACTGACTGACTGACATACCTATCCATTACCTATCATCAAAAATCTAAAAGTGTTCTAGCAGGCCTACGAACTTGAAATATAAAACAAATCCGTAGCTGACGTGCAAGAAATATTACCCGAGAAGAAAAATAGGAGGACTACCTACAACAACAAATGAGATCCCATCAAAAACATAAAATGTACAAAAATGTCAAGTCTCGCAACGCCGTAAAAAATCGTGAGATCTTATGTAAAGCCAAGTCTGTTATTTTAGTTTGTATGGAAGCACCTTTTCATTTTAGTTGGTATGGGAGCACCTATTCAACAAATTTATCATTAATTGTTTCCTAATTAGTTACCTACCTAGATATAAATATATCGACAAAAACAAAGAAATTTTTTTTTAAATTTTTTTTTATCTGGAAAAAATACTCCACCACCCCTCTTTCTTTCTATCTTTGTATGGGTCGCGAGCGCAGTGCCTTTGGTTAACCGCTCGTAGAAAATATTATATTTATGATAGAACGTTGTATTTTTTTTTGTTAGAAAGATAATGGAATAGACAATTATAAATAGGAATAAAAGTATAGTAAAACGGGGACATTATTTTGAAAAAATTTACTATTACTGGAAAAAAAGACGGAAAAATTCAAGAAATAATCTTTTAGGATATTATTTTTATGGTAATGGTAGTTGATAATGTTTGTTTTTGATTTTGGTATGCAACGTCTATTCTTAAGGATTATAACAATTTTATTTAATTGCATTACTCGCGATAGATTAAAAGTTATGACATATTTTATACATAGTCTCCATGGTAGGCAAAAAAAAATTAAAACGTTAATTTATAAAACAAAGATTTTTTTCTAAAAAAAAAATCATTTTTTTGTCGATAAAATAAGGTCTAGTTTCACCCCTTTTCGGATGTGCACTTGTACGAGGGACACACTGTATATTTGTAATCTAAACCTTTTTTTTACTTTGTAATAAACTTTGTAACATTGTTCTCATTTTGAACATTTTCGTTTATTATTTTTTGACTATAGCTAGATAAAGAGGATATTCTAAACGTTTTCAATCTCCCTACAACCGTTGCACGTCAACTCTGAATTGTGGCATTTTTTGACGTTTTCTAATAATTTGTTTGACCAAGTAATGAAAATGTTATAATTAGTGTCCATCCATCATTCCGTATTCGTCCACTGCTGGACTTAGGCTTCCCCAATATTACGCCACTCTTGGCGATCCTCAGTCATCCTCATCCAGCCGCCACCCGCAACTGCGCTTTGCTGTACGTGGTCTCCATTCCAATGCCTTACGGCCCCAACGGTTATCAAGTCGGCGACAAATATGGCCAGTGTGTTATTATATATTTGTAATCTAAACCTTTTTCTTTACTTTGTAATAAACTTTTGTAACATTGCCCTCCCCCAAAATCCAATCCTGGATCCGCCCTTGATATTGGATAATATGTTTATTCGTGGACATTAGTTCTGTTGTAGATAGGCAGGCTGAGTCACAAATCACACCTCATTCTCTTCTGTGTTTGTTTAATAAGTAGTTTAAACTACTTAAATAATACCTTGGACTTTAATCAGGTAATTTGTTAACACCTTGGCAATACGGATTATAATATTAGGTCTTTACATATGAAATTGCCGTTTTCTATAGAGAATTTGAAGAAAACTCAATTTTTAGTACTAAAATTTTTTAATTTTTTTTATGAATGTCAAATTCAAATTATGTAATTTCTTATGTGTATGGATGAGACAACATTAAGCTAACAGCAATATTAATTTAATGTTTGAAAAGAGTCAGCTGTAAAAAATGATTACGAATCGTATCATGGAAATGGAAGGCATTTAGAACGAACTGTATTTGAAGATTGAATTTTTATAATCAAACTGAAAATAAAAACAACATTTTCGACGTAGATGTAAAACCTTGAAATCAACTTTCATACGAAAAACAAATAATTGAAATAGCTACTGAATTACAGGAATTATGAACTCATGAATAAGTAAGAAAATTTGGGCAATTTCATATGTAAAGACCTATTGTTACCAAACGTCAGCACAGTCACTAAAAAGTCAAGTTCAATATCCATACATTTTATCGCTAGACGGTCTAGTTTAATAATATGATAATCGATATCCTTCTTGTTCTTATTCTTGCAAATCTTATCTAGACCTGTAGATAATCGGATTTCACACTGAGGTGAGGTATACCACCATTCACGCCGCACGCCTATCAAGCGTGGTGCGTGATTGATAGATATCTATATGTCGCAGTCAAATTGTAAAATTCGGCATTTTACAAACAGCGTCGACGGTTTCTAAACGCTCGCTATTTTGCTGTTTGACAAATCTTCGTCATATAAATTCGGCATTTTATAATTTGCCTCGGCGTTGCCTCATCAGCGGGTCTACCGCGTAATTCTCATTTTCATCAACATCAACTTGAGATTGAAATTTGACGTGCGTGCGACGACGCCCGCCTAACATGCCATCTCTTTTGCACGCGTTGAATTTCGCATCCATTTACTTGAAGTTGATACAAATGAGAATTACGCGGTAGAGCCCCTGTAGATAATCGGATTTAACACTGAGGTGAGGTACACCGCCATTCACGCCGCACGCCTATCAAGCGTGGTGCGTGATTGATAGATATCTACTTATATGTCGCAGTCAAATTGTAAAATTCGGCATTTTACAAACGGCGTCGTCAGTTTCTAAACGCTCGCTATTTTGTTGTTTGACAAATCTTCGTCATATACATTCGGCATTTTATAATTTGCCTCGGCGTTGCCTCATCAGCTCTATCTTGAAAACTGTAATTTATTCAACCGCCCGAATCTCCATTTTAGGTTCAGTAGGTCTCTATATAGATAGGTCTCGTACAAATGTGTGAGTGAATTTTCGATTCAGTTGTGTGGGTGGACACCGTGTGTGTAGCTTTGGATTCATCGCATCGTGTAAAGTCCACCCACACAACAGAATCAAAATTTTACTCACATATAAATACGATTCTCGATGTCTTAAAAAAGAATGTCAACTGTGGAAACTACCAGCTCTGATTCTTTAGAAGAATCTAGCGAAAGAATTCGGCGTGAATTTAAACTCATACATACGATTATTACAAATATACTCAATTGCGACATCTAGGAAACTCGATTGCCGTGTTGGATAAAGTTATCTAAATCCGTTCTAAAGGCCACTCACACTTAGTAAGATCCGCAGATCAGCCAGAAGTCATGTGGTCTGATATTGTATCTACTGCGTTCTAGTAATCTTCCTACAAGTCTAGCATTTATCAAAGTAATAGCGATGTGGGGATATTATACATTTTTAGGGTTCTGTAGTCAATAACAAGGAACCCTTATAGTTTCGCCATGTCCGTCTGTCTGTCTGTCTGTCTGTCTGTCCGCGGCTTAGCTTAGATACTATTAGTACTAGAAAGCTGTAATTTGGCACGGGTATACATATTTATTACACCGATAAAGTGGTACAGTAAAATTTTGAAAAATATTTTTTTTAGGTTGCCGAATGATTTTTTTTTCTCGTCTATCCCCTAGTGTAGGTGTCGTTGGATAGGTAATTTGAAAATATTGGGGGTGTGAGAAGACAATTTTTCGATCCAGGGTTCCGTTTGCGAAATATTAAGCTTCAAAGTCTTAATTTTTGTTAGAGTCGAGTGTCCCCCACTCCTGCCAGCGAAACGGTTGTATTTGGAGACGTGAAAAAAATCACGGCAGTAGTACACATAACAAAATTTAAAGGAAAACTATCACAGCTAAGTAGGCTTTACAAGTTACGAGTACAGATCGCGCCAAACTTTTAGTCCCCTGTAAACACGGGGCGATTCGCATCAGCAGGAACAAAATGTATGGGCGGTTCTTGGAAAGAGCAACTTCCGAGCGTACTAGAAGTTTGGCGTGATCCTTAGAATAATTCTAAGGCGTGATCTGTATTAGTCGACAAACTTATAAAATGTACTTGGAGAAGAAGTCCGCATATTGTGCAGGGCAACTACGGAACCCTACACTGCGCGTGGCCCGACACGCACTTGGCTGGTTTTTTATTACCTATACGACATATTTTTTTTTTCGCCTTGTTTCAAGTGTTTTTCTATGGAAGTGGTTCGGTACAATCAGTAGAAAATGTGGTTAAATTTTCTTAGCACTCATAATTACGCAATGTATACGCCCATGGTCCCGTTTCTTTCAGGCAAAGAAAGCAAACCCAGATTTTGGCCAGTCGGTACTTACCATTTGGCACTGTAATTCTAGCCAAAGGTAGATCGAAAATAGATGGGCGTAGGTACTATAAACTGGCCGTGCAGATCGCCAGATCTAACAGCACCAGACTTCTTCATTTGAGGCTTTTTAAAATCTCGCGTTTACCACAACAAACCACGAACCTTGCAAGTCTTTAAAGATAAAGTTGAAGAAGAAATCGCCAATTTGGTGCCAGTTAGCCAGATGTTTTGGGAGCAACAATTCAAAATGCCGTAAAGCGAGCGCTATTATGCATGAACTCGGGAGGTGGCCATTTGAGCGATGTAATTTTTTCCAATTCATGTCATCAATTTTACACTTTCAAATAAACTTTTTTATGACAACAGAGCTCTTATTTTTTCATTAATAACAAAATGGCAGCCAATTCAAATTATGACATTACTTTTGCGCCATCCATTATAAATGGTATTTTTCAGAAACAGGGGATCTAAAAAGGCTGACTTGAGTGAATCATAAAATGATTTGAAAGTAGGATGGAGTCAGAGTTTTTTCATGCGTGCAAAAAAGACGACATTAGAACGGAATCATAATATGATTCATCCAAAGCGGCCTTTTTAGACGACCCGAGCAAATATAACAAATTAGGTATTTATTTCTTGTTATCTGATTGATACGTACGAGCGAAGCGGGCGAAGTTCTCCGAGTCTACTTGAACTATCCGGCGTTTGTGAATGTTTGTCCGACGATAACTCGTCTATGGTTGATCCGAACGTCATGAAATTTGGTAGGCAAATAATTGAGACAAAAATAGTTTTTAAGTTCGATCATGAGCCAAATCGGTCAAGGGGATACCAAGATATGGGGGTGTTAGAGGGGGTCCGCGAGTTCACAGTTCGAGGCTTGTATGTTTAAAGATTGTACTAGGTTGCTTGAATGAACTTACTTATACATTGACTTCTATTGCTTTCAAGTATTTATTTTCGTTATGAAATTGCTCACAAGTAATTTATGACTTAGAACAAAAGATTGTCAGTGCAAAACGGACAAGGATAAGATTTTTTGCAAGTTAGAAGGTTCTAAAATGTTGAAATAAACATACCATAGCCCTGGCTGCAAAGCGCGGCCTACTCTAGAAACGGTCACGATGGTCGGTCACTGTGATAACAATTTCTTTGTTAACATTTGTATTGTCTTCAGCAAGTGCACTGGCGGCTGTCAGCAGTCGCTATGCCGCGGTCTTTCCCGCCAAAGATCATCGATGGCGACCACACGCGAACAACGCCAAAATAAAAACACTAAAATAGCCGAAGCGATAATGCCGCGGCGAAATGAAAATAGTCATACGCCGTGTCCACACCGCTTCCCCCCCAACCGAGATTTTTCATAATAGCGAGATTTATAACTGTGAGTGACTCGGAAAATTTAGAAAAACATACATGACGCTGTCTGTATCTACTGTTTGCAGCCAGCTGTTGGTTTGCTAGAATCTTCTATAATATTGTTAAAAAGAATAAAAATACCATCCTTAACGGTGTCGATTATAGAAAAACTAAAATTGCACTATCATCCATCCATCAGCCTAGTTCTTCCACTGCTGGACATAAGCCTTTCCAGGACTTTGCCACTCCCGGCGGTCATTCTGGAAGAATTGCCCATACTCACACACGCTGGGCAGGCGGGTTGGTGAGCGCGGTGCCGGAACCCTCGCACCAGTGACGCCGCTGCCCGTCACCAGTCTGTTCCATATAAGGCCCGGCTATTAGGGATGGATATACCGCCATCCATCGGTCCCAAGCATGGTGGGCCTCCTGGTTTTTTGCCTGTGAGCTGTCCTCTCCTCTTACTCTCCCCCGAATTACTTCGAGGGGGTCTCCAAGTAAGATGGTGGTACCTCCACAGTCGAGCCCAGCATCAGCTCTACCACTTGTTAAAATTGCACTAATTGGGAACTAATTAAGACTTACCTTAGTAAAAGAAAATCGTAGTTGTTGTCATGCCGTTTAAGAGATACAGCAATACGCTAAACGTTACCGCAGGGGCATCTTGAACTTTGTTTTTTGGACACAATTAGGCACTAATCATATCTATACTAGTTTGTATTTAGCTACGACCACCGGTAAAAAAACAATCCGCTGGAGTAAAGTTGACTCCAGTGGAATCTGTTTTTCGTGAATATCTTTCGATCGGCTGGAGGCACTAATTCTAAATTTCGGGCACAATTACACGAAACCCGGTACTAATTATCTGTAAAGCCGAAATCCTGATAAGCGAAATATACGTGCTAGCTTTTGCCCGCAGCTTCGCCAGCTTAATGTTAGTTTTTAGGGTTCCATAACTCATATAAATCATACGGAACCGCGAATTTCAATACGATCGCGAAATATACAACGATGGAGAAAGCGTAAATAAAAGTATGAAAGAAATTGTACAGGCAATGAAAGCCTTTTACTGCCTGTACAATTTCTTTCATACTTTTATTTATTTATTTACACTCTATCATACCCAGCCGCTTTCCCAGCTTTCATACCTTTCAATGAACAGAGATGCTAAGAGGAGGAGATGGCGTGGGGGCTAGCCTGCTGTACTGGCTCTTTAATATGTGCTGGACGAGCGGTCGTGTTCCGGTTGACTGGTGCAAGGCTGTCATCGTCCCGCTATACCTAAAGGAAAAGGTTCACAGCAGGAATTCAAAAGCTACCGTGGCATAAGCCTTAGTATTGTTAGCAAGTTGTATGCAAAGGTTCCAAAGAAAAAATTCGAGCTGTGCAAGCGGGATTTAGAAGAGGTACGGGTTGCGTGGATCAGATATTTTCTTTACGAAGCATATCTAAAAAATTACTGGGAAAACACCAGAAGGTACTTTGTACGTCTGTGGATTTAGAGAAGGCTTACGATAGAGGGATGAGGGATGACTTGTGAACAACACAACACTGTCCGTGTATGGAGGAGTAGCCACCTGGTGCGGGCCCTGAAAGAGTCCAAAACTTAGTAAACCTAAGTACTCAAGGAGCCATTTATAATGGGGCAGTCGCGGTTCTGTAGTGCGTCAACAATGTTTGCGGAAGCTCACACGGATGATTATCTTTTTGCAATAACGCGCAAACGTTTCGCATTTGTTGTCTGTAGAACTAGTGACAGCGACAGTCCTGGGGATCCAAAAAGGCCGACTTGGGTGAAATCGGGTGAATCATAAAATTATTTGAAAGTAGAGGATAGAGTCAGCGTTTTTTCACGCGTGCAAAAAAAACGGCATTAGAACATAATCATGTGATTCATGCAAAACGGCCTTTTTAGGACACAGGATGGCTCACTCTTAGTGCCAGTTCCAATTATGAAATAGGAAGGACAATTGGACGTGTCACTTGTAGTAACCAAACCCTTCAAATTCTAATTAATAGTAATTGAAAATTTTATGGGAGTAAAAGTATTGTATTGTGTGGTACTTAATTACAATGAATTTAATTATTTATTTTTGATTTCATTAATTTATTGTTATATTGGGTCTTTTTATGTCGTCTGAAATAAAAATATTTTATTTATAGTAATAAGTATGTAGATATCATCTCTGTACAGATCTTCTACAATTATAATTCACATAAATCTTTGCCAGTTTTCGTGTTCTCGATAATAGGCGAATCATAAATTCTAAGACCCAACCTTAGAATAAGGATTTCTATTCCTTATTCTGAGGACCCAACACATTTCAAAGTCACTCTAGACTAGAACATTGTGTACACAATCGGTGTCATTTTGGGAGTTGTCTTTGGACAACCGGATGCGCATGCGCACTATCATAGCCTTCATACAGAAGGCTATGGCACTATCTGTCGTGGTGGCATTGTAATGATGAGCTGTCATTAATTTATCTCAGGTAGAAGACGATTATCTGTGTTTGTTATCTTACTTATTGTGTTTGGGTACAGCTCGCGTATTGTAAGAAGAATACGTCTGAAGTTAGGCAATGAACCTGCGCACAACACGATTATCGGTCTCTTTGGCGGTAAGGAGTAGGGCGCGACGGGGGAACCGGGGGAAATCCCCAAACATCTCCGCCGCACGGCCCCGCCCCCTAAGCTATTGGCCTTAGAATAAGGTTGTTTGTTTCCCGCACATTTCGCGATTGGCTCCTCAGTCGACGTTTGTTTGCTGTGCTGCGTTCAAGCGTCCATTTTGCTCTCAAAGTACAGTCGCACACAAATGTATATTGATTTTGAACGTGATGGTTTTACACAGAAAAGAAAGAAAGATTATTTACGATGTATTGTGTTATATGAAGAAAGACGATAGAAACACAAGTTTGACACAGTGCAATTATGTTGTCAGTTTTAAATAAAAATTGTATAGCGAAATAGTTTTTTTTCTAGACTGTAGTTTCCTACACATTATGTACCTACTCGTACTTACCTCATTAGGTTGAATAATTATGCAATATCACCCGTCAGCTTGTAGTGACCGCAAGCACTTTTATGCGCGACTGTATACATGCAGTGTTGCCACCTTGGTTTTTGAAAAAGAGCAGTTGGACAAGCTAGAAAGGGCTAGATTCAGCAAATTTTGCCATCACAAGTGCTAAAATTTGTTTATTTGAAATGTAGTAAGTAATTTCAGAAAATGCAACAGAGTAATTAAATCTAAGTTATTGAATTGTTAAAAATCGTATCTGCTGAAGCAGAAAAAGTTGATGGCTGATTCACATCTGCGTTTTTTGCGGATTTGAACGAAAATTTAAAATGAATCCTACAGTTTTTTATTATTTCAGTTGACACCTTGTGTGAACAGCAAGACTCTCTCAGTCGTTTTAAACTCCATCGTAAACGTAGTATGGATATCATTGTTTTTAGCCCTATTTTGTTTCTGGTTTTAGTTTTAATAATGTTCACAGAACTATAAATATACACATAACGAAAAGGGCTAGATTGCTCTTTTCGGGCTAAATCATCAAAAAACGAGTTCAACTACAGTAAAAAGTGCTAGATCTAGCCCGAAAAGGGCTAAGGTGGCAACACTGTATACATGCGTAAACTCATCCCCGGCTAGCTTCAGACGTATCTGGGGGCACGATAGTGCCCCCCGCCAAGACGAGCCAAAGGAAGCGGGGCACTACGTACCTTTTCTCGAAGCGTTTCGTCATATTTTCGAACCCTCATAGCTTCGGTCTAGATAATACTCGAGATACCAAATTCTCAAGATAACATGTAGGAAGCAGTCTCATTAAACACGATAAGTTTCATTTGTCTAGCTTTTATACTTTGAATGTTATTAATACCTAAAATACGTCGATTTTGTCACTCACTCACTCACTCACTCACTCACTGATGATCATCAAAAATTTAGGGTACTTCCTGAAGTCCTAGAAAGCTGAAATTTGGTATGCAGGCTAGGACTAGCACAAAAACAACAAGAAAATTAAGAAATCTGTAACTTTCACCCTCCAACCCCTCTTAAGAGGGGTCTGGTTCTGTATTAAATGAAAATTTCGATTCCAAAATTCCTGAAGTCCTACAAAGCTGAAATTTTGTATGCAGGCTAGGACTAGCACACAAACAACAAGAAAATTAAGAAATCTTTAACTTTCACCCTCCAACCCCTCTTAAGAGGGGTCTAGTTCTGTATTAAATAAAAATTTCAATTCCAAACTTCCTGAAGTCCTAGAAAGCTGAAATGTTGTATGCTGGTTAGGACTAGCACACAAGGAACAAAAAAAATAATAAATCTCTAACTTTTACCCTCCAACCCCTCTAAAGGGGGGTCTGGTTCTGTATTAAATAAAAGTTTCAGTTCCAAACTTCCTGGAGTCCTAGAAAGCTGAAATTTGGTATGCAGGCTAGGATTAGCACACAAACGACAAAAAATTAAGAAATCTGTAACTTTTAACCTCCAAACCCTCTTAAGGGGGGGTCTGGTTCTGTATTAAATAAAAATTTCAATTTCAAGCTTCCTGGAGTCCTAGAAAGCTGAAACTTGGTATGCAGGCTAGGATTAGCACACAAACAACAAAAAAATTAAGAAATCTCTAACTTTCACCCGCCAACCCCACTTAAGGGGGGTCCGGTTCTGTAATATTAAAAATATATTCCCAACTTCCAAGTCCTAGAAATTTTTATTTTATTATTTGCCGTGTTAGAGGCCATAGTAACAAACAGGTAGGTATTCTGTAAAATTAGTAATCCAGCAACTATCAGTAGCTATCTATTACGGCTGAAGCCGCGCCGCCCCGGACGGTCCTCCAAGTGCGGAAAGACAAGTATTTAATTCTTTCAGACTAATTTAGAAGGCACTACGTGTCGTTTACATTACGATATAACTCGCTTGCGAGCTGCCCGTCAAATACTCAAGTGAACTTTTACCTACATGTTGAAATCGTTACTATTATTAGTTATACTCTTGATAGGTACTCTCTGGTAGCTGACTGATTTCTGTTCTATTATTGAAAGTGAGGTTTAGTTAGTTAGGCATCGTCGTCGAAAACTAAGGTCCGGTTACTTGTACCTGAATTGACAGCAATTGTGCAGAAGACTCCAGCCAGACTAGAATTGCTCATGTTACTGCGCGCGCAGATAAATATTAACGAGTATACTACTGCAACTGTATTCTTGTGCTGAGGACGGAGAAACCTATCGTGATTCCGAGTCTTATTCTTGAGCTAAAGATAAAAATAAGGCAATAAGAATTATAATTATTTTTAATAACGGTCTTAAACATGAACTTGCGCCTGAAAAAACAAAATTTGAAATAATTGATAGACCATTCGTACACCGTGAGCAGTTTACGATCTGTATCGCGTATGCCATCACTATCCATAAAAGCCAATGGCTAAGTTTAAATAATACTCTCATTGATATCGGGTCATCGACGTTTTCTTTTGGGCATACTTATGTAGCACTTCCGAGGGTGACTGGTTTGATAGGGGTTCATCTTATTAATATTGACTTTGCAACAGTCAGCCATACTTGAATGTAATCGCTTAATAATTAAGTACCGCCCTGATCTATCGCTTATTGCAAATAATAAGACAACAAGAAAAAGAGGCAAAGATAGGAAGTGGGATATAAAAAAGTTATAGCATAGGCGCAAGAAATGTAGCCTGAAAAAATAAAAGAAGTAGAGCATCTTACAAAAAGAAATGAAACCCCATCAAAAACATTTCATGTAAACTATCGCCAAGACACAAGCTCAAAACGCTTTTACTGTTAAAAAGTTATCAGATCTCATGTAGAGCCAAGCCCTTAACTCTACAAGGCCTAACTCTACAAGCCCTAACTCTACAAATCCTACATCTTGATCAAAAAGTATGGCTTGGCCGTTTCGCGGCCGTTAAACAGACACTCCCATTTATGTCATGCAATAGTGCCTTGAAACGGCCAAGCCATACTTTATGATCAAGATGTAGGGTTTGTAGAGTTAGGGCTTGTAGAGTTAGGCCTTGTAGAGTTAAGGGCTTGGCTCTACATGAGATCTGATAACTTTTTAACAGTAAAAGCGTTTTGAGCTTGTGTCTTGGCGATAGTTTACATGAAATGTTTTTGATGGGATTCTTTTTACAATACGCCGAATACGCGAGCTGTAAGATAGGATAGGTAGTATAAGTAGTATAGGTCCAGACATAGATCGAGGGCGCGTGTTTCCTTATTAAATAAAAGTAAATAAAACATAATTATCATCTATTAAATCAGAATATTTATTTTAAAATCTTACATAAACAGTTCCGGGGTGTCTTTCGCATTTCCGATATTATTTTATTTAAATTGAAATTGTAATGAGTTTGAAACAGGTTTAGTAAGATTGCATTGGTTACATATTGAATACGACAAATACTGTGTTACTACAAAAGGGCGTTTAAACGATGTTTAACTTTAGACAGTGTTTAAATCTGTTGCTGTCACTTTTTTATAATATGAAACAAAAGGCGACAGCAACAAATTTAAACACTGTCTAAAGTTAAACACCGTTTTGTAGTAACACCGATAATGTTTATTTAATTTTATTCTTCCAATATGAAAATAGTAAACTATGCAGAAGATATATTACCACTGAGATCTTCTCCCCAGAATTTTAGATAATTATATTTATATGATAATTTTTGAGAATTGACTATTATTTCAGTTCTTTTACAATTATAGTTCCTTCACCATAGCAAGCTCTTGGATAATTTTAAGTAGACAATGGTATCGATTCGGCATAACACGTCTTAACTTATTTGACAGGACTAACCTTATTTCCAGCGTCCTGCCTTTTTCTTTCTTTATCGAAAAGACAAGGACAGAACGCTTAAATTTAGTTTAGTCCTGTCAAATAAGCTAAGATGTGCTTCACCGAATCGGTACCATTATAGCCGATTCTAAAGGCTTTAATTTTAGTTTTAGTGCTGTCAAAACTAAATTTCATTAATTGCAAAATAGTCCTTGAAAGTTTGGAGCAGAATCTAAATTACTTTGGAATTATTTTATGTTTGACAGCACTAAAACTAAAACTAAAGCCTTCAAAATCGGCTACAATAAATACGTGCTTAAATGCATACACTTGTTGTATATTATTACATTACGAAGCGAGAATACTTTGTGCTTAAGTACTGGAACATTCAAAATTATCTGCTCTTTTTATACTTGTAAATAGCCTGCAGATTTTTATTAGAATGTTGTAGCGATCATTACTGAACAAGTTCAATCGAGCTTTTCCTTTTAATTTTATTGTTACTTTTTTTTAAGGTTACACACACACACGTAATTAAAATGGAAAAACGGAACCCTTATAGTCACTTTATTGTTCGCCTGTCTGTCCAGTGTCAGTGTGTCAAGGGCCTTTCTTCAGAAACGGTTTGGGGCATCAAGTCCAAATTAATATCGAAAACCAAGGTCTATCAAGTTTCGAGTATACGACCTTTCAGAACGTATTTTCTTATTTCAAATCCCACTCACTGACTGATCAACCAAACCTATGGATTTCCCAGTGACCTACAATCCAATACCAATGAGATCAATTGTGGAATTGTGTATGAAACGTACGACGTAAAACGTACGATTTCAAATGTCAAACTTTGCTTAGGCGAATAGCAGTTTGACAATTGACACAATGACTACGATTTTCTTACACAATTGCACTCCTGTTGGCACAATAAATCCGAAAATCATTAATTTCTAATTCTATGCGGAATTGATCAACTTAACCAACTCTACCAACTTAATTTTTCAGTTTCTTTCTTACATATCGGTCGTATTGATAAGTTTGTATTTTTTTTCGAGTTATTCAAGTCTATTTATTTGATATAACAGTATGGAACCCATAGGGTAAGAGTCCTACAGGCACCTGATTGGTATTTTTCTTTTTAGTGGCTATTGTATTGATAGTGATTTAGAGTGACAGGTTTTCAACAAAAATGTCATGTATTTAAGTAACTATGAATAAAAAACAGGGTGTTTGGTAATTTTAAGTATCATCTTTTTTAAGTAAACATTCTATCTATCCTTATAAATTCGACGTATGAACACAATATCGAAATAAGTACAGTGGGTGAGTAAGTATACAAAATTGAGCTAAAATTTTAAAATAGGTATAACACGAATAGCTAAAAATTAAGCAAGTAGTTGAAACACAGTTCGAAATAAATAGATATGAACACGATCTACGTTATAAACTTAATATTAAAAAATGCTGAAGCAAGAACACAACAGGACGAATGTGGGACGTAAATATACATGTGATATTTTGTATGAAAAGACGAATAGATTAAAAAGATAACATAATAAGTTTATATGGTCTAATAAAGTGACAACCTAATTTATCTATCAATTATAAACACATGTGTACGGGCTGAAATTCTGAAACCTTTTAGATTAAAATTAAAGAAACTGTTTCGAACATGTTTGGCTTCTTATGAAAAGTTGCGGATTTCGCAAAGCGACCAAAATTAAATTAGTTAGCTTTGATAAGAATTTACTGTCATCCTGTATAAATATTAATAAAATAAATAATTGCAATACTAGTCCCTATAAGTACTAAGTAGTAATGATAGATCGCGACATCACGCCGCTAATGAGGGCTACTATCGACGTCAGGTGGCGCCACTGAGGCGACAGGTATAGAGAAACGTCAAAGGCCCGCGAAACGGCGAAAGCTATGGATTTTTATTAGTTATTTGTGTATTTGTCGAGATAAATTCATAGTTTCAGGTTTATTATTCAAGGTACGGTGCAATGAAAGTAAATGAATTAAGATTAGAGCTAAAGAAAAGAGGGGCTAAAACAAAACTTATGTCCTCCTTTCGTTTTCGAACATAACGGAACTGCACATCATTGCGGCATTGTTTATTCGCATTTAAGAAAGAAAAAAAAAATATTATATGGATAAGCAAAACAAAAAATTGAACTTCTATGTAAATCTAACCTAACAAACCTTTGACATATACCTTCCGTGCCAGTGGCGCCAACTGGTGGCCTTTATAAAAGTAGACCCCATTGCTAAGTTACAAGAAAATACTCAAAAGAAAAAACAATAAAAACCTTTGAACGTAAATATTAATCTTGCATTTTTGAAGGGCCATAAATGCCTTTTAGAAACATATTTAATTCAAACAAATGCTTAATATTTGGGAATGATTGATTCGACGCAATATCGCGTTAAAAATATCTTAAAATTAGCATACTATATATTTTTATTTAGAGCATGTACCAATATTTTTATTTCCATTTTTTTTTCAACATAGGCACGGTATGTCTACGTAGGTAATATAATTCAGACTTGCGTAGCACCCCAATTACCGTATTCCGTATAGGGAGATAGAAATGGTAGTAAAAAAACAAACAGGCAGTTATGGGAACTGCCGACAATATTCAAAACTTTTCATTGCTGGCCAAGCGCAATAGGTCATAGCATGTCCACACAAACTCATATAATCTAAATATTTTCGTCTGCTCGATGGTTGTCACTTTTATGCACTTCGTTTCTAATTCGCAATATACGGTAATTGGGCAGCAGGCAACTGCGAAAAATGTAATTTTAACTATATCTTCTATAAAGCAATAAAAATTTGAATTTACGTACAATAAAGAATTTTCTACTTTAAATATTTCGTTTTAAAAAACGTAGTAAATTCGCCTAACGTTGTTATCGTAAAGAATTTATCACAATTTTACCATACAATTTTTTCTTTATAGTCGATGTAAAGAAATCGAATAAAATAAAATCTTCAAAACTAAGGCGCAGTATGTCTTCGGTCGAGCGGGGTATGGTGGAATTCCTTGCCGCCGTGCCGTGCTAGTCACGCGTACGTTTCTCTGAACCGCTTCTGAAGATGATGGGCGGCATTCAGGAGGCGGTTGTGGAGGGTGAGGTGAGGGGTGAAGGCGGGCGGGGCGGGGGTGGGCGCAGCGCGGGGTGGAAGGACCGGCAAGTTGGTGTCGTTGTCGGGGTGACAGAAGAAAGCGACGCAGTGGCGGCCACGGGCGCGGGCGTATATGCCCGATGGAACTACTACACGATGCATCTGGAAGAAGAAAAAGTCAAGGTTATGTCATATGCAGGATGGGAGTTTCGCTACTACAGATGTATTGATGCTATCGAAGATTTTCGCTATTTTCCCAGGGTTTTACAAACATTTTGTAGGCTGTCATGTACATTCTAAGTTTTACTATAAATCTGCACTCACGCGCCTTTCAGCCTTTCTTGAGTTATATCGCGGATAACTCTTAAAGTTAAGAAAACATTAAAACTCTTAAAACACTTAAGATTTCGTTTCTAAAGGAACCTTCAAAGTTCGGTGGTTCCTGGGGAAGATCGATAATGATTTTTGGTAAAGAAAGATAACCAATACTTACCAGAGCTGGTAGGAGATTGGTGGTCCATGCAGCTAGAAGTTCTCCGGGCTGGACGAGGATAGCTCCAGGTAAATGACCCACTGCTTGCCAGTTCTCACTGCCGTTCAGTTTAACCTGGAAGTAATAACAATAGAAATGGTCGGATATTATTGTTTCGGTTTAGCCCTTGGGTTTAGCGGTAAGAATGAACTGGAATCCTGTTAAAATCGAACGAATGGAGGTAGGTTACTATTGTTCTTACGCTTGCGATCCCAAATATGTAATCGCAACATACCATCCCAAACTAATGAAACCTGCAGCTATCAAATACATGATGAATGATATGGTTTATCTAATTTAGCATAGCCTGCACATTTCTGTTTCCTTCGTGGATCTTATATCGCATGTCGAAATTTGACAACGAACTCGAGTCGAAGGTTGTTGTTGAAGAAGAAGTTGGTAAACGAGAATGGGGACAGTAATGGTAATACTTTATATTGTCTGGTAATGGCGTGGCGGCAAGAAGAGTTTAAAGAATAGGTTCAACAAGCAGACAAATTGTCCGATGGCGTGATGGTTTCATCAAAATTGCTGGAAGGGAATTGGTGAAGCCGGTGAAAGGCCAAAGAGAGAGGATAGCTTGGTAAAGAACAAGTCTCGTATCCAACTGTAGGCTGTTTAATGATAACGATGTTTCTATGGAATAATAATCCCATCAACTGCTTGAAGTATCCTACCGGGCTATTAAATGGGCTTGGCCATATTGTTATTCTAACAAATCCATTACCTCAAGTCCACCTTCAGAATCCTGAGCCAGCAAGGTAAATGTGCCGTAGTCAGCGTGGGCCCCACAGCGGGTGTACGCGCAGCCATCGACCTGACATCTCGGATCCACGTCTTCAGGAGGAACGGGAGGGTAGTACAGCAGGCGCATAGTGGACGGGTTGCGACCGTCAGCTGCCAACATGCCGGAATGGCAGTCAAGCAGTGTCGCTGGACTTAGACCTAGAAAATGCAGCCCAGTGAGTGTCTGTCTAGCTTATATGTATAGAGATATTCAATGCATGTGGGGAGAAGTCCTTTCGCTTGCGATCTCCATTCTCCAATACATCAACATGGTAAAGGAGAGTAAAATCAAAAGGTTTTCTCTACCTGAGCTTCGTTTACCCACAATTCAAGACGTTGTAGGTAGTTTTATAAAGTCCAGGTAAATACAACCCTCAAAGTCAAGGTAAGTTTCTTTTTTCACGTGTGTTGGCATCTAAAGTAAGAGAGACAGACTTACCTGTTCCAAAAAGTTGCGCAGTCCAAAAGGACTGTCATTTTACCTGAACCGAGAAGCGCAATACAAGGCCCCCTAACTTTGGCAGTACCTGCAGAACTGGTACATACCAAGAGCGTGAGCGAGGGCCTGCAGCAGTACTCGGGACAGGTTGGTGAGGTCTTGTGCGAGAGGTACTGCATGTTGGGAGAACTCTGGTACTTCCTCCTGGGCGGGGAATGCGGCCGCAGAGAGGGTCGTGATGTTGAACGAGTGACGTAGCTCCTGGAATGGTTACGTTCGTCTTAGTAATTGGGGAAAAAAATAAAACTTCGGGACGTAGTAATACTTTATATTCTCTGCTTCGGGTGTGCAATTGTGTTATGGGTAGGGGGGGGTCAAATGTAGCTTGATTGCATACAGTGTGTCCGTCGTACAAGTGCACATCCGAAAGTGGGTGAAACTAGATCTAAATATATCGACAAAAACAAAGAAATTTTTTTTTATTTTTTTTTTTTATGTTGAAAAAATACTTCACCTGGGTATCTTTGTATGGGACGAGAGCGCAGTGCCTTTGGTTAACCGCTCGTAGAAAATATTGTATTTATGATAGAACGTTGTATTTTTTTTTTTTTGTTAGAAAGATAATGGAATAGGCAATGATAAATAGGAATAAAAGTATAGTGAAACGGGGACATTATTTTGAAAAAATTTACTATTACTGAAAAAAAAGACGGAAAAATTATAAAAATAATCTTTTAGGATATTATTTTTATGGTAATGGTAGTTGATTATGTTTTGTTTTTGATTTGGTATGCAACGTCTATTATTACATTATAACATTTTTATAACAGTTTTATTTTTATTTTTATAGGATTATAACAGTTTTATTTCATTGCATTACTCGCGATAGATCAAAAGTTATGACATATTTTATACATAGTCTCCATAGTAGGCAAAAAAAAATTTAAAACGTAAATTAATGAAACAAAGATTTTCTAAAAAAAAAAAAAAAACATTTTTTTGTCGATAAAATAAGGTCTAGTTTCACCCCTTTTCGGATGTGCACTTGTACGAGGGACACACTGTATATGTCACAGGGTCGTTGCGTCGCCTTTTATTTCGAAGTTAATTGACACATTCATACGAGTTTGTCTAAACTCAGCCAAAGTGTTCATGACTTCAATTTCTGAATGGAATTGCATTATTTATCATTTGGATTATCGAATTAATGAATCAGTAATAAAGTTGATAATAAATGAGAGTTACCTTCTTCGTATTATCAAACGTTTCCATCCCGGGTCGTATGTAGCCGTGGTTGTTGTCTGGATTCCTCAAGTACTGAGCCTGGCAACCCTCTGGTAGAGCGCAGAAGTTGTCCAGGTCTCCATACACAGCTTTCAACTGGAATTGTTTAGAAAAACACATGAATAAGTAAAATCAAACATTGTCCGCTATTATTTCCAAACGACAAAGAGATAATAGAATACAATATTCTATTGTATCGCATTTAGGCGTTGCAAATAACTTTACACGGAATAATAGCTATCAGTCAGGCTCGGCCTGAGTTAAATAAAGGCAGGAGAAATTTTTCAAAAAAAATAAATGTGTCTATAACTTCGTTCTATTGTTTTCTGTCGAGCAAATTTAATTAAGGCGCTTAGTAACGCCAAATTAGCAGCTATATGGATGTGTGTCGGTATGAATATCGATGGAAATGACATTGAAGTAACGTTCTTGTCAGCGCGCATTGCAAAATGGCTGTTACGACCATAGACATAGGATTCGCTGCGCTTAAAAGACGTCCATAGCGTGTAAAAGAGATGTCCTACCTTTATGAACACCTCGCAAAAGAGAAAGAGAACAGCTATGGAGTAAGAGGCCATAGCGTCCCGCTTGCTTCTATTATTTATAATAATATTTAAATAATACATTACTAAACTGATAAATAGTGATTGGTTTAGACAGGGTTTCTTGTGCAGTGAGTAATTGTGATGTGACAAGGAGAAATAACCCAAATAGTTACACATTTCCCAGGTAAATATGGTTTTGTCATTAGAATGTTTTGAACCACATTTTGCCCAATTTCTCGATTAACCGGCCCAAAAAAAAAGTTTTTACAATAACGTATCGATTTTCTTTGTTGTATTTAGTAGTCATATGCAGGATTGTCCAAAATATTAAGTAAAATAGTAGATGTAATAGTAATGTGCATTTATTTTTGGTATCATTTTCTCTACTAAATTGTTACTTGTACATTCTAAATCTATGGTTACGACGATCGCTGCGTCTTAGATAGCGCGAAATAGAAGAAAATAATACATTTTTCATGAACGCGATTGTTCGATTGAAAAATCCTATTTTTGGTTTATATCAAGTTTACGTATTAATCAAAGTATAAATTAATTAAATCGAACAAGCCGTTTAGGAACAGTAGGGAATTCAAGCCATTACTTATATTCGTATGGGGCCGTTCATTTATTACGTAAGACGATTTTGAGCACATTTTGACCCCCCCTCCCCCCTACGTAAGAAAAAGTAAGACTTGGATGAACCCCCTCCCCCCCCCCTCTCAATCTTACGTAAGATACTTTGTATTAGGGAAAAAGAAATAGCTGGAAATTCAAACACATAATTACTGTTTTATAAAAAATGTAATCAAAAATGTGGTGAGACAAAGAATTTTAGAGCACTGAATCATTTGTCCAGGGGCTCAGCAGCCATTCCGAAAGTGGATCAGCAACTGGAACATTCCTTTGCGTTGTCGGTTCCACTGCTTCATCGACGATAACTTCATCCACGTTCACCCACTCAACGACGTCTTTTCGAAATACCTAAGAATTTTTGACCTTACGTAAGAATCATCTAGACCCCCTCCCACCCCCATGTAAGAAAAAGTAAGACTTGTTCACACCCCCTCCCCCTCCTAATCGTCTTACGTAATAAATGAACGGCCCCTATGCTGTGGCGATACGAAAAAAAAAAATGTTCCATTTTTTAAGGCGCTACGGAAAAAAAATCTACACTTTTAGAACTTCTATATCTACTTCGGTAAATAATGTATAATTTTGATAAAATAGTATATTATTTTTGGAATCTTTCTATTAGGAACTGTTAAAACAGAAACGCGATTGGAGAATTTCGGCTCGATAGAAATATTTATTGAAATGAGGTCTTTATCGACACCAATTCTCCTGGTTTGAAAATTTTGAATGACATAATGGACTGCAATTATATTTTATTAGATGGGTTTTAACAGTATCTAGGACCTGGTTAAACGAAATTTTGATAGCGTTTTTAGTACATTTTATATTAATAAAAACCGACTTTTTGGTACTTTTCCACGAATCGAGCGTTTTTTCGCATATGGAGTAACAGGGACGCTAAAACTTTTACATATCGCCTTAAGTTGATAATTCGTAAACATTTACAAGCTTTTTAGTATCTACAGCCTAAGGCTGTATACGAAAGAACCCTTTTGAATTTCACGGCACTAAGCGCCTGAAATTATCTTCTTTGTTGGAACTCGTTCTCAGCATAGAACTTTTTAGCACGTGACAGACCTTTTCATCAGCGATGCCATGATTGACCAGCAGCGCGAGTCCCTTGTCGCTGAGGGCCGCAAACAACTGCTGTCCAATTCGACGCACCACCGATTTCATGGGACATACATCCGTGCCTGAAACAAAGTTTAAAGTTGTTAATTTCATTTTGGTGTTTGCTTCTAGCTAAAATCATAGCTACTTAAGAGTATGGCCTATCCTAGCTACTTTTTTTATTACCCGTCCAGCACATTATTTCTATTTGCTTTCGATAGAGGCGATTTTGTATGTTGGTTCATTGGCCTCTTTTTCTTCGACGCGTAATATTAATAATCACGCAGCGAAAGAAACAATAAAATGGAGTGTTTTTAGCTAATATTGAAATATTTTGTAGGCAATAAAATAAAATTTTAACAAAAAAATAGTAACCGACTTTAAATGTAACAGCAGTCATTCACTAAAAAGTTAAAAATAATTGTATAATGAGTAATGACTAATAACTGATGGTACCGAAACAACACTTTTGCCGACTTCTTTCTTCCTGAAAGTATGAAGTCGAAAACCTTTACCAAAAGTCAGAAATAGGTATCTACGACGATGACCGGAGCGAGGAGCACCGTGTTAGGTTTAGATGTAAATAAATTTGGAAAGCCGAGCGAAGCGGAGCGGAGCTATGAATGAATGAGCGGACAACAAAACGAAAACTTTCAACGTTCAACAAAATAAACTTTACCTAAAAAATTGTAAATGTCTTCAAATATAACTGCGGACATTCACAACATTTTTGAAATAATTTTATACTGCCCGCGCTGGTACCAACACATTTGCCGACTTCTTTCCTCCTGAAACATCAATCTCGAGTGGTATGCTGTCATTTTCAGAGATTATACTTCTGAAGACATTCATGAGGTTATAACCAATCTTAAAACGGGACCTACCTGGAAGCACACTCGTCCCAACAAAAAAAGAATCATTCAAATCGGTTCAGAAATGACGGGGTTATGGAGTTATATATAATTTACAGTCGAATTGAGAACCTCCTCCTTTTTAGAAGCCGGTTATAAATTAATAGTTTTTTAAGTTTCATTAAATTCGGCTTAAAAAAATATTCGTCTTTGTTTTATTTATTTCTTAAATTTACTTAGGTACCTACTTATTTATTGTCTTATTTTGAAATAAATTTTATCAATTTGTGTGGAGGCCAAATAATAATCAGAGCCTGTATAAAGGGTTAAGACGATATGCGAAAAAAATACGGGTGTTTCTTTTCTGTGTATTTCATGAAATACACGGAAAAATTTAATTAATTTCTGGTATCTGCATTTTGACTATATCTAGGGTTTTGAAATTGGAAAACATGTTTGGATAAATTTTCCTGGATAGAAATAATTGTTGAAATGAGGTCTTCAAACACACTTTTTCTCCTCGTTTGATGAATAGGAACCATATCCAGAACTCAAACATATTATTATTTTTGTATGAATTGTATAGCGAATTGGTGTTAACTGTAATGCTGTACAATTTATTGAAATAAATAAATAAAATAATAAATAATAATAATATTTTATTAGGTGTGTTTCAAATATATCTCGAGACTTGATATTTGAAATTTTGCTAGCTATTTTAGGTTTTTAATAAAAATATAAAACCAACTTTTTCCCTTTGGCCCTGAATCCGCCCCTCTCGCACTGCGCGATTTTTCGCTTGGAGTGACAGTGACAAAAATAAAAATCGCATAGCCTCTTAATCAGTGTGCGAAATTCTTTGACTCCGTTGCACACGGGTCACGCTCTCCTCGGCTGACACTACCTATAGAGTAATTATAAGAGCTATAAAATGACAGGATCTGATGACTTGCCGTCTCGAAAGTCATCATTATCATTAAACCTTCAGTAAACATGATCATCCGTCTCAAATTGCCACGTGCATGCCATTTAATTCCAGGGCTGCCGGTGGCTCCGTTGGAAAAATTAGCAACTCGATTCGTGGCGGTTGAAATTTCGAACATAACTATATTAAAATAAAGTTCTTATCAGCTCGCACTGTTACGTCTGTCACAGCGGCTGACAAGTGCGAAAATAGTGTGTTGTTGGGAGAAACCTTAAGGGGCTATACCGTGAAAATTGACACTTTTTGAAGTTATTTATCTGCTCTTTTAATGAAGTTCCAAGTAAAATAAATTAGTATAACAATTTTGGGACCTTTTACTAGATTTTGGTCTATCAGAAACGCGATAGGAGGAATTTCATTCGATAGAAATAATTATTGAAAAAAGGTCTAAATTTACACTTTTTTTGATATTCTGACAAATTAGGATAGCATACAGACTTGAAAAATATTTATTTAGATGGGTTTTAACTACACCTAAATTACTGGTTATGGAATTTTTTGTAGCTATTTTAGTTAATTTTGAATTATTTAAAACCGACTTTTTGACAATTTTTCCCGATTCTGTCCCTTTCGCACTGCGGGTCTTTCTGCCTGGAGTAACGGGGACCTTTGCTAGCACGGTATATCACCTTAAATCGTACTTTTGGCGTTTTTACTCATGTACAGATAAGGGGGGAGATACATATTTTTGTGGTTTTTTAAAGATTTCTCGAAACCAGTGCCAGTAAATATAGTAAAAGTACATATATACTTTTACAATCAGCTTTTTAATATCTACAACTTGATACTCATATTGTATTTTTAAGATAATATTTTTTATTTTTGTCACTTTTATTTTGGAAATATTTTGAACAATTTCAAATTTTTCATATATTTTTTTACACCATGACATGTGGACAAATTAATGCTATTTTTGTGCCAAATTTCATGTCTTTATCTTTAACGGTGTTAAAGTTATGAGGCTGTGACATACGGACGGATGGACAACGGAGTCTCACCATAAAGGTTCCTTTGTACGTTTCAGGTACTACGGAACCCTAAGAATAAGGTTTGCGCGTCCTATGTTGGTACTATCGTGAGTCAGTCATATTTTATAGAAGATTGATTTAAAAAAATGGATTCAGCATGGTTTTTAGCAAGATGTGACCAATTCGTAGTTGCGTCAAAAGAAAAACTACATTAAAATAAACTGGATGCAACCTGGAACATTTTGTACAGACAGCAAAAACAAAATGCTCCAGGTTGCGCCTAGCCAACCCTATTTATTTTAATGTAGTTTTTTTTTTTTTTCTATACAACTACAAATTGGTCCCATTTTGTTACTCGATACATAGGTAGGGTTACCGACTGCACGCTCCTAGTCTATAAGTGCCTGCGCCTGTTATGCCGTCCGTAGGTACAGTGGAGACCACATCAAGCTATACACTTGCAGTACGACATTAGGCCCTACAGAGAAGAATATAAGATAGGTACAAAGTCCAATGTGTCTTACTTGATGCGGTCTCCACTCTACCTACCCAATACCTTATGAATTGTAATAAAATAAAATAGGTACCTTTGCTCCTGCTTATACAACTGTTGCCTTGAATCTAAATAACTTGAATTTCAAAGATAAAGTTTTTGGAATATTTAGTATGAAAGTCAAGGTGATGTTGACGTCATCTGACATTGCGTGGTGTACCTCAATTTACGCAACTCAAAAAATAAATCCCTAAGATTGGGCTCTGAAAAGTATTTAAATACTTTTAAACCTTTACTCGAGGTTCCCGGGAATTCTTCTTGTCGTGTGGTTAGTGGCCAACCTGGGGGTCTAGCACGCGTCGTCGATACATAATTTATTCCATCATACTTGCTCTCTCGCACATAGACGAATGCGGTATGCGTGAATGATATACGCAAGTATGATAGATATACACAAGTATGATAGATATACGCTGTATCTCTGGCGCATGCTAGCTACACTGGTGTCAGAGTTGTTCAAGCCGGCCATACCTCGTAACTTTTCACCGCGATTTCCCTAGCTCGTAAAGTTTTATTTCTATCCTATACATATACTGAGTGTTAAGTAAAATTAAGTTGCGGAAGCCAGAAAATTTCGATAGTACTCGCTCGTCCAAACGAACAACTTTTACTATGGAGCCAACCCTCGAACCGGGAAACATAAATCAGCTGTTCCATAGAAATGTTACATAGCTACCCGACCAAAATGTATGAAACAACAGTTTTTTAGGGTTCCGTACCCAAAGGGTAACCAACGGGAACCTATTACTAAGACTCCACTGTCCGTCTGTCTGTCCGTCCGTCCGTCTGTCACCAGGCTGTATCTCATGAACCGTGACAGTTAGACAGTTGAAATTTTCACAGATGATGTATTTCTGTTGCCGCTATAACAACAAATACTAAAAAACAGGATAAAATATACAGAATTATATATATATAATATATTGAATAAAACTATTAAATATATTATAATTACGAATTATCCATAAAATAAGATTGCACACCTGTTGGACACTTTATGACCTTTACAAAATAATATATTACTTAGACTTTAATTTATTTAGACTTAGGTGAAAACCTGTTATTAGCCTTGCTTATATATCAAACTATTGTGACCTTATTGTGTAATCGCTGTTGGTTTTCCAAATAAACGATAACATTTAAAAAAATTAAATCAAAATATTTAGGAACTATCACGGGTTTCTATGTTTTAAAATTCAAGAAAAAACGTTTAATATGTATAGGAAGTAAGTTGGGCGATAGACAACAATTTTTAATTTATATTTTTTATACATTATCGTACAAATGAGAATAATTCTTGAATTTGATGCAATTTAAAAATAAATTATTTAACTTACTTATAAAAAAAATGCTACTACAAGGTTGAGATGTTTTTAATGATAATATTTTGAATAAACATAATCGTTGAGAATTTTGACTTACATTCTCTATTTTTTAATTTCTTGACTTTGTGAGGTTAATCTGTTTTAATATGGTTTTTATTCAAATATTGTTTTTGGATGTTTACTTCAATACTTATTTTAGTTATTCGTATACTTTTGCTGTAGAACATAGAGTTCCATTATGTAACACCACCTAAGTATAATTTTATATTGGGTTCAAAATACCTTTGTTCACAAATAAAACATTCTGATTCTTTTTGTTTGGCTTCAAAATTTGCCAACATTACGAGGCAAGGAGGGATGCCGCTAACGGTTACCCATCCAAAGACTGACCATACCAAGCGTTGCTTACCCGCGGATCATAACCGAACACACGGCCGCGGCCGCACGCTGCAACAGGCCCCTCAGTTTCGGGGATTAAAATTAAAACTAGTTTTAGTTATTAGATAGCTTTTGCCCACGGTTTCAGCCGCGTTGATTTCGTTTTTGTGTAGTCCTATCAATATTTTTCAGACTACACATTTTATAGTACGTATTTGACCTGACTCTGGTTTGGAGTTAATTTGTTGACTTCTTATTTGATCCCCAGGTAAAGTGTCTTTGGCGGGGCCGAAGGCCGGGCGGTATTTCTAGCCGGAATTATTTTTTGATATCTTTATTGGATCCGCAGGTAAAGTGTCTAGAGTTGGCTTAGGCTTAGCAGTAGAAAAAATCGAAAGGTACTAAGTACTTAGCACAGATTTTACGACAGGTATCATAACAATTAAAAGCATCGAATTATCACATGGGAACCAATTAATGGGATAAAAATTAGCCCATATCAATTCGAGGTTTAGATTCCATTTATGCAAAGTTTTATCCCAATCGGTTTAGCAGGTACGCCGTACAGCGTGAAGGAGTAAGACGACACTTTTCTATTGGAACTTGACACCCCAGTGCTATCCCATGGGAACTGATTTATGGGATAAGTGGGATGGGATGGGATAGGATAATACAAATATATTACTCTTCAATTCGTATACACATCAGAACTTGAATTATTCAATTTCTTTAGAACATGCGTTTGCTTATCGTTTAATTAATGAGTACGATATGATTGTAATTAATTAGTCAAGCGTTTTATCTTATTTATGGACTTGCCTTTTGTCTACGGCTTCGCCTGCGCCACGCTAAACGAGATACTTCTTTTGGGCCCTTTATCCAGCCATTTTTTGATTGAATTGTCGTCGAATACACATTAGACTAAAATGGTCACTGATTAGCTCCCGTTAGTCACAGCGTAGTGATACAGAGTCACAACAGATTAATAAGGACTACATACTCTAAAACCTTTTTCAGAAGGTCGCATCAACTCGCATCAAAATATAATACACATAGAGACAAATGGTCACTGCTCAGCTCCCGTTAGCCACAGCGGAATAATACATACTTATTCTAAAACTTTTTTCAAGAATTCACCTAAGTAGCAGTGAAAGGCGCATCCGTTTAATCCACCCCTCTGGGAGACAGGCGTGAGCATGTAAGTTATATAGGTACATAAAAGGCTAAAATGGTCACTGCTCAGCTCTCGTTACTCACAGCGTTAAGATATAGTTGAACATACAGATAGACAAACATCACATTTTAAATGTATAAGGAAGACGGTTGCTACGGTAAGACAGTATGACCTAAGCATACATAGGTATCTTCGAGAAGCTAATGGTAATAAATGAGAAGCTCTTGTTACTCACAGCATAGTGAATATACAGGTAGACAGACATACGCTTTTTATTTGTATAAGGAAGACAAACCTAAAGTGGCAAAAACGTTCAGACGTTTGCTAGAATTTAATTAGGTAATCGTACATTGTGACCTCAGCATATATAGGTATCTCTGTATAAAACGAGTTTTTAATTTAAGATTGTATTTGTAGCATTAGAAGTGTTTTATTTTTTTTACTAGCTTCTGCCCGCGGTTCGCCCGCGTGGCCTATAGGAAACAATTTTTTTTTTGCAGTACCATGCACCATAAGCGCTCTCACCCCCTCTCAATTGCATATAAAAACAAAGCTAGCGAGGCCGAAAAACGAGCATGCGAGGAAGGCTTCCGCGACGCTGCGAAGAACTTTATAAACAAGTCGCACAATTACTCACTGAACGAATGGATTCAGATGTTAGTGTGTAAAGTATTATAGTAGATATCTTGCCCGCAACCCCACCCGCCGTCTTCGGCTTGGGCGTTTTATAGCCTATATGTAGAACAGGATCACTAAGATGATAATAAAAAAACCGCATCCAAATTCGTTCAGTAGTTTCGGTGATGTGCGTGAACAAACACACAGACAGAAAAGAATTCTAAAAATCGCTCATTTGTGTTCTGTGTATCTTTTTTAGTCACCCCCTTTATAATACATAATTATACATAATTCTTACGTATTTTTTATATATTTTCATGTTTCTAACTGGATTAGATGAGTGGATAATGTTATGATATATAATGTAATTAAATGAAGCTAGCTACCTTAACTGAAAGCTCTTTTAAATTTAAATTTAAGAATAAAATATATGAATGTTGCATGCTACAAAATATTCAAAATGTTACCATAAATTATTAAAACACTTATATTAATTAGATACAAGTTTATATGATTCAATATTTGTACATCTTACCTCAGAATTGAAAACGTAGTTTATAATTAGTAATTTATGAACAGTGGAGGGTAATGGGCGCTGCTCTGCCGTAGAACAGTTTCAACTACCACGGAGAGCAGAGATCACTATCCTGGACTCTTTATAGCCTAAGAACTTGTTTTCTATGTTTCACCACCTGTCTACAAAGTATAACTATGTAACTAGGCTAAGTTATGAGTCAATAAACAATTTTATTTATTTTTATTACTTTTCTTCAATGTACAGACACACCGGGTTCTACTGTTTTATTATATGTATTGATTGATATTGTTTTATTTTTTGGCTGCCTGAACAAGAACTAAGAAATAAAAACGTGGTGATGTCATCGAAATTTATTTTTAAATAAAAATTCATGTTTTCTTGCATGTTTTGTTGCAGTTCGTGAGATTCGCCATTTATTGAAATCTGCCTGTGCACAGTTCAGAGTACAGATTATTATTATGTCTTTTACGCAGGTGTACACAAAGAACTGCCATGGCATACCACCCTGGCGTGGCGCTGACTGTTAGTTGGTGATAGTTTTTTTGGGAAAATGGTTCAATATGTACGTAGTGATCAGTAAAGTATGTATTCAATGTTTTTAAACCAATCACAAGATGACAACATAACAACGATAATTTTGTTTTTTTTTAAACCCTTCCGAAGCGTAGAGCAAAGCTTCAAACGGGACGCATCCACTTTCTTATTCACACCCGTGCGTGTGTGCACAAAGCACTTGTGTTCCCCAAATTTTATTTACAATCGTGTGTGTATATGACATTCGTTGGGTTAATGTTACCTGTCTATTTTACATACACTCCGTATTTTTGTTGTTTTTGTTAGATATTCAAGTTTTTTTTTTGCGTTCAGCGTTCTCAATAGTTCTAATAGATGGCTAATTTTTTTTTACCACATCGGTGTGGCCAAAAATAAAGCTCAGCGGCGGCGCGGCGGTGGCTCGGTGGTAGAATGCTGGCCTCTCAATCTTGAGATCCAGGTTCGATCCCCGGTCGGGCATGCATCAATGAGTTTTTCGGTATTTATGTGCATAGGATTTGTTCTTACTTTACCACTTGTTGAACGGTGAAGGAAAATATCGTAAGGAAACCTTGCAAGCCCTAAAAAGCGTGAATTTGTGCCCAAAGTACGGCGATAGAGCTCGCCACCCATCACTTTGGGACACGATAATTATTATTCTGAGTTCATGGAGTCGTGTCACTGACTAAATCGTGTCACTTAATTGAAGCCCCTGGTCTAGAGCAGCATCCAAATTAACAACACATTGTGCTGCGTTAATTGATTTGTAGATTAGGCGATTCTCGTGCTTATTGACAAGGCAATAAGAACTTTTGGATAAATTTTTTGTTGAGTCACGAGGTCGCAGCGTGCGCTATTTCAGAGGATTGTCGTGTTTGGGCATTCAGAAGTCGTGTTGAATATTGTTATCTCACGAAAATTGCGTACCAAAAACTAACGTAACAAAAAAATAGAACAGTTTGATTTGAAAATATAATTTAATGATAAAAAACCGGGTAAGTGCGAGTCAGACTGTTAGGGTTTCGTAATTCGACAGTTTTGGGAATTTTCTCATTTGGTTTTCGTCATTTTCTCATTCGCTATATTTTTCCTGTAATCTTTACGTCAGCACATATTATCATGATTTTTTTTCATATTTTTCGATCCACCAGTTTTGGAGATAAGGGGGGGGGGGGACATACATGAATTTAGTTTTTCGAGGATTTCTCGAAATAGATGCAAGTAAATATAGCAAAACTATATATTTTTACAATCAACTTTTTAATACCTATAATTTGATACACATATTGACTATATTTATATTTAAAAAAAAAACATTTGTGGTAATTTTTTTTTTAATTGCTATAGTTTTTCTGCAATTCGTCAGTTATTTCGTCATTATAATCGACATTTTTTTTCATATTTTTTGTGGTTTTTCAAAGATTTCTCGAAATCAGTGCCAGTAAATATAGGTAGTTAAGGTATATATTTTACAATCAGCTATTTAATATCTACAATTTGATACCCATATTGTATTTATATTTTGAATTGTATTTGAAATTATTGTATTTTGAAAAGTTTCATTTTATTTTTCACATTGTTCTTTGGGCAAATTAATGCTATTTTTGTGCCAAATTTCAAGTAATTTTCTTTAACGGTGCTAAAGATATGAGGCTGTGACATACGGACGGACGGACAACGGACTCTCACCTTAAAGGTTCCTTTTGTACCTTTTATGTACTACGGAACCCTAAAAATGATACGGGTTTGAGCCTTGTCTGAGATTTATTTTTCTCTGAGAATTTGTTTCTTATTGATTTTTCTATCTCGGGATGTACTCATATATAATATTGACAGTTTCCCCAGTGATGATATAAATCATATTATCTGAGTGTCCATCCATCCATCCATTCCTGTCTTCGTCCACTGTTGTAAATAGCCCTTTCCAAGATATCGCCACTCGTGGCGATCCTCTGGGATGAAATGTCCATATTCACACACAGTTATATCTTTGGTCGAAGGGTTATATAGTTAACAGGTTGGTGAGCGCGGTGCCGAAACCCTCGCACCAGTGACCCGCAGCTGCCCGTCAAGTCTTTTTCATATAAGGCCCGGCAATTAGGAATGGATATAGTCCCACCCAGGCATGGTGGGTCACCTGGTTGTGCTTGTTTGAGAGCTGTCCTCTCACTCTCCTCCGAATAACTTCGAGGGGGTTTCCGAGTTTGGCCAGAAATGATATCACACATAATTTCTAGCCAATCACGATACCTTTGAAAGCGTTAGTGATGGATATTGAAGTTAAGAAATATAAATTTGGAAAAAAAAAAAACTGCGCATTACGGCGGTGCTGATTCGACGCTGCTAGCAAATAAATCTTTATTTTTGGTCACATAGGCCAAGGCTATACAATTCAAGACAAGACAAAGATAAATAAACCTGGCTAATTTATGTCCACAATGTGACAAGGCAAGGCTGAAGGCACAGTTACTTTACAACTAACAAGTAAGTTATCTTAACAAAGTTAATAACTAATAACTTTTATAGCACACTGTGCGTAAAATGACCGCTTTACGCACGCGCGTGCGTAAAGTCGGCATTTTCCGCACTTGTGCTATAAAAAAATATACGAAACTCGTGCGAGAAACTTTTTCTCGACTCGTGTGATTGCAGCACTCGCCTTCGGCTCGTGCCGCAAACTCACACTCGTCAGAAAACGTTTCATCGCTCTCGTATCGCAATGTACTAATATAATATAGGCGCATGTTTATTTGTTAAATACATGCTGTGTTTTAGATTTACATGTAAAGGTGAAATTTAATCAACCACCTGAATTCATACTGGAGACTCGGCTAATGATTAGGAACGAGGTTCAATTACCACTTTTTTGGAAATTGCAAAAAAAAAATGTTTGCTCCCATTCACACTGCACTAGTTCAATTACAAATCCTAGTATAGGCAGTATAGGAGCAAAACATTTTTTTTTTCGAATTTCACCTTACTGGTGGTTAAACATTGTTCCTGATCACTAACCGAGTCTCCAGTATGAATTCAGGCGATTGATTAAATTTCACCTTATATAGTTAGATAACATTTTTAGGGTATTTAAAAATGAGAAATATAAAAAAGTCATAAAGCTTACTTAATGTAATGGAAATTTAAAAAACAAAAATAATTAAAAAAAAAATGTTCCCCCTTTTATTTCTGAAAGTATGCGACCGAAAAATGCGTTAGTTATTATTTACTAGCTCCGCCCGCGTTTATACAATCTCTGCCCCGTTTTCGGCTTGTCGGTTATTTTATAAACACCGCCAAGCTGAAAACGGAGCAAGATGAAGTAAGCGCGGGCGAAAGGCTATACAACTGGAGAACGTCGCGTGCTTATTTCTCTATCAGTATCATATCAATTACAATACAAATACAAAATAATTAATTTCTGTAACTGAATAATACTTTTCAACAAGTTGTTGGAGTCTCCTTTTAAGCAAAGAATATACCTGTCTTAGGAGGCTCTGCTCTTCCATTATTTGGAGTCCAATATAGCAGATAAGTAAAGTTTTATAAACAAAAATAAAAATTTTGACAATTTGAAAAGAATGAGTAACTAATTAATTAATAAATCAAGACATGTGAATGTGGACGTACAGTGGAGACCACATCAAGCTATACACTTGCAGTACGAAATTAGCCCCTACAGAGAAGAATATAAGATAGGTACAAAGTCCAATGTGTCTTACTTGATGCGGTCTCCACTGTACGAGTAATTTAAGGTCGGTATGTGTGTGAGTGTAATGTTCGTGATTATAGAACCCTGTAAATTTCTTGTCCTACGACCGAGGTCGTGGTATTACTGTACTATACGTCACCATACATAATTTTTTGGTCTTTCGAACCGGATGAATATGATATGATATAGTTACGTCACCGGTCAAAAGGGCATGTGAATAAAACAGGAAACTTTAGCGATATTCCCAACATGAAATAATTCGCAGAACCCTGTTATTAAATATTATTGTGTGCATGTTTCCGCGTATCAACTAGTAGACTTTGTTTTATTTTCCTTTGCTAAAAAGTATTAATTAGCTCGTAAAAGGAAGGATAAGATATACGATTAGGATTGTTATTTGGAAATCTGTCTTTTTTTAAGGTTCAATGCAACGGCTGGACTTAGAAATATGAAATTTGAATTGTAAGTTCCTTGTATCACGTAGATATCCACTAAAAAGAAATTCCATGGAATTCCTACGGGATCGGGAGAAATGGGATCCAAGCGTGTAACGGTGCAGAGCGTCCGTAGTTTACTATAAGAATTGTTAGATGCAATTAGAATTGTTAAATGCTAAATGCATGTTATGCCCTCCGACCAGCATAATATGGAAGATTATTTAACTGTTATATTGCTTACATACAAGGTTTCAGAATGTTTATAACCAGTACATAGATGGCCTTTGGATTGATGTATTGGTTTCATTTCAGTGGTTCAATACAACCCTTGACACAATTCTATAAATGGATATGAATCAGGGTTGCCAGATGTACGATTTGAGGCGCTACGGAAAAAAAATAGACAATTTTAGAACTTGCATATCTACTGTATTATTTTGATAAAATAGTATATTATTTTTGGAATCTTTTTCTAGGGATGTGTTGAACAGAAACGCGATTGGAGAAATTCGGCTTGATACAAATATTTATTGAAATGAGGTCTTTTTCGACACCAATTCTCCTGGTTTGACAATTTGGAATGACAATTTGCAATCATATGGGTTTTTACAGTAAGTAACGAAATTTTGATAGTAACTTTAGTACATTTTATATTAATAAAAAAACGATTTTTTGCTAATTTTCCACGAATCCGTCCCTCTCGCACTGAGTCTTTTTTCGTATATAGGGTAACAGGGACGCTAAATATTTTACATATCGTCTTAAGTCGTACTCATACGATTATTTGCGAGGATGTACGATCAGATTTTTTCAAAATGTGCATTGGTGTACGATTTGTACCCACGATATACGATCAAAATTTGTTGGTTTTGTTGGTGTACGATTCCCCCTGATTTACATCTGGCAGCCCTGATACGAATCGACGCCGACCGCAGTGACCGGAGCAACCATTTGCATCGAAATATAAAACTGTGATATCACCATACTTGTTATTTACTTTTATCCTTGGTCAAACTGAATCTTGCTGGGTATACAGCATCGAACAATGAATATAAAATCAAAAGGAGTTCGATTAGTTTCCGCTAAACTAGAAGCTAGCCAACATATACAGCTTGTCTAAAAAGTCATGAAATGGAACTAAAATTGTTTTTACTGGTAACACCTGATTTAACATTCCATTCCTCATACAAAAGATCTCAGGTGTTGCCATTCTGTTTTGGTAAAGAAAGTGGCGCCCCTATTTATTTTACGACTTTCTTGACAATCTGTAATATGTAGAATATGCCAATTGAAGCAGATTATAATGTATGTAAGCAATAGCGTATCTTAAAAAAAAACCCGATAAGTTTTGACATATTACAACACTTCCCTGCTTTGACGTTTTCCGGGTCAAGTGAACTCAAGTGCCACTTCTGCTAGCAGCTGCTAGAAGCATTTTGCGTTTGCAAACAATTTTTCACAAAATTTTCTTAAACCCCCCCCCCCCCCCCCCAACAAAAACCTGGTTACGTCTGTGACCTACTATTTTCAGTTTTATCATGAGAAGGTATCTTTCATTATCAGTTCACTGACGGTAACATACCTACCTTAAAGGTAGTATGAAATTATTATTATGTGTCTCTCTAGCGATTGCGTAAAATTGTTATAGGTACAGTGGAGACCACATCAAGCTATATACTTGCAGTACGACATTAGCCCCTACAGAGAAGAATATAAAATAAGTACTAAGTCCAATGTGTCTTACTTGATGCGGTCTCCACTGTACTTAAGCGAAAAAAAAAAATCTTGAGACCCAGGTTCCATCCTCGGTCGGGCATCATAACAAACGCCGGATTGTTCAAGTAGACTCGGAGAACTTCGCTCGCTCGTTCAATAATAAAATACTAGCCGATCAAGTTTAACGTAAATCAGAATCGCTGATGAAGCCTGTCTGGTAAATAATACACAGATAAATGAGAATTACTGACTCATTAACCGACTTCAAAAAGAAGGCGGTTCTCAATTCGACTGTATGTTTTTTTTTTTTTTTGGCGTTGTTACTTCATAACTCCGTCATTTCTGAACCGATTTGAACAATTCTTTTTTTGTTTGAAAGAGTGTACTTCCAGGTAGGTCTCATTTTGAGTTTGGTCATGATCTGATGAAGGTCTTCAGAGATAAGCAGTGGAACTCCTCAGAAAATGATAGCATATCTCTGGAAATTGAGGTAATCGCTTTGTACCTGGGTGCTGATTACAAGGTATTACTTGAAAATCATCATTCTTCCACCTGACCTTCGATCCTGGCTTCATCACCATATTCACCATAGAACTCCTCAACGGATCAGAGCACATAACTCGAGATTGCGGCAATCACTGCGTTAGGGTGCTAATTCAAGGGTATTACTTGGAGATTACCAGAATACCCACCTGACCTTTGATCCTGGCTTCATCACCATAGAACTCCTCAACGGATGACAGCACATAACTTTGGATTGCGGCAACCAATTTTTTTTAGGGTGCTCATTGCAGGGCATTGCTGAAAATTGCCAGTGTAGTACCCACCTGACCTTCGATCTTGGTTTCAACACCATAGAACTCTTCAACGGATGACAGCACATAACTCGAGATTGCGGTAATCATGTTGTGTTAGTGTGCTGATAGCAGGAAGCTACTCAAACATAGCTACTTATACTCACTTGAACTTCGTTTCATATTAAAACCACGTTTGCAAGAACTACCCATATTTCACAATTTAACCCAGCAACACTAAAAAATGTGAAATAAAATAAACTTTTAACAAAAAAATAGCAACCGACTTCAATAGTAACAGCAGTCATTCACTAAAAAGTTAATAATAATTCTATAAAGACCGATGGTACCGAAGCAACACTTTTGCCGACTTCTTTCTTCCTGAAACATTATGTTATCTAGAAGTCGGCGTATTTCCTACGATATAGCAACATAAAAACCAATATAAGAACGCCGACTTCTAGATAACATAACGTTTCAGGAAGAAAGAAGTCGGCAAAAGTGTTGCTTCGGTACCATCGGTCTTTATAGAATTATTATTAACTTTTTAGTGAATGACTGCTGTTACTATTGAAGTCGGTTGCTATTTTTTTGTTAAAAGTTTATTTTATTTTATAAAACTATTCAGATGACCAACAGACGTGAGCTATTAGCATGATAATGATGTGAATGTCTTTAATTTGTTCTTAGGAACAATTAAGTGATTTAACTTGCGGAATAATTAAAGTAGTTTGCGTAATATTACTACCAGCGCAGCGATTCACAAAACTGGAATTCCCATTTTTCACTGGATTTAAAATAGTAACCCCACACTACAGGTTCCGAAATATTTCTATTTATGTATTTATTTTGATTAATATTCTTACATAAACGTACAACATGTATGTCGAAGCTAGAACTGAGACCAAGGAATACTGAGACCTCGGCAGGTAACCTCGGTACTACCTAGACAACCTATCTAAGTCTAGATTTTCAGGTGAGCTCTCAGAACACAAATTATAGAGGGTTATCTCAGAATAAGGAATACTCCTTATTCTGAGGGTGAGCTACATTGAAAACGTCATTTACGTCATGAGTGATTATTTTGACAAAACGGTTATACTGATCATAGAGTAGAGTATATATATATATTTTGTTTCTTGGCGACGCGACGGCAGACGGTAACTTTTTACCGCGAATTCGTATCCTAGCTCTTAAAGTTTTATTGCTATCCTATTTAGCCTACATACCAAACTTTTTGCATTTTTCAAATATTTATGAACTACCACGGCGTCAATATGTATTCAAATTATTAAAAAAATGTGTTATTTATAAAAACGGTGGGGAAAAAGGACGTTTTGGAGCACAAAATACAAGATTTCTGAGTAATTAGTTGTATTTTTGAAACATGTTGACTACCCAAAATTTTAAAACGGATAGGAAGTGTTGTAGGTTGGGCGATAGATAAAGTAATTTTAATTTTTATTCGATTTTATGCATTAGCGTACAACTGAGACTACAATTCTTCTTGTACGGCATTAAAATGTGATCCTCTTCGAATGTATTCCTTATTCTGAGATTTTAAGCGCCCCTTTTTGGCAGTATAAGTTAGATTCTGACATGGTTAGTTATTTAGACATTCAGACTATTGAATACAGATACTGATCACTTGATAACACTATGAGCTCTCAAACCCTCATGTTTATTTCCTAAACGAGAGCCGTAAAATACCAATTAATGGGTGAGTCGACGGCTATCTAAAGTGCAATAAAAATTTCCGTGATGTTATTCTTATCTTGAATTAAAACACTTGTACTTGTAATTTCACTTTATTTGTGTTAACTCCCAACCGGTTTCGGATTTTACTCAATTTTCAAGGGAAGATCTTAATTAAAATATTTTACATGACTCCAGGCACTAGCTCTGAGCAACGTAAACATTGTACGTAATATGTGCTTACGTAAAGATTACAGGGAAAATATAGCGGTCGAGAAATTTACGAAAAAAAATGTCAAAATTCCCAAAACTGTCAAATTACGGAACCCTATGTACGCGAGTCTGACTCGCATTCGACCGTTTTTTTTTATTATGTGTTACCATTTGTGATTTCCTTTCAAAAAGCACTCCAGCTGGACCTATGCAAGATTTTGGTCGAATTAGTGAATCAGGTACAGTACTCTCTCGCTAGTCCGCCGCTTGATAATCCGACAACTACTATAATCCGCCCATTTTTTGCAAGTCGATGTCTCTCTGTAATCATGTTATTACGAAGATTTATGCTGGAAAAAAACAAGCCAAATTAGAGCAGTATTTTTCAAAACCTGAGTAATCAGTTAATGTGTCAGTTCATTTTTAAATTTTAATACAAATGTACATGTACTATCGAGGAAAAATCCGCAGACCCACTTTTCGCCCGTATTGCAATGGTCATAAGAGCGAAAAGTGGGTCTGCGGCAGTTTCTTCGATGGTACATATGTATTTACCTTCATAAGTACTACTACAAAATTACTATTTTTTTTGTTGTTTTCCTCAATTTGATGTTCCTGTACATTATAATCCGCCGTTTTCGGTAATCCACCGGTAGTCCGGATTTTTTGGTGGCGGATTAGCGAGAGAGTACTGTATATGATTTTTCATGTACTAAAATTTTATATGCTACATAATTCTAACCAAAGTTTTCTTTTCTTTATGTTAATAGGCCTTCAACGCCGGGAAATATGCTTATGTAACTTCTAACTCCTAACAGTATTAATAGTAGTTTATGCTACAAGGGCGCAAAGGAATAAATTACGAGGACGATTTAAAACACGAGCGTAGCAAGTGTTTTAAACGTAACCGAGTAATTTATTGCTCTTACGCCCGTGTATCATACTACGTTTTTCAATGCATAGTGTGAGGAAATGAAAACAAATATAATCTTGTGAACTTTAAATTATAATTGGCTCAAAAGGATTGTATCCAGAGCCGTTAAACAGTGGAAAAAAAGTATAACATCTATGGTACACAGGAAAGGCTGCAGGTTAGCCAACCATTGCAAACAAATTAAAAAAAATAATAATAATAAAGCCCTAGGGCAAAATAATCGACTTTCTGTTCGGTTTTGATGCATAAAAAGTGGGCCTTTACGAGCACATGCATTGAAAAATATATTATTTATTTCCGTAACCCGATTTTAATGAAACAAAGCCTATTTTCTAATCTAAATAAAGTTCTTTCCACCTGTGAAGACTACATGAAAATCTATTCAGTAGTTTCGAAGATGTGCGCAAACAAACAGACAGACAGACAGAAAAGAATTCTAAAAATCACTGATTTATGGTCTACAACTCTTCTTTGGTCACCCCCTTTCTATTTTTATCACTTTTCTTCAATGTACAGACACACCGGGTTCTACTCTTTTATTATATACCTATACAATATTACATATATATTACATATTACATACATTACATACATATTACATCCAATATTACATACAATATACAATATACGATGTATATTGATTAATTGTAAGTCAAAAACTTCCATAACGAAAAATTGGGGTAATTTCATTGACGTTAGTACGTCAATAAAGCCTATTCTGAAGGCTTTAATTTTAGTTTTAATTCTGTCAAAATTAAATTTTGTTCATTGAAAAATAGTCCTTAAATGTTAGGAACAGAAACTCAATTACTTTGGACAATTTTCAGTTTTGACAGCACTAAAACTAAAAATAAAGCCTTTAAAATCTGCTACATTGAGTTACTTCACCATTTTCATCTACTAATTTTCTTCTTTTTTTCCCAATTATGTCCATGACTGTTTACTTCTAAAGCCTGGTAGGTACAATTCGCACCGTTTTTGCAACGAGTTTCACTTGCTTTGAGTTGCTTTGCAAACACTATTTTAATTTTAGTCCTAACATTCTCTTGAATTTTTTAGTCGCGAAGGTGAGGTTCGCACAAGGATAGAAAGTGAAATCTCGTTAAAAGTGCCGTTCACTGAATTGTATTTACTTATGCTTGAGTTTATTTATGGGCCAACCGTTTTTGCTACGTTACGTCGATCGGTCGCTACCGTTCTTAGAAGTGATAAGATTAGAACAGCCGTTTTTGTAACAGTTTTTGTGATACCGTTACTTTGTTTTGTTACACTATCAAAACAAGGTATTGTAAACGTTATTTATAATTTCAAGAATAGATGCTCAGAACAAGATCCTTTGCTGATTTTGTGAATGATATAAGTCTTATACTCGTAGATCAACATATTTAGTAACAAAAACAGTGTAGTATTAAGATTAAGTACTATGGTAGCTACTACAATACAGTGCTTGCGATAGTTGAATTCCATACGTTTACTAATGGTAAAAAACCTTTATTTACACTATGATGAATATTTATTTCATTTTACACAAAATAAATCATTATTTATTATTTATTTATTTATTTATTTTATTCATAAACAAAAATCCACAGCAAGTACATTCAGATTACTTGTCTCATCGTGTGATAATAAAACAGGTAATGAGTATGGATAAAGGTGGTCTTACATGGAGCATATTACTTATTTAATTTAATTTAATTATAATATGTGTAATATTACTTTGTAAGTATAATGTGGCAAAAAAGTAAAAAAGTAATTAGTAAGTTATTAATAATAAAAATCGTTTTACATGTTAAACTTAACTTACTTCTAAAAATAAATAACTAAACTATAGTAAACACTACTCGAAAAAAGCATACACAATATGCTTACATTTAAATGAGATAAAAGACCCTGTCTAAACTAAAAGCCATGGCTTTATTTCCGCGATGTATGGCTGAGCTGATGGGTTGGCCAAAATATGTACCGCGAGGAAATTTGCTTGAAGAGATGGTGTGCTTCGGGAACCCAAGGCCAGAACGGTTCAACACCAAATAGCACAAACATGCAGTTCCCACTTAGTGCTGCATATTTACGCCGCTGTTGCGTTCGCCGCCGCAACAGCCGTGGCTGCGGTCAACTGGACGTCTCGCTGCACGTTGCGTCCCACACCAGAGAGAGATCGTTCTGCCACCAAGGAATGGGGGTCATCCATCTTCTCGTGCATTTCCATCAGCTTCTAAGAATGGCGGCACGTTGATGGTAGCAAGGGCCCTTCGAATGACGTCATTTATACTGGCATGGCGAGAGAAACGGCCAGCATTGAGCTGAGAGCGATGTGACCATATTTGTTCTTGCTCCTAGACGAAGGCAGACGGCCAAAGTAAATTGATGGCTTATCTAGAAGCGTGCCTATGAATGCGGGTGTCGCGTATAAAACAAAAAAAACCTAAGTGACAGCAGACAGACTGTAACAGATATAAATGACTTATTTATTAACAGTCAATTCCTCATTGGTCTGCAGATCACGGCTGCTTTCTACCGGCTAGTCTAAGTAGGCGTGTACTCGTAATGCTGTAGGAGCGACTTATTTATTAGACAAACGGCAAACTGGCAGATTTTCTTCTGTCAAGCGAACCCTGCTTTGGTAGCTTATTAATAGGGATTGCAATCCAGCAGCGTTTTAAATTTTTAATCAATACACAGATTAAAACACAGATTTTTTAAGACACACGGGCCACGGTAAAGGCGCAACTCAAACGATTAACTTAATATACTTAATAGGTATACTTAATAGATATCAACAATAACCTGTTCGTATCTAAGACCATAATCTAATAAAATAAAGACAAGGATGATTATATAGTAATCACGTGAATGGAATGTGCTCAATTACAGTCGTCTAGGCAATGTATTGTAATATTGTATTGTAATACAGTCATAGACAAATTTGTCTATGATTACTACAGTTCACAGCCTAAAGGCGAGTCGACAAGGTAATCCTAGATGAGGCGGAAATGTCATCTGAACAATAGCACGAATTATGACTCCAATAAACAGCACAATGGTTTCGAATTAGAACAATGCGCCTGCGCAAGGAAAAGGCGATAAAGTGATGCTTTGTACACAGAGCGAAAGTTGTTAGGAAAAGCGTGGTGTGAATTATGTTGTTTGACTTTGATCACGCGGCTTCAGGAAACATGGTGCGTTTGTTTAAGAATGACTGAGCGCGACAATCGCGAGGCAAGGAAATGCACGTGCCAGCTAATGTCAACGTTAATCTGATTGGAACACGCGCCATGAAAACATGGCAGCTGCAATCTAACTACTGAGTGTAGGAAAACTGGACTCACATCAGAAAAAGTGGTTATCTATGAATGTCTGTATTAAACATGCCGATGACTATTTACCTCAGCTGCAATTGCATTCAAGCACAACTAAAGTTTTATTTCACTTGAAAAACAAACATATCATCGACGTGGATAGAACGATGAGTATAAAAGGTCTCGGTGACTTGTGTTAACAAAGATGACGGTGGTCGACGACAAATATATGTATAGCGAATTTGATGTACACAGGTGGCAGAACTTGGCAACGAAGACAATGGTAACATGCGTCAGAAGGGTGCGATAATATGCCTCGCGCCCACAGAACATTTAAATCAAATAGAAAGGCTAAGTGGGCGTGTCACGCGCGCCACAACTACTGTTGAACATCAATACTTAGACCGAAACACGCGATCGCTGCCCATAGTCGCACGCGAACCGTGACTCTGTGAACAGCTCTGCCTAATCTAAAGAGAAATGCCGTCTTGTGTAATAATTACTTGCAGAATCACGAATAAGAAAGCAAACCGGAAAAATTGAGATATTTCCTTTCACCTGTAATTATAAAAACTTTGTATAATATGAGAATTTTAGATAAATAACTAATTTACTCATGGTGACAGCAAAAATATACATTACCGGCAATGTACGCTTACAATTTTGGCTAAGATGTAGTAAACAAGTAATGTATGCTCTCCCTACTTGTCAAACTTGCTCGCTAGTGTTGTGCGGTATCGTGGTGTCACACAATCGATAGACATTTTTTATTCCTTTGACCGATATTCTTAAATTAAGATTTAAGATAAAACTTTTATAACATTCGAGAAACCGTTGTCAGTTACCCCAAAATCGACCGGGTAACTGTACAAGCAAGGAGAAAAGTTTTTATATAAAATGTATGAGAAAATATTTGAAAGTGAATAAGTGTGCGTTTATTTCCTCTACGGTGTAATTCTTGGCTATACATAAATACATACATATTTTTCAAAATACATAAGATATTTGTACAGTCGAGAACAAAAGTATTCGTGTGAAATGTATGAAAAAAAAATGAAAAGTGTTAAAGCGTGTTTTAATTACTCTACAATGTAATTCTAAGCTACGTATATGTATGTCTGAAAACATTTATCAAAATATATAGGCTAAAATGTACAGTCGAGATCAAAAGCTTTGGGATAAAATATTTAAAAATGTATGAGTTTGTGATTATTTAATCTATAGGGTAGTTCTAAGCTATGCACATGTCCAATTGATTATTTATCAAGATATAGGGAATCTGTATCGTCGAAGAAAAAAGTTATTGCTAAAATATTTAAAAGTATATAAATGTGTGTTTAATTATCCAACAGGGTAATTCTAAGCTATGCATGTTGGAATGTACAAAAACAAATCAATATCATTTCAACACTATATATATATTCTGTCTCTGTCTTACTTGTTAATATTTGTTTTTATGAACAAGCCACTTCAACCACTTGACTAAAAGTCCCTTGAATAGTTTCTCTTTACTGCCTGCGCCTTCAGCGAGCTATACGTGACACACCTCTCCTGACAAAATAACGATGAATAAATAGTATATTATCTTGGATCGTTAAACTCTGCCTTTTACTGGAATATCTATATCCTTACAATGCATGCATATCTTGAATATATATTTACAGTAGTTACAGTATGAGAGTTGGTATAACGCTGCGCTTGCGTAAAGTCGGCATTTTTCGCACTTGTGCTATAAAAAATTATACGAAACTCGTGCGAGAAACTTTTTCTCGACTCGTGTGATTGCAGCACTCGCCTTCGGCTCGTGCCGCAAACTCACACTCGTCAGAAAACGTTTCATCGCTCTCGTATCGTAATGTACTATTCTCATACATTTTATATGAAAACTTTTCTCCTTGATTGTACAATTACCCGGTCGATTTTGGAGTAACTGTTAACGGTTTCTCGAATGTTATTATAACACCTATTTTATGTCACCTAACACAAGTGTATTGGTGGTATGGACCAAAACGCCCGTTCTCCTTTGAAATGGGATTTTCCATAAGAGTGTTTATGAAAAATCCAATTATTTTGAAGCTACCATAATATAATTTAAAATACGTTAAATCTTAATATATTCGTCGGTGAAACGCGGGTGTACCGAGTGTGGAATGTAACTTGTATTTCAAAGTTCACACTTGGAATACCTTTGATACCCCCTCGGGGATTCATGTCGTGACCATATATTATCATTATTACTGATCACTTACAAAGTTTTAAGTATGAATTTGGCTATATCAATGAAATCACCTTATATACACCTAATACACGTTAAAACAATTTTACTAAAATATGTAAAACAAGATAATAAAAATAGAAAAAAAAACAACACACAAATTGTCTCAGAGCAAATTGGTTTCTTGATTGATTATAAAAAAAGTTAGTCGAAGTTTTACGTTAAGAAAATACATCTGTTCCCATCCCTAGCAATAAATCATCACGTCATATAATCAGATTGTGTTTAATATTAAGTTCGCAATACCGCTCCGGTCAAGTTATCAACCACCTAAAGCCGGTAGGTTTATAATGGTCACATGGTATCAAAACTAAAACGTCGTAAATGAAATCGTTTGTTTGAAAAATACACCGTTTTACACAGAGATACGGTAGTTTTTTCATTTGATAAGTTTTCGATATAAGTCATTTGTTGTGCGTAGAAAGAACAACCATTTGAATTAAAGTTTTGATAGTATTTCAATTACGACAAGGTGTGTGCCTGTGGGTGTGAGGCGACAAAGGTTATGGTATGCATACAGCTCTAAGGCCTTTCTAACTATTTAAATGTTCTGAGCTCGCGCCATATCGATGATTTTCCAAGCCCATGCGTGGACGAATTTGAACATTGACAAAAATGGTTGGACTTGAATTTGCTTATATTCGCTGTATTGTAAGATAGTGACAAGGTTATGTAAATATCCACAACAGGGCAGTGTTACGTGCGAGGCTGTTTGCAAATTTTATTTTGGAATTAAATACGACATAGGTGACGAGAATATTCGCCGTATTTACATGAGTATCTCTGGAAATTACGCAGTTTGCTCTTCACCTGTTCAATCATTATTAATATAAAATTACTGATAAACAGAAGTTCTCAGAAACGAGGCGGGGGTCCAAGAAGGGTTATAGGATTTTTGATCAGCAAGTTTGAGGTTTTAATTAATCGACTTTTAAATAAAACTGATAATTTATTTTATTTGGTAATTTTACTTATTTGAAATTCATTTAATTTTTTTATACCAACTAAGGGTGTCATGGGCCTTCAGCCCCTCTATTATGTATCTTTGGTTGCCAACTGGACTGGGTGCCTATCATCATAAGCATAGATAAAAACTAAACTTTCAAAATTGCCTTTAGTGGGTATTGAACTATTTACGAACTGTGGCGTCACTTCAAGTGCGAACATCCTTAGACAATTGGAATTCAATAGTATATCTATGTTTTTGATGATAGGCACCCAGTCTAGTTGGCAACTAAAGACACACAATAGGCTCGCAGGCCATGCCTTGACCCCCTGCCCTTATAGATTACTATAGTTGGTCGCAGGATACTTAGATGATTTAGATTAGAGATGCGTAAAAGAAAGAGATTTATCATGGAGAACCATTCGACTGGAAGGTACTAAAGTATATTATATTTTATATTATTTCCAAGAAATCGTTTTTTATTTTTGTTTTAACACCTGTCTACGAAGTATAACCAGGTAGATAACTATGTAACTAGCCTAAGCTAAGTTATGAGTCAATAAACAATTTTATTATTATTGTATATATTTATTTTATATCGGGACTATGTAGTACCGAACCTTTGGGAGGCGTGCATGGGGCCGAAGCCAACAAGTAGAGGTCCTAAATGTGATATGATACCAAACGACGATTATCCCTGTACGCACTGTAGAAATGCACCCAAGGACAACTCCCGGTCAGTGTAGGCAGAGAGTAACACCAATTCGGCGCAACACAACTTGACTTAAATGACAGGACTAAACTTAATTTAAGTGTTCTGTCCTATTCTTTCTGTATCGAAAAGACAAAGACGAGACGCTCAAAATAAGGTTATTCTTGTCAGATGTGTTGCGCCGAATCGACACCAATATAAAGTATTACTACGTACTAGTGTAGGACTGTTGTAAGGAATGGAAACAAAGGGAACCAGACTATTGGGTTGAGGTGCTAGTGGACTGAGTAACTGGGACTATTAAAGGAACTATGGCACCTGCCCGATCTACGAGTATGTTAACAACACGGAAAAATGGGCAGGCGAAGACTCGCTAACTAAATTAAGTGGGCCCCCCAAACGGTCGCTCGCACGGAGAGACAAGGGGGCAACATTTGCTGAGCGGCTAAAGGGTGGAGAGGTGTCACTGGACTTTAAACGATTATTATTTATTATTATTAAGTTGCAGGCGCGTGATGCGTGGCTAACATATTCTGTGTAGTCAGTCATTCATTAAATAAAACATACATGACCCAAGTTTTATAGCATCATATTTTTTAATTCCCATGCTTAATAATTAGAAATACCGTCATAAACTTATACACATTATTATTATAAATCATAGTTCCAAAATGGAGGACCCGAGCTACCATGATGAAGTTTTTATGATTGTGTCGATCCGGTGTACACGTTTTAACTTATTTGACAGGACTAAACTTAATTTAAGCGTGCTGTCTTTTTCTTACTGTATCGAAAAGACAAAGACAGGACGCTTAAAACAAGATTAGTCCTGTCAAATAAGTTTTGCGAAAGTGCTGCCACTTTAGAAAACAAATCATTATTTATTTACTAGTATAGTTATTAAAAATCTGCTCAAGTAAATGCTTAGATATAGCAAGGAACCATTTTTAAAGAGTTTTCATATACAGGGTGTCCAGGGGAGGTAGGGGGGGTCAAAATCATCAGTAAAAAAAACACTTTCAATAATTTTCAAAATTAATGTTAATATTTTAGAACAGTAATAATTGGAGAGTTATTTCTTAAAAATTATGTTGTCTAAATGGCGTCCCTCGCGCTGCAAGCACTCCTCGAACCGTGAACGCAAATTGTTAATTACGCCTTGGCACGTGGCTCTTGAGATAGCCGCCATTTCTGTGGTGATGTTTTGCTTTAATGCCATCAATGTTGTTGGTTTATTTTCATAAACAACACTCTTTAGGTAGCCCCACAAGTAATAGTCTAATGGACTCAAATCTGGACTCCTGGGAGGCCATTCAATGGTGCCCCTTCGAGAAATCACTTTATTGGCGAACAATTCAGTCACAGCCGCCATTGACTCGTTCGATGTGTGGCAAGTGGCTCCATCTTGTTGGAACCAAGTCCTTGAATTGAAGCCATCAAATTCTTGCAGCCTGGAGGCCAAAAAGTCCCTCAACATGTGGCAATAGCGATCACTGTTTACAGTTACTGAACGTTCCCTTTCATCTTCGAAAAAATAAGGTCCAATTAGTCCTCGAGCGGACATGGCAGCCCATACGATTAGTTTAGGGCTATGTAGTGGCCTTTGATGCTTTCATTTAGGATTATCTGGGGCCCAATATCGACAATTCTGTTTGTTTACGTGACCGTTTAAGTGGAAGTTGGCCTCATCACTAAAGAGGATGTTGTTAAAGTTCCTGAAGCGATTCATCATTTCCTGGACAAAGGTTACCCGATTTAAGTAGTCAGTAGGTTTCAGTTCTTGCACTAGTTGAATCTTGTATGCCTTGAGACGTAAGTCCTTCTTCAAAATCACGTGTAAACTTGATTTTTTAATCTGTAGCTGTTGAGAACGTTTTCTCACTGAAAGTGAAGGATTTTGACGAATTGATAGCCTCACTTCTTCGATGGTTTCTTCATCTCGTACAGTGCGTAAATTGTTTCTGTTAGGGATCTGAATTGTTGCACCGGTATTTTCAAACATGTCTATCCATCTTCTTATGCTGCTCTCACCTGGGGCACGGCGTGTTCGATAGTTATGTCGATATAAACGTTGCGCAGTAACGATAGAATTAGCGTTTTGGTAATATGCGCGCACGCAAAAAGCGCGATGCGCTCCCGAATACGACTCCATTGTTACTAAATCTCCGAGACGTGCCGCACGTCACAGTGTAACCCCCGCCCCCGCATCCCGCACCGTTGCAAAGTTATGGCGGTTTCACACCCCCCCTACCTCCCCTGGACACCCTGTACAACGTCTTTGATGAGCTAAAATTTTTACTTTTGCTAAAAACGGCCGCTTTTTATACCGAATCAAGATTTTTATATCGTCAATTTAATGCGCCTCTCACCAGTCTCATCCGAAAATTAATCTATTAATAAAGTTATTTATTTTAAACAGTGGTTTGTTTAAAAATTATGAAAAAGTATATATATATATTGTTAGTTATACTATAGGTGTACATATAAAAACAATTTCATTTTGGGAAAATATTCTCGCGCATAAATGAAACAGCATGAAAATATTGTTCAAAGTCAAGCTGTTTTTAGAATAAACATAGTATAAAATTGATTATTTCTTTGAAACCACTAATGGTATTTGTATGGTTCTTGCACAAAAATACAAGAAAAATATTGCTTAAAAATAATTTATGTGATTTTTTTTCCGTCCGTTCATGCGATGATATATTTTCTCCTATTTTGCGCTATCCAGAGACCCAGCGACGTCGTAATGCAGTGCGCGCTGTATAACCGCTATTTCAATAAGTTTCTGTCGATATTTATACCGACAGAGGTCGACTCAGGGTCGTTGGCGACTACCTGCCCCTTAAGACTATACAGAATTATCAGAATACTAATAAAGTGCGTTGAGTTGATTCGTTGGCCGAGTGACCGAGTTGGATCAGTTTTGGGTCGCGTTTCGCGGAAGCAGTCATCGAAGCACCGATACAGTTTTTTGGCCCCAAAATATTTTGTCCATTTGTCTCTGACCCAAATGTTCTTTACCAAGGATATTTATTAACATTTTAAAATTTTACAAATTTTATAGTTTGAAAAGAAAGAGGGAGACAGGTCAAGAAAATGACCTGCCTCTTTATTGTCTAACTTTTACATCTATGGCTATCGCTTTCAAATGTAGGTATCGTAATCTCAGAATAACCTTATTCTGAGATCGTAATTGCCTAGAAATGACATCAAACATAATTTTTAGCCAATCACGATGATATATATTTAAGTAAGATAGACAATGGTATCGATTCGGCATAACACGTCTTAACTTATTTGACAGAACTAACCTTATTTTAAGCGTCCTGTCTTTTTCTTTTTTTATCGAAAATCAAGGACAGAATGCTTAAATTAAGTTTAGTCCTGTCAAATAAGTTAAGATGTGCTTCACCGAATCGGTACCAATAAGGCCCTAGAATCGATTATGGTTTATGCCTTACGAAAAACGGCAGAAATATTTGTTCGGGCACCGCAAGCGATACCGACTCCACTAGTGCCTACTTAGTCTCTACTTACAAAGACATCCAGTCGTTATTTTTCAAGATTTGTGAGTGTCCTTTCCTCAACTACCGTCATACAGGATAAAGATTGATGACAATCATTAACGTGTTTCCTGATAGCCGACAGTGTAACCTTCATGCATTTCCATAAAAATATTAGGTAGGTATGTTTTAAACGACCATTTTTGTCTACAATGTTGTTACGTTATGAGCTGCATAAAACTTAATTAAACCAGAATAACTGTGAATCATTTGACTTACAACATTTTTATTTATGTCATTTGGAGTAAATTAATCACCTGTAAGATACGACAGAATGAATGAATGAATGAATAAACACTTTATTGCACAGAAAATTGAAATAAAACACAGAATACAGAATAACAAAAGGCAAGGTCGGACTTATTCCTTAAGAAATTTCTTCCAGTCATCCGATGGTGTGGAGAAAGAAAAAAAAATTACAAGTTATCATATTTATGCAATAAGAAAAATAATCTTCTTCAAGCCTAATATTTTAATATAATACACTACATACTAATACATACACAAATACATACATACAAATTTACCACAAATTTAGACAGTTTACCACGACTTTCAGATTTTGGCGAGATGAACTGATTGAAAGGTGATTCGTGTCTGAGAAAAATTATTTCTCAGTATTTTGTAACGAAGTCGTGTCCCACACGTGTTTGTCTGCAGACAGAAGACGTAACATGATGAATGAGTGTCGAATGTGGGTCAGAGTCCATGCCAGACGCCCGTGAGTAGCCAATTAGCACTTCTTTCAGCTCTCCAGCAGTTTGGGTCGTCAAGCGGTAAAATCTGGTCTTCAGATAACATTTGCATCGGTGAACAATGTCGCGGTACTGGTTTAGGGTTACCAGACGACAAGATTTTTTCTGAAATGTCAGGAATTTTGACCCTCTGTCAGGAAATGAGAAAAAAATAGGACATATCAGGAATTTTAAAAAGATGATCAATAAAGTTAACGAGTACATTAAAGCCGATTCTGCAGTTTAAGTGCTGTCAAAACTAAATTTTCTTGAATACAAAATAGTCCTAAAGTGTTAGGAACAGAGGTTTAATTACTATGGAAAATTTCAAGTTTTGACAGCACTCAAACTAAAATTAAAGCCTTCAGAATCGGCTATACTGTGTAAGTAGAAAATCGCGCTGCCTCCGCATTGATATGAAACTATTACGAAAATGTCAGGTTTATAAAATTATCAGGGATTTTGTCAGGAAGTCACGTCACTGGATCTGGTAATCCCAAGTAAACTGGTTAGTTATGAATTCCTTACATGCCAACCGGCCACAAGAGCAATGCAGGTTTTATCCGTAGCCTAGCTCTTGTTGCGTGGTTGTAAGTTTTATACGTTTCCTTGGAATAAATATTTCCGGATTTAAACGGAGAGTATTTTGCCAATGTGGAGAATCCTATTCAAGAATGCAATGGTTAGTTTTCCTACGGAACATTCCGCGGCAAAAAGTGCCTTCCTAACACTAGTAAGTTATCCTAAACATAAACAGTTTTCCTTGTACTTAGGTACTTTTATTTAGACCAAGAGTTTTCCTGTTTGACTCTTGATTATGCTATTAGAAATCTTGAAAGAGCGGTTTTGCAGCCGGATTGTGGAAAACCCGCCTTTTTCTAATTAATTGAAACAGAACACTTAAATTCAAAATTCACTCAATAGTAAAGTAGAATTTCAAAATTATTATTGTTATATAAAAGCAAAGTCTTTCCATGATTTTTAATTACAGTTCAAACTCCCAATACAAAATCATGAAAAAAAAATGCAATTTTTGATATTCTAATTTACAGAAACCAATGAAAACTTTGCGATGGCAACATACACAATACATAGGTAATAATATTTTGTTGAATAACTATTGAGTGAATTTTGAATTTAAGGGTTCGGTATTGGTTAATTAGTAAAAGGCAAGTATGTTATAAAAGCGTTACAACATCGTTACAATAAAATTATACAATATCGAGAGGGAAATTAAAGACCAGAACCTGCCCACAATAACAACCCGGGATAGAATATCCTGGCACCGACATACGAGGAGGCCCGACCCCAGCTGAACTGGGAAGAGGGCTAGAGAAAGAAGAAGAAGGTTTGTTATAAAAGCGTATTCCGATTTTCTATAATATAATAACAAGCTGAAATTACGGTAGGTAGGGAACATTAATTTGTATAATGCATACATCAACGTTGGTTGTCAATTTCATCAGTGTTTATTTATCAATGTTTTCAACAGTGGATATTTCAACATGATATGATTGGCATTTTGAAGCAATATTCGTACATTATCTTATCAGGGCTTCGCTTTGTTCATGACCTTAACTGACTGTAAAACGAACGGATTTGTTCACTGATCGATTGAAATTTTCAGTTTTAAGGACTTGCACAAACGTTAGAGTCCTGCTCTAACGCTTTAGTTTTTTAACTGTTTATCCTGCTCTAATCAGATGCCGCGCACGCGAAACTTGAGTTATTTTGAAATTGCGGCTACATTAGGACATTAACTATTTGAAATATGGAAACTTAATCGCTTTTTCCGTGGAATTCATGCTTTTTTAAAAGTAATGTAATTAAAAGAAGATTAAAAGTAAGTATATTTATTTATAAAGTATAGTCTTCGGGTCAAAAAACAAGCCATATCTTTTTCAAATTCTTTGCATTGACGGCATTGAATCCAATGCAAAACTGATGTTTAGCATTGTAGAGCCCCTTAAGTCTCCTATGAATTCCTACGTTTAACATCGGCAGCCTTTTTTTTGCATTTTATGGCTTGGTACTTAGTTCTTACTAAGGAAAATGTATGCTTGACAGGTACAGTCGAAGGTGGTCGGGCAAGTAGCAGGTAGTATCTAATAATATTTTTTGTTGCATTTCTTTCTCCAGCTTTACTTCGTGGTGAAACGCAAACACAGAGAACGATTTGTTGATAAATAGATACGCCATTTAAAGTCTACATATTTCAAGTTAAGTGGCCCCTTCCCGCTCAGCTGCGATGTAAAAAATGCTTTAGGTGTTTGTGACGTCCTGATGGCATTGATCTCAATAAAACTTTGCACACATATTAAGATATGTTCCCTTCCCCCACACCGATTTCTGACCCATCTCTCATCAAGAGGTGCGAGATGGCGAGATATTCAAACGGCGCGGCGCCGAATTTGTGAAATGGTTTCAGGTAAAAACTGTTTTTAATGAAACGGTAACTGTTTTTTATAGAAAAGTGTATAAACTTTGTTTTTTTTTTACATGAACGAAGTCTGTATTTCTCTCTTTTTATTTCCAGTATAGATAAAAAATTTACTAATTGCAAAATTTTGCGTAAAAACGAGGCAATATTCACGATATACTGACAGCTAGTTAATATGATGGTGTTTCATCAAATTTTGCTTTCTGGGCTGTATAGAGACGAAATGTGATGTCGCTAGATAATACTTATGAAAAAAAAAAATTAAGTAAATAAGCTGTTGACTTCACAATTGGTTTTTACCTTTTGTATGAAACTTGAGAAAAATCCAGGGATCTTTTCAAAGTTGAAAGATGGGTTACTGTTCTATAGCAGCTGCTAACAGCTTTTAGAGATAATAATGCCCTGGCAAGTGGTAAGACAAGTCTACGCATTTGATGAGCAGGGATCACGCACAAAGGAGGATGGATCGGTCGTTCGGACATTGCCCTCGAATGGCAAGGATTCCTTGTTTTTTGTCTGCCTAAGATTATTATTAGGCATTTCAGTATACGCTCTCTTGTAATTGAAACACCGAATCAAACAAAAATCATGGTCCTTCAACGACAAATACATCGGTATTCATTTTATTAACAGCTTGTCTTCAATATTGTGAAAAAACAAATTGTTATCAGCAGATTTTACATAACTTATCTATCAGTAGGTAGATTTTTAAGTCCTGATAAAGACTTCGCTATAACACCACTCTGCTATTATCAATATTTTTGAAATATTTCTATCTCTGTTTTGAAGTGAACGAATTGTTTATTTTTCCCTTTGTTATAAGTTTAACAAAACTTCTTGATGAGTTTTGTACAGGTACCTTAGTAAGTGGTTGCTTTGCTCCAGTTATGAATAACCAGTTGATTGTACCCCGTGATATTTCCATCTGAATCACAGCTGCACGTTGTGAATCTTTCAGTGACTAATCTTCACTGTGTGTGTTTCGGTCTATATTGATAGTCATTAACTGCATCCCTTTGAAGTGCACTACTATCGAGTATCATACTTAACGTGTGCATATTAAAGTTGGTATTTAGGGGAACTAGGTGGGTGACTCGAAGTGAACGGTTCAGAAACTGGTAGGGTCTTTGAACCCGAGGTAGTCTCGAGGAAGAGCGGGATAGAAGGAGATCTCCGTTTGTGTACATATAAACCGACAAATAAAGCATCGCTGCACAGCTGTCGGTTGCCACGCAACGGCTAGGCCTGGCCCAGGGTCGGTAGGCATGTGTGGGGAGGGCGCAGGTAGACACGCGTCTTTGTACATTATATCAAAATGGTTTTAAAGCTATGTGAAATAAGGTGAGGATTTCGGTGGACTGTTAGGCGGTTTTATTGCGAAACGGTCTACCTGCGCCCAATCGCGAAATGTTCACGGTTGATGAAACGTTGGAGGTCTCTCACCTATATGCGCGAGGTCGATGATGGGTATCTCGCAGCGGGCCAGCAGTGACTCCTGCGGCACGGCGGGGGCTGCCATGGCGGCTGCGGTCGGGGCCAGCTCGAGGCCGGCTGGTGACTGTTGGTCGACTCGGCTCGCTCGACGTACACGCTCAGATAAAACACTCGCGACTCCTTATCAATCGGCACCCACAGTAATTAGCAATTAACGATCGCGATACGAACGATAGAAAACTAGAGAGAAATACTAAAACACCGAACGGTAGAACCCCAAACGTTAAAGTTTATTGAAATTGTGGATGGTCTTTTGGTTACCCCTGGTATAGAAGCGTTCAGAACTCATTTGCATAACCTTGTAGTTCCTGCTCGAAGCGTTCTGCGATCTGACGTAGCAGCAATAAGCTATACTGACTTGACACATTAAAAATTGGTTTCAGTCTCTCTTTCACAGTAATAGGAGAATGTGATAGGAAACGTTGCTCCCGCGTGTGCGACTCTACGGCGTCGCGCGCCCCCGTCTCGTGAGTGTCGAATGTCTCTCACGAACAAACTGGCTCACCGTGCGCGGCGAGCGTTACCCAGACGTCAGATGACGGCTCTCACTTGTATATCATCGCGCAGACTTTCGCAACCGAGCGGCGTGTCGAAACAGCTCAAGGCGGAGCACGTTGCGTGGTCGTGCGGCGCGCGCGAGTCGAGTCGGCGGTCGGGACGGCACTAGCTAGAAGAGCGGCTGGCTACGGCTCGCGGGCACTGACTCACTGCGACCGACGGCACCTCACTTCACTACTCTCGCCCCCTACTCGACGACTCAATGCCATGCCGTCCTGCACCAGGAACTGACGACTATCACCTCTCTGTCTCTACAATAAGAGCGTTCCGAGGTGCAGAGCAGCGTGGCAACAGCGGCATTACGTTCTCTTAACAACACGCAATGTCGTGTTTGTAATGGGCTCGTGCCTCGTCGACTTGATGCTTTGAAACGGTACACGCAAAATATTAGATTGAATTATTCGAGTTGTATGTGACTGGTAACGCCATCTGTACTTAATTGTCGAGCAACATTTAACTAATCCTGCAGGTTTTCTCTTTTTGTTTGTACGCTGATGATTGTAGACATACGAAATAGAACCATTACAATCTAATTGGAAAATTTAAAACTTACAATTAGAACTGCGAACAGTAAAGATGGATAGCGTAATAAAATATAATACATACCTCGTAATTCCTTAAAAAAACTTTTATTGGAATTTTTGCTAAGCATTCAACTTAATAATTTCAATAATTAATTCATTCTTATTTTATTTTAAGCTCTCGACTTCATTCTGCATTCCTCAAATAAAATGCGTAGCTGTTGAAAAGTGAGAGATTTTTTTATTTATATAATATATGTTGGTAGTTAATTTACAGTGCCGTGGTGTTTACTTGAGACACCTCTCGAAGTACGAGGACCCTACGTATCCCCCTCTCATCGCTCGTTGGACGTGTTGCTCGAAAAGTCGTCGGTTACTTTGGAGCTCGTCTGCCGCTTCCTTGTTCAGAGGGTCTTCTGGGTTCGGTTCCTGGGAAAGACAATTTAATTAATTATTGTTTTATTATATATATATATACAGATTTTTATGAATGTTATAGTTGAAATTAAATAAAAAATAAAACTTTCGATATATATTTCGACCCACTTGGGGCCGTCGTCAGTCGAATATGGAATAAATAGATAAAATAGAGTTAACAATAAAATTAAAAAAGAAAAAAACTTAACCTATTTTCTTAACCTATTTCATTCACCTTTTTGCTCTCATCTGGTGAAGGTGGAGAAGGGTGTGTCTACTATAGTTTCTTAGTTTTCACACACAAGCTAAACCACATTGGAATTTAGCGCCATCTGTTTTTTACTCTCAGAACAAATCTACACATTGTCATATAATATTGTATAATGTCTTTGATACAAGCAAGCTGCATCACCCTCAGGGTTGGATTTCGTACTATAATTATACTATTTGTACCATATTTTCATGACATGCAGTATGTAGTATCGTAATGGAACCATACTACGTAGAAATACCATAATAGAAATACCATAATTTTATCTTCAGGCCGACGGACTTGTTTTATTGGTGGAGACGTTTTGCTTTTAACAATATGAATATTCTAAGTAATTTTTTTTTAAATTTCACTAATAAAAAGGTTATTTTATTAAATTATGAATATCTTTAGTAAATTTTTAAAAAAATTCACTACCAAATAGGCTATTTTATTTTAATTCAAAACAAAAATTGACGAAAAACGAAACGTAGTATAATTTTAGCCAAGTAGTATATTTTTAATTCCCATAGACAACAATTTTCCGAGGGTCTGAATCCAACCCTGATCACCCTACTTATCTTGGACAGTTTCAATTGCGAATTGAGATAATACAGACATGCCATGGTATCTGTACTTTATCTTTACTACATGGTTCAAAAGTGGCCGTTTGACCTGAAGCATTGGTCAAAATTATCCTTGGACCCTTGAGAAAATAAGGAACATCATAAATTCATTCTTTATTCTTTAATGTACACAGAAAATCAGTTAAAACATATAATACATTAAAAGATATGTACACAGGCGAGCTTATCTCTAAAAAGAGATTTCTTCCAGCAAACCTAAGCGGGAAAGGGAAATTTTATTAAAATAAGTAATCATACATACGTGTACTACAAAAGATATATCCTAAATAATATATTTATACTATGACAGAAATAAATTTCCATGTTTGAACACTTGGCGATTTATCCATCGCAAGGAGATATAAATTAACATTATATCATTGCAGTATAGAAACGCAGACAGAAAAGTAAATCTGTCTGTGAGGAGCTGTTGCGTCAAATGGAGTGTTTTTCAAGCAGATTTCATTCTGAGGGATGCTGTACATTATGTGGGAAGGAACTAAGCATTTATTAGTTCTGGTTTAACATAACGGCGAACACACAGAGCGCGTTCTGCGTTCCAATGAATCAGAACGCGCGTTCACCTTGATCGCCGCCGCGGTCTGTATGTGTAAAGATTCAAGCAACCGCATAGATTATACAGCACACACTCTGTGTAGTCGGCCCTTAAGGCGCTTCTTCCATCGTCATCCGAAAATTACTCTTACGAATAAAGATATTTCTCTTAAATGAGATGTTTAAAAATTATGAAAAAAATATTTAGTGTTATTAAAAGGATAAAAAATGATTTCTGAAAATTATTCTTGCGTTAAAAGAACATTGAAATTGAAAGAAGATGTAGTGACTAGAATAGAAAAAGGAATGCTTCGATGGTTTGGACATATAGAGAGTATGAATGAAAGTAGAGTGACGAAAGAAATTTATGGTGCGCAAGTCGAAGGTAGGGCTTGACTTGCACTCGTAGCACAGTGTTTAATCGCGCGCGATGCCACTTAGTTGAATTACAGGTGCGAGGAGCGCGACACGATGTTTTTGCGATTAAACCGTACGTCAAGCTCCTCGCACTTGTGAGTCAACTAGTGGCGTCGCGCGCGATTAAACACTATGCTACGCCCGCAGGCCACCCTAGAAGGAAGTATGCTGACCAAATTGGCGAGTTATTGAAGAAGGGCAATGTCAAAAGTACCCGAAATAGTAGAGCTTGTATGACTAAATTGATGGATGTGGAAGAGGCGAAAGATGTGTGTCTGGATCGTAGCAGATGGAAATCTGTAGTCTCTGCCTACCCCCCTGGGAGACAGGCGTGAGTATATGTATGTATGCATGTATGAAAATATTGTTCCAAGTCAAGCTGTTTTTAGACTAAAAGTTGGTTATTTCTTCGAAACTACTAATGGTATTTTCCATCCATCGTGTCCATGTGAAGTCTTATTTTCCGCTATTTTGCGCTACCTGGAGATCCTGTGACGTCGTAATTCAGTGCGCGCTGATATGAACGTTATTTCAATATAGTTTCTGTTAATATTTGTATCGACACAAATCGACTCAAGGTTGTTGGCGACAACCTGCCCTTTAAGAAACAATGCAGCTTACCAAGAATAAATATTGCAGTCCATAGACTATAGAGTTTACTGTGAGCACTGGTTTCCAGTCTTCTCTGAGTATGTTGAGGCAGACATTCCCTTCCAAGTCAATGTTCGGATGGTACACTGCCGTTTCACATTTCACCTTGGGCGGCTCATGTGGATAGTTTGGTCCTACCTGTGGATTACAAAACATTTATCAAATTTATTTATTTGCATAACACAGGTATGTTAAGATCTTAAAATGTTATTTTAGGTTCTCTCCATGTTATGCCCATGGGGGGGCATAAAAATATGAAAAGTCTATGTACAGTACAATAAAAATAAATAATTAAGATTAATAAGTACCTAACAATATCACAAATATGCCAATAAAACCAACCAACAAAAGTATTTGTCTATTATTTATTTTCATCAATAAGAAATTCATCAACCCTATAATATGCTTTGCCAACAAGAAATTGTTTTATCTTATTTTTAAACAATTTTTCTTTAAGAGCGATTTCGCAGCCAGATTGTGAAAAACCCGCCTTTTTCTAATTAATCGAACCACAACACTTAAATTCAAAATTCACTTAATACTTATTCAACAAAACCTTGGTTACATTGGTTTCTGTAAATTAAAACTACAAAAATTTTGAAATTCTAATTTACAGAAACTAATGGAAACTTTGCGATGGCAACATACACAATACATAGGTAATAAGGTTTTGTTGAATAACTATTGAGTGAATTTTGAATTTAAGTGTTCTGTTTCGATTAGAAACAGAAAAAGGTGGGCTTTTCACAATCCGGCTGCGAAATAGCTCTTAAGATGGGCTGGTAAACTCGAGGTAGGTAAACCTACCCCACCTAATTCTTTTTAAATACATACATACACACATATATTATACTCACGCCTCCCCGAGGGGTGGGCAGAGACTACAGATTTCCATCTGCTACGATCCTGATACACCTTTTGCCTCTTCCACATCTAAGAATCTAAACATACAACTTTTCTATTCAGTATGTCGCCAATTTGTTTAGCATATAAATTGGAATTAGATAGGAATGGTAAAATGGTTCTAGCAAAAGCAATTGAAAATCGAAGGATGGAGATCTCACTATAATATTCATATTTGTGAGCAGTATACTTTTATTTAGGTTTTGCCAATTTAATGCTACTATTATTGTTTAGCCCATATTATTATATAGTATTGCTTATGTATGAAACTGTAATACATTGAAGACCTCATAAATATTTGTTTTGTAGTTTTGACATGTAAAATTAAAACTGGCATTATTTTTTACACACAGACAAAAATTCCAAGAACTGCAATTTAGGCATTTGTTTTTCAAAAGTACCACACGGTAAAATATCTGTATACCTGTCTTGGGCAGATTGCAAAGTATTAAATCGAAAACCATTCACTGATAGTCAAAAAATAGGTGCGATGTTGAGCGGAGCATGGTAAGTATACATATAAATACATTAGGGGAGCTGAGCAAAGCTGAGCAGAGCCGAGCAAAGCGGAGCGGAGCCAGGTGACCCTCCTAGTTATTACAGAAATATGATATGCCCAATTCTATGAAGCGCTGATGACATACATATAAATACGAAAATAGTATTTTATACAAAAATTGTTCTCTGTCTATCATTGTGTTAAAGCCCTTTTTCTCGGGAATGGCTTGAGGTATTAAGTTGACATTATTTATTTATTTATATCAATTACACTTATATCTATACTCATATTGCTGTAAAAATTCAGGTTTCTAGTTTAACGCATCAAAACCTTTAGGGTACTTCTTGATGGCCTACAACCTCAAAATTTGGTAAGTAGGGAGGTCTTTTGTTTTTGGCACAAGTAAAGCAATAAATCTGAATATTATTAAAATCCTATTCTATGTGGAATAATATTTGATCAACTTAATTTTACAGTTTCTTGTACATAAAAATATTTTTTTATGGAAATACAATACAATATAGTCTCACTAATCTGGTATAATTAAAACCAGATTATTGGAATGTTCAGATTACTGAATTGTAAAACGAAATTCAAGGTAAATAGAGCACTACATATGTAGTAATAAGGAGATATGTATTTACAAGTGGTGATGCAAGGTTCGGACTGCTGGACGTGCTGATGGACGTACTGAACTGACAGATTAATGATACTCTACTGAAATAGATTTCACGGAAGGACTCTTATATACGTATATGTACCTATGTATATGTATATGCCTTCGGCGACCAGCCTCAGCCGCTACGGCTCGCACGGGTGCCTATGCTTTGTTACAGCAGGCGAGGGCTGCCCTTCCTCCACGCCTACGGCTTTTTATATACACTCTAGGGGTAGTACCCACAAGACTGTATAGAGTCGGGGTGCTCTGATTCGGTTTTGGAACTTATTCAACCTATTTTTTGCATGGAGTCGGGTGCTCTGATTCAAATCACGAAGAAAACAAAATGTCTGCATTGGTTTTTTTTTTATATCCTGGATACTAGTCCTTTGAGCCAATTTTTAGCGAAATACAACAAAAAAAATTAAATTACGTCAATTTTAATGCGTCACTCACAGCAGTTTCGGAACACAATAAAAAAAAAAAAAAAATGATGTCATAAAATCAATTAAAATTGAACCTTAAGACAATTTTTGAGGTTATTTTACGAAAGTTGAAATTTTTTTTTGAGAAAACTATTGATTTCCGGTAACTGAAATTTCGTGAGATTAATAACAATAACAAGAGCTATTCTGGAAAAAAAAATCAAGGTACCTTTGTATGTATACTCGTATAAGAGACGAGCCGATTTCACTTCTTGGCTATTTCACCAGGGAATTTAAATTTACTTGAGCTGTTAAAGCAAATTTCATTGTTGTGTAAACATACCTTAAAACTAAATACAAAACGGCCACCCCTGTAGAATCCTTCATCTGGGCATATAATTAATTTAAAATTGAGTAAATCATCTGCATCTGGAAATTCTGTACTGCATGTTTTGGGCAGGTTCAGCTCATTCAAGTCTGTAAATGAGAACAAAACAAATATATTATTAAGGTAAGCTTGCAGTTTTTACAGAAATACTACAATGGTGAAATGTGTAAAATCAAGACTACTTTATTATCTTACAACTGACAGACAGACGCAGTTCTGTTCAAAGTAGGCGAAAGAAAGAGGGAAGTACCAGCACTGATGACAGGGTCTGAGCAACACTTTTCTCTCACCTTTTGTGATTCGCAGTTGTGCCGCTGAAGCTTTCTTTTGTGAGCCTCCAGGCCTCGCTGAACCTTCCTCATCTTTCTTTTGTTGTTTCAATGAAAAAAGTTTAATCATTGTCCTAATCTAATCAATAAAATAAGAAATTAGAAGCCACGATTTATTTTGACAGCTCAATTTTGTAAAGCTTTCAATCAAACAGCTGTGAAAAAAAATTTACTTGCAGATCACAGATTATTTTTTCCTTTTTATTTTGCACTCCTGCATGTCAGACAGTGTATGGAGCTTTCTGGCTGGCTTCTTCCATAAAAAATCACCTCAATCATCTTGCTTGTCTATGGAATCGTAAAGTTGCTAGATTAGGGGTTTTCCGCAATTCTTAGGAAAATATTTTAAGTGGCTTTTTCGCAATTGATTAGAATACTTGTTGCTAATTTCAAGGGTTTTTCGTTAAAATTACAACCGACGTATCTCTATGAAACAGTTAAATAAGTTGCAGGCTGTAAAGGTAAGTAACATCGCCTATCCACTCGCTCTCGAGACTATAAATGGTGGGTAGGGTAGGCTGTGTCTATGACTATTATACACCACAAACGGTGGTTTTTAACGTTAACAAGTGCTGCTCGGGGTCCTGTCTTTAACATCTTTCTAGTCATCAATAACATGATTACAAAATAAATAACAATGACTGAAAGAACATTCCATCATTCATGTTCCAAAATAACTATAGTATATATATTTATTTAAATATGTACTATAATCAGCGTCAAATTTATTTTGGAACATGAATGATGGATATATATATATATATATATATATATATATATATATGGAAAGCAGCTTGTTATGTTTATATATATATATATATAAACATAACAAGCTGCTTTCCATTTTGGAATGCTTTGTCAACATAACGCCAAATCAAGCAACATTTTTACGTTACGCTATCACTTATTATGAATGGTAACCTGTTGTGGAACTGTATAATAAACAATGTAAAAAGTACGATTTTAATTTGTAAAAATAAACAATAAACTTCCTGATGCCATCGCACGCATTCGCCTATGAAGACGTTTCACTATTTTTATTATTCCGATCAAATAAAAATTAATATATTATGAATTAGTACTAATAACAAATAATTAACTATTAAAAAACATAATAACCTATAAGAAATTAAATTATCCTTCGTCAAAAAAAAGGTTATCATAAATTTCTTTTCACGAAAGAAATTCATTGTCAAAATACTCTTATTGTCAAGCACTTAAGAGCGGTTTCGCAGCAGGATTGTGAAAAACCAGCCTTTTTCTAATTAATCGAAACCGAACACTTAAAATCAAAATTCACTCAATAGTAATTCGACAAAACCTTATTACCTATGTATTGTGTATGCTGCCATCTCAAAGTCCGTCCATCCATCAACCTCGTTCGTCCACTGCTGGACATAAGTATTTCCAGGATTTTGCCACTCCCGGCGGCGGTCAACCTGGAAGAATTGCCTATACTCATACACGCTGGGCAGGCGGGTTGGTGAGCGCAGTGCCGGTACCCTCGCACCAGTGACGCCGCTGCCCGTCACCAGTCTGTTCCATATAAGGCCCGGCTATTAGGGATGGAAATACCGCCATCCATCGGTCCTACGCATGGTGGGCCTCCTGGTTTTTTGCCTGTGAGCTGTCCTCTTACTCTCCCCCGAATCACTTCGAGGGGTCTCCAAGTAAGATGGTGGTACCTACACAGTCGAGCCTGGCATCAGCTCTACCACCTTATAGTCTACATTGGTTTCTATAAATTACAAACTCAAAAATTTTGAATTTAAAACATTTTGAAATTCTAGTTAACAAAAACCAACGGAAACTTTGTGATGGCAACATACACAATATATAGGTGATAAGGTTTTGATCAATAACTATTGAGTAAATTTTGAATTTAAGTTTCCTGTTTCGATTAATTAGAAAAAGGCGGGTTTTTCACAATCCGGCTGCGAAACCGCTCTTAACACGAAAATGTCTTAATCTGCAGAATTCTTCGCTGAATTCGATCACGGAAGTGACGCACAAGTTTTGAATTGGACCCCTTATCTATCTGAGGCACAAACACAGAAGCATTTGCATCAAAACTTACGTCCGTTGTTACATATGATGGTACAACACACTTTCTAATTTCACTGCTATTGGGATCTTGCTTGCTTGAAACAATATTAAATGTACTATTTTAGTAATTCTACACTGCAGGTTGTGGCATTAGGTGTTAATTACATAGAAAAGCATAAAGCTTATGGAGTCAACAATTTATATTTATTTTGCGTTCAAATAAAAAATTATTAATCATTAATGATAACTAATAACAAATATGAATGATTAAAAAACGTACTAATCTATAATAATAAATTAACTAATCTTTCGTCAAAAATAAAAGGTTATCCTAAACTTTTTTCACGAAAGGAGTCTCCTGTCTAAATAGTCTTATAGATAACCACTAATGAGGAAGAGTCACGATTTTTGTTAAGTATGTAGATCGATGACAGTAAAAAAAACATGACTTATGGTGAAAAAAATATCCAAATCGGACAAGAAATGTCGAAAGTACAGCAATTTTACTGTAGCAGTTCAAATAACGCCCGCCAGTACCAGCCGCGAGCGCGTGACGTCATCCCACACATACCCGGGGCGCGACCCCGCACGCGCTCTTCAGTTCTGTAGGTGTACTCTGTTTCCCGCGCAGTTCTTGAGCTGTGCTTGTCACGGTCGCTTTGTTATAGATTTATTGTTGTGTATCAATATCCTTAAAAATGTCTTACAAATATTGTGTCGTGCCAAAGTGCAAGAGTACAAGTAGTAGTACGCCCGACAAACTATTTTTTCATGTTCCAACAGACAAAAAAGCTAGAAATAAGTGGTGTAGTGTTATGAAGAGAGATCCTTTATCAAGCAAAAGTACTCATTACTGTTGCGAAGATCATTTCGACGTAAGTACCTTTCCTACGTTATACCTTATACTTGACGTATACCTATTTCCTCGTATTATTGAGTAAATGTCACCTATTTTATCGATCAATGGAATCAAAAACCTTAAAACTTAATCCTTTTATGTCATATTGTCTCAACCTTAACACAATCGTATGAGGTAATAACAATAAACAATAATCAACGTAGGTATGATATTTGTAGTCCGGGAGACTACCGCATTTTTATCTACGATAATGAATACCTATCAACAATAGGTAATGATTCGAATTTTAATTTCTTTGCTGTAGGACCTATTTTTTGGATCTGCTTTTCTCAGTAAGTAAAGTATTATTTAAAAATAAAATAAAGAATCTTTAATCTGTTTTTACTTTTTACAGGTCGAAAATGACATGGAAAATTATATAAGGTACCGATTGATGGGTGGTCAACTAAGACTAAAAAAAGGAGTTCTGCCGCATAAATTTGACTGCCAAAGAAAGGATAACGCCGTTGTAGAACGGACTGGATATAAAAAAAGACAGCAGATTGAGTACTTTGAAAGAGTGCTTAATCCGGAAGTTGGTCATGAAAACCTAATAACACAAGAAGAGTTCGTGGCGTGTGAAACGATTGATTTTAATTCAAATGATACAGAGGCTATAAACCCGCTTGAAGAAGATAATGCGGCAAATCTACACAATGATCCTAAATATAAATCACTCGCAGTGCAAGTTAATATAAAGCCAAAAGTTCGAAGCAAGGGCATTAATACTGACGCCGGTTTTGACCGGGTTGAAGAGTTTGCTCTTAAAATAAAAACGGTGAAACCAAAAGAACATCGTCGGGATCATCATCGGGAACCAATGCATGATAGCTTCACATCTTACTCTAATACCTCATCAGTTTCTGCGAGCCTAAGTGGATTCAGTGTAAATACTGACGCCTGTGAAATGAAACGACAAGTAGATACTGAGTTATTTAAGGAACACATGCAAAAAGGAACTTTAATGTCTATATCTAGAGAACCTAAGCTTTTTCTCGGATTACCATCGCAAGTGTATTTCTGTTTAGAATATTTGAGTGAATCTACTGAGAGACCTCTGATGGATGTATTATTGAGCTTGAAAAAACTGAGATGGCGTGAACCGAATTCCGTGCTTGCTGTTCAATTTGGAGTTTCGGAATCTACAGTCGCCAGACATTTCAAAGAAACAATACCTAAGGTTGCTCAATGCATGGAGAAACTGATTTTTATTCCTCCTCGCGACGATATTCGCTGAAATCTTCCGATACCTTTTAGGAGGCGTTATTCAACAGTCGTCAGCATCATAGATTGTTTAGAAATTCAAATCGAGAAACCTAGCTCAGCAGTACATCAGGCGCTGACGTGGTCACAATATAAAAATGCGAATACTATAAAATATCTAATATCGATAACACCTAATGGACTTATAAACTTCATATCCGAAGGTTATGGAGGAAGGACATCGGACGCCCTTATCTTTGAAGACTGCGGTTTTCTTCAGATGTTATCCCCCGGTGACGTAGTGATGGCTGATAGGGGATTTAAGAATATAGCTCATTTACTTGAACGTCAAGGTTGCAAACTTTTAAGGCCTCCTAGCGTTGATTCGGGATCAAAACTAAGTAAAGAAGAAGTTTTAGAAACTAAAAGAATAGCGGCCCTTCGAGTACACGTCGAGAGAAGTATAGGGCGTTTAAGGGAGTTTGAAATGATTGCACCTCATGCATGTGTTGACATTGATTATGTTAGAATATTAGACTATGTTGTGACATCTGCTTGTGGAGTAGTTAATCTTCAAGAATGCTTATTTAGAAACCAAGTTTAAAATAAAACAATATTTATATCTTAAGCCATCTGTTTATTTTTATACCTTAACCTAAGTTTTGACCAATTTAGGAAAGACTGAGTGTTTCCAAAAACTTGTTGACTTTTCCAAAAGATCTTTGCAGTAAATTTCATCAAAATCTTCTTCAAAGATTTCTACTTCTTTGTTAGCTTCAAAATTCTTATCAGCAACACAAAAAAGCCCTTTAGTTTTGTTGCAAAAAAACATTTGCAGCTGGATTTGACCTTTTGATTTGTTTGTGAGACGATTATTTTTAATAAAGCTTTCTTTGCCTTGTGTGGTCATGGGACATTTTATTTCTATGACATATTCTTGTGTTAAGCCATCAGGAGATGCACCTAAAATGGGCCAATCACTTTTCAAAAACAGCCCACCATTTTCGATTACAAATTTTCTCAATTTTGCTACTTTTGCCCTAACATCAGGTTCCAGTACTTTGCCTCTTCGCATTGCAGGAGTTTCTGGTATGGTTGCACCGAATATTTGCTCAACTAATGAACCATCAGGGGTTTTGCAATGGGCGGCGTCGTGTATTTTTGACGCGGTTATTCTGCAATATCGCATCTCATGCCATAAAGGAGACTGAGCTTGAGATAGAGTTTCTTGTTCTATTTTTGAACACTTTTCTGGTGTTTGTTTTGTTGTACAATAATCGATGAAGCCTTGTGCACTGTTCGTGTCGTTACCTTCTTTTTTATAATCATTTATCAAGTTATGCAATGATAATTTCGTAAGTTCATTCTGTGTAACGTAACTTGTTAACTGAATCCTAATAGAATTTAACTGTATATTGTGCACCAGTTTGTTAAAAAATTGTTCACTTCTTACATTAGCGTTATCGTCAATATCTCCAGCGCTGGAACCGATATCTTTGGCTTTTATAAATTTCAAGGTTGTGCCCACTGTGGCCAGTTTTGGTTTGGCCCAATAACATTTTTTTTCAGTTGGAGAAGGCTCTTCACTGCGTCTGTGTATCCACATAAGAAATGCTACACTATGTTTGCAACCTCCTTTTTGTGCAGCACAATCATGACAAGTAACATCAATAATAGTTTTATCATTTTCTTCACATTTGAGAGTGCAGCTATAACCTTTAGTTTTTACTTTATGCTCCGGTGTTATTCTTGCCTTTACTGTGCACACATTTCCATTTCTTTGGACTTGGACATACCCTACGGCATCGTCGCCATATGACTCTCGTACAGACCTGTAATAATCATACAGCATTAAATACCTACATCACATTACCTGATGCGGTTGCACCATTTAAGTGCATCGAAACAAAAAACATGGTAGGTATCCGCTAATGTTAGTTAATCTACGGCGCGCTCCCGGTCTATAATGTTTAGGTGAACTTGAAACCGGCACTTACTAAATCGCAATGAATCATGCCTGCAGTTGCCTGCTTACAAAAACATCAACTCGAACTCCGTAGGAAGAAATAATGTAGGTACTTGACTTGACTAACGTTTTTATGATGGAATGTGTTATGCTGTCCATGTACCTTTTTACCCAGGTTATTTTATTATTTTCACATTACCTACCGCAACAGCCATGGGAAAAAGTACCTAGGCCTAAACTCACTAACTAACACATTAAATTTGGTAGGTACTTACCGTTGAAGCTTCCAACCTCGGATTTCAGCGCTGGTATACTTCACATGATTGTTTAAGTATTCAAAAACCATGAAAGAATCCACTTTAGGTAGATTATCTGACTGTCCTTTTTCGAATCCATCTTCCAATTTGTTGCTCATTATTACAGAACACCGAAACAATAAACCGATAATGCATAAAACTCGAAAAAAAACCGAGTGTTCGCTACTAATCACGAATGTGCGTACTGGACGACTGCGATCGCGCGGGGTCTGTGTGTGATGACGACATCGGTATCCACGGGCGGGAGGCGCGCGTTTTAAAATCAAGCCCGATAAAATATTAAATAACTTTGCCATTTATGGACGGATTTCAAAAAATCAAAAAGTAGTGTACTCAGAAAATCATAACACATGCAATGTAATAGTCAAAATTGGATTCTCCCGTTATGTGACTTATCCTCATTGCGAAAATGCCTTGATCTGCGGAATTTTTTCCTGAAGTCGATCACCGAAGGGACGGTACAAGTTCTGAATGGACTCCCTATCTATCTAAGGTGCGAACAAAGAAGCATTCGCTTCAAAATCAATCCAAATTTAACCACACCGTGCAAACTCAATTTACGATCAAACATCGAATACCCGGTGTATAATAATAATTACAGCTTATCAAGAAAGTTACGAAATGAAACTAAAATTATTTTTCCTGGTAGCACCTGATTTCCCCATATAAAAGATCTCAGGTGCTGCCATATTAAAACTCGTTTGGCAAAGAAAGTGGCGCCCCTATTTATTTCACGACTTTCTTAACAATCTGTAATTGCATTCAGGGCTGCGTTCAGTTTGATCACCCGCTTATCTTTGACAGCAGGATAGCATAAATATATTCAACTCGTGCAAAAGAGATGTCACCGGGTGACGGCACGGCACAAGATGAACAATAAAGTTTACCTTCCAACTAATCAAATAGAACATATTTTGGTCTGATCCTATCCTTTCACTCCAACCGTCGACCACTCATGGTCGCGTTGTCACGCGCCACTTTTACATCTCTTGTTTAATGTTAATGTTTCGTTAAATTGCTAACATTATGTACATAAAAATATAAAATAAAGTATTCAAAAATCAAAAGGTGTTGTTTAAATTTTTAAATTTGTTTATTTTGTAAATAGGACTTTTTAATAAGAAAACCAGAGGCAAAAAAAAATGGGGGAATTTCGAAAATATCATCTGGCAACTGTTAAGGCAACGCAATGAAAATTCAATGATGAACATGATCTCGAAAGCTGTTTTTTTCGCATTGTCCTGATTTGTGTGATTAAACCGAATAGAAATACTGTAGAACAATAACTATTTGTGATCATTCGATTGTGGTTTGGTGGTCAAACGATCAATTTGTCTAGAAAACATGGCTTCAGAAGATGTAATAGAATTGGGTTCATCGGATGATGAACCAGACCCGGCGCCAAAGAAGGTAAGTAGCGTTTTTTAGAGCGATCACTTTCTAGCTTATTTTGGTCAAGTTTGTTGCAACATAATATTCAGTTGTGCACAATGTTTCTTCAGGACAGAGCTCCCTGTAATGATGATGCTTTGATTTCAGGTAAAACCTCGTCAAAATGCCATGGTACACATACCCCCAAAGATTGAAGGTGTAATCATCAAGCCAACAAAAATTAGTAGCAATAGTGTTTCTAAAAAGCGGACATTCCCTGGAAAAGGTGTTCCCATTGTGAATCCAAATTTAATGAGGAACCCGTATTCTGCCAAAGTTACTAACAAACCCAATGGTTGCCAGTCACCATCCGTGAAAGTGCTTAATAATCCAATTCAAATTGGGTCTAGAAGTAATTTAAACCCTATGAGTTTGCTTAAAAGTATCAAAAATTCTCAGCTTAATATTAAAAAGGTTATTAAAACACCCCCAGCTGGGAATGTTTCAAAAAAGATGATATATCAATCACCTCAGAGTCAGAAATGTTTAAACAAATTACCTCCTGGTATCATAGTTAAAAAGACATCACCAATTGGAATTAAACCATTATCCGTAATTAAACAAACCTCTGTATATAAACAACCTTCTGTTAGTAAACCACCTTCTATTGGTAAACCTCCTATGGTCGTTATTAATAGCATACGACCGAACACGACTAAACATATGACTAAACTCAAGAGACCAGGAACAAATATAGCACCAGCTACAATCAAAAAGAAGAAAATGAATCCTAATCCATTAAGTGGGGTTGGAGAAGTTTTAACTGTTGAGTTGGATGATGATGATGGATCTCAATCATCTGCCAGTCCGCAATGGTACCTGCGTCCTGAGGATCTTGATAAAGAGAAACAGTTGGATAAACCTTTGGAAAAACATAACATGGAGCCTGAGGTTCCTAAGTTCATTGAGATTACTATTGAAGACAGCCCGATCAAGCCACCCAAAGTCAAACGTACACATGAGGTCCAAGAGGTGTCTATAACCGTTGATGACAGTCCAGTAAAATCCATGGCAGATAAAAATACAGAAAGTGATTCACACACTGCAAGTGGTAGTGATGATGAAAAGACTATCACTAGAACACCAAATAGTAAAAAAAAATTGCTATATCCAGAAGAATCTGAAGTTGGTGAAGGTAACAAAAATAAAGATGAAGATTTAAACACAGCTACTACTAGTGGTGATGGAGCAATGTCTGTTGATATGGAGATATCACAACAACCAAAATCAATAGAGATAGAAATTGAACTAATGGAGATTTCAGAGTCCGAGCTTGTGGAAACTGTTGAAAACTTTGCTAGTGACAAAAGCAATGAAACAAATGAGCCTGTTTCAAAACCGGTTGATGCTATTGCCAAAAAAACTCAAGATATTATAATAGAAGTTGAAGAATCACCAGCTAAGAAAGAACAAGAAGTAAACAAAAAGGCACTTCCCAGAAAAACTGTGGTCCAGCCTAAACTTTTGTCCACAACTACAGAAAAGTCACAAGAGACATCTACTCAACCACAAATCTTATCAATAGATGTTGTTGCAGAACCTAGTGATGAAATAGTAGACTTGGTTGAAGATAGTGAATTCCATCCAATATATCAAAATTTCATAGATATGTGTTTCAAGCTTGAAAATTCTGAGGACATGAAAAAGATTGTTGAGAAAAAGATCAAAACATACTATAGACAGGTTCCCAAAGATTATACAGAATCTGAGGAGTTTCTTGAAATGGTATCTAGCAAGATACTAGCAATGAAGTCTGGACCTGACAAGATGTATTTGTATATCAAAGACATTGTTGATGAACTAAACTTACAGAGGAAAATAGCCAAGTCTGATGCACTGAACAATGCAAAGAGAAAAGGTAATATCTATTGAAGTCCCAACTGTAAAATTAGGCAGTAGGTAGTACTATTTTGTAGTTAAGTTACATAGGAATTTAGCAAATTCCACCATGCATCTGTCATGGCTATTATGATATTAATTATTGTATTAATATTAAGGTAATTAGAAGAAAATACAATTCCTATTAGTTATATTGAAACTCTGTTTCTATAATCTAGTATAGAAAACTTGTACAATTTCAGAAATGGAAGCGGCTGCTTTTTATGGTGAAGAGATTGAACAAGATTCAAAGCGTAAAAGACAAGTGCGGAAACTTGAGAAAACCTTGAAAAAGTTACACAGAGCCATACAGAAACTTGAAGACCAGGAAGTTGATTTTGATGACGATGGAGACTCTGTCTACATTCTGACTGAGAGGTAATATCAAATTGATTTACAATATTTAATTCAAAGCCTTTACATTTCCTCGGTAAAAATCATAATAATGCCTCTAAAAGTTAGTAGTATTTCCCATTTTGTGAAGTCTTTAGTTACAATGAGAAGCACTAGATAAATAAGGCACAACTGTTACTTTCTGATCGTAAATAACCAAAACACCTTGACGCTAGTTGTGCAAAAAAATGCTTATTCTTGACACAGCTCTGTATTTTATGCAATTATGAATGAAGCTTTTTGTTATACCTGCTCAAATTAAATAAAAAACTAAAGACATTTTGTACTTGCAATAAAAATTATTTAGAATAAACAACAGAAGAATAGGTGCATAAGCTAAACTGTTCTTAAATTATTGTACTATACTTATTAGCTCTCAAAATTATAGCACCTAATGGAGATGTACCTGCTTAGATTTATGACTTTATCACTTAGTTTTCTATACAATAACTTTTCACCCCTCAGAGAAAATTCCATATAAAATTTTAATGTCATGATTGATTGGAAAATATTATGTATATTGAGATTATTAACAAGTGGTGTATTAGCTGCTACCTTTCGGAATAGTGGTGTAGTAATGCTGTGTATTTTGCCATGCAGTGAGGAAGAGACTCCTACTCGCGAGGATAGAGATAAGCCAACAGACAAACAGGCAATTTTACAAAGGTGTGTGGTGAGAATATGTTCATTAATGTTGTTATTTTATTTTATTTCCGAAAGCATTCACACTAACACCTACCTCTTGTTTTATTTATAAACTTTTCTAATCAGAATCAGGTTTCTATGGGATTTTAAAATACTTTAGTTATTGTTACGAAAAACATTGATGATTGTCAAATTAGTGTGAATGAGCAAGTAGATTTTTAATTTATAATGATTCGGTTTTTACTTATTTTTATTCATTATTCTGCAATATATCAAGAAAGCATGAGACCTTCACCTTTCCTATTATTTTCGCTAACCGTATCCTATGGTTTAATGACGACATAATCATTGCTGCATTATTTATCTAGTGCTGTCATGTGTGTAGTTTATTTTGCTTCTTTTATTTTATTCTTCGAAACAACCTTTTTCTACTTCCGATCTTCATGAAGGTGACAATTTCAGGTACAAGGAGCGTTTGGTTCGTGTGCACGCTAAGCTGTGCCAGCTGTCTAACACGAAGATGCCTTCGGAGCCTCGTCTGCACTTAGAGCCCCGGCCAGGGCAGCCCGCGGGGCCGGCGCACCGTCTGGAGAAGTGGATCAACCGTCGCGTGCCGGTCGGTACTCCGCTGCCCTTCCCTGACTTCCACGACGTGCTGCGGTGCGTCAGAGATGCCAATAAGGAGGACGATCTTGGGTGGAATGAGGCTGATGTTATGGAAGAAGGTAAATACTATAGTTTAAGTTTGTTTGGTCTAGTTTAATAAAGGTGGTGTATAAAGAAACGGAGTAGGCAATACTATTTATTTTAAAGATAAGTTCCTATGAAGAAAATAGTGAGGTTTGGATTTTGGAAATCGCATTAAAATTGAAACGAGCCATTTGTTTTAAGTTTATAGAAAAACGATTTCCATGTTTTTTTCAAGGTTTTCTCCTTTTGGAATTCCGTCCGCGGTATCAATCAATGCGGACTTCAGACGCCGCCAGATTCTTGTATCTCCACAATGGAGAGCATAGTCTGTGGTCTATGTGTAACGTAGTTTTTGTATGTCCCGTTTCCAGCTCGCGACCTGTTCACTCGGTGCGGTAAGAAGCTGCAGCGGCGGCGGCAGGAGAACGAATGGCGGCTCGCGGCGTCCCGGATATCCGGCGACGCGGATCCCGCTGAAATCAGCGACGATCTCAAGAGGAAACTTGACGGGAACCGGAAACTCGCTGCGCAGAAGGAGTCGGAGCTGATTAACAAGTGGGTTCATTAATAGTGGTGCTTATTGGGCGGCAGGTCTTTGGTGATATCCGATTGAAACCATCGCACAGGGCGGGTATCTGACAATATAGCGGGAATGATTTTATAACCTCCGGGGGTTGATGTTGACTTGGATAATTTGTATTAATTACTTATTTTAAGGGTTATTTTAAGGGCCTTTGGTATTTACAGGGTTTTTGCTTTTTTATGCTGAGTTAACTACTTACAATAAAATACAATACAATATAGCTTTATTGTCACACCACAAAAGAAAAAGAATACAATAAATTAAACTTAAAAATAAGAGTACAAAGGGTAAGTACAAATAGGCGGTCTTATCGCTTAAAGCGATCTCTTCCAGAAAACTTTTAGGTGGAAAAAAATTACATTAAGATTGCTGAAGAGGCGGTGTACATGTAAAATAAGGTATATAAAGTAGAAGCCAAGTTATATAAATAATAATACATACTAATACATACATATACCTACATATATAAATAATTATTTCAAACATAATAAATATATTTAAATAAATAAACAATAAAATATAAAAGCTCTGAATACAAAATATGGTGCAGAAGAGTTAGAGTGACAAGTAATAAATCTTGACTAATTTCCTGAAGACAGGCAGTGATGGAGCTCTCCTTATTGGCAAAGGAATATCGTTCCACAACCGAACAGCTTGAACTGAAAAGGAATTTGTGAAGAAGGATGATGAATGAGATGGTGTTGCCAAAAGGAGATTGTGAGAGGAACGTAAGGAAATGAGTATCATGAAGAAATTGAAAATTAATCTTAAGGTAGGAAGGAATTGCATGATTGTGCAACACAGAAAATAATAGAGACAGGATGTGAGTATCACGGCGCTGACAAATAGGGAGCCAGTTAAGTTGAGAACGAAATTCAGAAACGTGATCATACTTGCGAAGACCAAAAATAAATCTTATACAAACATTTTGTAGACGTTCGAGTTTGTCAAGTTGCGCTTCAGTGAGATCCAAATAACTGACATCAGCATAATCGAGAATGGGTAATAAGAGAGATTGTGCAAGTGCAATTTTAGTGGCAGTAGGTAGGAAATTTCGGAGCCTTCTCATAGCACCTGCTGCAGCAAACATTTTTCTACTTACCTCATTGATTTGTGGAACCCATGTTAAACAACTATCAAAAATTATTCCTAGATTTTGACCCTTAGTGCTAAATGGGATAAGAGTTCCATCAAACAAGATTTGAGGAAGCTGTTGTCAATCAATTCTATTAACGAACCACGGGCTACATATTATGATAGTTTGAGTCTTGGTGGGATTAACATTTAGCCCATAGTCATTTCTCCACGCAGATATCCTCGTTAGGTCATCATTAGTCATGGCAATGGCCTGCGAGAGATCATCCAACTTGGTTTGAGTGTAGATTTAGAGATCATCTGCATAAAAATGGTAGGAGGAAGAAATGAATTGTTGAATATTATTGATAAATAGAGCGAAAAGTAGAGGAGAGAGGACGTCTCCTTGAGGAACACCAGCAGAAATATCGCACCAATCAGAAAAATAATCATCAATGCGGATATACAGGGCGCCCCACGGCTATGCCACATGGAGGGAAAGTATCTTATATATTGTAGATGGAACATTTTGATGAAATAAGATATTATTTTAATTTAAAAAACAATTTAATCTGCATTCATAGATTTTTTAAATAGTTACATGGTTGAACCGGGAACCTTTAACGGTGCTTAAAGGTTCCTTTTGTGCTTTTTTGGTACTACGGAACCCTTAAAATGCAGCGGCTTGTGTCAGAGATACAACCGTAAACAATTTAAGTGGATACTTCTTAAGTCGCCTCTTTACTCAATCAAGGAGAAAGGAATTAATAGCAACAATAGAAATCATAACAATCATAGACTTGGGTTCCTAATAATAATATTATGTCAATGATGAGCAATGACAGCGCAATCACTACAAAGATAATTTTTATTTTTTATTATTTAGATCAACTAAACATCATGTTGTCTTGAATATTAACTAATAACAAATTATGAACTATTAAAATACCTAATAACCTGTAATAAGAAATCAAATTATGCGCAGTTCAAGTCAATGATAGAACTGCCCTGTCAAAGAACTTTTATTGTCAACCACTAAATACGAAAATGCCTTGATCTGCGGAATTTCTTCGTGAAGTCGATCACGGAAGTGACGTACAAGTTCTGAACGGGCCTTTCCGAACGAGATGCGATGCACTTCTTCCTTCTGTGGAAATCTGTAGCAAAAGAATATAGCGTTCTTTAAACGGCATTATATTTCTTTTAACTTGTGCTGCAATTTATCTGCGGGAACCAATGTTCGAGAGTTTGCCACACGTAATTTGATACGCGTCTTTAGAAGACATCAGTACATCACTATGCGAAAAAACATAACCTCTAATAGCCGGCAAAAATCGGTGTAGAATTGAACACAATTATGATTTACAAGAACTACTATTATTGTTACTTAGTTTTAGGTACGATCCTATAACTTATTAACATAAAAACACAGAACTCACCGATGGAATGATATTGCTTAGTGGTTATTTTCTTTCCTTCCTGTATGCGATTTACAGCCTTCAATCGCAAAAGACATTTTATCACAATGTAAACAAAATATCAACAGAAACAATGATAAATCATGCTTGAACCAAAATATATAATTTCACTCGGTGAAGCTGCAAGCTTTCGCAAAATGTAGCCAACATTACGATGCCACTTAATTAAGATGTGATGCACGCAACCAACGATATTACAACACAACGACGCAATGATGAGACATATTTAATTTGATGGTATTATAAAATTATAATACATCCAAATTACATCCGTTTGACATTTGTTTGGTTCAATCTAGTGACACACTAGGAAAAAATATAAAGTAAGTGCGGTCCGGTGTTTCATTCACTCGTACACAGAAGTAATTTACGTTAGATGAGTACAATAGCTAATGCCCAGTTCTTATTTTAACCAGGATTCTATTTGTATTCCTTATTCTAAGGAGTGAACTCTAAGTGGAGTCTATTTTGAAATAAAGAAAGATAATACATTTATTAGGGGTGATAAGAATACATAAAGAGGCAACATAAAGGTAGGTACATAATAACTGAAAATAAATTCTTAAAACTAACAATACACAAACAGAAAAGAAAACAATAGCAAATTTAACATGAAACAATTCCATGCATTCACCGCCACCAAATGGGCCATAACCAGCATGGTGTTACACACTTATAATACATACTTATACACATATTTCGGTGTAACATGCCAATGCGGGATGGAAAAAAACCGGCCAAGTGCGAGTCCGACTAGCGCACGAAGGGTTCCGTACCATTATCTATAAAAACGGCAAAAAAAACATGTCTGTTGTATAGGAGCTCCCTTAAATATTTATTTTATTCTATTTTTTAGTATTGAAAATTTCAACTGTCTAACTATCACGGTTCATGAGATACAGCCTGGTGATAGACGGACAGACAGACGGACAGCGGAGTCTTAGTAATAGGGTCCCTTTGGTTACCCTTTGGGTACGGAACCCTAAAAACCAAAAAGGTTATATAATTATAGTTACCCGAACTAGTTACATTTATAGAACAAAAATAAATCAGTTTACAATTTTTTATCAAGTGTATGCAATATGCAAAAGTTTTAAATGAACATTCTAAGTAAACTGGACGAAAATATTACGGTTATAAAATGTATATATTAACTTGTCAAATTAATCGCTGTTTCTGATAAGCAGATAAACAACTTCAGAATTTTAAAAGCATTTTAGAACGCTGGGCGTGAATTTCACGGACGACGCGGCCATAAAAAAACATACTTATAAACATACATAAGTGCACATCAAGCCACTACTCTGGTATTCTGTTACAGCCAAGTTGGGAGTGACATGCCAATGCGGGATGCAAAAAAACAAAAAGGTCATAGTTACCCGTAGCTCTAACTAGTTACATTTATAGAACAAAAATATACCCATTAAAAATATAATTATATATTAACTTGTCAAACTAATGGCTGTTTCTGATAAGCAGATAAACAGCTTCAGAATTTTAATAGTAGTTTATGCTATAAGAGCGCAAAGGAATAAACTACGAGGACGCGAGTGTTTTAAACGTAACCGAATAATTTATTGCTCTTACGCCCGTGTATCATACTACGTTTTTCAATGCATAGTGTGAGGAAATAAAACAAATATAATCTTGTGAACTTTAAATTATGATTGGCTCAAAAGGACTGTATCCAGAGCCGTTAAACAGTGGAAAAAAAGTATAACATTTATGGTACACAGGATAGGCTGCAGGGTAGCCAACCATTGTAAATAAATAAAAAAAATCAATAATAATTAAGCCCTAGGGCAAAATAATCGACTTTCTGTTCGGTTTTGATGCATAAAAAGTGGGCCTTTACGAGCACTTGCATTGAAAAAGCATTTTAGAATGCTGGACGTGAACAGCTGTTTCACGGACGACGCTGTCTTAAAAAACGCTCGTATCTCCTTGCGTTCACGCATTTTGGTTAAAAACTCTAATATTACCTAGACTAATGGTTCACACGGGTATGTTTCTTAGGAAAAGTTGTTCAGTATGATCCGTAGAATATGTGGTTTCATTTAAGGGTCGGCGCTCCGAGATTCGGGGTTCGGGGTTATGGCTTTTCAAGACGGTAACAGTTAAAATTTCTGAACAAAATAAATACCACTTGTTACCTCACAAGATGAAGTGCAGGTTCATTAAAAAAAAATCACGGCACTAATATATAGTAACTTCAGAAAAAAAACAAGAATTTCAAGAAAATCTCTTACCTGAACTTGAAAATCCTGTTTTTTTTTCTGAAGTTACTATACATTAGTGCCAAGATTTTTTTTAATGAACCTGTACTTCATCTTGTAAGGTAACAAGTGGTATTTTATTTTTTCAGGAATTAATATTTTACTATCTTAAAAAGCTATAACCCCGAACCCTGTTTTCCCAATCTCGGAACTCCGACCTTTAAAGGTAGAAGTCTACTTACAGCAAGCGTAAAACTCAACTGTACCAGCTGTGACATTGAATGGGGTTCCTATCGTGTTTGATGAAACTGCTAAAAACCTGGGTGTTATATTCGACAGCAGCTTGTCTTGGGCTCCTCGCATAAATGGGATCAGTAAAAGAGTGTTTGAAGCATTTCATGCTTTAAAGCGCCTCCAGGAGGTCTAGCACGCGCCGTCGAAACAGTTTCTTTCCATCAGACTTGCTCTCTTGCACATTGACAAACGCGGTATGCGTGAGAGCGCAGTAGGATAGAAAGACGCTGTATCGACCACGCGTGCTGGCCACACATAACTTCCTTCCCTTTAAAACTAAAATCTCCCTTGCACAATTTATTCTTCTTCCCTTGATCGATTATGCCGATGTCTGTTTTCTTGATGCCAATGAAGAGTTGCTAAATAAGCTTCAAAATCTGGCTATTCGTTTCATCTATGTTTTTCGTAAATTCCACCAAGTATCCTGTTTTTGCAAAGAGCCTAATTAGGCTCCCTATCCGTCAGCGTCGACATTTACATATCCTTACCCAGCTTTACAGCATTCTCAGTAAACCTCGCTCCCCTTGTTATCTTCGTGAAAGATTTGAACTTTTGTTGTCTTCTAGGGACAAGTCGGCTCGTGCACGTACTGTCTCTCTTAAGACTGTACCTGAGCCTAGAGCATGACCAACTCTAGTCTATCTAGGATTCGTTTGAAGAAATTCGGATTCTCCTTGTATTGAAAAAAATAGATTTGGTTTATTAATCTTTTCTCTAGGGATCTTACGTATAAATAATGTACTAAGATTTATACTTTTGTCAAAAAAAAAAATGTTTTGCACCCTCTTTTTTTTTGGTTTACAAACGTTCGCTTGAAGAACGCGGTTAAGAGATCAACTTGATTTTCATTCATAAAATAGGTAAAAGAAATATGAAGGTATATCACCTAAATTCAATATTTTTTTCCCTACAAAATATTTCAGTATTAGCTAAAAACACACTAATTTGTTATTTCGCTGCGTGATCACTATTATTACGCGTCTAAGAAAAAGAGGCCAAAGAGCCAACATATAATCGCCTCTATGAAAAGCATATAAAGTCTTTGCCATTAATCTTATTGTGCTGGGTGGGTAATAAAAAAAGTTGCTAGAGTATGCCATCTTCTTAAAACTCCTGTGCACAAATCGTGTGCATTCGGGCAGTCCTTCACCGTTGTAGCCATCAGATTATGGAATTCGCTTCCCCATAACATCAGGGACTGTCCTACACTCGGTATTTTTAAAAACAGAGTGAAAGGGCACTACTACCTTTCAATTTCATGAGTATCTGTAGATAGCACAATATTTATTTGAACTATTGTTATCTATTTTTATCTTATTTATTGTAAATATTATATACAAGGTGACTTTTTGATCATCGTCCAAATTCATACTGGTGGCTTGGTAAGTGATCAGTATCATGGATCAATAAAATTTTTTGTAAAATTCGTAAAATGAAATTTCGACTCCACATAGTGATTCACTTGGAACTGGAAGTGAATTTCTATGGGAAGCCGAAATTTCATTTGACAAATTTCACGAAAATTGTTATTGATCGAAGATACTGATCACTTACCAAGCCTCCAGTATTAATTTGGACGATGATCAAAAAGTCACCTTGTATATATAAGTAAATATGTTTCTTGTTCAAGTAGTTACTTAATTATTATTTATGTAGGGGTATATTGTAGTTATTTATAATCATAGGGTGTAAGTATATTAACATATTTTAGTGTACACGTATGTATGTCTACTTTTAGTTATGTCTTCTATTTATCAATCCGGGTTTGCTGGAAGAAATCTCTTTTTAGAGATAAGCTCGCCTATGTACATGATATCTCTAAGTGCAATGTGAAAATACTATGTTTTTTGTGTACAATAAAGAATATGAATATGAATAGAAAAAAAATTAAATTACAATTTATTTTCAATACTCAAAAGTATTGGACGATCAAACTGACGCAAAAAATGCGCATCTGGGGACTTTTCAATTCATTTTTTACAATTTTTGCAGGAAATCGATAAGCATACGTTTGGGAGATAAAATAAGTACCTAGTAAACATTTTTTTTTACAAAATTTCTTTGGATTAAATCCTGAAACCATTAAAAAAATTATATAGTTAATATAATATCTGTCTCTGTATGTCTTGTGCTATTTGAAATGTAATAAAATAAAATAATAAGATTTATGCTATAGTTTGAATTTACGTTTACAGATTCGCAGACAGGCAGAAGCAGCTGAAGCTAGAAGCAGTTGAAATCGGTGATAAAGAAGCAGATGAGTCGCCCGTCGAGAGCGGAGATGATGCTCCAGACGACCCTAAAGAAGAAGATACTCTTGAAAATAGAGAGGAAAGGAAGGATAGACTTAAGAGACTCCTTAAAGAAAAAGCATCTAGCTCACAGAACGGTAATGAGTCTCCAAAAGTGATTACGATGGATATTGATGGAACAGAAATTGATAAGGCTGATATTACAGAGAAGGCAGATCAAGTGGAAGAAATCCTTCCAGATAAAGCAGTGGAAAAAACGAACAAAGAAGAACCTGAAAAGTCTATTGGTAACAAAGATTTTGCTCCAAGCAAAGAGGATAGTAATAAACAAAAAACAGAAGAAGTAGCTGTGATTAACGCAGACAAAAGTGTCGTAATAGAATTACAAAGGATTAACATGGAAGTGGAGATTTGTACCGACAAAGTTGATGAAAAGAAAAACGAGGAAAATGCCGGTAGTGACAGTATACAAACACTAAGTGATGACAGCAAAAAAGTTGATTCTGATGTCGATGAACTGCATTTGCTGCAAAAGTTGCATTCAGAAAACGATATCGTTTCGTCGACTCTGGAATCTTCTGATACTGATACTCCTATAGCTATTTCAGACACATTAGAATCTGGTGATAGTATACAAAATAAGGAGAGTAAAATATCAAGTGATGTAGTCAGCATTGAAAATTCCAGTTATTCTGAGACAGAGAATACCAAAGACGACAACATTGCTGACGAAAACATCCCTGAAAATAAAAACAATGAATGCATTGCCAATGACATCGTAGGAATAGAATTTCTTGACGTAGAAATGGCCACAAATATTGAACAATCAAAAAAACTAAAAAGAAATTCCAATGAAGAGTACAGTGAACCAGTGGAAGATATACTACTTGCATCCTCTGACGAGGAATCTAATCAAGGACGTCGAGTATATGATCACGAGAATTCAAATGAAACGAACGACTGCAACTATGTAAATTTGAAAGATGACACGATTTCTATTGGGGAAACTGTTATTGAAGGCACGAATGTAACACGAGCTAGCAAAAAATCCATTACGAGTTCCCCTGACAACAATGCTGTTAATTCTGCTGACGATGCTCCAAATAATATTGAGGTTCTTGTTAAAGACACCGAAAGTGAGGATAGTTCTCATACTGGAGAAATAAAAGAAAAGGAAATTGTTGAAATAAATTCAATAACTAGTGCTGAGACCATAACTGAGGAAGAGACGGATGTAAATGCATCAGAAGCAGAAGACTTACTTCCAAAAACAGTGCTTGAAGAGGCTACTGGAAATACAGTAAAGAGCGCTGGTTTAGCTCAACAGAAAACAAATTTAAATGAGTCTGTTCCAAAAAAATCATCAGCAAGTAATGAAACGGAGCCTGAATATATTGATCATGATATTGAAACCATAGAAAGTAATAACAGCGATTTGAAAGAAGCAACTGAAGTTAAAGCGGCTAACAACGAAGAAAATATGCCAGGGATTGAATACCTGCAGAGAGAACTGGACATGATTTACAAGTCTGATTCTCTGAAATCCACTGAAGGGATCTAATAGAGAACGAGGCGCATGATTATAGACTTTCTGGGAATTTATGCTTGACAGCTTTCCAATAAATTAGGTTTATTCTTAAGGTATTTTTCATTAGAAATAGTTTTCGAAAATATATTTTTGCGTATGTTTGCTCGGTACTTCAGTTTTATGTTTGATGAATTGAATTTAAAATGTGATACAGCCTACGCGTAATTGAATTTATTTTAAAACAAGTAATATTTTTTCAATAATTTTGAGAGCCCCATATAAAACAGTATATTTTGGTTTATTTTGTTAGCTACAAATCTTTATCGTTTACCTGAAAAATCTATCTCTTCGATCATTTGGTAAAAACGTGCCTATAATTGTGTCTATTGATTTAACTGCTGTAATTTGCTTTTCATTGTGGGTCCTTGTCTCTTCTGTTAACATTAATCGTTAATGTAAAATAACTTAATATTCCAGATTTTATTATAAAAAATCTGTGATTCACAATCATATTTATAAGAAAAATAAAAAGATTTAAAATATTTTTGTACGAATTTCATTGAATATGAGATATTGATAACTACAATTAGGTATAGATGATTTTGTTTATTATATTAAAAGATAGGTATAAAGAAAACTAAGGGTGCTTTTGTGAGACTAAAACCTCTAGGCTAACAATATTCTGTCACAGCGCATCAAACTTTCACTCTTCGAATCCTCTTGTGAAGTTTGTCCTGGGGCTATACCGCGTAGTTCTCATTTGTATCAACTTCAAGCAAATGCATGTGAAATTCAACGCGTGCAAAAGAGATGGCATGTTAGGCGGGCGTCGTCGCACGCACGTCAAATTTCAATCTCAAGTTGATGTTGATGAAAATGAGAATTACGCGGTAGACCAGCTGCTCTATGGATGTGAAACTTGGAGGGTTACGAACATCGAACTATTAGTATTCTACTAGAAATGGTGTTCGATACTAAAATTTTACGCTTTAAGTTACGATTACGTGACTACAACTTTTTTTGTCGCTTGTAAGTGAGCGAGAGAAGTGGTCGCTAGTTATAAAAAACCGCCAACGCTGCAGTTGACAAAATACGACCTGTTTTGTTCTTTTTAAAAGAAATAACGGTGCAAATTACTATACAGTTGACTATAATAGTCATTTCATATTTATTTTCGTAAGTTACTAATATGTTTTATATACTCCCATACTGCAATAAGGCAATTGCAACATTAAAAGCAGTTTTATAGGTTCCTATTTGTTTATCCGATGTTATAATATTACATTATTACACCGCAATTCTGCGCTCCGATTGGCCCAATTTATTATACAACCGCTAGAGAACCAACAACAGAGACGAAAAATAATTCCTGACCTTATTTCTTGAGCCAAGCCCCCTTTATCCTGATTGGGCTTCAAGGCAGCTTTACCGGAACGATGCACCCGAGGTTCATGAACGATTGTCTTCTTATTTTTCGTAAAATAATTGTTAGTTGAAAATATTATAAATAAAGACGATATTTTTGATGGTCTTAGGTAAAGTATTGTGTGCAACTGAAAGTAATTACACATTGGGACACTCGTGCGAAGTTATTACGAAACTTATTTCGTTCGTTTCGTAAACAAGCACTCGTGTCCCAATGTCTTAAATTATGTTACAGTTGCACAAAATACATTTTCCAATAAATCGTAAAAAGTTCAGTTTGATCGTCAGAAGACGCCCGCCTTATACTGATATAAATTCTACGCGTGCAAAAGAGATGGCATAATAAGCGGGCGTCATCCGATCCGACAATCAAACGCAACGAAGCCCTGACTGTGGCATGAATTTAACAAGGAACTGCGAGTCTAGTAGTATGCACAGACCACACCTACTCATTAGATATCATATCAACCACGGACAAGTGAGAATTTTTTCTGCCACTAATAATGCGGAGAGGGTACTTAGTAAGGAAGGAGATGGGATAGTTGGAATGACATTTGTATATCAGTGAAATTGCACTGGTTTGTTGGCGAAAAAGGTTTGCCTAGACATTATCAACCACGGACAAGTAAGATTTTTTTCCGCCACTGCAGGGGTGCTGCGGGGAAATGCGGGGAGGGTACTTATTAAGGAAAGAGATGGGATAGTATGGAATGAAATTTGTACATCAGTGAAATTGCACTGATTATGGGCAAAAAAGGTTTGCCCTCCTTACGACGTCTAATATGTCTCGTGAATAATTTTATACTATTTATCGTCCGTTTTCGGTTTGGCGGATATTTTATCAAATCCGTTGAGCGATTCTCGAGTTACAACCATAGACATAGGATTCGCTGCGCTTAATTACTGCGTACATTCTAAATCTATGGTTACAACGGACATACAAAAATTGTAAAAATTTTAGTATTGGTCTTAATACAATTATTATAAAGATATTCGACTTTTTTACTAAATACTATATAATTAGTATAGATTAAACTAACGGGTGGGACGCCCCGCAGTATTGCTCGCGTGTATTCAATTTCTTTCGCTCCCAAGGCCCATCTTAGCAGATTTCTACGTTATCCAGTCCCATGTTTCAAGGTCCAGCCGTTTGGTTTAGGCAGTGGCGGCGTTAGGGTAGGGCGTGGTTGGGCGACCGCCCAGGGTGCCAGACATCAAGGGGCGCCAGCGCCCCCTCGTCAGTATGGATCACGGGAGGGCGCGGTAAAATTTTGTTAAATTATGTTAAAATAATTGGTCATGATTGAAGATTGAAATATTCTTTCCCATGTTTTTTTTTTCCTTTTTTGCACATGAATAATTTAGGAAACAGATAGGGGGCGCCGTAGAATTCTCGCCGAGGGCGCCGTTAATGCTAAAACCGGCACTGGGTTTAGGCGTGTGTTGATAGATCAGACAGTGTAATGATATCTTTTTCACCTCACTAGCTCGAAAAGCGCGCCTTTGTTGGTTAAAAAAAGTGAGCAAAATCGACTTTTGCTCACTGGTTTTAAGCAGTGAAGAAAAGTGTTTTAAATTAAGAACGCTGCGAATTGTTCAGAAACAACATATTCTTTGCTCAAGTGAAAGAGAGACAGCAAACACCCATGGCGGCTATCTCTTTCACTCTATCTCTTTAATTCTAGATACACTTTGGGAGGCTATACACAGCCCCACAGCTTGTCGGATACCGTAGACAAGGTAAACTTCTCGAAATCCTGTGTATGGCCTCCCAATGTGTATGGAATCCGTACTATAGACTATAGACTCCGAATAAACAACTGACCTCTATAATAATACAAGTAGCCACGCTGGCCATTGACGACCAGATAACGATGAAATTTGATTATCGACGTTTTGGTGCTGTTCGCTGCACAATGAGTCACGTGAGCGTACTCTGAACTAATGATAAAGATGAGAAAATGACGTTATCTACTATAAAAAGTGTCAATTTTAGCTCCCGGTACGTTCGCTTTGAATCGGCACAAAAAGAACTGTAATTTTTTATTGCACTTGTCCATGTACTGTATTGCTAGATTTCATCAGTGGTATAAACAAATGAACTTCTACCGGAAATGGATAGATAGAGTAAAACGCCCGCGTGATGGTTATGTTTTGCGTTTTTGATCGGTTTATCAAAGATTTCCCGATTTTTCGCGGCTTTTGGGATTCAATTAACACTCCTTACATTTTATTTTAAGTGCAATATTTTTATAAGGTGTAACTATTGTATAAAGAAAAGAACCATTGAATTCTTATAAGTGAGTTCGTTCGAAAAGATGGTGTCTTTACATCTGTGTTTTCTCGCTAGTGAGGTGAAAACTTGTATGTGTCACACGGGAGCAAATTTATTCTGTTTCTTGTGCCTTTGAATTCGTCACCACGTTCAGGATTCTAACTTAGAATCACTTGCTATGCCCGTGATTCAACTATAGAATCCTTCGGTTGCTCGGGATTCAAACTCGGCACTCGCAACAAAAAAAATCTTTGCTCTCTTGTTGCACAAAAAACTATTATACTTTTGCATAGATTTTCTCTGAGAGACTTTCCTTCGTACTTTCGTATTTTAATTTCTCAAGACCAAAGTTATTCTTATGATGTTTTCGTAGAAATAAATAAACGTAAACATAATTTAGTCGCAACATTTGTATGTACAGTATTTACAGAGGTCATCACAGCTTATGTACAAATAAAATGATCCTTATTTACATTATGTTCATAAAAATAATTGAATTATACTACGTAAAACAAATAGGTCCAATACTGAATGCGAATTCGTGTTTTTCTTCACTGACAGCTAAAGGTTGGAAGTCTGATATTGGAAGTTTTTCCACACGCGAGGTCTTGATCTCTAAAATAATATCACCAGCCCCATCCTGTAAATAGAAATATAACTTTAGTTTCGTAAATCATACATAACTTATTTGGAAAACACAAATTATGAAAATTAGGGTCTTGTTGTTGTCGCCTTGATGTTGATATGGCATATTATGTTGTTGTTATTTACCATGTTTATAGGGTTCCATACTTCGACCAAAATAAAATAAATGGACGGGCCACAGCGTACAGATTTTTGAAGTTTGTAAAGTGAGCGCCGGCTCTCACTTCATCTCAGTCGGTCTCTGTTAGAAGAGTGACAAGTACGCTTATTATTAAATGTCATCCAAATAACTGACGAAAAAATGCCTTCTTGTTCATTTCCAAAGTGCAAAAAGCAAAATAAAGACTTACAATTAGGTATTGAAGTATAGTATATATCCAATTGCTTAGACTCGTTATGAGTGAGCAAATTGTAAAGACAAGGCCCGTCCATTCATTTTATTTTGGTCGAAGGTTCCATACCCGAAATACTTGACCAACTTAGTTTTGCAGTTTTGTTTCATACATTTTGTAGGTAATAAATTAGTAATGATACGTTTTTTTTTTTGTCATACAAAATTTTTAATAATAAGTACAGTACTAAAATAGCCGTAAGGCGTGAGGTGAAAAAATACAGCACATTTTACTCTGGCCCCTTCTAGATGAAAATTTTTACCTTGCAGTCGTCTTTTGTGACGGTAGGCTCCTTAAATTCTATGCCATTTGGACCAAGCAGTTTCACTTGGTTAGACCTGAAATAATATAGACCTCAGTTAAAACATATTTAAAAAAATATAATTATACCTCTATCTATCACATTATTGTGCATTATAAACCAGAAAAGATAAATCAGAAACAAAATACAAGTAAACAAATATTTAAAATATTATACCTAGTAGTTTTAGTCAAGCAGGTATACGTAAAATTTTGTCTTCCACTTGTTGACAACAGTCTCAGGAATCTGAGCTGAATGAATCCAGAGCCTTCAGTCTCGTATGGTATCTGTAATAAGATCAAAATATGGTAGTTGGAAAAAGCGGGCAGGTGCGGCGCGGCGTGACAATAGTTGTTGGATAGAAACTCACAATAACAATGATTTTGTCGTAATATCTACTCCCTGCCCTTGTCAGGTTTTGGGCTGGGATGTTCACTAACTTTTAGGGGGCGACCGCACAGAGCGCGGTCTAGAATTCTGCGGTCCGTCCGCGTTCTGCATTCCGCGTTTACTGTAACCTGTGCGTTGACTTGGATCTTTACACATAAAGTAAAGACCGTGGCGGTCAACGAAAACGCTCGTTCTGATTGTTTGGAACGCAGAAATCTAGACGGTTCTCTATGTGGTCTTGGGATGCCCCTGGTAACTTCCGGTTATTATATTTTCAATAGTTTTTTACAGACCCGGTAACCGTTGTCGATTTGTGAGAACCGCTTCGGTTTCGGCAAGGCAATGAAGGTTGCTTCAGGGTTGCGAAGAGCTGGAGTGATACAAGTACTCTGCCCTTGGCAGTAAACGCGAATTGGATGTCCGATGGCGCCGCCACCACGCGCGTCGACCCAGTACCAACCTTGTAACAAAAAAGTTTTTTAATTGTTTTTGTATCAGCAAAACTTGGGAAGTATTTCAAATTATACATTTACATTGCGAAAATAAAGGCATGCCTAATTCAGTAAATATATTAATCAATGTATGCTGTACCATCACTCAGATCAGGATGTGTTGTCCGAAGATCACGACAAGTCAACGCAGGGTTTGTCTGAGTACCCCGTGGACGCTTCACGGCTTCCAGGGTAGCCCGCGCTGACACCACGTCGGTCATGATTTCGCGGGTCCATTCTACTTCTTCGTCTGAAACATGAAGAATTAGTGAATTAATTTATGGTTTTATGATCTAGATTTATTAGCAGAGCATATATTATGTTTACAGATAGCTACGAGTGTGTACCTTCTTCATCGAATTCCGTCGGATCGTCAGTGGACATTTCATCTGAACTGTCGATACTTCGTCGTCTTCTTGAGTATGATGCGAACAGTTCAGGTGGCAGCTGTGGAGCAGGAGCTGGTGGCCCTGGGAGACCTGGAGACCCTGGAGGGCCTGGTTGTCCTGGCCTGCCTTCTGGGCCTGGTGAACCTTTAGGGCCTAAAGGACCTTCAGGTCCTGGCTGACCGGCTGGCCCGGTCTCTCCCTTAGCACCAGCTGGGCCGATTGGTCCCTGGAAATTAATAATATTTGCAATAATTACAATGTTTATGAGTTATACGGCTGACCTGATTAAGCACAATTACACTGGAACCCATATACAATACAGCCCCTGGAACCCAATAAAATTGACAAATAAATGTGACATTACGTCACATTTTGGAATTCACATAAAGGGTAGTATGAAGAAGATTGTATAATATGTGCAAGTAGGTATACATCCACAATGTACGCTTAGCAGACTTCATCTTTAGCTGATGGAATAAGAATATTTACCATCTCTCCTTTAGGCCCAGCAGGCCCGGTAGATCCAGGTGGACCTTGTTTCCCAATTTCTCCTTGATCACCTTTTAGACCCATTGTTCCAGTGTCACCAATATGGCCTTTAGGTCCTCTGTTGCCTTTTTCGCCCCTAGGCCCGTGTGGCCCCGGTGGTCCAATTTTTCCTGCGGGTCCTTCAGGCCCTACCAAACCAGGTGGGCCAGCATCTCCCTGTTACATAAATGGTGTTATAGAATGTATCCTTAATTTAGTTTTCAATGAAATCATTATTTGCATGTCTCTTACATTAAGACCAGGAGCTCCTCTCACACCACGTTGACCTTCTGCTCCGGGAGGTCCCGTCGCCCCAGCTGGTCCCGATTCACCAGGTGGACCTGGGGGTCCAAGGTCTCCCTTTTCTCCTGGTAAACCAGGACTTCCTTGGACACCTGCTGCTCCTTCAGATCCCTGTAGCAAACCAATAATATTAGCAAAATATTACGGTGTATAATTTTGTGCTGTAAGATGTTAATAAAGCACATGACATGATGTAAAAGTCACACTTACTGGATTACCAGGTAGTCCAATTTCTCCAGGCTTGCCAATAAGGCCAGCTTGTCCAGGCACTCCCGGAGGTCCTGTACTTCCCTCAGGTCCGTCTGCACCAGGCTCTCCTTTTGGGCCTTGAGGTCCCGGTTCCCCTCTTTCACCAGGGAACCCAGCTGGGCCGATGTCTCCTTTGGGCCCCTCAGGGCCCGGCGGACCTTTTTGACCTGGTTCTCCTTGCATTCCTTGTGGTCCGTCTTCTCCTTTAGGACCGAATTGACCTCTTGGTCCCTGTAGAAAATTAGATTGTGCTGTTAGATAAACAACTGTTGTTTGTTTTAAAGAGGAAACAGATGCCAATTATTTATTTACCAGTTTTCCTTCGGGTCCTTGTGGTCCCGGCGCTCCAGGTGCTCCGGGTGCTCCAATGTCACCTCTTTGTCCTTCGGCACCACGAGGCCCTAATTCACCGGGTATACCTTTTGGCCCGCGGCGCCCCGGGGGCCCATTTAGTCCAATAGGTCCAGCGGGTCCTGTGGTATTGAAAATAAATACTCAAATATTTTTTTTATTAAGTATACATATTACTTATTATATGTTATCAAAAAACTAATATTTTTCATTAAACAGGTTATAGGGGTTCGGTCCGTCTGTCTGTTTGCTTCACAGCCTCATAAAACTGTCAAACGGTAAATGGGAATGATAAATGGGATTTCAGTTGTCACTTCGGTAACTCACCTATAGGACCAGGGTCACCAGCATCGCCTTTGTATCCTTGCTGTCCCTTTTCTCCTGCAGGTCCCGTTTGACCAGCCGGTCCAGTTAGTCCTCTAGCGCCATCTGCACCAGGTGGTCCCATGGGCCCTAGTTCACCTTGAGGTCCCTTCTCTCCGGGTAAGCCTACGGTACCTGGTTCTCCTCTCACACCTTGGATGCCAGAAGATCCTTGGGGGCCCTATAAATATTTGTCATGTTTAATGAGACAGGTGTCAGCATCCAATGATATACTTATATAATTGTCAGCATCAATTACTAGTTGACAATCACTGATAATTTTAATGTGCGTTAGGGTTTGCAGTTAGTTCACTACTTGGTGCTTTCAATCTGAATGATCTGTGTGCAAAATGCACTACAAATTTGTTTTCTTATAATTTCTATATTTGTACCGTTAACTTTTAATGTAATTTTAGAAAATCTTCCCAAAGACTATAAAATCAGATGACTGCCCATGAAGAGCTGAGGTTACTAGACTAGACTGCAAGTCGAGACAAGCATGATTAAAAAGTATTCCTGACTATAACTTTGTCACGCCTAATATAATTTTAGTATTAACAATTGGTGTCAACAATAAAAAATGTAAGATTTCAATAATGAAATACCCTTATGTATATACATATATTTCACTTACTGGTTCGCCAGCAGCACCTTTAAAGCTCTTTTCTCCTGGTGGGCCAGGTTCGCCTTTATCGCCATCTTCACCTGGCGGCCCAACAGGTCCCGGAGCTCCCGGCAAACCCCTTGGCCCAGGCAGACCATCTCGTCCCATAGGCCCTAAAATATTCAGTTTGTTTAATTATACATTTTTTCATTTGGTCTTTCGTATGTATACTTTTATGATTGAAATATAAAAAACCAAATCTCGGAAAAATATTCAGAAAAAAAATTACCCATTATACATGCGATTTACATAAATTAAGTATGTACCTATTAAACCGGATTCTCCAATTTCGCCTTTTTGTCCCCCCGGTCCTGGAGGCCCCCGGGGTCCTTCTCTTCCTTGAGGACCTAATGGTCCTTCGGATCCAGTTTCACCAGGCTCGCCTTTGTCGCCTCTCGAACCCATAGGCCCAGGTGGTCCTATTTCTCCTTTAGTTCCGGGTTGACCCTGTTTGAAAACGTACAATTTAATGAGCTATATTTTTAGGTACGGTGTGGTATGTATTAAGGTTCTCGACTGAATCTACGGAAATAATTTGTCACTATATTATATAATAAATATATGTATATTTTAAAATCATATGCTAAGCACATATTGAAGACATACTCGTATCAACGTATGCGACAAGCACGTTCTTGCAATTTCTGTGTTACAGTGCTACATATGTAGATATTATAAAATAAATTATGAACAATTATTTAATTCGATTGTATCCATCTTAGAACTTACCGTTTTCTCTTTGTCTTAAGAGGCTATGCGAATTTTATTTTTGTCACTGTCACTCCAAGCGAAAAATCGCTCAGTGCGAGAGGGGCGGATTCAGGGCAAAAGGGAAAAAAGTTGGTTTTATATTTTTATAAAAAAAAACTAAAATAGCTAGCAAAATTTCAAATATCAAATCTCTAGATATTGTTTAAACACACCTAATAAAATATGTTTGAGTTCTGTATATGGTTCCAAACAAGGACAAAACTTTGTAACTAGCCTATCTGATTTAAGTAAATAAAAAATATTATTGTACAATATACAATACATTGATATACGTACAGCCGCACCCGGTAGACCGGTATCTCCGCGATTGCCAGAAGGACCGGGTGAACCGACGGGTCCCGGTTTTCCCTCAGGTCCCGGTAATCCTGGTGGTCCTTCTTTCCCTCCATCGCCAGGAGCGCCGACATCGCCAGGTGTGCCAGGGATTCCCGATGGTCCCTGAGGGCCTGATGGTCCCGGGTCTCCGTTTAGCCCTTGTGGCCCAGTTGGGCCAGAAGAACCGGTTAATCCCACTGGTCCTGGTTCGCCCTGAAATTATTCATTACATGTTTTATTTCTTTGTTTTTGACGAATAGCGTGGAGTTCTTTCATATTGATGTTATTTAGTATTACCGTGGGTCCACGTTCGCCGGCTGGCCCAGGTGGGCCTGGTTTCCCATCGGATCCTGGAGGTCCCATCGAACCCGGAAACCCGCGAACGCCTTCCAGTCCTTGAGGGCCTCGTTCGCCTGTTGAACCTGGCGGTCCGGGCTGTCCTGTATCACCCTTAGGGCCAGGTGGGCCATCGGGTCCTCGTCGTCCTCTTGGCCCTCTGTAGCCCTTAAAATAAATATAAATGTAAATGGTATTGTCAAAACTCTGGTACCTGTTGAGGTAACAAAATAACTTAGGATTAATACCCAAGCGGCACATGACAGCGCTAGACTATAGAATAAGTGAATGCTCAGGGCTGTATTAGCTTGCTGTACAAGGGCTGAGTAAGCGGCTACACAGCCCTTGTAATGCTAAATTGGGCTTCAAATTGTCCAGCCCTGAACATTACAGTGGCTAGTTAAGAGCATTGTTCGAGCATTACATGGTTTAATCCCCAGCCTACGATTCAGCTTTTTTAATGCTCTTTTACAGCCCACGGCTGTTTTAAGGCCTGACAACAGCATTTGGAAAGGAGTAAAGAACCAAAAAATGTTAATCTATTTTTTCTTCCCCATTGTCATTTATATTGTTCTGAAGATTTATGGCGAGCTGTTTATAAATGTCAGATGGACATACATTAAAGAACGATAAGAATTTTCACGTTTCTTTTATGTTTTTGTAGGTATATTGTGCTGCGGGTGCCACTTTACTGTGAATGTGTATAGATGATTGCATCAAATATTTCATGCTCTATCAAAATAATATCGTTTTACTGAAAAAATATCACAAAATAAATATGGTGTTACAATACTTTCATGCATTGTTTCAAATGTTATTTTTGTCTCAAATGAAACTCTAGCACATCTGTAACAAAGCTTTCAGCAGTCATATAGCTTGTTAATGGCCATAATTTTCACTAATGTGCTGATTAACTTGCGATTGTTGGCACTTGGTGAAACATCATTAACATCATCTTGATAAAAACACATGTACTGTTTCACAATACAACTGATTGTTATGTACCATCTAAAATGTAACGTATTAATTATTTAATAGTTTCCGGTTTGTTGTTCCTTGATGATGCCGTGAGCCGAAACCGGTTGGAGTTATAAATACAGTGATATTGTAAAACAGTATATATGTTTTTATCATGATGAAAATTACTTACCCTTGGTCCGGTTTCACCACGATCACCAGGTGTTCCTACCATACCCTGAAATTTCAATTACAATTGTTGAATTAAATTCCTTACATGGTTATACACACTAAAACAGAAACACAAAAACGGATAAATACCATAACTCCTTTAGCTCCTCTTCTGCCTCTCCGCCCAGATGCTCCTTTGTCTCCTTTTTCACCCTGTGTACCTGGGTAACCCTGTGGTCCTTGTAAGCCAGTGGCACCTTTTTCTCCGGATGGGCCAATCGAGCCAGTTTCTCCCCGAGGACCTTCTGTTCCCTGAATTGAAAAATACGACACGTCAACAATAGATAACGTTTTTTTGTTTAATTTGAATGCATATAATAAGTAATTATTACTTTTTGCCCTTCTGGTCCCTCTACACCTGGAGGACCTGGTTCTCCTGAATTACCACGCTCTCCTTTCAGGCCCATCTCTCCTTTTTCACCTTCAAGACCTAAAATTTCAAGATTGTTTAAAAATAATGTCGTTTTGGCAGAAAAGGAAAATTTCAAGTATATAAAAGATATGCGTAAGGTTTAATCACCCCTTATTCCTCTGTCTCCTTTGTCACCGGAAGGTCCCCGTGGGCCGTCATCCCCTTTATGTCCTCGAGGGCCGGGAAATCCCAACATTCCCTATTTAGACAAAAACACGGCACATAAATAAAATAAAGTACCTACTTGAGGAATAAGCTGCGTAATACTTCTTCGTAGTGATCTTACCTGTGGACCTTGGGGTCCAATTTCTCCAGGAGACCCCTGCTGTCCTGGTTGACCAGGGGATCCCGGAGAACCCTCTGGTCCCGGCAGGCCAGATATTCCTTGTTTTCCTTGAGGTCCTTGAATGCCGGGGGCACCAATTGGTCCTTGTGGTCCCGGTGAACCCATAGGTCCTGTTTGACCCGGTTGTCCAGGAAGCCCAGGTGGGCCGGGCTGCCCAGGTGCTCCTTTTGCACCCTGGGGGCCTTCGTTACCTGGCGTCCCTGGATAGCCTATCAGTCCAGGGAAACCTCTTGGTCCCATAAATCCTCTTGGACCCTGTAATCAATTATATCCATTCAAGTTTGTGTATATTTAGTAAAAAATTATGTAACGCATAAATTGAAAAATATATATTATTGCCTTTATCAGCTTGTTTTTTCGTTTTTTATATATAATTATATAATTATATAATTATATTATATTATATATATATATAATTATATAATTATATATTAAAATTATGTAACGCATAAATTGAAAAATATATATTATTGCCTTTATCAGCTTGTTTTTTCGTTTTTTATATATAATTATATAATTATATAATTATATTATATTATATATATATATAATTATATAATTATATATTACACATAAAAGAAACACAACTATTGCAGAATAACATAATATAGTCCAGATATATTTCGGGCCCCACTGGGCCCGGCATCAGTTGGAGTAATAATGACAGGATGACAGATGATATTTACAAGATGACAATGAGAATAATAAAATAAAAATAAAAAATTAAAAAGGAAAAACTACTTCCCTAAAAACTAAACTTTTTGATTTATGTGAGGATGTGTTTGTGGTTGGGATAGAAACAGAGGGTGTTTGTGTGCGTGTAGGATGATTTGTGTGGTGGGTTGAAATGAAAGAGAATGTTGAATTGTGTGTGTCTTTTTTAAGTATAGTCTAGAATGATTGATTTTTTGAGTCAGGTTTTTGTAATGTTTTTATATAGGTTTCGTTTGTCTGTAAGTCAGTGTTGTCTATTTAGTCCAGGGCCGTAATGAGCACCAAGCGACCAGATGTAAGACGACTCCCAGGTCCTTAGCTGAATATCAGTCAGTGGTGGGTGAAATGATTTTATAATGCGGACGGTGAAGCAGTCGTCGAATGGTTTGCTGTGTAGGCGGGTATGAGTTGGGATGGGTAGTGTATTATTATGTGTTTTTGTTGTGAATCTGTGTTGGTTGATACGGATATGAAGCGGAGTTCTCGTTTCACCTACATAGAATGCCGGGCAGAGTCGACATTCCAGTAGGTAAATACAGTTTTTTGTTATGCATGATGTGTTTGTCTGAGCTTTGTAAGGGTGTGTTGTGTGGTGTGTATTAATGTGTGTAGATGTGTTGATGAGTGCACAGGTTTTGCACCGTGGCCGTCGGCATGGAGCTGTGGCTGGGGATGTGTTGAGCGGAATGTTTGTGTCTTTTGAATTTGTTTTTGTGAGAATGGTTTTAAGGTTTTTGTTTTTGATGTTTTTGCAAACATCTTCATGGGTTCAATCGAAACGTCTTTTTTAAACAGTGAGCCTCTGAAACCCCTGGTGTGGCGGAGATTCATCGATGACATCTTCATGATCTGGCCACACAGCAACGACTCCCTTAATGACTTCCTCAAGCGTTTGAATGATCACTCCACACTTCAGTTCACCCACAACATCTCATCAGAAAAAATCACCTTTCTAGATGTCGACATCACAATAGATCATAACAATCTAATCAACACATCCGTTCATTTCAAACCATCAAACAAATTGCAGTACTTGCATTTCAATAGCTGCCACCCCAAACACATCAAAAAGTCCATTCCATATTCAATGTCACTCCGTGGCCGTCGGATATGTAACAACGAAACCACACTTGACAACTACCACAAAATTATTCACAAAAGCCTACGTAACCGTAACTACCCAAACCAATTCATTCAGAAACACCTTTACGACCGACCTAGATTTCATAACACACAAAACAGACACACTCAACCATCCAACCAACTCCGACTCATAACAACATACTTTGAAGGAAGTTTTAAACTCAAAAAACTCATAAATGACTTCATGCCCATACTAAAACAAAACGATGAAACAAAATCACTACTCCCCACTAACCCACCGATCTGTTATCGTCAAAACAAAAACCTTAAAACCATTCTCACAAAAACAAATTCAAAAGACACAAACATTCCGCTCAACACATCCCCAGCCACAGCTCCATGCCGACGGCCACGGTGCAAAACCTGTGCACTCATCAACACATCTACACACATTAATACACACCACACAACACACCCTTACAAAGCTCAGACAAACACATCATGCATAACAAAAAACTGTATTTACCTACTGGAATGTCGACTCTGCCCGGCATTCTATGTAGGTGAAACGAGAACTCCGCTTCATATCCGTATCAACCAACACAGATTCACAACAAAAACACATAATAATACACTACCCATCCCAACTCATACCCGCCTACACAGCAAACCATTCGACGACTGCTTCACCGTCCGCATTATAAAATCATTTCACCCACCACTGACTGATATTCAGCTAAGGACCTGGGAGTCGTCTTACATCTGGTCGCTTGGTGCTCATTACGGCCCTGGACTAAATAGACAACACTGACTTACAGACAAACGAAACCTATATAAAAACATTACAAAAACCTGACTCAAAAAATCAATCATTCTAGACTATACTTAAAAAAGACACACACAATTCAACATTCTCTTTCATTTCAACCCACCACACAAATCATCCTACACGCACACAAACACCCTCTGTTTCTATCCCAACCACAAACACATCCTCACATAAATCAAAAAGTTTAGTTTTTAGGGAAGTAGTTTTTCCTTTTTAATTTTTAATTTTTATTTTATTATTCTCATTGTCATCTTGTAAATATCATCTGTCATCCTGTCATTATTACTCCAACTGATGCCGGGCCCAGTGGGGCCCGAAATATATCTGGACTATATTATGTTATTCTGCAATAGTTGTGTAACGCATAAATTGTAATATAAATCCATACCAGTTCACCAGCCACACCCGGTGGCCCGGGGGTTCCATCATCGCCCGGAGGCCCGTCTTGGCCTGGAGGCCCAGATTCTCCTTGTTGGCCGGAAGCTCCTCTCTCGCCTTTGTCCCCAGGCATGCCTGGCAGACCTGATAAATATAGTAATAAAAATATAAAATAGTAATATAAATATTAGCGGTCTTATCACAAAACTGTGTTTAACTTTAGACAGTGTTTAAATTTGTTGCTGTCACTCTTTTAAAATATGAAAAAAAGGGGACAACGACAGATTTAAATACTGTCTAAAGTTAAACACTGTTTTGTAGTAACACCGTAGATGTTCTTATTATTATTTGTGACACAGGACACTACTATACTCTTTGTGTGACACTATAAAAATCGGGCAAGAGCGAATTCGACTCGCGCACCAAGGTTCCGTTCTTAAATCGTGCCTTTTTAAATTCTATGAATGTTGAAATATCGCTATAGTTTCCCCGTTTTATTCACATGTCCTTTGTGTTGTTGGATATTTCAGAATTTTCGCTTGCATACTATACGAAGTATTTCTTAAGGGGCATATTATGGTTTCTACATATTTCTGTCGTCGCGACTGGTCGACGTCCAGAGATCCCAAGGCTGGCGCATACCTCGGCCAAAGAATTGACCTAGCAATCCAAAGAGGTAATGCCGCTATTTCCTGGGTACTCTTCCCCGAGACGACAGCGATTTTGGCTCAATTTTTATCTTTAGGAATTATTATTTTTATTATTTGTTAATATGTTATTTAAGTTTTTTTTTTAGTAGATTAAAAACTTTTGTTTCTACATTATTAAGCTACTGAACATTTTATATTATGTCAAAAATAATATTTTCAAGCCTCACACTTTAGAGGGATGAATAGAGATATTTTTTTTTGAAAAATTGTAGCTTAGAGATATTCACTTCTCGAAAAAAGAGACTGTGACAGACAGAAGGACGGACGAACACACAAGTCATCCAGTTTTCTTTTTGTAATTTCCGAGTAAGTAGGAAAATGTTACAGATAGAAATAAAAGTGTCGAAAATAGAAGTGTCGGAAATCAAAGCTTAATTGCAAAGCACAAAATAGACAGGTATCATATCGAGGGCTTCAAGCTGAAAGGGCGTATCTACAAAAATATAAAATATCGACATAGATAGTATAATACTAGTATTGGTATAATATCTATATCGTATAGATCGTATATCGATATAATATCTATATAGGTATACGAACTACGATCTAATCGTATATCGATATAATGTTTATATCGATATATGGTCTAATAGTAGATATTGACACCTGGTTATTTCTAAATATTTTGCTTTAATTATGAAAACGCCTTTTCACTTCGTAGACTAAGGCATAATATTATACATAACCAGTGGAGCAACAGTTACCTTTTCAGTACATTATAGAGCTAATAAATATGGAGATTCGCCCAAAAAATTTGGAATTTTTTGGAATTCAGAAAATCTTTAGATACTTAAGCCTTTTCAGTTTGATACCCTCGAATTATAATAAGGCATAATACTAATGAGTTACAAAAACAACAATAACCTGGATGTCCCTGTTCTCCCTTCGGCCCGGTCGGCCCGGTCGCTCCACGTTCCCCGTCGCGACCTGCATGCCCTCTACGGCCTATTCTCCCAGGCGGCCCTTGTATGCCTCGAGGACCAAGTGGACCCTATTAAAGTATTTCAAAAAGTCTGTAAGGTTCCGTACCATTCTAATAGTTAGTAAACCTGAATGAAATTTTAACAAAAGTTACAAACTTGATTTTGCAGTTTTGTTTCATACATTAACTTACAATAACACGTACAATATAATATAATACATAATATAACGTATAATAACGCAGTTTTGTTTCAAACATTATCAAATGTAGTAAACAAAACTGTAAAATTACTCCATCCATAGTTGAATTTCATTTAGTTAGTAATTGTTTCATTCCCAATAATTCCCAACTACTTAAGTTTTTAAGACAGACCCCGTATTAAAAATGGTATAAAACTGACATCTTTGATGGCTCTCTTTTTCTTTATTTTTAAGATTCAAAAAAATAAATATAACCCTTAAAATAATAGCTGTCAACGTCAGTATTAGCAATATTATTGTCAGGTCAGGTGTCGCGGTTGGTCTATGCGAGCAGCCATTTTTAATCCTAAGGTCTATTGATATGTTTTTGACGGAACCACAAATGTTCATCAATAAATAAATAATTTTTACCGGTTCTCCTGTATCGCCTTGTTCGCCCTTTGGCCCTTCTGGGCCAGTTTCACCTTCTGGTCCGTGTGTCCCGGTCAACCCCATTGGTCCTTCGACACCTCGCATTGCTGCCTGCAATCATGAATTACTAGATAAAAAAACCGAACAATTTCTATCAAAGGGACGACCTATGATCTTTTTTTACACTTTGTTGAAAATCAAAAGGGGGATCGAACTTCATCATCGTTCATCAGATCAAACTGAGAAATTTACCGAAAATTACCTAACGAAGGGAACGATCAATCAAGGTCACGGCTGGCAACAGCACACCAAATCTGTATGGATTTGATTTTGCGAAACAGTAAATAAATGTGTGATATTATGATATGATTGGACTTTCGCAAATACCGAACCACCCATACTTCGGTATTTTATTCATACCGAACACCGAACACGGGGCTGAAATACCGAAAGTTCGGTAACAAACCGAACACCTGGCAACCCTGTGGCGGGTCTAAAAGTTTTGAAAACTAAAAATCTCACACGAGATGGATACGTTTTACCTTGAGGTCAAATATAATTTTGAGGGCTACTTACAGTGATTACAAACTTACTTTCAGTAATTCCATACTTGGAACAATATAGTAAATTGAATTTGAGGAGGTTTGCAGTTGATAATGCAACATAAACCCGATTTTATACTCTTCATATTAAGGACTAGAAACGCTGCGCTACGCTAGTGGCAGAAACTGGCCGATCTGTTCCAGAAAGTTCTACAACTTACTCGACGGACTTGCAAGAACATTCCACAGTTTTCTAAAAGGATAGAAAATAATTATTATTGGACTATTCTAGGTCGTTCCCAACCATGCTACGATGTTCTCGATTCGCATCAAAGTTTCTGGAACTCTTGGCTCGGCGTATAAATACATGGCCGCGTCGCGTGCGCTGTGGATCAGTTGTGTTCTGATAGAGATACCGCGAGGATCACTTTATTATGCCATGCGAGTATAGCGAAGTAAGTTCAAGTTCAAGTGAAGCGATTACTGTTATTTGTGATTATCTGTGACTGTCTAAATAAAGTGTCAGCGTTTTGGTATAAATTTATTTATCCCGAACCCCAGCTCGTTACAATATTTTCATAGTTAACTATATGCGAACGGTATGAAAAGTCTTTTTATACCTTGGCTGTAACGAAATAAAATGTCAGAGACACAACCACAAATTATTGATACTTCCTGTCTCTACTCAATCACAGAGGAAGGAAACAATGACCAATTATAATCACTCGTGTCAATAGCGGCGCTTTCGCTAACGACGATCAAATGACTTATGAATTACAAAACGTAATAATCTATAATTACTAATCAGAAATCAAATTATCCTTCGTTAAAAACTTTGTTCCGGAAGTGACTTACAGGAGTGCAATACAAAGTCAGATTGAGCTGTTGAACACCTTATTTTGCATCAATCAGAACTGAACTCTGTGACGTTTCCTTTTAATTTAAAATAGCGCGCTCTGAGCCGTGGCTGTTACGACCACTAAGAAACACGCGCTGACGAAAAACGGAGTAGCTCGGCTTCTAGATGAAATTATTAAAATATTCTAAGACGAATACACGGGGTTATTGTTCACTTATTTTCATTACAAATTTCAAGGCTATAAGATTTAAGGAAGGCTCTCTAACACTCGAAAAACATGAAATTTAGAGGTCACTTAGTAATTTTTTTCTATCAAGCGAACCTAAAGCTTTTAACCGACTGATCAAGATACACAATGTGAAATTGTCATTTGAAGTTGTGCATCTGACCTTATACGAACCGTAATGAGATGCAAACAAAGGAGTTTCCACTTCAAGAAAACTCTATGCTTAGAGTACTGATAATTCTTGTTGTTATGATATGAATAAACTAAGAATACTCTGTCGTCAGTAAACAGCTTGGCTTAGTGGTGAGATTGATATTTACCATGTGCTGCGTCAACATTTGACGAAGAGCCTCAGACTGCGCATCAGGACCTTTCTCATTCCCAGATTGCTGGAGCTGGAAACCATAAAGAGATAATGAGAGTCATTTTCCACGATGGTACATAAACATCTTGAGCAAGCGTATAGTGGGGGAAAGATGGCGTACCAATTTGGCCCTTCGGCCCGCCAAATTACTGATGTTATTTTGTTTTATTTTTCAAGATGTCTGCCGATCTCTGTACTATGTCTAACTGGGATCTATTTCGATCTTATCAACTGGTAAGGCAATTCCCACAGCTTATATTTCTAAAAGATATTTCTTTTATTTTTTTTCCGAGAATATGCGCCATTTTAGGACATAGTTTTCATTATTTTGGTTTATACATTAACCATAACTTTTTAAGATTTTTTAAAGAATTGTTCGATATGTCGTTACTTGAGAATTTTGGACATTATACTGATTGTGATGTGTGATTGCTTATAAAGAAAAAGTGGTCTGTCTCTGTCTGTCTACTCATCTGTCAAAAAAATCAGTCGGAAGCAAATTTTTATAAATTTATCTTGATAACAAAGTACACATTTCTAAACAGCCATTTCTCAAGTGACGTCACACGAAAGCAAATGGAAGTTGCAGCTTTTTCGTAAAAATATTCGTTATCATGAGGTTTTTTAGATTACAAGTTAAGCAAGCGGTCGGGAAATTTACAATCTAGGTACATTATATGCCATGCAAAGTTTTTGTAAAGTTGATTCAGAACTTACAGGTACAACAAACACATGCCCCGGGGGTCCAGCGAACCCTTGCTGACCTTCCAGGCCAGACTTCCCAGGTTCACCCTTGGGACCTCGAGGGCCCGGTGCCCCCGGCGGTCCGGGGTACCCTCGGGGGCCCAGATATGAGCCGGAGCTGCCGTAGTCGTAGTAGTTGTCCGACGAATCGTAGCCTGTCGACCAGTTTCCCTGGAATATGCAAATTGCTCAAAATTTTGCTAATCTGTAACCGGCTAGCTTTTCACCCGCGAAAACGTAAAATAAAATTTAGGCTTCCTATCAAATTATGATTAATACTTGCACTTTGTGAAACTTGGATATAGCAACACGATGAATAAACACACTTGCACTCGTTTTACAGTTTATTCGCTTATTTAACCCGACCGGTTTCGGTTTTACACCATCATCAAGGGCTTAGACTGATTAGCTGTTATTACGTGCAATAAATTATATAGTAAACAGTAATCAATCGTTAATCAATTGATTACTATATTGATTCACTGTTTACTATATTATCTATTGCACGTAATAACAGCTAATCAGTCTAAGCCCTTGATGATGGTGTAAAACCTAAACCGGTTAGGTTAAATAAGCGAATAAACTGTAAAACGAGTACAAGTGTGTTTATTCATCATGTTCCTATCAAATTCACAAAACATTTTAATAAAATCTGATTATTATGAATGTTATAATCTAATGGCGGTAGCTCAGGGTTAGAACGTTGGCCTCTCAATCTTGAGATCCAGGTTCGATCCCCAGTGGGGCATGTACCAGCAAGTTTTTTCGGAATTTATATGCATAGTATTTACCACTTGCTGAACGGTGAAGAAAACATCGTAAGGAAACTTGCATACTCTAAACGCAAACTTGCCCGACGTACGCCGAAAGGGCTCACCACTCATCACGTTGAGACGTAATAATCGTGGGTTTATCGAACGGGGAATGAGACTTGCATTTCATAGTTCACACACGGAACACCTCTGACACCCCCTCGGGGATTCAAGTCGTTATTTTGACTCTTAAGTTGTTCGTAAATTAGTATAGGGGTACAATGTTTTTTTTATTATCACAAAAAGTTTAATTGAACCTTGGTCCTGACCTGAATTTGGCTATACAAACAAAAGGCACTTTGTATATATTTTTAAAGAATAGTACGGAACTACTCGTATATTCGACTCATACTCAAATTAAAAATGTTTTTTTTTTTTCATTTTAATTTGCAGGTTCTCTCTATCCATTTTTGCCGCGAACACATTGAGGTAATCTAGTCTATCAAACGAAGAAACTTCTTCCTTCAGCACACAGCGGCTATGCTATTATAACCCAGAGACTGACTTTAATAAAGTTGAAAACCGCGTGCGCCAGAATGCGCGCGAAATGATTCAGAATGAGTCTAAATTCTAGATAAAAATTGATTAAAATTACAATAAATTATTTAGCTTAATTTTTTTCTATATATAAACTATGTTTTCTTTATTTGAGTATTTATTTTAGACATAATACTCAAGCAAAATTTAAAAATCAAACCAAAATGTATCTTTTTCAAAAATTTTAAATTTGTGAAAATTTTCAAATTATGTAACTGGGTTTGCATCGCAAAGATAAAGATCTGAAAAAATCAAGTATGTAGTTGACTAACTCAGCATATTTATGCAAAAATCTGGTCTGTTTAGTAAGCTCGTTCTTCAGTAATTTTTTCACACACTCGTTTGATTGACGACTGCAAATAAGTTTAAAGGAACAAGTTTAAAGGAAGTGACTAAAGGGTCACAGCGCAATTATACATATCCTGAAACCTTCTCAATGCATACGACACAACTTTTAATTAAGCCCTGAAGTACCCGGGTACTATTATCTACTCCATACTACTGTATTCCATTCTAATGCAAATAGCTGCTAAACTAAATTACCACGACAAACTCGATTGACATTTGACCTATTTCAGAGATTTGTGTTCCAAAAGCTTCTGGATTTAGCGAGGATATGAAATTGATCCCATTCTATCATACCTGGCCAATATCCGGGGGGTGCGTGAGCCAATCGCTGGCGTCCTCCGTCGTCGTTATGGGCAAGTACGAAGATTCAGTCGTGACGAGGGTCTCCTCCATATCGTTCTCATCGGCATCGCCCCTTTTCGGCTGAAATTTCGATTACCGTTATCGATAATGAGGTCTACTTGAGATAAGAAGGAAAGGAAGGTACCTAATCGATTTTGGATTAAAATTGGGAAAACTTTGCTTACCCTCTGCGTATTTATTTCTTCACGGTTAGGTGGAGTGATTTCGACTATGTTGCCCGGATCTGTGGATTCAAATGTGGTATCGTCGGTAAATACACCAAATATGCTGTTCTCGTCTGAAATAATAAAATATTCACATTGAATATCTTTTGAAATATATATATATATCTTTTTTAATGATAAAAATGCGAAGTTTGACTGACCTGAGTCTGTGGAAGTTGAATATTGAGCAGAGAATCCGTATGCGTTGTGTGGCAGTTGCCAATTCGGGCTGGCTGTTGTGACGTCTCTTCCGGAAGCGCTCCAGTTATATCTATTGTCAGTACGATTCCTGTTGTCATCGAAGAATCGGTTCACCCCAATGTTGTGCCGTCTCCTCTCTTCAGCGTCAACGTTTCTCTGATAAGTAGGTTCTTGTGTGGTGACTTGTGCTGGTCCACTGTTCGTTTCTGCTCTCGAGTTGTATGCTGCGCTCCCTGAAGAGTAACCTGTTCCATAGCAGTCGAGGGCCACTGATCTGCACATATCGTAGGCTGTGTCTGGTTTGTTTGAGAATTGCAGCAGCTCTATGTCCCCCTTTGGAAGTAAAAAAAAACTATGGATCCTCATATTTAATGTACGGCCACCCGCACACCATGAAGTTTCTTATTCCACTGTCATAGGAGTTAAAATTGGATTAAAACTGGAAGCATGGCGACTAACTAGATATAGACAGATTTGAAAAGAAGGATTATCTTATATTTTCCACAGTTCAAGTGTAATTTTGTACCTTTTTTGTACTCGAGCCGTTTTAAAGTTATTTATACTATGGACAGACAGACACGGAAAAAACACAAGCCTTCCAAAAATGGCCACCATTTTAAAAGTCCATTTAAATATTACATTCTGTAAATCTTTAAAAGAAAACTCACCTCAAAATACTGATCGGGAGAGACCTGAGCGCCCACGACCAGCACTCCAGCCAAGTTGAAGGTGCTGCCTGGTTTCCGGCTGAGGAGTTGGGTGTCTATGACGTCACAGTCCACCAACAACGTCACTGAATCACCCTTGATGCTGAGAGCCACTCGGTGCCAACTGCGAAGTTTACAAAAAAATCCCAACCTCTTTGTATGTGGATTCATATAATGGTAAAAGGCAAATATTTCAAAAGTAAAGATAAGCCCTTACCGTACTATGACAGCACCAAAATGTTTTCACCTTTAAATGGGTGACGCTCACACGTTTGGAATCAGTGCTCATCAGAACACGGTGATAGTTGGACGCCTTAATGAATTTGTACGTGAAAAGGGTCTCAATATGCCGCCGTGTGCATTTTCACGTGAAAAGGGTCTCAATATGCCGTCGTTTGCATAAAGTGCACTAAAATTTCAAGAAATTCAAGAGTCCCATGTCCAAGTGACCGCAATAAGGGCAGGCGCGGCAGCCGCAAAAGCTGAAGTCTTAAAAAGGCGCATATATGGAGCCCTTGGCGAGGGCTTCATATTTGTGCCTTTTGCTGTAGAAACTCTTGGGCCGTGGGGTTCGGAAGCGCGGCGACTTTATAAAGAAATTTCGTCGCGCTTGGTCGACGCTTCAGGTGACCGAAGGGCTGGAAGCTACTTTGGCCAAAGAATTAGTTTGGCCATTCAACGTGGCAACGCCGCCAGCCTTTTGGGCACCCTTCCCAACGACGGCAGCGATCTGGCCAGCATTTTCTATTTATTGTAATTATTTTAAGTTTTACTTTGTTAGATTTTTTATTTTTAGGTCATCTTTAGTTAAGTTTTTAATGTTATTTAAGTTTTTAGGTAAATATATTCCACAGAAATACGAATAAAGCCAAAAGTGTGACATTTCACATTCAAAACACATTCAAAAACAATGCAATAGATTTTAGGTGCCAGGGCTCATCTAAACTTGTGAAATCTTTGGTATAAGGTAAAATGAATTAAAAATGCTGAAAAATGAATTAAAGCTGCTGCAAATAAGGTGAATGAATAAATTCAAATTAGATCTCGCTTTATGGAAGCAAAGCATATGTACATAGGAAAAGCTTTTCATAACATTTTCAGCCGCATTTGAGAACTCCCAAAATAAAGGTACTACAGAAAAGTTAAAAGTTTTAATTTTATTCTGTTTGAATAAAACAGCTAGGTTAACTAGTATTATTGAGTCCCTGTGGGTTTACAATTTGTTTAGTAAGCAGAATATTTTCGGTGAAATTGTATACACGATTAGTCATGATATTTTCAAAACCAACTTAAAATGCTGTTTTAACTTTGTTTGGACAAGATTACGACTAATTGTGCATCACAAACTCATGCTTTATAAACCTCATTAATACTAAATTATTGGAGTCAATTGCCACTTACAAAGAAAACAAAGTTAAGTTATGCACTTTGCGTCATCCTAAAATGACTCTAAAATAATTATAAAATTTATGGAAAAAATATATAACAGTGTTATAATTATAAAGAACAACTTTATTATTGAAGGTGACGAGCTCGTGGTCTGCGGGGTCCCCACGCGTGTCCTCGTAGTACAACTCCAGGATCTCCCGCAGGGACTCCATGCTCGTCCTCAGCGTCAGAGTACATGTAATGTCAGAAAGGTGTGGCCAGTACTCACTGTCCGTCAGCGACGTGGGTCCTGAAGGTGACGAGCTCGTGGTCTGCGGGGTCCCCACGCGTGTCCTCGTAGTACAACTCCAGGATCTCCCGCAGGGACTCCATGCTCGTCCTCAGCGTCAGAGTACATGTAATGTCAGAAAGGTGTGGCCAGTACTCACTGTCCGTCAGCGACGTGGGTCCTGAAGGTGACGAGCTCGTGGTCTGCGGGGTCCCCACGCGTGTCCTCGTAGTACAACTCCAGGATCTCCCCCAGAGACACCATCAGCTGCTCGTCTCCAGCATCAGAGTACAAGACGAACAGGGGGTTCTGCTCTGTGCCTGAGAAAAAAAAAAAGGTCAAGTGTTGGGTATGATTCGTGCCCTCAGGGTTCCGTACCCGCTATATCAAATAAGTTAGTTTTAACAAGTTACTTAAATAATTTGAACAAAATTAGAAACTTATATACGTACAAAATGTATGAAAGAAACTGCATAATTAAGTTTTTCAAGTAATGATTTTCGGATTTATTACAAACTGTGCCAAAGAACCCTCCCTTGGTACAACATTTTGAGATTGTAGGTCTTTGGGATATATCGAGAACTTTTGACGATTACTCTTTCAGTTTTTCAGGATTTTTTTGTGCAAAAATACTCTTTAAAAGGCAGTATCTAACGGAACTAGAGTTTTAGGTCTTAATATACGATATTAATTTTAACTTAATCCTCTACGAAACCTTAAAAACATACGTCATCATTATTTTAATTTTATATTACAGCTGTAGTTGAGATATATTCGTACAAGATGGAAAATCTAAACTAAATATATAAAAGACAGAGAAATTTGCTCAAAGGACTCTCGTTATCGGTTTTGGGAGAAAATAAAAATCGCATGCAAAGCTTTTTAAATAAATTACTTACCTCAGCCGGGAATCAGTTATGGCATCATTCGATAGTATATAGTATATATAGATAGTATTTGCGGCTGCGACATGCGGACGGACAACGGAGTCTCACCATAAAGGTTCCTTTTGTACCTTTTAGGTACAGAACCCTAAAAATGATGTTTAAATTAAAAGAAAATGTCGTATTTTTTGTATTTTCTTTAAATTCGTACTATTTTTAAGTAGTAAAAGTAAAATTTTAGATAATGATATGTATTCTAGAAATCTATACAATTCGTTTTTAATATTAGACCATTATCCACTGAATACGTCTTAAAATTAAATATGTCACTAATTTAATATGTCATTTACGAGTCATCTGTGTACGGGTTCCATTATTCTAATCTGCACTAATTTTACAAGTAAAATGTATCACAATTTGACACATGATTTTTCTTTGCAAGATTTACTTTCTTACTAGCAACACCAACGATATTCTATAGCCCTAGATTATGCGACAGCGCGCCAAAAGTGGCCCCGTACAAGCCCACTCAATACAGTTGAGGAGTGGGGTTGTCGTTCAGACAGCGCGTGACCCCGCGTAACACAACACGCAAAATTGTTGCCTAAAAAAATGTAAACCGACACCAGAAGGCAGCAAAAAAGAGATGGCGTCTCATATTTTTGGTGATTATTCAGTATTTACTACCTTATATTACATCAAAGTTGTAGAAATATGCTTAAATAAAATAAATAATACTAAAATCGTAAATATTTCGGTGTTTTAACGGAAACAATTTGAACAGCCATTCGCTCTGTTGTTATCTCTTACATACGCATCACAATTCATGTACGTTAAAGTAGGAAAGAAGACAAGCAACAAGAACATAGTACAAAAAGTTCTAATGGAGTCGCCTTTTATAAATATTTCTTTTTATTCTTTGATTTATTTTTAAATATCATTTAATGCAGATATAAGCAGTTAATTTATATTTCTCAAAAATAAATTCAAATGTTATCATTTCATACAATAAAGTTAGACAAGCTAGTAAGTATTTCATCCTGGAGAGCTATTTCAAGTTACCAGTAAGTTTTTCTTTAAGTGTCTAGTAAATTAGTATGAAATTCATATGTTTATTTTTAAAACCATCCGATACTATGACGTTAGGGGTGTGCTTCGACATTCTTTGAATTTGACATAGTTAAGTCCCTGACACTAGGGATGGGCCTTGTCATTTTTGTAGTGATGCCCATGACATTAGAGATGTGCTTTGCATTATTTGACTTTGAAATAGTGATGTCTCTGACACAAGAGATGTACTTGTCACTAGGGATGTGCCATTCATAGTGATGTGCCTGGCACTAAGGATGTACCCGACACTAGGGATGTGCCTGAAATTGCGGTTGTTCTTAACAGTAGGGATGTCCCTGGCAGTCCTGACACTAGGACCATCACACATCATCACATACCTAGGTATGTACCAACAAATATCGGCCAAAATATTTTTCGCCAAAATATTCTTTCGGGCATATCTTCGGAACGAAAGGTGGTAGACCCTTAAGGCTGGAGCACAATGTGTAAAGTTTTTTTTTATATCAAATCTTAAACGTCCCATATCTCCTAAACGGCTGAAGCTAGAACCATGTTCATGCTAATTTAAGAAAAGGGCTTGACGAGATTTACGCATAAAAAGTAAAAAAAAAAGAAAATTGATTATTTTTTTTGGCAAAATTTTGGTTGACCATACATACCTCGTTAACGGTTGGTGGTAAAGACTCCGGGTTTAAAGTATAATGAATGGTTAAAAAATTGATGCCCACACCAAAGATCTTTAATCATGTGTATGATTTGACTAAGGCTGTAATTGAAAAGTTTGTCGACGTCCGTCTACATTACATATGCAAAAAAGATAATGTTGAAAAAAGTACACTTCGAAAAGACAAGTATACAGGGTGTCCCATAATAAGCGAATCAAATTGTTATGGGAGGTAGCTTAGTCCAATTCCTATCAAATAAAATAAACATAGGTGAAACAAAAGTTCGATGGTTTTTGAGTTAATTAACTTTTTCAAAAAAATTTGAAAACATCTTCCCGTCCCTGTTTTTTTTGCTGTCATTACTTTATTTTTCAGTTAAGATTTTTTTTATTTTCAGAATATTATTTAAAAATAACTATTTCATGAATTGGCTACCAAACATTTTATAAAAGTTACACCAAATTTAAATGGCAAGACTTTGTTTTCACTTCTTGTGTAAATTCGAAAAAAATCTTTAAACTTTGGATCTCTGTGATGAAAAAAAAAAGTATGGAGTGGGAATGATAAACTATTTTAAAAACTTGCTCATTTAATGTTCTTTTTAGAAATGTAAGATATGTGACCATTTTCATAAGAATAAGCCTATTTATTAACCTTGATCAACGGCAGGAATGGATATTTAAAAAATATTATCCATAATTTGAACTAAAAATCTTATTTACACTATCGCATCGACGTTCTAACCGTTCTTTTGACTATTTATCTAAGAATAGTTAAAAAATAAACAATGACATCAACAGCGTGATGTATAGCTGTCTCTTTTTAACATGAAGCTAGCTGTCATGCCACCACTAATTTGCCATTGTTGTTTGTTTGCGCACTCACTTGTCGCTCAGTGCAACACTTTACCTACTGTGCTACACTCGTGTACTATCACTGCTTCCGTATTGCGATATTCCAACGAACCTGGCTTTAATTTGGACTTTGCTGTGCTCTTGATTTGGTATCTTGTGAAGTGTACGACTTGGCGCTTCTCGGGACTTGTTTTGCTTGTGAATTGGATCATTGTGTTTGTGATTTGTTGCATCATGGCAAATCATCAAGACCATCCATTTACCCATCATGAGTATGCAGATATGCATTTGATTTATGGAGAAACCAGACATTTCGACGAAATACGTGGAAGTGTCACATACTCTGCTAGACAAGCTGCAAGGATTTATGCTGATCGTTATCCAAACCGACAACACCCACAATATGGAGTTTTTTTAAGGGTTGACAAAGCCTTCAGAGAAGGAAGAAATCCAGGCAGACACGGTGGTGAGGGTAGACCTGTAGAGGTTGACGATGAGGAAGTTCTCTTACAAATTGAAGACGATCCATCAACTTCTTGTCGGCGCATCGAACAAACTACGGGAATACCGAAATCCACTGTGCATAGAGTACTCAAACGATATCAATATCATCCTTACCATGTTACGCTTGTACAAGCACTTCTGACACGCGATTATGCGAAGCGCGTGGTATTTTGCCAACGAATGCTACGCAAACACCAAGAAGACCCGGATTTTTTTAATCACGTATTGTGGAGTGATGAGTCCGCCTGCAGGAAAGATGGCTACATCAATTTGCATAATCTCCACAGTTGGCGGATGGTCAATCCGCATGAAAAGAAGGAAGACCATTCACAGTACCAATTTAAAATAAACATGTGGGCCGGAATTTACAACGGTCGAATCGTGGGCCCAGTAGAACTGCCCTCAGTTCTGAATGGACAAAATTACTTGGAATTTCTGCAAAATACTTTGCCAGTTTTGTTAGAAGACGAGTCACTTCAAGCCCGAGCACAAATGTGGCTGCAAAATAACGGGTGTCCGGCTCATTATGCTGTTCAAGTAAGATCTCATCTCAACGAAGCATACCCCAGCCGTTGGATTGGCAGACTAGGCCCCATTCTGTGGCCACCAAGGTCGCCAGACCTTAATCCACTCGACTTCTTCTACTGGGGCTGTTTAAAGGATCGAGTGTACGCAAAGCCCATTCACAATGAGGGAGAACTACGCGAACGAGTGACATAAGCCGCCAGAAGCATATCGGCACTCAGCCTGCGCTGACTAAAACGAAATTTTTTGAAAAGGTGTCGTTTATGCATTCGCACAGGCGGGCGTCAGTTCGAACATTTGTTATAAGGAGATATTCTTAAAAAAAATAATCACTTCTTCACATTGTTTTAATTAAAACTCAACAATTTTTACTTTTTTAGTTCAAATTATGGAAAGTAAATATTTTTAAAAATCCATTCCAGCCGGTGGTCAAGGCCAATAACTAGTCTCGCCCTTATGAAAGTGGTCAAATGTTATACATTTTTGGAAATAACATTAAATGAGCAAGTTTTCAAAATAGTTTATCATTCCCACTCCATACTTTTTTTTTTCATCACAGAGATCCAAAGTTTAAAGATTTTTTTCGAATTTACACAAGAAGTGAAAACAAAGTCTTGCCATTTAAATATGGTGTAACTTTTCTAAAATGTTTGGTAGCCAATTCATGAAATAGTTATTTATAAATAATATTCTGAAAATAAAAAAAATCTTAACTGAAAAATAAAGTAATGACAGCAAAAAAAACAGGGACGGGAAGATGTTTTCAAATTTTTTTGAAAAAGTTAATTAACTCAAAAACCATCGAACTTTTGTTTCACCTATGTTTATTTTATTTGATAGGAATTGGACTAAGCTACCTCCCATAACAATTTGATTCGCTTATTATGGGACACCCTGTATAATTAGTTAAATTTGTTCCAAGGCACTTAATTATCTAATAAATACGTTTTTGTGTCACAATTTCGGTTTTATTTCTCTTGATGACGTAAGATTCACATGTTAAATATTTTTTATGAAATGTAAATTTCACAGTAGTACAAAATAAACAATGCACCTCCGTAATATTAGCAATTCTTTGTAAATACGTTTACAAGATATTGCATTGATTCTAAATCATTATTAGGTAGCTTTCTATACTTACAACCGAATATTGCCGAAGTGCATTATTTATTTCGTTCTACTGTATGTTGTTTTACAGTACGTAAACTTTTCTTAAAAAACATCACAAACATCTTAAAATCCATCCAGTGGTTATTATTCCCGAATGATGTATCTAATAATATTCCATAACATTTGTGTGATATATCAAGCTCCTATCTAATCCAATATTGTAGTTTATTTCATATTAATAATTTAATTTTGCAGCGCCCTCTAGTGACAAGTACAAATGAATAAACCTGCTTCGATCACAGACTCTGGTTATATTAAACAAACATATTATATATCCACATAGCTAAAAGCTACATGCATTCATATTACATACAAACAATCATACATACATAAATATATGTATGTATGATTGTTTGTATGTAGTACATACCTTAAATATAAATAATAAATTACATCTTCTTTGTTCCGTCATCATCGTCATCAGTGGATAAAATAAACGAAGCGCGACTCCATTCCTTTTATAGTCCTAAAACTAACTTTGCCTGTTTCAACAATAATACGTCGTAAATCGACAATATGATGCAATCCGTTTTCTACCTTAATGCATTAGCATAAAGGTGAAAGATATAAAAATAATAAACATTGGAGCTCTATCTTCGCTGGGTGGTCGATATGGTTTTACGACTTTTTGTGAGCTACGGAAGCAACATGGAATTTTTGCTTACATCGATCGTGGAAAACAAATCTTATGCCAGAACGGACAAGGTCTATTGAAAAATCCTTACGTGGCTCTTACGTTATTGTTATTTTGTTTCGATGTATAGATGTAACCACAAACTTGGGCCATGATTTACAACTGTCTATATATGGAGTAAGAAATCTAGGGCTATAATATCGTTGAGCAACACTATCAAATGTTGCCATAAAACTGCTGTTTTTTTAGCAAATTTTCCCGGCTAAGGTAAATCATTTTTCAATGAATGCAGTTTTTATTTTCTCAAGCATCCATGATTCAAGTCCTTTGTGCAATTTTCTCTATCTCTTATAGTTAAGACCCTGTATTAGTAGATTGGTATACAAGGGAGGTAAGTCATCAATCGAGCGAGGGTGCTTATGGTTCGAGGGTGTAATTGGTTGCTTACACCCGAATGCAATACTCTACTTTTCATCACTAATGCGAGGAATAAAAAACAACTTATCAAAAGTACATTTTTCTGACAAAGATTTCAGTCCGCCACTTGATAAAATTGTCTTAGGTTCTCAAATATCTCTCTTCTGAAGTTGGAGGTATACAATATCATCATTATAACTTGAATTCATATGTTTTTCGATAAAAATATATTTACGTATAATATATAACGTTTACAAGATTTGCGTGGCGCCAATTTTCTTTTTTTTCATGCGATTTTCTTGCTGGCCAGTGCGATCGTTTTAAAAAGAAAACTAAATCTATGCTTTTATGCATCTTGCCGGGGTTTTGCCTCAAATGAGGTCTTGTCCCGTAAAACAAAGAAAGGACCCTCATTCGATTTTCAAATTTACTTACCTCCCGTATATCGAGTTAAACAGAGCAAATGTTATTTTAATTTTAATGTATCGTTGACATGATTAAAAAAAATATATCACTAATGCAACCCTAAAAATCCTGTGTCCTCACAATTTACAATCAGCCGTTAGTCAGTGTGGCTCAGGCTACCAGACCAATTATAGGCCACAAGAGGACTAGAATTTCATAAAATAAAATATACCAATACGCGGGACACTTAGAAAATTTTGCAAATGTAAAAAAACGTTTTAAAGTGTATAGTTTTATTGTTAAATCTTTTTAAAGAACTCTCCACCAGCATCTATACAAAGTTTCACGTCTCCAAACCAATTTTTGAAACACTTTTTCCAGTCCGCCTCAAACACCTCTTCTACGGCCTTCTCGAATGCTGTTAGTGCATCTTCTGGCGATGAAATCTGTATCCCTTTGAGTTTATTTTTTATTCACGGTTCTAAATCAGGCCTGTGAGGAGGGTGACCCAAAATTTTCATAAATTCAATCTGCAATATGTACTGAATCTTCAAACGTAATTCGCCTATTCTCTTGAATTAAATTTTTCAGTGCTAGCACGTTTCCTTCCGTGACAGCCGTCAAAGGGTTACCACTTCTTTCTTCATCCGTCAAAGTTAGTCGACCTCGCTTAAATTCGTTAGACCATCGGTATACGATTGCCTTAGAGAGCCTTTTATCCATAAATTTTGAAGTCTATTACACGATTCGCTCGGTTTTAGGCAACATTTAAAATCGTAAAATATACTTGCGCAAAAATGTTCCCGACTATTTCCCGTTATTTGTTGTAGCTCGTAAAAAAATGTGTAGTGAAATTTTGATATTGAAACGTTCGTATTTTTACTTTTAAATAATCGTATTTTCAGAATAGATTATAACTATCCAGTGTCCAATACATAAAAACTTTTTTCGCAAAACATATTGCGTGGCTCGGTACTTTACGGTTCCCTAATCGCATTTAAAATAATCATTGTGAGCAGAATTATTTTATTTACCTCTCTACTCAGCATCGCTGGCGGCGCTGAATCCCCCAATATTGGAAGAAGTAAATTATTTCCAATGAACCCGAGGGAGCTATAAGCGGTGAACGAAATCTTTAAGTCGTTGGCTATAAAGTAGACTATATAGACTATAAAGTGTCATCAAATTAGTACGGTCATGGCCCTTAATTACATTGCTTAGGAAGGCAGTTTGTTACCGAAATTTAGTATCGAGTACAGTCTTCCGTCTGGGAGCATACAAATATTTTGCACAATTTTATGCAGGATTTATAAAGAACCATGTATGTATGTAATCGTTTTATGGATTACCCGTTCTTATATATTGCTGCTGATTCTACCGCATTGGCGTATCTAGAGTTTTTTGCGCTAAACGGTGGTCAATAACTGCTTTGATCCGCTTTGCAGTTTGGCGAACTTTGTAATAAAACTGTATAAATGTGACAAAGACAATATACGAGTAGAAAAAAAAGCAAAATAATAAAAAAAAGCTGCGTGAAGCCGAAGTCTTAAGCCATTATATCGGTTTTCAGCATGTATCTCTGATTAAATAAAATTAAACAAAAACATCCAAAATTTTCAGTCGCACTGGATTGCAACCACGATACCCCTAAAATTATATTGCTGAAATAACGAATAGTCCAGTGACACATTCTATTTTTAATTTACATACTTTTTCTTTTTGAATGCCAAATTGAATCAAGAGAATCAATTGAACTATATGTGTCGGACGATTCTATACAATGCCTGTTTTTGGTAATTATCGGTTAGGCTAAATAAGCCGATATGGGAGTGGCAAAATCTCCCGCATAATGTGCATTTAAATGCGCCTTCGGGGCGCAAAGTCGAGACGATGCCTCCTTTTGCGTTTGTCAGCCAACTCATGGTACACAATTGGTCGTGCTTCGTACGTTCTCCCATGACATGGTCTCTCCAGGAGTCTTTGTCCACGGTAGCGAACTTCTTCCAGCCCGCATGCTCTATCCCTTGACGCAGTCCCTGAAACGCAGGGGAGGTCTGCCAACGTCTCTCTTGGCATCCTCGAGGGCAGCCGAGCAGGGTCCATGCGCTGCACATGCTCCAGCCAGCCCAAGCTTCGCTCTATGAGCAGGGCTGTGTGGCTGGGTAAGCGAATGAGCTCAAGTAACCTGTTATAGTGACTCTGTCCTCCCATGTAATGCAAAGGATGTTTGATGTTCTTGACTGATGTACGATGTCCAGGTTTCGGCTCCGTACTTGAGCTGCTCGAAATACAGGCCTGGAAGACGGTCGTGTTTATTATTCCATACTCTTGCACTTTCCAAACACCGTGGCCACCTTGCTGATGCGGGTGTCGATCTGCACACTGAGCGAGAGATTACGTATATTTTCAGAACTTGTGGACTATATCCAAGGGTGTGCCATCCAAAAAATTGCTGTTTGTGCCTCGCTGATAGTTTGTAATATCGGGACAGCGAGCGGCTATTTCACTGTAGCGCAGAATTCAAATACTTAAACTCTTGCATTAAAATACCTATACCTATGCAGATTAAAAAAACCGGCCAAGTGCGAGTCGGACTCGCGCACGAAGGGTCCCATACTATTATCTATAAAAACGGCAAAAAAAAACATGTCCGTTGTATGGGAGCCCCCTTAAATATTAATTTTATTCTGTTTTTTTCTATTTGTTGTAATAGCGGCAACAGAAATACATCATCTGTGAAAATTTCAATAGTCTAACTATCACGACTCATGAGATACAGCCTGGTGACAGATGGACAGACGGACAGACAGACGGACAGCGGAGTTTTAGTAATAGGGTCCCGTTGGTTACCCTTTGGGTACGGAACCCTAAAAATTGAGATTTAAAATTTGGGTTCCTCGGATGTAGATTATTTGAAAGTGTTCTTGAGTGAAACCCAACATTCTAGGAAGGGCACCAGACGATTCTGGGGTGGGAACGGTCCCCCCGGCACCGCTACTGTTCGCTAATGTAAACGCTAATGTTTTACCTGGTATATCAATGACGTGCTCAAAGTATTGAACAATTGAACCATAAAACTTACAGTGAAAACCACATCCAAGTTCATTCAGTGGTTCTCAAGTTATACGTGAACAAACAAGTGGTGGTTTTTTTTCGTGCACGAGAAGACTGTATAATTCAAATAAACTCTCAACGGTTCTAAATTGCTGTAACGCACAGAAATCACAATATAAAATGCTCACTGTATTGTGATTGCCTCGGCGCGGCGCCAGACTAATTTCATGCTGACGTCATCACTCCCGAACGATTCAGTTCAATTAACCTCTACTATAACATCTCATATGCTGATTTATTTGAGAGCGAGAAACTAATGGAGTCGCATGGAGCTGTTCTATTTACTCAACGAGACCAATATTGTGGGATTGCAGGAGGCACGATCGTGCCGGAAGTCTATTGTAAATTAACTTGGTCGTTTTTTGAACTTCAACGTGCTATTTTTTTCTGCTTTTTGGAATAAATAGATCAATTTAGGTTTTTTTTTCATAAAAATAAGTGCTTTTAATCCAATTTCATAAGTATTTTAGTACTTACAGGAAGTGACGTCATCGTATTAAGTTGTATGGTGATTACGTAGCTGAAGGTCAATATTGAAAGATTATTTATTTTATGTACTATATGTATTGATTTAATCAAGGATATGTGCGCTTATTTTAAAACTAGCTATGGCCCGGGACTTCGTCCGCGGTAGAAGATAACGCGGCTAGAGTTTAATCCCTTGGGGAAACCGCAATAAAAGCTATACCGGTTTTTAAGTTCGTCTAACAAGTTATCGAGCAGTGATCTCCCTTCTTTCTTTCTTTGTAATCTATGTCTCACTGCAGAGGATCGTACAATGGTAACCGCATCAGAACCCGTTCAGTAGTTTTTGCGTGATGCATGAAATACCGACAAGAACTTCGATTTTTTTATTGTATTATTATCATTCACTGCTATTTAGACAGACACAGCTCTTTTCTTTTACAGTTGAGCAGTTCGTAAAGTATAAAATCGAAAATCTTTCACCAAAAGTCAAGTTTTTACAGAAATATGATCTGCCAAGGCAGATGTTCTGCGATGTGCTGACGACAGATACATGTATATTACATTCTTTTTTTTTTAGTCCCTTAGATTCATAGGTACAGTAGAGGTCACATCAACCTTTAAACTTGCGGTACTACATTAGCCCCTATAGTGAAGGTTATATGATAGTTACAAAGTCTAATGCGTATAGCTTGATGTGATCTCCACTGTACATGAGAAAGTCAAGAACACAACTTCCAAAACTATTCATAGTTTTGATGTAGCGTTATATGGCGAATATATAGTTCAAACTGCAATATAAGACTTGTATTTGCAGGCTTTCTGTTCCTGTACAGGAGGTCAAAATACTTAAATATTTATATACAAGGTGAATTTGTCAACATCGTCCTCATATAGTCTATTTCCTTTGAATTCTGAATTTTTATTACATAAAACTATTAGACATAGATATAAACATAATTAATTACAATAAAACTTAAAAATTTAAAACTTTAAAAATAACTAAAACTACTATAACATTAAAATGCCTAAAAAATAAACCTAATTAAGAAAATTGTACAATAATAATAATAATAATACCAAACTTACCTGACATTTTATTCATAAACTGAAAATTTGGTCTAAATCGCTGCCCTGCGGGAGGGTCCCCAAGGTACTGGCGACATTACCACGTTGTATTGCCAGGCTTAGCCTTTGGCCGAGGTAGGTACGCGCCAGCCCTAGGGTCCCTTGACGTGTCGATAAGGCGCAGCGAGATTTCTTTGAAAATTCGTTGCGACTCCGGGCCCCACGGGCCCAAGGTCTCGACCCCAAACGGCGCAAATATATAATTGTTTCCGAGGAAAGCATACCTGCGCCGCTTGTTGTCCTCAGCGCTGTCCGCTGCCACACCAGCAGCCCTACTGGTCCGGATTACGTGGGAAGCCGCTAGTGTGTCCACGCATGTAGCATCCCACACCAGCGGCTTACCATTCTTCCAAGCAACCAGAGTCATACCATCAGGTCTCCTGCCGTCGTCACGTGACATTCCAGACGGTTCAGGTACCGCTGGCACGTTGACGGTGGCAAGAGCTTGGTAACTCATCAGCATCATGAACCAATAACGATTTTTGTAAAATTCATAAAACTAAATTTCGACTCCCCATAGTGATTCACTCAGGACTGGGAGTGAATTACAATGGGAAGTCGAAATTTCATTATATGAATTTCACAAAAGTTGTTATCGATTCATGATGCTGATTACCTACCAAGGCTCCAGCATGAATTTGGACGATGATCAAAAAGTCACCTTGTATATATGATAGTAATTAGATAATATCAAAAGTAATGAACACCATCTTTTTTAGAAAAAAGTTACTAAAATTTTTAAAAAGTGTCACTTTTACTTTTTTATTAACTAACTTATCTGTCAATATTTTTTTGCATTCGACTGATGACGGCCCCATACCGAGGGTCGAAATATATCGTTTTTTTTTTTTATTAAGTCTATAAATATTGTTTTTTTCTGTCTGTCGTGTTCTCGTGAAACGTATTAACATTGTAATAAACATGAAAATCCAAAGCACAATTATTATTTCCGTGGCGCCAAGTTCTAGCGTTGTTTAATCAGTGGCAGACGCTCGAGCTCCAAACTGTTTGCTTAACAATAAAGTTAACAGTGCAATAACTTGAACACTACAGAAGTTCGAAATATAGCTGCTGATTGCATTACTTTATGTGTAGTTTAAAGACCCGTACAATGTCTAATGCACAACTTCAAATGATCATTTCACATTGCGTACTTGTAAAAATAATATATACAGGCTGAATTTTTGAGACGGGACAGTGAGAGCAGGTATCTTAACCGTTATAGTTACAGGCAAACGCTTTTAGGAGACTATCCATAAATTTTTAAGATATTCTGAACTGCATTTACAGATTTTGGAAAAAATTTACAGTCAGCAAGAAAATGGTAATTTTAAATAAAAACTGTTTTGATGCCAATCGATCCTGTTTCTTATAAGGTTAAAAAGTCTACTGGACTGACTGAGGTTTGAGTACTAGAAATGGCAGAAATCGCAAAAAACTTTTCCCATACATTACAAGATCTAACGCCTCTCGATTTTTTCTGTGGGGCTACCTAAAAAACGAAGCCTACAAAAAGAAATAAAACAGTATTCAGGAGCAGAAAGATGCATTAACAAGGATTTTAAATGATATCCATCCAAGAAAATTATCGGCTGCTATTAGCTCATTACAAAAACGAGTGAACGTATGTATTCGTGGAAACGGCGGTCATTTTGAGCAATTTATTTCGTAGATCATCTAAATTTGAGTTATGTTTGTCTGTGTCTAAAATACATATTAAAATGATTTATTTTATTATTATTTGTTTTAGTTCTAATGTTGTAGAAGATTATCGATGCAACTATGATGATTGTCTACTTAGGTAGGCGCTTTTGCTTCTAGGTACAGTAAGCCACGAGGCTTGCTTGACAAAAACTGCAATTATCTTATGCCCCCTGTATTTCCGTACAAATGTATGAGAAAAGTTTTTTGCGATTTCTGACATTTTTAGTACTCAAGCTTCAGTCGGTCCAGTAGAGACTTTTGATCCTTATAAGAAACAGGATCGATTGGCATCAAAAAAAATTTTTGTTTAAAATTACAATTTTCTTGCTGACTGTACATTTTTCCAAAATCTGTAAATGCAGTTCAGAATATCTTGAAAATGTATGGATAGTCTCCTAAAAGCGTTTTCCTGTAACTATAACGGTTAAGGTACCTGCCCTTACTGTCCCGTCTCAAAAATTCACCCTGTATAGTGGACTATATTTGTGATAAGCATACTTGTGATAAGTCGTATAAAAACAAATTAGCTTTAAGATCACTTAACAGAGAAAAATTACGAACTCATCTTTAATTTTCATGTTTTTCAGCTTGTAAAGGGCCTTCCTCAACCCATCCTTGAAATTTATATTAAAATAATTTAACAAATGACCCTGTAAGTGTATCTAAGAATATTTTAATAATGTCAACTAGAAATTTAGTAATTTCTCAGTTTTTCGTGAGCGCGGGTTCTCGGTTGTCGTCACAGCCACGTCTCAAAGTGCGCTATTTGAAACAAAAAAGAAACGGTATAGAGTTTAGTTCTGACCACAGAAATTCAATTAAATGTGTGTTGATGTAAAGTGAGTTGATCAATTTGACATTATATGCACCCTTAAATAAGCAAGTTGTACGTCAGTTTTATTTTATCGCTTAGGTTTGCTACGGCACGGCGGCGTAGCTCGTAGACTCGTAGCAAAAAAGGAAGACATTTTAGTCCTCGTATCGTAGCTCCGATAGCAATACCTACGAAAGGGTTTGGACATGGTTAAATAAGGTGCCCAGTTTCTTTCAGTGTGTGGAATATACCGGATTATGTATTCATTTTCAGACCTTACTGCATTGTGATTAAGTAGATTTTGGAAAAAAATACTTATAAGTCATTATCGTAGGGCATTGTGCGGCTGTGCGTGCGTAAATGTGGAGTGAAGGTCAGATGACAGAGTATAATAAAAGACCAATAAAAAAACGTATTCGTAAAGATTTTCACCACGTACCGCTCTATTCTAGCAATCTCCGGTGGGCAATCTATAATATTTTTCTAGATTTGTTTTCACAATTTTACTTTATTACTTTCAGTTAAAAAGTTGATTTACGTATATTTCTAAACAAACAAACATATACTACAAAACGGTGTTTAACTTTAGACAGTGTTTAAATATGTTGTTGTCGCCTTTTCTTTCATATTGTAAAAGAGTGACAGCAACAGATTTAAACACTGTCTAAAGTTAAACACCGTTTTGTAGTTACAAAATGTTTTGATTTCACAGAGAAAACAATTCCTCGAAATATGACACTTTTAATCCTTCAAGCGCTACTTTCGGAATTTGCATGCACGCTTCATATTTTTCATACATATTTTTCATTCTTTACATATTTCGATCCCAAAAACGCCGGCTGTAACAAGGCCTGGACTGAGGATTTATATAACAGGATAAAAGGATATAAGTACCTGACAAGCGAACGACGGCCATCACGGAGAAGTCCTCAGGGAAGGTGTTGTAGAACATGCCGGCAGCAAGCTGATGAATAGTGCTGTTCTCGTTGAGGGTCAGTGCGGAGTACAGCGCGGGGTCCAATCCCGGCGCCTGGCATCGACCCCTGCTCCGCACCACGCCGCTGGGCAGTTCCTCCCGCGCGGCCGCCAGCACGTCGAAAATTTCCCCATTATCTAAAACAAATATTTGTTTACCCAAAATACTCGTAAAACAGTATCTACAAATTCACAAACAAATACGAGCGTTTCAGAATAAATTGAATCCCTTTACGTGCAAAGCGTGTGCTTTTAATGATGTACAACGTGTACATATATTTATAGGTGCCTAGGTATTTACTTTGCTAACTAAGCATTTAACTTGAATGCTTCGGAGCATAAATAATTAGAGCCTCAATAAACAAGGTTCAAATGATTTATTACAAAGAAGGTAATACTGTTGCAGCTGTTAGTACTTGGAAATATTCCCGGGATTGATTCTATTGATATTTTTACACCAAATGTATGCGTGAGCATGTGTATTGGAAAGCGCCTAAAATGTACGATAGTAGGTAAAATATTTGCTCACCATCTCCGGTATTTCCCTCGGCGATTACACAAAGCAACAGAAAGAAAAAATATTGAAAACAATAGGCCCTCGTGTGTAGAGCCATTTCGGCCCGAACAAATATTATGTGGGTGAAATTATGTTGACATTAGGGCCCATCCCGCTCGCTTGGTGAGCTGGCGCGGGACTCCAGTAGCTCCCCTCATCAGCTCTACCCGAGGGTCATGTCTGCTGGAGCTCAGAGCGAGATGTGTCGAAATAAGATGGCGCGCGTACCACCAGCTTTCGCAATTAACATGTTTATTGCATTGCTCTCAAAATGATGAACCATCATAGACGGCCAGGGATCGATAACCAGCAGCTGAAATTCATATGCAAATGTAATCAAAGTAAGCGAGAGTGTTAAGGGGCTCAACAATGCTAAATATCAGTTTTGCATTGGATTCAGTTTCGTCAATGAAGTTGAAAATTAAAAAAATAAATGTTGTGTTTTTTTGCTCGAAGACAATTATTAATTACACTTTATAAATAAACATACTTTAAGTTTTCTTTTTATTATATTACTTTAAAAAAAACATGAATTTCACGAATAAAGCGATTCAGTTTTCAAATTTCAAAACTGATTGAAACAAAACCAACACATAACCAATACTAACTAAAAAAAAAAAATCTTTATTACATTAAGAAATTATAGTTAAAGTCTTAATGTAGCTGCGATTTCTAAATAACTGAAGTTTTGCGTGCACGGCATCTGCTTTAATCAGGATAGACAATTAAAAACAAAACCATTAGAGTAGAACTGAATTTTAGCATTGTGCAGCCCCTTAAGTAGATTGAGTCCCTTAATCTACTTAGTTTATCGGTAAGCTACTTACAGTTCAGTATATTCAACCATCTTAGGTATGAAATTTACATTTTGTGTTCTTTACGTTATTGCTTATATTAATTCATTTAAAACATACGAGTTTTCGAAGATATTATTTTACTTTTCACGTGGTGTAGTTTAGTTATCACTACATATTATAAAACAAAGTCGCTTCCCGCTGTCTGTCTGTCCCTATGTATGCTTAGATCTTTAAGGCGATACGTAAAAGTTTTAGCGTCACTTTTACTTCATATGCGAAAAAATCCTCAGTGCGAGAGGGACGGATTCGAGGAAATGGCAAAAAATCTGTTTTTTATTAATATAAAATGTACTAAAGTTGCTATCAAAATTTCGTTTAACCAGGTCCTAGATACCGTTAAAACCCATGTAATAAAATATAATTGCAGTCCATATGCCATTCCAAATTGTCAAACCAGGAGATTTGTTGTCGAGAAATATGTAATTTCAATGAATATTTGTATCGAGCCAAATTTCTCCAATCGCGTTTCCGTTTTAGCGAATCCCTAGAAAAAGGTTCCAAAAATAATAATCTATTTTACCAAAATAATACCTTCTTCACTGAAGTAGATATGCAAGTTCTAAAAGTGTCGCCTTAAAACTACGCAACGGATTTTGATGCAGTTTTTTCAATAGAGTGATTCAAGAGGAAGGTTTATATGTACAATACATGCCCGTGCAAAGCCGGGGCGGGTCGCTAGTTACACATATAAAGAAACAGCATCTTACTCAGGCATAAATAAAAGGCTCTTGGGAGCAAATGTTACATTCGTGCGATGTTATCTTTGATCCAAAGGTTAGTAGCGTCTGAAAGTGCGTTCGCGTTGATCAAATTCAATTCGACGGTTCATTGGTGGCGTTTCATCTTTCTCGACACACGACATGTATCGTCTATTAAATATATATATATAATACAGAAGGGTTCATCAACCGTCTCTATTGGCGACCGTTATCCTATAAATTCAAAACGAAAACTCGTAGATTTGAACAAGGTCACGCTAATGAAGAATTCATCGACATCTTATTGTAAATGAAAGATATTAAAGAGAAATATTTAGTTTTGAAAACATAAATTTGCACAAAGGCGGAATTATCACTTGAAGCGATTTCTTCAAGCCAACTTTTAACTCCTCCTAACACAAATTTATTACCCAAATGGTGTATGTATTAGTTTTTTAAAACAACTAGAACTTTTTAAACCTAAATTTCTTAATCGAATGTTTATATTAACGGATAATTTGCTTAGTTGCTATTTTATGACTAAAATGAAATTGGAAGGATAAAAAACAAATACTACCTTATACATAAACATATCTACATAGTTCCAGGTATCCAGGGAGTTATCGGATGTGATTGAACTTTTCCAATAAACATCTGCGGGCAGCGATGGAAGTCGGGAGGAAAAGAGCTTGGCTCCCAAGGGCTTGGATGGAAACACCTTTATGCCTGCTTAACTTACGTGAGAAAATAATCTAGCAGTTGTTTGCCAAAGCCAAAGTCCGCTAGTTGGAAGGTTGCAATACGGGAATAGTATTATGTTTTATACACGGCGGGATTACCAGGTATCACTTCAATCAGTTGGGGAAAGCCAAAGTGACATTAATATTCGTATGAAACCTTTAAACTCCATGCGGGATTACAGCTCAGAAAAAAATTGTTTGAAGCGGTGACAGGCAGGTGGAAATAAATATTTTGGTCATAGTATACAGTCTTGGTAGTAGTGTATAATGTGACTACATATGGACTACGCCCTCATTTTTAGGGTTCCGTACCCAAAGGGTAACCAACGGGACCCTATTACTAAGACTCCACTGTCCGTCTGTCTGTCTGTCCGTCTGTCACCAGGCTGTATCTCATGAACCGTTAGACAGTTGAAATTTTCACAGATGATGTATTTCTGTTGCCGCTATAACAACAAATACTTAAAACCGGCCAAGTGCGAGTCTGACTCGCGCACGAAGGGTTCTGTACCATTATCTATAAAAACGGCAAAAAAATCACGTTTGTTGTATGGGAGCTCCCTTAAATATTTATTTTATTCTGTTTTTTAGTATTTGTTGTTATAGCGGCAACAGAAATACATCACTTGTGAAAGTTTCAATCGTGTTACTATCACGGTTCATGAGATACAGCCTGGTGACAGACGGACAGACAGACGGACAGCTGAGTCTTAGTAATAGGGTCCCGTTGGCTACACTTTGGGTACGGAACCCTAAAAACAGAATAAAATAAATATTTAAGGGGGCTCCCGTACAACAGACATGTTTTTTTGCTGTTTTTATAGATAATGGTACGGGACCCTTCGTGCCCGAGTCCGACTCGCACTTGGCCGGTTTTTTTTTCAAACTTTTCTTCGCCAAGACTTTCAATATGTGTGACTTGCAAAAATGATATGTCCTGGGACTTATATGTGTTGTAAGCCAGCAAGAAAATATTTGTGTCTATATGCATGCCCTAAAACACATGCAAAAGTTTCTGCCATACTCTGCAAAAGTTACTCTTGTTATTCCATGTTCAATCGGTTTTAGATTATGCGGATGTTTGATATCCTGACCTCATTGAAGAACTTCTTAATAAGCTTGTTATTTATGAGTTATTACGTAAATTATTCTCATCATTAAAGATATTTATGTATGGTATATGCAAACCTTAAAAAGAAGTATAAGTACTAGAAAGTATACATTTATTTGTTTTGTTTATTAGTATGTAGTATAATATAATTTACTGAAAATTTACTTAAAATACTAAATTGTATTAAGCTCGCCTGTGTACAAAAATTTAACTTGTGCAGTAAAGAATTTTATGATGATTATCATCATTATTACTCAGACATGCAATTTGATAATTCGCTTTTACCCTACCTAATACGATTAGGCATTTTACATTAGTACATTTATCAAAAGAACACCAGAAATAGTAAATGCTATATTTACATTAGTACATTTATCAAAAGAACACCAGATTAGTAAATGCTATATTTACATTAGTACATTTATCAAAAGAACACCAGAGTTATTAAATGCTATATTTACATTAGTACATTTATCAAAAGAACACCAGAGTTAGTAAATGCTATATTTACATTAGTACATTTATCAAAAGAACACCAGAGTTAGTAAATGCTATATTTACATTAGTACATTTATCAAAAGAACACCAGATTAGTAAGTGCTTTATTTACATTAGTACATTTATCAAAAGAACACCAGATTAGTAAATGCTTTATTTACATTAGTACATTTATCAAAATAACACCGGAGTTATTAAATGCTATATTTATAATAATTCTATTTTGTGCTTCTGTTTACAATTCGATTCAAAACAAATGTTTTACAAGTCCTATTTAGCGAGAAACTTATTACAAGAAGTCTGCTGAAGTTTCGAGAGTTCCTTTCGTTCACTAACTTTGCGCAAATAGAATTTTACACAAATCTGAGATACATGCGGTAAAATTGTAGACGCAAAGTTTATCTGTGGTCATTAATTACGTTGTTATAGATTGTTTTAGATATATTATAATATATAAATAAAAAGTATTTAATGTTTTCGAAATATATTTCGGCCAATTTGTGGCCGTCGTCAGTCGTCAATTATTCGACTGACGACGGCCACAGGTTGGCCGAAATATATTTCGAAACTAATAAATACCTTTTATTTATATATTATAATATACTTAAAACAATAAAAGGCCAAACAAAGGCTTAAAAAATTATTTATTCAGTTGTTATAGATTGAGATTTAAGATATCAAGACGGTGGCAAAAAGATATTGGCACTTTTGGAGTCATATAACTACTTTCAGACAGAAGCTAGATTAATTAGTATAACATTTTTGAAATCAGTTTCTAGAGATCCTTGTAGAACAGAAAGGCGATTAAAAAGCTTTCACTCAATAGAAATGAGGTCTTGAAGCACACTTTTTCTCCTCGTTTGACGATAGGAATCATGTACACAACTCAAACATATATTATTAGATGGTTTTTTACAAAATTATCTAGATTTAAGCAATAGGTAATTTTGTTACCTATTTATACATAGAGGATGGTTATATAAATAAAAAAACTACTTTTTTCTCTTTTACCCTGAATCCGCCCCTGTCGCAATGTGCGTTTTTTCGCTTGGAGTGGAGTGGAGAGTTAGGGGCTGGGCTTATATGACTTCTGACAACTTTTTAACAGTGAAAGGGTCTGAGTGTGATACCTATTTTCTATGTAAATTTTCAGTCTTTACTTTAACATTCTTTAAAAATTTTATTTTTATTATTAATGTGCATAACACACATTATTGCGATTAAATATAATGCATTCGCATTAGTGTGATTCTGCAGTGCGTATGGATGATTTCTACGCCATAATGCGCAAGAAAATTGCTTCTATGCTACTCAGACTACGGGGCAGTGGATCCTGAAGATGATTGCGGATTGGGTTATTGTATATGTTCCCTTTGTTTTATTAACATAAAACCTAACACTAACCACTATGTATACTCACAGTTTTCCGTGCTTTCATAATAATCTGATTAGTTGTCAATGTAAACCTATTGAGAAAGTAGAATGTGTAACATACCTAATCGATGTTAGCTTTTCCTGGTCTCATCACATTGATTATATTTGTAACAAGTTAAGAATACTACTCGGTAAATTTTATCATTTCAGTTTTAAAGTTCCTGTTAGTACACTAAAATGTTTATATTTTGCGTTAGTAGATTCCATTTTGGGCTATACTCTCGATTGTTATGGTTTTGCATTGTTTTAAAATATAAGATTTGTTTCATGTTTAATAATTTAAATAAATAAATAAAATAATAAAATAAAATACAGTCATTTATTATTTACTTATTTATTACAAACTATAAATCAACCAGAAACACGTTTGAAACAACAAATATTCCGAAAAAATTATTCGGGCCAGGATTTGAACCTGTGACCTCCTGCTTACATGACAGGCGCGCTGTATTTTATTATCTAATAATAAATAATTGATAATAATTTTATTATCTAATAATTTTATTGCGAAATCCAAAGCCAAAGATAGACACATATTCTCAAAGAATATTTTTGTTGACAAAATGGGTATATTTAAAAAATACACATATTGAGTACAAACCCAGGTTATGGATTACAAGCCTTTCGCTCGCGGCTCCGCCCTTGTTTATTTAATCTCTGTCCCGTTTTTGGCTTGGGCGTTATTTTATCAAATGCCTATATGTTGACCAGGGTCACTTAGATGATAATAAAGAAAACCACATCCAAATCCGGTGAGTGGTTCTTGAGTTAAAACGAAACATATATATGGGTACATATAAACAGACAGACTAAAGATAAAAAAATGGTTGCTTTGCTTTCATTACAATAATAATAATAACCCACTTAACTTAAAACTTTGAAAATTGTATTTTGTCCAACTGTAACATAATTTGAGACATTGGGACACGAGTGCTTATTTACGAAACGAACGAAGTCGTTTTCGTAATAGTTTTGGACGAGTGTCCCAATGTCTAATTGGGTTAAGTTGTAATAGTTCTGGACGAGTGTCCCAATGTCTAATTGGGTTAAGTTGTAATAGTTCTGGACGAGTGTCCTAATGTCTAATTGGGTTAAGTTGTAATAGTTCTGGACGAGTGTCCCAATGTCTAATTGGGTTAAGTTGTAATAGTTCTGGACGAGTGTCCCAATGTCTAATTGGGTTAAGTTGTAATAGTTCTGGACGAGTGTCCCAATGTCTAATTGGGTTAAGTTGTAATAGTTCTGGACGAGTGTCCCAATGTCTAATTGGGTTAAGTTGTAATAGTTCTGGACGAGTGTCCCAATGTCTAATTGGGTTAAGTTGTAATAGTTCTGGACGAGTGTCCTAATGTCTAATTGGGTTAAGTTGTAATAGTTCTGGACGAGTGTCCTAATGTCTAATTATGTTACTAATATAATACTATATAAGCTCTTTCAATTTAAATTGAAAGTAATTTAGGAGGTGATTCAGTATCGTTAATACATCACATTCCACTGCAAAGTACTTTTTTTTGCGCGAACTTTTTCTTCACTTGTCCATACAAACTGAGTCAGCTGATCGGACCACTTTGTACCGAGAAGTGAAAAGAAAGTTCGCGCAAAAAAAGTGCTTTGTTGTGGAATGTGATGTATTAACGATACTGAATCACCTCCTAAATTACTTTCAATTTAAATTGAAAGACCTTATATATACTTTATCTACGACCATCAAAAATATCGTCTTTATTTATCATATTTTCAACTAACATTTTCACGAAAAATGAGAAGAAGAACACTCGTTCACGAACCTCGGGTGCATCGTCCCGGTAATGCCCGAAAAACCAATCAGGATAAAGGGGGTCGGGACTAATTTCTCTCCTCCGTTGTTGATTGGATCTCTAGCGGTGTTATAATAAATTGGGCCAATCGCAGCGCAGAATCAGGGTGATATAATATAATATTATAACATCGGATACACAATCTAGGTACTTATAAAACTGCTTTTGATGTTGCAATCACCTTATTGCAGTATGGGAGTAGATAAAAATATTTAATGTGCAGACACGACATTCTTACTATTTTATTATTAGTATATATATAATTGTATCATTATAGGCGATCCCAAGGGAAGGGTTGCGCAATGAAGCGTACGAATGACGTACATACTTTTTTTTGTCCACGGACCCCTTAGGAATTCAAGCACACATTTAAGGACCCCCTTAATAAAAAAGCAGCAATAAATTTCGGACCATTTATTTTAGTTCTACAAATTACAAAAAAAATATACTTTTTCATATAATATACTTTATTGTGAAGGTTTTTTGGTGGCAAAAACTTTTGGTGGCATTTATTTATGATTGTTAAATGGTCCATAGATTAGGCTGCGGACCCCCATACATATGCTCGGGGACCCCCAGTGGTCCGCGGACCACAGGTTAAGAAACACTGATCTAGTACATACTTTACCAACACCTTTGTTTATATTTTTCTTCAAAATCTTCTAGAAATATCCTATTTTAGATTGGATCTAGCAGTAATAGAGTTGATATGTTCCTTTCGTAACCAAAGGTACTGAGTGAGAGGTGTCATTCGCATCTCCCCGGAAGGCGTTGCGCCGGTTCTTGCTTCGATAAAATCAGAGGAATTATCGTTGTATTCAGTGTGTGAAATCTGATAAAACATGTTTTCTTCGTATTTTCATATTTATTACAACTGTATTGGGTAAAATTTATTTTTGAAAGCAATGTCGTTTGGTAACGAAATATTATTTACTTTTTGTAAGTTAAAGATTTTAATTTGATTTAATAATTATAAACATAATAATATACTTAAAACTGTTATTTTTGTCGTGTTTATAATTATTAAATTTAATGAAAAGATTATTATATGCAAATATAAATATTTATTTAAAGATTTTCAGTAATTCAAACGTTTATGTTATGTTATGGTTTTATTGCAATGCTGGTGAACAGTTTACCTAGTTTTTAGGGTTCCATATCCGAAGGGCAAACTGGAGACCTATATTTTTTCACATATAAAAATGTTTGAATTTCTGGAAAACCTCCTCTCGTGTCAATTTTTAGGTTTCCGTACCCAAAGGGCAATATCACTCCGTTGTCTGTCCCTGTGTAACAGATCGTACCTCATCTGTTCATGTCTCAATTCACAAATAAATGTTATGATAATGTGCAGGAAGATTGTTGTATGTAATCAAATAAATCACGTTTAAATAAATAAAGCAAATTGAAATCGATTGCGTAGAATAACTGATTTTAAATGATAAATACAGTAAACTCGACCACTGGCCCAAGCAATCGGTCCAATATGGAAGGAATTAAGAATAAACTTTCAATTTCAAACATTATGGTTTCCATTTATGCGTGAACTCTAAATTAGCTACAAAGTTGTTGCCACGTAGACTAGATGACGCCTGAGGCTTGTCACCATGTGTCTATCTCTTTCACTCTTACTCGTATATTTTTGTCCTGTCCTGCTTACGCCTAGTATATGCTGTTGCCATGTTTTGTTGTCATGTTACCATCTCTATTACTCTTGTTTGTTTGTCTCACTTTTGTTCGTTCTGCACGAAAACGCACATGGCACCGGTAGCACCGATTACGCCGATTGCACTGATAACGCTGATATCACACTTAGTATATAAATGGGTGAAATGTAGGGTGGGGGCTCATTCATTTTTACACCGCCGTCAGTGGAAGTGCTGCAAGAAGTCTTAAAGGTGTTCATTTTTGAGTTTGTTTGGGGAAGTTTTTGTTTGTTTTAATAGTGATTTTGTTTTCGGAATTTGCGATTAAAATACGGAATGTGTCAATCTATCTGTTCGTTAGGTCTCGGGACCTTTTCGCGTTCGCGTTAGCTTTTAGGTGGCGGAATGCTTTTTTTTTCGTAAATAGATTCGGTTATGGTCAATAGTTTTTGACTTTTCCGACTCGGCGATTGACACAAACGCGTTTGAATTCGTGTAGGGTGAACGAGCGAACGAGCTAGATTCCGCGTTATGTAAAGGGTTCGATAATCGTCTTTTCAAGTTCCGAAATTAAAGTACGTACCTAAATAATGTAATAGTGCATAGGTCAATTCAGGGGTTGATGGGGAGGGAAGGGAGTATGGTCTCTTCTTAGTAATGCCGGACGTGGAAACGGGAAGATGTACCAGGGTAGTGGCATAGGGCTAGTCGCTGGGAAATTTTGAAGAGTCAGGCAGGGATCTTACAGAGCGGAAGTCGCACTGGACTAAGGCTCGGGTCACCTACTGGTGTGAACGACAGAGTCTAGTTTTAACCTCCTTTGGAGGGAAGCAAGCGTCTGGGATGGCCTTGCGCCAGTTTTACATACTGGAAACACATCCCCCATGAAAGGCGATGTTTATGGCAAAGCGTCCGAGCCGTGAAGAGGCTGCGATTTGTTCTATCCTTTGTCATCTGACTGAGCTGGTCATGGTCTCATATCTATATATTTATATATACACATGATCATATAGGCTATCCCAGCCAGCGGGGTGACGTCCTTTTTACCTACTGTATCACCCCCTGTCTGAGTAGGGCAAAGTTTTAGGGTGTTAGGCACACAGAGAGGTTTCAACTTGCCTCACTTCTTTCTGTCGATTAGTTGAGGGGTTGTATGGTGTTTGCTAGCACAATATACAACCACACACACGTTTAATTGTAAATGTGAGGTGACGGACCTCTAGCTTTGAAAATTCACACATTTAAAAGCCTAGGAACATTTGATTTTAGGGCCAAATGTTAGGTAGGTAAATTCCAAAATTCAAGTCTATTGTTAGGACATTAATAGGTTTTTTTGAGAAATTATGCATACTGGGAGGTTTCAGGTAACTTTCTTCATTGTTCAGGGAAAATGGGTCAATAAATTCAATTATGATAGGTTACAAGTTTTCAAGTAGATAGGGACCTCTGAAAATTAGAGTTAGTGGTTCAGGAATAGGTTGTTGTTGACTAGTTTGTTTGACAAATAGTTTCATTGTTTACTTATCTGAGAGGGCTTTATAAGTCCAAAGAACTCCAATTTTGAATGTAAGGACATAGGGCTTTGATATTGAAATAGTTTCATTGTTTATTTGAGAGGGCTTTATAAGTCCAAAGAACTTAAACTTTGAGTGTAAGGGCATAGGGCTTTGATACTGAAATAGTTTCATTGTTTATCTAAGAGGGTTTTATATGCCCACAGAACACTAATTTTGAATGCTAGGGCATAGGGCTTTAATATTGGCAATAAATATGAAATGATAGGAAACATAAGTTTCACCACTTAATTATCTCTTAAAATATTGTATTTACTTAGGTATTTCTTTCAAGAAATAAAGAGACTTGAGTTTGGCACAAAATATGCCTAAATAACATAAAAAGCCTAGATTTAGAATTCAGGTTGATGGAATGTATTCTAGACCATAAAAGTTCATAACTGTAGTACCTATCAAACCCTTTTTAAGGTCAGTTCTTAGTAAACATTAAGTTATAAAGTAAAATCAAATAGTTTGGTATATAAGAATCCAAAATAGAGTATAGCAGACTAACAAACCTTTTGGTCAGTATTTACTTACATTCTCCCTTGTCGAAATTACTGTTGCATTGATACAGAGTAGAACCTTGATGAAATATAGAATGTTTCGGACTTTCTTTTATTACTCAATTGAGTAACTAATTACCGTGAAAATAGTTTCGGGAAATTTTTATTCAAGAGAATAATTTCAATTCTTATAAATGTTCAATAAACTTGAAGTACATAACATGATGTATTTGTTTGCATAAATGCTTTCCCTTGTCTGGCAAAATAAAAGCCTTAACTGATACTATACACCAAATATGGGGTAGTAAAAGTTGTTCTTCGTCAATGGAATTAAATGAATACATCTTTAGAACAAAAACAAAGTTCTATTAGTATTTTTAATACTACTTTACTTAGAGCAGATTTCTCTTTCAAAATATATTGAAATTATTCTACTGAGTGTAGTTATAAAATTGACTACATAAATAACTGCAATACTGTTAAGGATGAAAGTCACAGTAGTTTCATATTACTAGAAAATCAATGATTTTTAAAGTAAACTTTCTTACATGAAATGAGGGTTGAAAGCCTAATTTATTGTATTCAAAAGTTTTAATATATTTGAGACTTATTATGTAAAAACCTTACTGAAACTTGGAGATTTTTAGAAAATGGGTAAAATTCCAACCTGGTAGAAATTTGTACTTATCTGACTTGCATTAAATACAACAAAGACGATTGTATTAGAGAAGTTTATTACTGAAACAACTTACAATTTTGACTTGATAGAAATTCTCTATTGAATAGTAAACAGAATGACTGTACGCTGAATATGAAAGTCTAAGTTTTTTACTAGATAGTTTTGTCAAATTGACATAGCAACTTTAAGTTGAGTATTACCAGCAGTATCTAAGAAATTAATTTTAACTGTCAGTCACTATTTGAGTAGATCTGTTAAGATACTGAATCTTTGAATGGGACATGGTGCAACACGAGTGATTTCAATATTTGTTACTCAAGTATATAATTAGTAACATTTGGTGTATTTGTATAGATGTACTTGTTCTTTTGTCATGCAAAATTCAGCCACGAGCTAACTATACACTGAAATGGGGTAGTTTAGCTTACCAATGTCATAAGAACAAATAAAATATACTTGGTACAGAAACACAAGATAGCCACAAGTTAGAAATCTGAAATCATTCTGTTGGATTAATTGTGTCATTTGTAGTTTTGGTTACTATAAAAGTAGGGACGCTCTGGATTTCTTGTTGGTTCTTTACCAGAGTTGTGTAGTCAGGGAACCAACATAGGCGCGTAAAATTAAAAATAAATAAATAAATCTTAAATTTAGAATTAAAAAAAAGTATACACTAAAAAAAGTCAAGGGGGTATTCCACATCCAAGGGAAGGTACTTCTGAGAAGTTGCCAATATGGCTTCCTTTGAATCTCTATTTTATTGACCAGATAATCACAGATGTGAGAATTTTACTCACTGTCCTATGGACTTATTCGAAGATTACCAGCTAAATAAGTAATTTTCGTATAGAAGTATCTATCGAGTAATAAGTTCTACAACATACATAAAGGTCAGCTGTTAGAATACTATTCAGCTTTGATCATAAATAAATTTCAAACTCAGAAATACCTCATCTCATCCATCCCCAATTACTGGTAGTGGTTATTAAAAAAAAATAATAATAATGCATTTTATTCATAACATAATCAAACAAAATATGTATGTGATGTATCATCTTAAGTAACGGGTATAGTCTAACATAGTAAATTCACATAGCCTCTTAAGAGGCTGACTGGCGCAGAATTGCTACAGAGATTTTATTCACCTTTTTATTATTTGTTACATTAATGAATTTTACATCTAGATTTGTTTACAAAGTGTTATCTCTATGACTTTCATATATTGGCTTAACTGACAAACAGTGAAATTTCTAATCTGAACATTTTACCAATACTTTATATTCTCTGATTTTACTATCTAAATCTACGAATTTGGTTTTAATTATTTTATGTCCAATTTACTTAGCACGTGAAAGATAAGTTATAATTAAGAACAGGACTATTATTAAGGGTTGTTAGCTATCTTCATCTCTGAATCACTTTTAAAGAATTTGGGTTCTACTTAAGGCGCTACGTAAGGTTCTAATCTGACGATCACACTATGGCCAGATATCTGTTAAAATCATTTCTATTAAGCACCAAACGTTAAGCTATGTAGGTTGTAAGTGGGTTGTTATTCGGGTCGATGGAGTTCAGTATGAGCAGTGGGGTAGTTAAGGAGGATTTAGTACACCTGTCTGTCTGTCCGTACGTCAGGGGTCTCTAGCTCCTAGAAGGAATAACACAAAGACCTGAAATTGTGATATGTTATGTAGAATGTTGACCCAAAACCGAATATTTAATTAAAAATGTAATTAAATGATTATTCAAAAGGGAGAGCCAAATTTTTTTTCTTTGACAAGTGGGTTGTCATGTCCTAGAGCTCGTAGAGTAGAATATATATATATATATATATATATAATACGAAACATAATAGTACAGTATAATACGAAACATAATAGTATAGTGAAATTACAAATTCCTAACTACTTTGGTCTTTCAGATAAACGCCGTAACAAAAATTGTCTAAAACTAACAACTTTTGGGTCAACATTCTACATATATATATATATATATATATATATATGTATATTTTTAAATCTTCAAATTTAAAAAAGTGGGGGCCGTCAAAGTTGTTAGTTTTAGACAATTTTTGTTACGGCGTTTATCTGAAAGACCAAAGTAGTTAGGAATTTGTAATTTCACTATACTATTATGTTTCGTATTATACTGTATTAAAACAACAAATACTGAACACGCCGATCTATAATGTAGTTTTAGGGTTACGACAACGAATACTCAACCGACCTAATTTTGCAGTTTGATTTCATACATTTTGTAGGTACCTAACATAATATAAATAAATTTATATAATGTACAACGTGTAACAAAAAGGTGTAACCATATTTGAAGAGCATATTCAGTCAATGGTATAGAACAACTTTTACTATGGAGCAAACCTTGTGTCTCAAAAAAAAAAAACATTTTCATAGAAAAATGCAATTGCCGCTCGGCTGAAATGTATGGAAGGGCAGATTTTTTTTTGAGATTTCAGGGTTGGCTCCATAGTAAAAGTTGTTCTGCACCATTGACTGAATAAGCTCTTCAAATATGGTTACACCATGTATATACAGTTTGTCTGATAACCAGTGAATTAATTTCATTGATCAATTTTAGGTGCTTATTTTGGTCAATGGTGCTCAATTTTCAACTAAGCACTCGCGCTACTTTCCAAATAATGTTGTACAAGTGAAATTGTCTATAAAACAGGTAGTTTATAGCCTTTTGCCTGCGGTTTCACTCGCGTGAATGTAATTAATGACTGAACTGCCCATCCCAAGGGAACAAGTGATAAATCCAACCATAACAAAAGAAATTTCAAAAAGGGAACAGTAGTCCTAAAAATTACTCGCATGAATGTAATCAATTGCTATATCCCTAGGGAACTGCTTATCACCAGGGAATAAATATAGCCTTATGAAGAGTCTAAACATTACAACAATGAATGAATTTTCAAAATCGGTGCAGTAGTTCCAGAGGTTACCCTCTACTTACATATAAACAAACAAATAAATGTATATCGTCATTACATGGATCCCCGAAGGGGTGTCAGAGGTGTTCTCAGTGTGAACTGTGAAATGTAAGTCACACTCCACACTCAGTACACCTGCGTTTCACCGACGATTATGACGTTCTAACGTGATGAGTGATAATAATAAGCCTCTCAAAATCCAACCCTACGTCCGAGCCGAACATCAGGCCACGTGAGAGGCGGGCAACGTGTACAAAACTTACACGGCTAACAGGGCAATGGTATAACGCAGGGCAGCTTGAGGCAAGCTGTTGGGCAGTAGCAACACCACGGACCCGAACGTGCTCCCGGGGGAAGGCCCTGTTCCTCATCTTCGGCTTGCCTTTGTTGGCTGGCTGGAGTTAACAATGACGAGAGATCCCCCACCTCTGGCTTGTCGTGGGAGGCCGGTCAGAGTGGAGTAGCAAGAGCTATATGCTCGAAGGGTGGATGTGAAACGTAAGTGGCGAGTGGGCACGTGATGCTGGACCCTCGGGGAGCAAGTGATCGTCGTTTAAAGTCCAGTGACACGTCTCCACCCTTTAGCCGCTCAGCAAATGTTGCCCCCTTGTCTCCCCGTGCGAGCGACCGTTTGGGGGGCCCATTTAATAGAGTTGGCGAGTCTCAGCCTGCCCTTTTTTCCGTATATAGCTATATATAGGCGCTATAGCTCCTTCCATAGTCCCAGATATCCAGTCCACTACCACCTCAGTCCAATAGTCTGATTTCCTTTGTTTTCATTTCTTACAATAGTCTTACTCTGACCGGGGGTAGTCCTTGGGTGCACTCCTACAGTACGTAAAGGGATAATCGTCGGTTAGTGTCACATCACATTTAGATGAAATTGTTTAAAAGGCCTCTACGTGTTGGCTTCGGCCCCATGCACGCCTCTTAAAGATCCGGGACTACAGTCCCGAGATATAATAAACATATACAATTATAATAATAAAATTCTTTATTGAACTAAAATTTTGTACAGAAGGTGAACTTAATGCTATCTAGCTGGAGCTCTATCACCTTACTTCGGGCACTAATACACACTTATTAGGGCATGCAGGTTTCCTTACGATGTTTTTCTTCACCGTTCAGCAAGTGGTAAGTAAGAACAAATAATATGCGTATAAATTCCGAAAAACTCATTGTTGCTTGCTCGAACGGGGATCGAACCTGGATCTTAAGATTGAGAGGCCAGCCTTCTACACCTGAGCTACCGCTGCTAACCTCTGAGCTAAATAAATAAATTTTGCCTCTTTATTAGTGTAGATAAATGCTTAGTTTTGTGTATAAACTATTTTGTATATGTATTTGAATGCGGACAGCTGTGTGACCTAAATGTGCGGGTACACTAATGTGCTTATTTAGTGCATGTCTCATAATGATTCATGGAATTACCTATATTATTCTGGTGCTGATAGCAACCGAGTTTTCAAGCATCTTTCGAATAAGCGGTAAATTAAATATCAATGTACTCCCTATTATTTTCTGATTAGTATTTACACCTCCAAATGTTATTTTGTTCATCTTTCTGTTAGCTACCAAGGGTTGCCTGGAAGATATTGCTATTAGCAATAAGTGCCGCCCTTGTACACCATGTTTAATTGTTTTTTTTTGTCTTTAAGTTTTTTGTGTAAATGTGCAAAAAGTGTTATAAATAAATTAAAATAAATTAAAAAAGACACAAGAAAGGATTAATCTTTTTAGGCTTCCGTACCCAAAGGGCAAAACGGAGCCCTTTTAATGTCACTTTGCTGTCCGTCCCTCAGTTCGTAAGTCACGGGTCTCCAGCTCATAGACAGAACGATTTAGAGACCTGAAATTTTGATATTTTGTGTAGAATGTTTTGATCCAAAACCGAATATTAATTATTATTTTTCAGTGGGGTCCCATACATGAAAAAGGATTTTTTTTCTTATCCTGGCTTGTGGGAGATATTGTCTGGAACTCATTGAGTAGAGTATTTTATATTTATATTATACAACGTGTTATAGAAAGGTGTAACCATTATGTGAAGAGCTTATTCAGTCAATGGTATAGAACAACTTTTACTATGGAGCCAACCCTGAAATCTCAAAAAAAATCTGCTTTTCCATACATTTCGGCCGAGCGGCATTGTATTTTTCTATGAAACAGTAAAAAAAATTTTTCGATATACAGGTTTTGTTCCATAGTAAAAGTTGTTACTAAAATAAGTAAATTTAACGGTTTTTGTCCAAAAGTGTAATGTGCTTTTATTGTTTTAGATAAAATCAAAAAATTAATAAGAGTCAATCATCAGGTGGTAGAGCTGATGCCGGGCTCGACTGTGGAGGTACCGCCATCTTACTTGGAGAGATTCGAGGGAGAGTAAGAGCACAGCTCACAGGCAAAAAACCAGGAGGCCCACCATGCCTGGGACCGATGGATGGCGGTATATCCATCCCTAATAGCTGGGCCTTATATGGAACAGACTGGTGACGGGCAGCGGCGTCACTGGTGCGAGGGTTCCGGCACCGTGCTCACCAACCCGCCTGCACAGCGTGTGTGAGTATGGGAAATTCTTCCAGGATGACCGCCGGGAGTGGCAAAGTCCTGGAAAGGCTCATGTCCAGCGGTGGACGAACTAGGCTGATGGATGGATGGATCGAAAATGTTATCTAGATTAATAATCCAAAAATAATGTTTGAAAACATCTACAGTCTTGCCTAAATCTGGTTTCTTCTGAGACAAGTTTTAAATTTTGCGCCCGCGTTGAAATCGGCACGATTGTGTTGTCTTCGCAAGTTTCATGGAGCGTGCACCTTATAGCGAAATGAAACAGCATGACATTTGGCCACGCCCAGAACTGAGTTGGTCGCGTCATGATATTTGTTCATCATAAAGCCTTTTATTTTGAGAGGAGGGTGTATTTCAGCGTTATTGGAAAATTATCAACTAAAGGGTTAAAATAGGGAATGAAAGTTTGTATGGGAAAATTTGTTATTTTTTAGATAAAATCACGAAAAAAACTTATTTATCTAAAAAACGCTAAAGCACGTTCTCGTTTTACCCTAGGGGATGAAAGTTTGTACTAGAATTTCGTAAATCTAAAGTTCAATAGGGGATGCAATTTCAAAGCAGGCGCTCAAATATAAGTTTAGATTTTTTTTTTCATGTCTGTGATTCTTGATTTCAACTATTACGGAAATAATTTGCAGTGATGCTTATATTTTGTCAGTTGTCCAATGCTTTCTATATATGGAAGAAACTGTTTATATTTGAAATCCACGTTGTGTTGTTTTTTGTTTTTGTGTTGAAATGTTGATTTGATTTTGTAACTTTGTTTGCTGGTGTAAAACCGACTGCCAAGTCGTGATAACGTGGTAGTAGCTGATAGAAATAAATTGTTTTATTTGATTGGTTGCGGCCTCAGACCAAATAGAAGTCAAGACGTATTTTATTACATATAACGGATGAAGCAGGTCAAAATGGAGACAGTTTAGTGTTTGTACCCGTCTCTCTCAGTTTTTACTGTGCGGCAACACTCATTAAGGTTAAACGGCAGTAGCTTAGCGCAAAGTGCATAACATAATTTTGTTTATCTTGTTTAGAAATTAAACATTGTAAAATATTTTGGTCTGTGGCAATTGACGCCAATAGTTCAGTGATGTTAGTGAGGTTTATAAAGCAAGAGTTTGAAATTGTATACACAATTTGTCATGATCTTCTCCAAACCAACTTAAAATGCTGTTTTAACTTTGTTTGGACAAGAAATTTTAAGCTCACGTTTTATAAACCTAACTAATACTAAACTATTGGCGTCAACTGCCACATGCCAAAATGTTTTTAATTTTTTTTACTTCTAAGCAAGAAATACAAAGTAAAATTATGCACTTTGCGCTAAGCGACTGATGTTTAATCTTAAGTGCACATGTTTACGAAACCGGCCCCACGTTAATGTTGACAGCTCTTCGTCGTGACTTTTTAATTGGTCTGAGGTTGCGGCAATGGTTTTAATTGGGTGTCATTGATGTCATAAATTTCTGTGGTTCAGTTTTAGAATCATGAATTAATGAAACAATGTGTATTTTAAGTTTATTTATTTAATTGTGACAACCATTTTAATTATCTCTAATAATTATTACAATTTAGGCTTGAAGTTCCTGGGATGTGTGTCTATGAAGATTTTTTCCTTCAGCAGCGAAGAGTAGAGTTTTGATATTGTTGGGAACTTGCTGACATCCAGTTGTAGCCTGAAATGGAAATACGTTTTTGCAACTCATGATGCAGGTAAATATGAAATTGTAATTTTGATTATAATCTACCAAGTGTAAATCAGTGCGTCAAGTGTAGACAAGACAGCTATCTTTTACTGAAACTACAGATATTCACATATTCTATCTCACGAAGTCCGTTTGACTATGGTTGTAGTAGTGACTGCGCACGCACTTTTTCTAGTGTGTGTTAAGGGGGGCTTATCCCAATTTTGTCTATTTTCTGATTCATTTTAAACAATGAAATTGTGATATTTTGTGTCTGAAAAAAGTATATATCTTAGATATATTCTTTCTGCAGATTTTTTGCAGTTCAAACGCGATTCGTTATACTTTGCTCGATCGAAAAAAAATCCGAAACTTGGTTGATATTTCACTTTTTTTTTCGTTTTATATAAAAATTTCCATTACCAAATCGTAGAAAAGTTACAGGCAATTAAGGAAAATGTAATTTAGTCAGTACTTTTGCGGATAGGTTTCTGAAAATTTCAACGTAAAAATGTTTTTTGAGGAGCGCGCGATGTTTCGGCTGCCGTAACAGGCACGGCTCAGAGCGCGCTGTTTTAAACTATAATAAAAGATCATAGAGTTCAGTTCTACTTGATGGAAAATGAGGTAATGTCAGGGATAACGGGTCCTTAACATAGGGAACGCTACAAAATGCGCAACACAAACAAAACGCGCTTATCTGTGCACGTCCCACTACGTATACAATGTAGCCGATTCTGAAGGCTTTAATTTTAGTTTTAGTGCTGTCAAAACTAAATTTTCTTCATTGCAAAATAGTTCATAAGTTTTAGGAATAGAAGCTAAAGTACTTTGGAAAAATATATAAGTTTTGACAGTACTAAAACTAAAATTAAAGCCTTCAGAATCGGCTTTAATACAACCATAGCCAAACAAACTTCGTAAGGCAGAATATTTTTACATCATCTACTAATTACACTGAATAACTTTCCCTTTCACCCGGTATACAATATTATTATAATTTTACTATATAGTTTTATTATAATTATTATAATACTACATACGTCGTCGTCTTAAAAACCTGTAGTACCATTATTTGACGGTTCATTATTGTTTAAAACTCTTGTTTCACCGAAATAATTAATATTTTTTAAATTTAAGACATTGTGGGCTTGCTTTATATTGAGATCAATTGTTGTGCAAAGTTTCACGATATAATTTAAAGTATTGATTGAATGTTTTTTGTTTATTATGATTTTATTTTAGTATTAGTTTTTGGAGCTAATTTTGCAATATTTTTCCATCGATTTTTTTATAGTTTCAAGTGTTTCCCATAATTTGGGAATGGCATTAGTTCTCAACTTTACCGTATATTTATTTCAGACTGCATTGGTGCAGTATCGTTGATATAACAGAGGCTCAAGCGAAGCAAAGTAAGGTATTATAGACCCTTAAGAAGTGTAATTATGGAAAAGCTTAACACGGTACCGATTTAACCCATAGCTAATGAATTTGCATGTATTTTAAATCGAGTAGGTTGAGCGTAAAGTGGTATACCTGCTAGATAATCTTACCTGCCAACAGCATTGAACATCTGCGGCACGAAGCACAGGTCAGCCATCGTGAGCTGGTCTCCGACACAGTACTGTCCCGCTGACTTCTGAAGCAGCTCTTCGAGGGTCTGCAGACCTCGCCGGGTCCAGTGCTGGCCGAACCTCTGGAACTCCTCTTGAGTTTTAAAACTGGATCTCAGCCCAACGTTCTGTAGGGGCTGAATACCGGACACAATTGTCTGTAAAAAAGTTTGGTTGGGTTAAATAATCAATAAACTGTAAAAAAAAGCGTGGTTGGGTTTATACTATATAATCAATACACTGTAAAAAGTGTGGTTGGGTATTCAAAAACTGTAAAAAAAGTGAAATTGGCTATAAGATAATCAATGAACTGTACTTGTATTAAATAATTGCCATGATCGTAGCTTAATAAATTGACGTACTACACAATCAAAAAATTGACGTACTACACAATCAAAAAATTGACGTACTACACAATCAAAAAAATCAATCAAATACAAAAAGTTTATTCAATTTTAACAGTAATTTTAAACTTAGAACTAGTGCTTGGAGTTACCTTTTAAGGGGGTATATCGGCATAATCGACACTTTTTGAAGTTATTTATCTGCTTTTCAAACCAAGTCCTAAGTTAAATAAATTAGTATAACAATTTTTGGACTTTTTTATAGATTCTGGACTATCAGAAACGCGATTGGAGGAATTTCACTCGATAGAAATAATTAATCAAATGAGGTCTAAATTAACACTTTCTTTGATATTCTGACAAATCGGGATAAAATATAGACTTCAAAAATATTTATTTAGATGGGTTTTAACTATACCTAAATTACTGGTTATGAAAATTTCCATAGCTATTTTATTTAATTTTGTATTAATTTAAAACCAAATTTTTGTCAATTTTCCCCGATTCCGTCCCTCTCGCACTACGTGTCTTTCCGCTTGGAGTAACGGGGACCTTTGCACAGACGACATATCACCTTAAGCAAAATATTGCCTGTGCCAGGTGACCCCACTCCTTCATAGCATCACTTCAGACACTGTTAAATTTTCTTAACTTAGTAGTTAGAAACAAAAATATTTATTTTAACATTAGTAAGTTTACATTTAGTTACTATTTTGAATTAGCATTAACCAATTGGGATGATGACATCAAACAATCATCTGTTTTGAAAAGTAGTTGTCAATCATGCCTGTTACTTATTAAATTAAAAGCCTAATAAAAGTAGCTATTTTAAGATATAAGTTGTATTTTGTTATGGTTACAATGAAATAGGTTTTAACAATTTTACAATTATACAATTTTTCATACAATTTTATGTTTTACAACAATGGTAACTATGTTAAAATTACGTCCTTTAAAATGAAACCGCAGTCAAAGCATACAAAATTGATGAGCAGAAAAAGAATTTTGAACATAAATTTTATAGATACATAAATTGTCTACAATTTGTTAAAAAAATTCAGACGTTCGGAAGGAGTAAGATAGTTTTTGTGTAAATCATAGAAAACATTTAATTTTTGGTTGACAGAAGTAGCAATAGGAGAAAAAATATTAAACTTTTTTTTTCCATGTTATGCCTTTTTTCTGTGTTATGCCTATCAAATATTTTTTTCTATGTCATTGGACCACCCGTATAAGAGTAGAGCTATAAATTGCAGTTTGAGTAACGAAGTACTTACAAGGTTACAAGTATAACGAACCAAATAATGCGTTTCGTTGAGAAATGTATCTTTAATAAATGGAAACAAGGTCTAAAATGTCCGTTGAATAAAAATATGTAGAATTTGAAGAAAATTTAACTAACATTTTGCGTTTTTTATAGGAATGACCAAACCAAATTTTATAATTGGTTTTGTGTATGTATGAAACAACATTAAGCTAACAGCAACATTAATTTGATTTTTAAAGTATAATTGTAAAAAAAAATATTACGAATCTTATCATGGAAATGGATGGCATTTAAGACGAACTGTTTTTGAAGATTTAATTTTAGCTATCAATCTGACAATAAAAACAAAACTTAATACGTAGATGCAAAACCTTGAAATCAACTTTCAAACAAAAAACAAATAATGGAAATAGCTATTGAATAACAGGAATTATAGACTTTTATGAATCTGTAAGAAAATTTCCGCAATTTCATAGGTTTGAACTTGGACGAATAAACCAGGTTTGCACCCAATATCTTGTTGGGTAGCTTGAAATACATTGAAAACCGAATAACTTTAAAAAGTTAGAAGCCAAATCCATTTTGTCTTTGAAAGGCGGTGATACTGGCTGGATGGATGGTTGTCACACACTTACTTTCATTTTCTATGGAAAAACTGTTTTTTGTCGCCTTTTTTTATTGCCTCCGTAATAATAGTAGATTGTTATACGAGTCCATAAAACGAGCCATATTACGCGAGATATTTAGCTGCTTGAGCCTTGGCGAAATTTGTAGCAGAGTTCATCACTCTACTTTTTACTTCGATTGCAAGGAAATGAAACAGTATTATTTCATCATCATTGGATGACATATTTAACTTTCAGTAATACTTAATTTAATGCTAATTTAAATAACCAAACAACTAAATATGTAATTGTACTGCTGAGTGAGAAAAAACAAAACAGTTATTTCCTCCCGCCACTGTTTTTTAAAATTCTTCCACCAAATCGGAAGCTAAAGGGAACTTACTCCTTACAGCCGTGTCTGAATAACCTAAATAAGTAATCAGAGAGGTATGTCTTTTTGTTCATTTTATATTATCTCTTTTTAAAGTCACTGTACATGTCCTTGAGCATCATCTGAAGCTTCTGTCCTGTCAGTTCGCGCTAATATGATATAATCTTAGCGCGAACATTACCGAGTTTCAAAAAGTTGTCTATGAAGCTTTACTGTTTATCTGACTGTATGGCCTATTGCCATAGTCTTAAAAGAAGTAAACACTTTTATGCACTAAAGCATAAAACGTAGCTTAAGTCTGCTTGTAGCAAGCATAAACCGTACTCTTTTTTAACCGCTCCCCATTTTAGATTATGCAGATGTTTGCTATCCCGACCTCACTGAGGAACTTCTTAATAAGCTTGACCGCCTTCTCAACTTATGCATCCGGTACATATTCGGACTGCGTAAGTACGATCACATTTCCGAATTTCGGACTGAACTCACTTGGCTTAATATCAGGTTCCGTAGAGATTCCCATGTTCTGACCTTTCTTTATAGTATTCTCCATAATCCTAGTTCCCCGTCATATTTGAAAGAACGCTTTGTATCCCTTTCGTTCCTCGACCATCATCAACGTCCCAGCAAAGCGTGGCTTCTTCGCACACCTGCGCATAGTTCATGCATGTATTCAAATTCTTTCACCGTGAGTGCAATACGCTTGTGGAATGGTTTGCCGCTACACATCCGTGAAGCTTCGTCCATGTCAGTCTTCAAGAGTTCAATTAAACAACACTTTCTTAATTTACAGAATGTTTCTTAATTTCTTCTTATGACTGTTATTTATGAGTTATTAGGTAAATTCTCATCATTATAGACATTTATGTACGGTATATGTAAACTTTTAAGTAGTATAAGTAGTTGAACTTATCAATTATTAATTTATTTTGTGTATTAGCATGTAATTTAATATAATTTATTGAGTATTTAAGTATTATATATATAAATATATATATATATATATATATATATATATATATATATAACGGATCAGGAAGGTCCGGAGCTGGATTTTGCAGGCTATCGTGGGTACCGGACATGATGAGCACGCGTAGACAATAAAATAAAATTTAATTTTGATCTCAAATCACAAATCACTTTTTAATTAGTAATCAGATAGTAAAATTACAACAAAAATAAAGCACGTGTACAAGTGGGAACCGACAAGTCTCTTTGTAATAGAGTTATCTCGACCACGACCCAGGAAAAAGTCCGAACAAAATTCCCGCTTTCAATTGGGATTCGGTCATAACCCCTACAAAGAGCAATGTCCAAGCGCGGTAAAAAGATCACGCTTGCGTTTCCACATAGCCGTCTCCATTTACAAGCCATGAACAGAGAAGTATGGCAACATAGTATCTGGTCCGGCCGGCACTAACATTCTCCGCTCTTCGCTCCCACTTTCATAAACAAATAAAACGTCAATTTATGTCTTCACTCGTTCTGTAAGTTTTGTTTAGTGAAATTCTCGAAGTTTAAACAGTATTGCGATTGCATATCTACAAATACACGTAAAAGTAAGTGGAAATATAGTTAACGTTTGTTTATTTGTGTAATTTACAGTATTATTTCCTTGGGTACTAATTTGAGGTTATATTTCAGATGCCGCGGCGTTGTTGCGTTCCAGGGTGCGCAATTAACTACAACAGTCAGAAAAAAGAAGGACTGGTATCCACCTTTTCGTTTCCAAATGATGAAAGTATTCGTCAGTCTTGGTTAAGAGCTATTCCACGAAAGGATTGGACGCCTAGTTCCAGTGCCGTAGTTTGTGCAAAACATTTTGTGCCCACCGACATTATTAGGACCGAGCGAGTGGTTGATAAAGATGGAAATGTCTTACAGCAGATGTTGAAGAGGCCTAAGTTAATGGAGGGTGCAACACCATGCGTATTTCCAAACTTACCGAGTTATCTTTCCATATCTGCACCAAAATCAAGAACCAACCCTGAAGACCGGCACCGTAAGGAACAACAAAGGCAAGAGGATGCTACCAACGCTTTTCTGAACAGTGATATGATCAAAAACTATGACGATCTTGTACTGAAAATTAATTCCGTTATGTCACAAAAGTGGAAGTTTGACCGATCATCAGATCACATGCGTTTATATGTGTTAGATTGTGCAAATAGTGAGGATGACAGGCTGTGTGTAATGTGTAGTGTTCTTGTGGATGATACTTTAAAAATTAAGGTATTTGTGGGTGAAAATGAACTCTCTCCGAATGACCTAAGTTGGGTCCTACCCCAAGATCAGAAACTGACACGATGGTCTCAGCTGGAAAATATTCTTGACCATTTCAATGAACGTCGATAGCGTTGAAGACAATACTTGTGAGTCTAAACTGATTATCATAAAAGATCAGCTTTCCAATATGGTTAACAAAAAGCGTCAATACAGCATGATTACCATCTTATTTGCTTTTGTTATGTATTGCCAGTCTAGTTCATCATATAATTTACTTCAAAATTATGTATGTTTGCCAACAAAGCGATATTTACAACGTATCTCTTCCTCGCTGACCATTTCACCTGGATCTTGTAATCCGACTGAACATTATTTGACCCATATGGTAAAGACATTGACTGATAGAGAAAAATACGTAAATTTACTTATAGATGAAATATATATTAAAAGCGGGCTCAACTTCAAATCATCTAACATATCTGGATATGCTCATAATAATGCAAACTGCATGGCCACAACGGTACAAACATTCATGATCTCTTCAGCTTTCGGTCATTTCACGGAAATAGTGAAACTATTGCCAGTAAAGGCATTAACTGGTAAAGATTTGAAAGAAGTTGTGTTAGAAGTAATAACATTTGTTCAGGGGCTAGGATTCCAAATATTATGTGTTATTACTGACAACAACCGCGTGAACCAAAACCTCTTCAGTTTGCTTTCCGATGAATTCAGTATGCCAAACCCACAATATGAAGATCATAAAATTTATCTGCTATTTGATTTTGTTCATATATTTAAAAACATTAGAAATAACTGGCTGAATTTAAAAGATGAAATGAAAACTTTTATTTACCCCGATTTTCACTCAAATGAAAGAAAAACTGCTTGTTTTCAACATTTAAGGGAACTGTATGAACAAGAAAAACTTAACATTGTCAAAAAGGCTTATAAATTAAATAACAAAACTATGTATCCAAATTCGTTGGAAAGACAAAATGTTTTATGTGTAGATAATACTTTCCACCATTCTACAATAGCAGCGCTAAAGTTTTCAGAAAAATATAGTAGTACTGCAGATTTTCTGGAAATAATTAGGCAATGGTGGGATACAGTGAATTGCAAAAATCCATTGAAAGGTAAAATTAAACGGAATATCTGGAGTTGTCCAATTGAGAACATAAGTGATTTCAAAGTTAAATTTTTGGAAGAGTTTGTAAATTGGCTTCAGAAATGGGAAGAAATGAATGAAAGGGTTGGTTTTACTAGGGACACATTTTCTGCAATCAAAAGGAGTATGAAAGTTATTTGCCTTATTATACATGATCCATTAAAAAACTTAATATGAAATACATATTGATAGGCAAGTTTCAAACAGATTGCTTAGAACAACGATTTGATCGTTATAGGTCTCTGTCTGGGTGCAATTATAATATATCATATAATCAGATAATTGAGTCTGAAAAAAAGATTCGTATTCAGCATATCCTGAAATCAAAGGAATGCAAAAGTATGTTGAAAGAACTATCAGCTAGTTCTTGCGAAGTGGCTAATGCTGATAATGTTGATATCACAGGGTTCATGTTTATAATAACGGAGAGTAACTACCTTGAAATTATGGAAATTGATGAAGACGCAAAGCTGTATGTGTGTGGCTATGTAGATCACAGTGTAAAAAATAAATTATGCTGTCGCTTATGTGAAAAATATGTTGTTGAATCAAAAGGTACTGAAACAGATTCACAATATTTCAATTACTTGCAGAGGGGTGGTTTAATTGTACCTACTGCTTCTGTATGTATTATGTTCTACCACATGTGTAGTATTTTTGAGTATATAATAAATAACAAAATTCTAGAAAGCAAATTTCTAAAAAAAGGCGACCACAAGGCTGTTTTGTATAAATTAACAAAAGCAAGCCTAGAGTCAGACTTTATCACTATCTATTTGGTAGAGAAATGTGAATGTGGTAACACATTTGACAGATTGTTTCAGTCCATTCTGAAAATAATGTGCAATAATGTTTTAAACAATTACCAGAAATTTATGAACAATAACAATGAATGTAACAAAGGAAAAAAGAGGAAACTTATGACATTAAACAACTAAAATTGCTAATTTGTAATTTAAATGTAATATTTATTGTAATGTAATATTGTAAATGTGTTAAATAAAGGATTGCATTAAAAATATATATTTTTTATTTATTTCCTATTAATTTCACCTCTAGAAATGGGACTTGTTTTATATTCAAGCATGATGTGATGAATTAATTAATTGATGATCATAGATGAGAAAGGACCATAGGACCACTAACTGACAGCTAGGCGACGTTGCCAAACTTATGTTCATGGCTTGTAAATGGAGACGGCTATGGTTTCCACCAATATAATTACTCAGTACAGTCTACCAACATAACAAAACAAATCTTTTAATTCTCATTGGTAACCTTAATCAGTCTAGCCTACATTATAAAACAAAATACTGGTAGCATAGACTAAAATTATTGCCAGCTTAAAAATATCACCATAGACAAACTTGGCAGAATCTGTCGACTAACTATTGGCGTATCGCGCCATCTGTTGGCAACGTTAACAAATTGTAAGCAAAGAAAGAGAGACTAGACAATGAATGACATTTTCGACCGAAAATGTATTCGATGAATGGTTTAATTAATTAATTAATTCTAAAATAATTGATGTTAACTGGTGGCTCCACATGTTTAAATTCGACATATATATATATATTTGGAAATCATGGCACTACCCCAACAACTTCCCCATTGCCAAAGGTTAGCTGGTAGAAAATACTAAGTAGTATTAAGCTCGCCTGTGTACAAAAATTTAACTTGTGCAATAAAGAATTTTATTATTATTATTATTACTCTTTAGAGCATGCGAAGTGAAAAAGTATTTCTCAGCGACTAAAAATCCACCTGTATAATCCGAGTTACGCAGCTATGATGACTAACCTTTTTTGTACGTTAAATTTACCATTACCCTCCACAACCGTGAGTAGGCTTTCAAAGAGATAAATAAATACAGTTCATTGATTTGTGAAACGACTGCAATTAACTGGTCATGTCTAGACTTATACTATTTGTGGTTTTAACTAATACATTATTATTATTGATTACCTGAAACATTATAATAGCTTGTGAAACTTTTCTGAGACTTTTTATGAAATATACATAGATTGATTGGTCTAAGCTCATTTTTTTATATTCGTATTTAACTTTTTAGCGGTCTTCGTACCCATTAAATTTATGAACGTCATAAAGGGGTTAAAATAAATATTTTAAGCCGGCGAATTTCGCATAATTACGAATAAAATACAATTTTACATGTCCATAGCGAACTTTTTAATTAATAGAATCAATTACAGAGATCTCAACAGGCTTACAACTTTTACCGAGAATATTTTACAGAGTTAAAAGATACAACATCAAATAATCGACCTTTAAAAGTACCAATTTTTTACTGCGATTTTGAATCCTATAGCTCGTAACGTTTTATTGCTATCCTCTACGTATAAAGTACGAATAATACGACAAATCTTTTTTTATGTTATTAAAATCTGGACCCATCTGATGTAAATGAAAGTATAACAGAAAATTCGATTTAAACCCACCGAAGCAATCGGAAATCCTCTCATGATCTCCTTCAGTGGGACGCAATAATTACAAGCTGTCGAGCTTACTTGATGCCATCATCAGAGCCATTGCAATATGATCCGTCTGCTAACAATATTAGAGATGACCTTTTCGGAGTGGTGCGGTGACTATTGTAATATTATTATCTATTCCACCAATTCCCTATAGTCCCTGTATTCCACATTTTGTTCGGGCCATGGAAAATTGCAATTCCGTTTAATTTGAGGTTTTGGAAATTTTATAAAAATGTAGATCAATGATGTAGATGTGATGTAGCTACAATTTTATACATCCTTATGTAGGTGTTGAAACGCAAAGTCAATACGAACAATTTTTCTTTGAAAAATCACATATTTAATTTCGTGAATAAACAAATCAGCGACTGTACAATGTACTTGGTTATCAGGGTGTATAAAGAAATTTGTATGTACAAATTTGGTTTTTAATTATTTTCCAAGGGTTTTAGCTGTCTACCTTAATTGTCGGTGATAAAGGAGTTTTGCGTGGGAGCATTCGAGGCTTCATGGCAAAGATACTCCTTAGCCCAAAACAAAAGAAGAAACATATTTTTTTTTTTTTAGAGACGTTCGTTAAAAGGTATGTCATAGTCTTCGGCCATGGTCATAGTCAATTTGTATTATGTTCTTTCTAAAACACACAGCGTTTTAGGTGAAGAAGCAGTTTGTGTAAAGCCTTGTGCTAACCAAAAATATGTGAAAACATACCTGTAACTTAGCGATTTACCGTCTTAATCTGCACCAGCAAGAGCTTTCTACTCTGTGACAGCGCGATGACATCTGTCAGTCTTCATAGCGTTTGTGTAATTTTGCCGCTAAAGAAGCAAAATTTTTTCCGTCGTATTTTTATAAATATTTAAAGTGTTTAAAAGTGTTTTTAAACAGTTAAAAAGTCCGAAATAATAGTGCTAGCACGTGTCACACATAAATAATGAGTGATCATAACGTAAAAGACGCAGATGAGGATAGGTCAGGCAAGTCCTTTGCCGGCTCGACACATTACAATGATTCCCGCGACAAGGCTAAATTCTTCATCTAAGGAGTCTATTGCATCTAAGAGAGTCAAGCGACGTAACGTAGATGACAGAACGGACCAGTAGCAGGTCCAAGAGTAGTTGCACTTATAATTCGGTAAGTTACTTTTTGGCGTACCTTACAAATCAGCAGGGCTGGTAAGACTTGGCGCTTCAAAGTTTTTTATATAGACCAACTGAAGGTTGATTATGAGAGGAAAGACTTCCCACAGGCTTACAGAGAGCAGCTTTCAGTCTTGATCAAGTTACCTTGTTTTAACAGTCCAGCTTGGATGAATGTTAGGTAGAAAAAGGGCCCTAAAGCATATTTAGCATCTCCTGGCTTTTTCACGGAGCTAAAAGCCACGGAGCTAAAAGCTAAAAGCTTTATCATCTAAATGAGGGCAAGAACTATATGGTTTCAACAAAGCAGATTTTGGCTATCTAGGCAATGCATAGATCTATTAAAGTCAAACTTACAAGGCTTTTCAGACTGAACCTCTAACAATCAAGACCAGACCAACTTAACACCAGCTCATTGTTTGAGACGAGGTCTAAACATTTGACCTGAGATCTGTTATTAGTTAAATTCAGAACAGAGTAGGCAGATCGTCTGTGGAAAGCGCGCAGAGTAGACAATTAACAGATATAAATAATATAGTTTTAAAGACAACTTTGAAAGAGGTTGTACCGAGCACTTAATACTTATCCAGTTCAGCAAGGATTCTCTCCTCTTTCCAGACAGGGGGGAGGGGGCAAGTAGTATGGCTCAGCATACACAGTTATGCATATAATATGTAGATGTGTATATAGAAGTGTATATAGAGGTGTATTTACTGTAATTTAGACCTACACTGCATAAATAAATCTATTTTATTACATCTTTAAAAGCCTATTTCTTACACAAAAGATAGGTGTTAAGAGGTTACAGGGAACTTACAATAATAATTATTCCTACAATTATAAAAGTAAATCTGATAGGTTTAACCCACATTTTAATTTACACTGGCTATAAGCTATATTTCTGTAAAATTTGTTATTGTGATGCTGTAATGGATCACTTGGGATCAAACAGCATCACAGTCTAAAATATATTTTTAGTATAGAAAACAGAAGGGGAAGTAAGATCTATTTTAGATCTAACTGCCCTACCTGTCAGTTTATGTTCTCGAACCATCCTTTGCAACATAACAAATGGATTGCAGATATCCTTTATTCTCTAGGCATCCTTTGCAAGGTGTACATTGTACATGGACAATTTTGTCATGGTTTATCAGGCTTGGTTGCGGAGACCATAACCATCTTGAGAACTTAGGCTGGCATATAAATTACTGAAATTTAAAATTTATGTCTAGTTTGGGAAACCTACTTAAGAACAAGGTTTACCGGTTCTTTTAAATTTTTAAAATTTTCTAATTCAAAAGGGGAAGATTGCACTACTGCAGATTACAAGCTCCAAAGTATAATTTACCACCTTTGCATAGGGAAAAGTCACAGACTTCCTGACAACACACGCAGCGGATGCGAGTGGAGGGGATCATATGAGTTGGTCTTTACTATCAAGGTTATGTACAAGGAGTGGCGTACCACAAGGGAACAAAAGAGATAGCTCTAGAATATCAAAGAGATGTTTGCCTTGTAGGTGGCAATCCCCTTACAGACTGTCAATCGGTCGCTGGTGGCGTACCATATCAGAGATGAGAAAGGAACTCACTCCCTGCCCATGTTAAATGTGGCCACCAAGTTGTTGAACATGACCGAATAGCTGAGAGGAGTTACGTAGGCATGATGCAGCCTCTCGGAGAGGTTCAAGGCCAGGCAGACCACCTGTCATATTAAATTTTCCCACAAAGTTACAGAACATGACTGAACAGCTGAGCGGATCTCTGTCAGCATGCTTCAAGGCCTGGCAGACCACATGTCATATTTTCCCACAAAGTTACAGAACATGACTGAACAGCTGAGCGGATCTCTGTCAGCATGCTTCAAGGCCAGGCAGACCACATGCCATATTAAATTTTCCCACAAAGTTACAGAACATGACTGAACAGCTGAGCGGATCTCTGTCAGCATGCTTCAAGGCCTGGCAGACCACATGTCATATTAAATTTTCCCACAAAGTTACAGAACATGGCTGAACAGCTGAGCGGATCTCTGTCAGCATGATACCTCTTGGGGAGGTTCAAGGATTGGCAGACCACAATGTCCACACTTCCCAGATGGCACCTCTTGCCCACAGTAAGGTAGCCAATATTTCAGGGGTTGGGTATCAACAATAGGTCAAACTCTTCGCTGAGTTGTGCCCAAGTATGCAGTTCTAGAATCTAATGGTCTGTCATTTACTGCATCAATACTGAGACTACTACCAAGGTTGGATAATTTATGTCTCCCAACCTTATCCCAAGATTTCTACTACACATGAATTTAGTGTAGGGAATCTACATTCTGATAGATCCAGACTGGGGCCAAGGTTTTTGGCCACCGGACCTACAAATGAGAGCTCTAGAACCATCCTGGGCAATAAGAACCTGCGGAAGGTCCTTATCGATCAGACAACGGGTAAACTTCTCCACAAGTGGACAAGCAGTCAGAGAACATGCGAAAGGTCCGTAATAATAGAACTGCAGGGAAACCTCCACAAGCCAACAACCTGTCGCTATTAACAGGGAGATTTGGGGGTTGGTCCGATCAAGTAGAACATTGGACTGCAGAGGAAAAGAGAAGTTGCAAACAGTCAACGTTAACCACATATAATCCTTTTATAAAAAAAAAAAAAAAAAAAAAAAAAGTGTCTGACATGTTGTGAGAAAGAGGGTGTAAACCACAAAGCCTCTAGAGGAGATGAAGTGACCAAATTCTTAGCAAGAGGTATTTGAAAGAGAGGTTGACTAGGTGTACTTACTTATATTTTTGTTCTTATAGACCTTAGTGCCTAAAATAAAACAATAATTCATTATTAATATAAACCTGCAGTGGCTACCAAACCACCTACCTGTGTGGGATACAAAGGCGGTTATGAATAATTGACACCAACACCTGAAATGGACGCTCTTTTTGACTTATACAAAAAGACAGCCGTTAGTATTATTATTATTTTTTAATTAGATTTAGCTTGCAAAATACATGATTTGGCACTGCTACACACTTCAAACTGTAGCATTAGGAGAGGAGATTAAATACGATAAAGTCAGATTGGGTGGCGATTATATCAGCATCCTAATCAGTTAATTTTTCCGATAAGACTTGTTGGATTCCTTATTACTTCACAGGAGAACAGAAAAGCAGAGAATAATGATTTGATTGGTCTCCTTATTACTGTAACGTTCAGCCAACATCCAGACCACGTTGAAAACACCGGTTCTCGTCCGATCACCGAAGTTAAGCAACGTCGGGCGTGGTCAGTACTTGGATGGGTGACCGCCTGGGAATTTATTTTACGTATTTTTATTTTTATAGAAGCTGTCAGCAGAAAGTATTTGGATGGTTGAAAGATAGACCTGTTGAAGATATTTTGTCCAGAAGAAACGGGAATTGCTCAAAGCTTTCAGAAAATTGCATTACCAACCTATTCATATATCAACAACAACAGTTATTAGATACACAGTACAGATCTACTTTGTTCAAATTTTTCTGATGTCTTAACAACGGTGTTTGTTTAGGAAAGATTTAGTTACTTACAATTTGAGTTCTATTTCATTGTGCAACTTTGAGCCAGAGAGGCTATTTTATTTATTTCATTCAAAAAATGAAACTGTTTGAAATAATTTTGATCTTTGAACAAAGATACAAGTTGCTTATCTCTCAGTATAATAATAAGAGAGCATATATTTGAGTACTTATAGAACAGTTATCTCATTTACTTATATTACTTAATACAATTATTTTTGTTATATTTGTATTTTTATAGATAATTCACATAGCGTTTGCATTAGTCACCAGCAGATATCAAACACGTCTTCACCTAAAACGCTGTGTGTTTTAGAAAGAACATAATATTAATGTTTTGCATTACAACAAAACATGTATTATGTGATGAATAAAACACACAGCGTTGCAACAAGGACCTTGCTGGTGAAGACACTATGAAGACTGACAGATGTCATCGCGCTGTCACAGAGTAGAAAGCTCTTGCTGGTGCAGATTAAGACGGTAAATCGCTAAGTTACAGGTATGTTTTCACATATTTTTGGTTAGCACAAGGCTTTACACAAACTGCTTCTTCACCTAAAACGCTGTGTGTTTTATTCATCACATAATACATGTTTTGTTGTAATGCAAAACATTAATATTATTTTCGAGTTTATAATCAGAATTTTACGATATGAGTGTAGATAAACTGAAAATAATTCTTTATTTTTTCTTTTATATTTCATATAGAAGTTCGTAAATAATATGTCAGTATCTCATTATAAGAAAATATGTAATTATATTTGTATATATTAAGTAATAATCAAATAATTTTCGAGTTTATATTCAGAATTTTAATGTATAAGTGTAAAAAGTATTATGAAATTTCTTCCTAAATACGAATGAGTTATTCTCCTACATCAAGATTTTAAGATTTTTATTAAAATCAATTGCGTTTACAGACAAGAACTGTGCTAAAGACAGAAGTAAAGATATCTCCAAAAATGACGAAGTTATAAGCATTCAAAGTAAACTTAACGGCATGTATCGTGACGTCATCTGACACGATTTTATACAAAAAGTAATAAATATCGCTATTGCTAATTTGATAATAACATGAATTTTTCAAAAATTCAAAAGGTTTCAGTTACCATAAAAATTATATTCATAATTCACTAAACTACGGGAGACGAGCTAATTCCAACGATTCAATCCTGGAGATCCCGCGAAGCAATCACTTGTCGAGGGGGCTCCTTGACTGACCTGACCTTACCGTTTATAGGATTGAAGTTCATTCCTCAGATTAAATATACCGGTACGCATCTAATATTAGACCTTTTGATCTACTCTGAGGAGCTTTCTGAGGAGGTTCTTTCAAAGTGATGACGACAGGTTCCTACTCATTAAGAAAATAATTCAAAGAAATTAATGCATTAACTGTTCCTTGTGTATTTATTCACCAAGTTCTTAAATATGTCAGAAAAAATGTTGAGTCTTTCCCAAGGCTTGGTGAGCAACACTGTAAAGAAACCAGAAATAAGAATAAACTGGCTTTTCCAAAAATCGGAATCGCCAAGGCGGGTACCTCTTTCGTAGGACATGGTATAAGATTTTACAACAAAGTTCCGAAGGAGGTATTTACTTTGTCAGAGAATAAGTTTAATAAACTGTTCTTTAAGCAGAAGGCATATTGTAAAATAAATGATTACTTAGTAGACGATAATAAAGCATGGGATTATGATAGTGATCTTTGTCATAATAGTAGTTAGTATAATTTCCTAACTTATGTTATGATTCCTCTAGAATTAACGTTAGTTAGTTTATAGATGAAATGACTGTAAAAGCAGATGGACTATAGGTATGGGACAGGTATATTTTTTTGCGTTCACGACATAATTTTCTCCTGTCTTGTATTTTTTTATCTCTTTATTAAATTAAAGTATTGGTTTACTTTTTAAATTTAGTTATTAGTAACTAATATTATGAAAAAAAACATGAACTTGCAAAATTTCTTGCCCTTTTTCTTAGCAAGACTATTCGAATGGGCGGAGTTAGGCATATATTTATTCAATATGTTACATTTCTAAACTTCATAGCATTTATTAGTAACTTTTTTAATTTATCTTTTAAATTGTTTGTTCACGTAATGAGTGTGACACTATGGTCGAGTCATGGAATAGATATTGGTGTCGATTCAGTGTGATTCAACTTAACTTATTTGACAAGACTAACCTTATTTTAAGCGTCCCGTCTTTGTCCTTTCGATACAGAAATAAAAAGACAGAACGCTTAAATTAAGTTTAGTCCTGTTAAATAAATTAAATCACGTCACAATTGACTACTGAATTTCCATGTACGCAAGTTCATTTTGATGCCCTAGCAAGGTGCTTAGACTTCATTATTTTTCCGCTCGCTGGTGAATGTAGTTTGATTGCGGGCATGCCTAAGAGAATAAAAACATGTAACAAAAAAATTGGTGTATACGCAAGTGATCCTAAATGCTTAGTAAATTAAGGGGAAACGATTTGTATACTCTACGAAATGCACAACTTAAGATGGTTCTTCTTATTTTTGAATTACAGATATTAAATAAATGTGATTTATGGCATTTCGCGAACATAGTTTAATGTCAGTTAAGCTTTTCAGGCAAAATTTTGTTATTTTATGCATTATGTTGTAAATGTATGGGTACACAAACTTAAAAGCGTGTTTTACATACATAAATGCATACATTTACAACGTAATGCATAAAATAACAAAATTTTGCCGGAAAAGCTAAACTGACACTAAACTATGTTCGCGAAATGCCATAAATCACATTTATTTAATATCTGTAATTCAAAAATAAGAAGAACCATCTTAAGTTGTGCGTTTTGTAGAGGATACGAATCTTTTCCCCTTAATATAATTTAAAACTAAATTCTAACGTTTGGCTACCATAATAATTTGACCCGTATCGACTTATATCGTAAGTCTTACTTCGACAATCTCCCTCATGCGGGCCCTCTGTAGCGGCGAGGATGGAGTGAGGGTCGGGTGCGAGCGGGTGTCCTCCAGGTACTGCAGGATAGCCATCGACTCCACCAGCGTGCTGCCATCTGCAGAAGTTATATAAATCACAAGTATATAGATTAGGAGCATACAGTCGGTAACCCTATGTATCGAGTAACAAGATGTGACCAATTCGGAGATGTGTAGAAAAAAAAAAACTACATCAAAATAAATAAGGTTGGCTGGGTGTGACCATTTAAAGCATTTTGTACAGTCAAAAAAAAAAAACAACTGAATAAAATATCACGTCTTTAAGTAATTGGTCACATCTTGCTGAAAACGATGCTGAATCGATTTTTCAAATAAATCGATTATCGATAAAATCAGGCTGACTTACGTTAGCGGACGCGCAAACCTTATTATTTTAGTACATTTCAATACGCTCTATCGAACGTAGTAGGGCCCATTTGTTACTTCTAGGCGTGATATTATATTTAGAAAAAATATTTTTTTTGCTGATTGTTCAAAATGCTCCAAGTTGCGCTCAGTCAGCCCTGTTTATTTTGATGTAGTTTTTTTTTTCTACACATCTCCGAATTGGTCACATCTTGTTACTCGATACATAGGGTTACCAACGGTACGCCAGTAGTCTAATAGGTTATAATTATATTTTGAGACGGTTTCTATCAAACAGCTAGGGAAATTATTAGTCAAATCAATAGACCTTGGGAATAGAAATGGCGCCCGTTCTATTCACCTCTCACTTACACAATATGTAGTGTGCAAGTAGAGGTATAGATATATCCGTCTACATTCGCACATGGAAATACAGATATATAAGGTCTTTCAATCTAAATGGAAAGTAATTTAGGAGGTGATTCAGTATCGTTAATACATCACATTCCACTGCAAAGCACTTTTTTTGCGCGAATTTTTTTTTCACTTCTCAGTATGAAGTGGTCCGATCAGCTGACTCAGTTTGTATGGACAGGTGAAGAAAAAGTTCGCGCAAAAAAAATTACTTTGCATTGGAATGTGATGTATTAACGATACTGAATCACCTCCTAAATTACTTTCCATTTAAATTGAAAGACCTTAGAGAATTAAAAACTATAGCAGTCAATATGTATATTGCTGATCACTCAAATCCTATACTGTGATGTAAATTTGTCAGATATGCTGATAGTACAGTTTAGTGGACTAACATGAGTTTTCCACTCGATACACGTTATGGGGGAGACCTATGTACAGCAGTGGACGAAAACGAGCTGATGGATGGATGGACACGTTAGCGACTGCGTAAAATACTTATATGAGAAATGTACAGCGCCCCTAAACCCTCGGCCACAGCTTCAGGCTTCGAGAGGCGCGCCAAGCGGTTCTTCTTGCGACGGCGCCGGCGGAGAGAACAAATGTATGAAGTTGTATAGAGCTGGCCATGGGTCACCGCTTACGCGTCTTGACCGGCTTCGAGTGACTTGCGCTCTCGCGACGGCAGTGTGCGGAGAGGTGGGCGGTTGAAACAGTTACCGGGCGCACAGGACGAACCTAGTGTCGAGCGCTTTGAGCGAGCGAGCGCGCTATACATGAAGGCGCCGACGGGTGTCATGGCACGGCAAATCCCGTCGCAAAAACCACCTGGAAGCGTAGCAAGAAGCGCCGCCAGAAGCCTGAAGCTGTGGCCCTGGCGTAACGGTTTACGTGAGGAACCAAATTTAACAAATTTAATTATAGGTACTATATTGCTATGCCCTTGCAGTGCGCAAATGTATTTTTCCACAATATCATTTGCCTGTCCCTATTTACATACTTTACATTTGTAGAATGCAATAAATAAAAAAAAAATAAACTTTTAACAAAAAAATAGCAACCGACTTCAATAGTAACAGCAGTCATTCACTAAAAAGTTAATAATAATTCTATAAAGACCGATGGTACCGAAGCAACACTTTTGCCGACTTCTTTCTTCCTGAAACGTTATGTTATCTAGAAGTCGGCGTTCTTATATTGGTTTTTATGTTGCTATATCGTAGGAAATACGCCGACTTCTAGATAACATAATGTTTCAGGAAGAAAGAAGTCGGGAAAAGTGTTGCTTCGGTACCATCGGTCTTTATAGAATTATTATTAACTTTTTAGTGAATGACTGCTGTTACTATTGAAGTCGGTTGCTATTTTTTTGTTAAAAGTTTATTTTATTTCACATTTTTTAGTGTTGCTAGGTTAAATTGTGAAATATCGGTAGTTCTTGCAAACGTGGTTTTAATATGAAACGAAGTTCAAGTGAGTATAAGTAGCTATGTTTGAGTAGCTTCCTGCTATCAATCTCGAGTTATGTGCTGTCATTCGTTAAAGAGTTCTACGGTGATGAAGCCAAGATCGAAGGTCAGGTGGGTACACAGGCAATTTTCAAGCAATGCCCTGCAATGAGCACCATAACACAAACTGATTGCCGCAATCCAAAGTTATGTGCTGTCATCCGTTGAGGAGTTCTATGGTGATGAAGCCAGGATCGAAGGTCAGGTGGGTATTCTGGTAATCTCCAAGTAATACCCTTGAATTAGCACCCTAACGCAGTGATTGCCGCAATCTCGAGTTATGTGCTCTGATCCGTTGAGGAGTTCTATGGTGAATATGGTGATGAAGCCAGGATCGAAGGTCAGGTGGAAGAATGATGATTTTCAAGTAATACCTTGTAATTAGCACCCGGGTACAAAGCGATTACCTCAATTTCGAGAGGTATGCTGTCATTTTCTGAGGAGTTCCACTGCCTATCTCTGAAGACCTTCATCAGATCATGACCAAACCCAAAATGGGACCTACCTGGAAGTACACTCTTTCAAACAAAAAAAGAATTGTTCAAATCGGTTCAGAAATGACGGAGTTATGGAGTAACAACGCCAAAAAAAAAAAAAAAAAAAAAAAAAAAAAAACATACAGTCGAATTGAGAACCGCCTCCTTTTTGAAGTCGGTTAAAAACGGGATTTCTTACACAAAATATTTTATGCAGTCGTAATATTTTATAGTAGGTCTACAGCAGGGGTAGCCAACCTTTTCAGCCACCGCGTCAAATTTTGTAAATAAGATTTCCAGCCGGGACAAACAATCTTAACAAACAAGGAAAATATTTTATTTGGAAAATAACACACAATTAAAATTAAAATTGTGATAGAATAAAGCCTTTGCTACACCAAACCGCGTTTGGTGTAGCGAAGGCTTTATTGTCCTAATGTAACTGCGATTTCAAAATAACTGAAGTTTTGCGTGTGCTACATCTGATTAGAGCAGGATAGACAGTTAAAAAACAAAAGCGTTAGAGCATAACTTAATTTTAACATTGTGCAGCCCCTTAAATGGAGAACCTAAAATAGTTTGACAGGCTGACGCCGTCGTCGTCGTGACGCTGCCTTAAGTTACAAATTTACGAGTAAAACTTGTGAATCTTGCAATATCTAAGATATCAAGCATAACTATTTCAAAAAGACAGTTTAGGATAAACTACCAAAGTTTGAAATATGCAACCTCATACTAAAACTAATTACTGAACTATTCTAATAACTCTATCTAAGTTTATTTCATTACATACGTATTAAGGCTGATACCTAAACATAGGTAAGGGAACACCTCTGCGGTCGATAGGTTGAGTGAGTTTATCATTTCTGTTCGATTCTGTAAGGGTTTTTGTGACCTAACCCTTGATTTGTAAACTATGCCTAATGTCTGTGTGTGAGAGTTGTATTTAAAATGTACAGTGGGTAGACCCACGTGGAATGACAGAACGGTTCTACATAGACTTTGAAGACTTTGATCATTGTTCCGAGTGCGTTCAGGCTTCGCAACCACTATCATGGATATGGTGGGACACACATGGTCGTCTAGCCGAACTCAGTAACCGAATGCTTCTGTTCTTTTTATAAATAAAAGTCTAGTTTGACGACGACGGACTGGTCTCGCATATCGAAATATGATACTGTAAAAACGTGGAAAATTCAAAAAAACTTTGTTCCTTAATACTAGTACATACATGTGATAAAGTATTACCTATACCCCGCCAGCAAACATGTTATGTGATAATCTTTCTGTTATCGCACAAGTCACAAGTCCGGCAGCGGCGGACACAAATATATAAAAAAAAATGTTTATATACAATTATTATATTTGTTTACATATTAATTATATTTGTTTACATACATAATTAACAACACATTTTTACATTAAACACAGACATTGTGTGCAAAGACGGCACGTAATAATATACTTTTTTAAAGTGGTAGCGGTAATGCCATGATAAATAATGCTAAAAAAATAAGCAGCGGGCTAATTTTAACCAAAATGTAATATTAATTAACATTATAATCTAATATATATTTCATATCTCTTAATATAAACTTACTTAAAAACTACATTTAGATACAAACATTAAAATAAACGTAAATAAATAAATACGTATACATACTTAAATAATTATAGGAAAGGGGTGTTTAGATGGAGTTCTATCTATATTTTGACGGGTATTCAGTATGAAAAAAGTGCTTCATTAAAAATTGTTGGACAGAAAGGGGCAAACGGTTCCAAAGTCGTGGAGCATGAGAAGAAAACGAATCTACCTACTTACTACTTAGGGTAGGGATCATTGAGCTTTTTCAGGAAATTATAGTAAATATCATACCTGTGCTATTAAAATACATGAAGTTAAGTAAATTCAATACTGTAACATACAGGGTGATTGGAAATTGCTCTTATTCCTCTCGTGGAAGTAAACTATGATTAATTTGGAGTGATTTGACCCCTATCACTTGGGGGTCGCAAATCCGCCATTTTCGAGAAAATTTTCATTTTTAAAGTTCAATTTTAATTCTTTGTTATCGTAATTTTAGACATGCAGCATAAGATTTTGCAATTATTTGAGTAATTTTTAGCTTAAGGAGATTGATCATTCAGTAAGCTTTTTTTGGCGTTATTTATTTGCCAAATTTCGCAATTTTATAAATAAAACAAAGAATGTCGATTATCTTGAAAATTACGGATTTGCGAACTCCAAGTGATAGGGGTCAAATCACTCCAAATTAATCGTAGTTTCTTCCCACGAGAGGAATAAAAGCAATTTCCAGTCACCCTGTATATTACTAGCGAACCGCCCCGGCTTCGCACTGTTGCAATGCTGATACTAAGTATACTACAGTATTTAAGGTACTTAATTGGATAAGGATTAATTAATGCCGTATTGCTTAAAATCGCTTCGTAAATAATCCATTATTTCTCGTAAAAAGTAAGGGATAAAAAATTATTATTGTGGGTTGTCCCTAAGAGATAGACATGTACCATCACGGACTTTTTTGTAGACCTTTTTAAGGTGTACACAGTGTTCTGTACCCCATTATTTTGATCTATCTCGTAGGGTTCAGCCAGCGTTTGCAATGTAAGCGCAAAAAATGTGTTTATTTACGACATCACATTAGAAACCTCTAAAATTATCAGTGTTTCTCTACTATATTATGCATGTATTATACATATAAACCTTCCTCTTGAATCACTCTATCTATTTAAAAAACCCGCATCAAAATCCGTTGCGTAGTTTTAAAGATCTAAGCATACATAGGGACAGGCAGACAGCGGGAAGCGACTTTGTTTTATACTATGTAGTGATAGTGATAGTGATGATGATGAAGTGATGAAGTGATAGTGATAGTGATGATACCTATAAAAGAATACTTTGATTGACTGACTTAGGAACATGAAATTTAGACTGTAGGTTCCTTGTATGATGTAGACTTACACTAAGAAGGGATTTTTTTAATTTATTACTAGTTTTTACTTTTTGTTTTATCATCCCCGTTTTCCTAAATTCAAATAGGAGAACCAGATGTAAAATTGCCATTGGAGAACTGTGCCAACGTATAATCACGATAAGCAAGTATATGAACGATTTACCGTCGATTGCGGTCAAGCGAACATTCAAACGTTTCCAGAGACTGATTCATCTGCATTTGAATTCTCAGAGGCGTCCCTTTGAGTGCTGAGAAGAATTTAACACGTCATTTGCCATGATGAATTTCACAAAAAGATCAAAAATCGACCTCGTGTTAATTTGGTCTTAAATATATGTTATTTTGGTATAAGTATCGTCATCATCAGTGCGTGCCATCTTCAAAATTAAGTTTGGAGGTCTGTAGGCTAAATTGCTTGCGATTCATTGCTGTATCCTTCAAGTCTCTAAAGCTTTTTAGTAAGTATATAAACAATAAATATTTGGTGACTTTGGTTGATATAGCAAAGTTGTACAAAATTGGGTTGACACACTAAATTTAGTGCTCTACGGAGCTACGCGAGTCACTACATACAACTAAAAGCTAGAAATATATTATCTGTGCTAAGAGTAACGAAAACGCGACTGCCAGGCGCCAGAAGGACGTCAAATTAGAGTATTCGTGTCAGACACTTTCCGACAAGGTCTGAATGCCACAAAAAGATAGCGTTTAACGTGTTAAGTGACTTTACGTAGACCCTAAAAAACATTTATAAATATACTGAGTCAAGCATGCCCAATGCTGGGTCAAAATTCCACTTTTTCGAATTTCATATTGTAATAGTAAAATTACTTTGAAGCGATTTAAAAATATTGGACTGATTCTTCTGCTCTCTACTTTTAATTCGAAGTTTTTCAAAATGTATGGAAGGAAAATAATCTCGTCTTCAATAAAAAAAAAAATGTATTTTTTTTATTATAACCTTATGTAAGCAAATCACCAAAAATGAGTCATGAAAATTCTGTTGTGTACCGAGGTCGTACGAAATAAAAACCTGGTAAAAATGTCGCACACGAGAAATTCTGTGAATTTACACAGTTTTATTTAATTTATGACATAATTAAGTCATAAATATTTCTATAATATCTGTCTATGACATCATTTACACAGTTTTCATTTAATTTAAGACATTATTAAGTGATAAATATTCCAATAATAATTGTTTACGACATAATTTATACAGTTATAATTTAATTTAATTTAAGCGATGAATATTTCTATAATATTTGTAAATGACATACTTACTTAACTTAAAACAATATATAAAAATACTAAAGACGAAAAAAAAGGGTAAAGGGGAGAGACGTATTCCGATATGTTTATATTTGAGCTTCTAATAGATGACTTCAAAGTAATTTTGTAGAATTTCAACCCAGCCTCAATGCCCTCTCCTACTCCATCTTGACCTCAGTGTTAAAAGGCAAGGTATGTGTATTATACTTGCTGAAAGATACTCTCAAAGATTAAGTTTATTTAGTATGTTCAACGATATTAATATCTTTGAGTATGTTATGAGAACACTTAAATATATTGGGAAATTATTTACAGGATACTCTACATATACAAAAGTATAGTTTTTTGTAGCTAGCAACGATATTCCATATTTTCAATTGAAAAGTCAGAAGTGTCACGCGTTGATATATCGCAGCATTGTAATTGTATCTATTAAAAAATCAATAACCCAAATAAAATGAGCCTATTCTTGTGTAAAAGCATAGATATCTTTCTTATCGCAACCGCACAAAGACCAAAATCGGCTGTATTTGAAGTTCTAATAGTATTCGCTTTTAGTTTAAGAAGCTTATAACTTTATAACTTTATAAGCTTCTTGTTTCGGTTCATTTATGTCAAGGTTGCGCTTAAGGGGCTTGGTATTGCCAAATGGGTACTTTCTAAAGCCTACTCCTCGTTCATGGCCGAACCAAAAATATTGAAAAAAAATTATATGAATTATCAACCCTAGCACAGCGTATGCAACATTTTTCATTTTCATACCACTAAAACTTATATATGAAAAAAATTTCAACCGGATGGTCTTTTTTGACTAGAATTCCTTACTGCTCTTAAGCGCCTTGGTCGATTTAATTCATTTATGCTTTGACTAATAGATAAACTTGATAGCTATAAACATAACATAGGATTATTCAATCGAACAATCACGTCCATGTGAAAAGTATTATTTTCTCCAATTTCGCCCTATCAAGGACGCAGCAAGCGACATAACAGCCACCCGCTAATTGCCCGCTGATATGAACGTTATTTCAATGCCATTTCTGTCGATATTCGTACCGAAAAACATCGAGGTGCTAATTTGGCGACACTAATCGCCTTAATGTCAGATTGAGGACCTCATCTTTTATTAATCAGAACTTTTGGAATTTGTGACGTTACTTTATTGTTTAAAATAGGCATAGAGGAAAAAACCCGAAAATAGCACACTCTGAACCGTGGGTATTACGATAACTGAGAAAATCGCTCTCACGAAATCGCTTCTAAGAGCTCTTATAATGAGCGTTTTTCTCGTTGTTTTTTTTTCTTAGTTCCTAGCTTTCCTCTAGATGTCGCTGTCCATGTCACCGTAGATAAATATATGTTTCGTAGCAATCAATGTCAAAGTGGTTTTTCATTTGTTTGGAATCTGCGCAAAATTTGTCTTTGATTCTGTTGCTAAAGTATACAACAGTGCCATCTAGGATTCTTTTTTGACACTAAATTTGACACAAAGAAAAACGCTTATTACCAAATTTTTAGCTTAAACCATAAATAGTACAAACAGAAGTTAGAGCAGCTTGAGGCAACTTTGTCATGATATATTATTTAACATTATATTCTGTAACATTTTGGGCCATTTTTCTTAGAATACATATTTTTATTCACAACAGTACATGTAATTTTTCTTTAAGCGCCCTCTTTATCATCGTATAAACTTTTTAAGCTTACAGTCTATATTATAAGTGGCAAAATATTCGCGGTGTCGTTGACTTACAGAACAAATTGACCACAGAACCGATTATTGACCCATCCAATAAAAGGCTTTAGTCATAGACTTAAAAAAAAATGCGGACGAAGTCGCAGCTAAGCAACTACTGAAAGCATAGCAATGGCCGCAGTTTGTAAGTTTGGAGTGGACTTACTATGGAAATTGTGAAAACCCAAAAACTACGGTCAACAAAAGAGTTAAGTAACCAGGTCCAGCCCAAACATTGTGATCCTACGACTTGTCGAGTCGGCCTTCTGGTAGTACCTATCTATTTTGTGTAAAAGGTTTTGATACATTTTATTGACTACTGGTGTTCATCAGACCTAAACCCATTAGTGAATGTTTTCAAAATGTAGTTATTCTTTTACTATCTCGTACATAATCCTGTGTGAGTAGTTGTAAACAAAAGTGTTGGTTAAAAATAAGGGCCTTTTTCTTACAATCCGCTTAGTTACTTCTAAAGAGTTGGAAGACTCAACATAAGTTGTTCACAGTTTATAGATAGTCGGGAGTGTGAGTCGTGGCTTACCGGTACGTGCCTCTATTGTTCTATTGTTATCCAAAGTTAATTCGAATTGGCTCAAATTATATTTCCTAAACTATACCTACTTGAGCAAGATGTATGCCTGTACTGTATTCATGGTGACTTTGATTGATGTAGCCAAATTCATACTGGAGACTCAGTAAGTGGTCTGGACAAAGGTTCAGTGCCCCTTTTTGCAAATTAGAAACATATTATTTGTGCCTCTTACTTTTAAGATTGCCTTGTATTGAATTGTGCCTCTTATGTTTAAGAACAACCCCAAGTTACAAGAATCCTAAATTTTATTTTGCATTTTTAAAGAAAGGGTTACTGATTACTTACAAAGACTCCAGCGTGAATTTGGCTATGTCAACCAAAGTCACCTCAAATAGATATTTTTATTTTTTAAACTTACTGTTGCCAACTGCATTAAAAAGGCCGAAATATATCGTAGAACTCCAATAATATTTTTATTAAGTTTATTTCCCTACGAATGACAAATAAATAAAAATGTGCAATATACAAGACATGCCTTTTAAGTTCAAATCGGTTGGAATTTAGAATACCAAAACAATTGAAAGAATGAGGATTTGTGCAATTATTTTTGAATCTGTCCGGTCACGTACGAAAATGAATCTTGCTAAGGAAAATGCGTCCGTGCAATAATCCCCACTGTTATTGGAAATGCGAAAGTGTGTTTGTTGGTTTGTCCTTCTTTCACGCCGCAACGAAGCAACGGATCGACGTTATTTTGTGCATGTAGATAGCTTATAGGCCGGAGAGTGACATAGGCTACTTATTATCTTGGAAAAATCAACGGTTCCTGTGGAATATTTTTTTATTTTTGAAGCGTTATTCTGTAAAACTACAAAACGGATAAATTTTATAGATAAATTTGAAATAGAGATTTCGTAGGTCCTAAAATTACAAATAAAATACTTTTTGTCCGAGAAAATTCACAGTTCCTATAGGATAGTAATATGTATATATAAAATTGTAAACTGACTGACTGGGTGATATATCAATGCACAGCCCAAACCGCTGGACTTTGTAAATCGGTTTTGTTGGAATTTCAACCCTTAACGGGAACGGGAATCAAATTTTGTATTTAAGTTGTTCATGTATTAAATTTTTATCAAAGTAAAAACGGAGTTTGGCCTTCGGCCTCGCCAAAGACGCATCAGGGGATAGATTCAGAGAACAAGAAATAGTTTCGTTCGCAAACGCGGCTCGCCCTTCGGCCTCGCCATATACACTTTAGCAGGGGATAAATTCAGAGAACAAGAACTAATTTCGTTTGGAAACACGGCTTGGCATTCGGTGTCGCCAAAGACACTTTAGCAAATGATTAATGCAGAGAACAATAAACATTTTAGTTCATAAACGCGGCTCGACCTTCGGTCTCGCCAAATACACTTTGTACTTGGGGATCAAACAAGAGATCAAGAGATAATTTCGTTCGGAAACGCGGCTCAGCCTCTGGCCTCGCCCAAGACTGTTTAAAAGGGGATCAATTTAGAGAACAATAAAAAGTTTAGTTCAAACTAGAGTCGAAATAAATACGTTATACAACGTATAACAGAAAGGTGTAACCATATTTGAAGAGCTTATTCAGTCAAAGGTATGGAACAACTTTTACTATAGAACAACCCCTGTATCTCGAAAAAATTTTTTTACTTTTTCATAGAAAAATGCAATGCCGCTCAGCCGAAATGTATGGAAGGGCAGATTTTTTTTTGAGATTTCAGGGTTGACTCCGTAGTAAAAGTTGTTCTAAACCATTGACTGAATAAGCTCTTCAAATATGGTTACACCTTTCTGTTACACGTTGTATAAATAACTAAGGGTCCGAAAAATATTCACAGATTCGATTATCATCAAAAAACTAAATAAACGCGGGCGAAGCCGCGGGCAAAAGCTAATAAATATATATTTAAATATTTTGAAAACTGTAAAATACTTGTTATACCCATCTATTTCGTTGGTTATACTTCAAAATAACATAATGTAGAACTTTGTCCATAATTTAGGTTAATTTCAAGGAACGCCTAAAACGTTAAATTATTTTGTAATGTTAAATTGAGTAGGTACAGAAATCCATCGTTGACTTAAAATAGAACTTATTGCTTTATCGTAAGGCTTATTGTAAAACAAGTAACATCCCCACATTAAGTTAAAATAAACCCAATGAAATGAAACAAAACATTATCACTGTAGCGATCTACTCAGGCGGAATACAATAGAATCTCATTAGAATTAATGGCACAAGAAAATAATGGAGATTGGGATATACTCGTACAGTCAACGCCACGTCAAAGTAGCTAAGCCATGCCAGTTATTATTACACATGCATAAAGACTATTATCAAACAAAAATATGTATACAGGGTGTTTGGGACATCGATGTCAATATTTTCAGGGATGAGAAAGGAAGTGATCTTGAAAATTTTCGACTTAATTTACTATTATGCAAAGTTGTGTAGTTTCCGAGATATAGACATTTTTCAGTTTTGTCCACTTAAAATTACAATAAAACACTATTTATAGCTAAAAATCTCATTTCTTTTTAAATTATTTCTTAATATTCTTCTATTGAACAAAAAAACTAGGTAAATGTGTTCAAAAAGAAGTGAAAATAAAACATAAAACTAAATACGGTACGAAAAAACAGATTTTTTAATTAAATTTGAGTAAAAATCTAAATAATTATTTTTAACCATAAAAAGAGTGTCTTAACTATTTTATAGCACACCGTGCGTAAAATGACCACTTTACGCACGCTGCGCGTGCGTAAAGTCGACATTTTCCGCACTTTTGCTATAAAAAATTATACGAAACTCGTGCGAGAAACTTTTTCTCGACTCGTGTCGTGAACTCACACTCGTCAGAAAACGTTTCATCGCTCTCGTATCGTAATGTACTATTTTAAATGCAGTGACCTAATTTTAAGAATACAAAACTGAAAAGCTTCTATTATGCTAACATTGGGTTTAGCCTACTGTACCTGCATGAGTAGGAGAGTAATATTTAATACATAGACAACATTGCGGTTTTGTTTATCCAGAGCATAGAGGAAAATAACATCTATGATCCATAGCAACGGTTTCTCATTTTTAGGGTTCAGTACTTTATTGTCCATCTGTCAGTCCGTCTATCTGACAAAGATCTAATGTAAAACAATCAAGTTGCCTAGTTTAAGGCGCTATATGCTGCAGAAGTGCTGCCACTTTAGAAAAAAATAATTATTTACTTACTAGAATAATTATTGAAAATCTGCTGAAGTAAATGTGTAGTTATAGCAATGAACTATTTTCAAATAGCATAGTTTTTATAGACAACGTCTTTGATGAGCTTAAATTATAACTTATGCCAAAAGCGGCCGTTTTATAGCGCCTTAAGGTAATAAAAAGATACGGTCGGCCCTTCAAAAATTGTATTTTTATACCCACTAGTCCGGTGAGGTCTTTAGTACATGTATTTGTTTTCATACAGTTTATCACGCGGGCGTGCAAAATAAAAGTTACAGGTCGTGGCAGTAAATAATGCACATCGTATCGCTGTAATGTCCTCTGTCGCACGAAGCACTAACAGTCCGGTGACAGAGACGACGCTCTACAAATTTTCTGCCGGGTACTGTACTATCCAGGAATAATCCGCAGGCCCATTTTTCGCCAGTATTGCAATGGTAATAAGAGCGAAAACTGGGTCTGCGGCAATTTCTTCGATGGTACGTATACTTTCCTGGAGGATTACAACTTTCCGATCCTGTTATACAGAATGTTGATTTGGTCAGCAACTTCCGTCACAGGGTTATGTTCACGATACTGAAGACGAAAAACTTATTCTAAGGGATATACAGTATGTCCTTAATCTATGAAAATGAAAATGAAACTTATTTATTTCTTTAACAAAAATGGTACTTACTTATATCTTGGTAGCTGTGACCTTTAATTAAGTGAAGAACACCCGCTCTTCCATATCCATCAAGTTATCGTACCAAATAAACTTACTCTAAGATGGATAGTTATTAAAGTGCAGTGTGTGCGTGTGCGAGTGTGTGAGTGTATGAGGGTGTGTAAGGGGGTGTGTGCGTTAGAGTGCATGGGTGTAGATACAAATAATTGTAATTATATTATATGAATTAAGTTAAGCCCTACGAAATTGATTCTCGGGATTGATTAGCATAATGAGTAATGTAATTAACCGGTATATTTTTTTGTATTATACAACGTGTAACAGACAGGTGTAACCATATTTGAAGAGCTTATTCAGTCAATGGTATAGAACAACTTTTACTATGGAACAAACCCTGTATCTCGAAAAAAAAACAACTTTTGCATAGAAAAATGCAATGCCGCTCGGCTGAAATGTATGGAAGGGCAAATTTTTTTTTTTGAGATTTCAGGGTTGGCTCTATAGTAAAAGTTGTTATATACCATTGACTGAATAAGCTCTTCAAATATGGTTACACCTTTCTGTTACACCTTGTATATCTATCTTAATTATATCTTCGGTTTTCAGCCATTTTCAGTCTATGATTCATACAAATCATAATGATGACATATTTTATCTACGAACGTCTCTAACATGGAAAAAAATTCAAGTATTGTTTTCTTAATAAAATATATTTTTTTTCTGATATAGAAGTGCAATTTACAAGTACAGTGCTTGCTACAATGATCTGATGGCGCGTGGATGACAAGGAGTATGGTAAAGGCATTAGTTCCGATTTTGTACACAACCATAGCCTCCTTTAGGAATTAAAGGAGGCTATGACACAACCAATCCACACGCCATCAGATCCTTGTAGTACTTTGTAGGAAGGCAAAATGAACTTAGCCTTTACAGTCGAGTCCGAGGTTTGAATATCTAATACCAATGAGGTTTTTATATAACATTGTCTACACAGACATTTATTTAAATATCTGTGCTAATACACCAATAATACATATAAAACTGTGATACAAAACTTATTACGGGGAAAGAACTAGACAGTACTTGACTCCGAAGCTATGTAACAGCTACCCTCTCTTGCTGGATAAAAACAAATTAAAAATAAGCACTATTAAACCAAAACTCAAAAGTATATTGTTAAAATTAAAATAATAAACAAGGTATAAAGAGGTAGATAAATGTACTCGTAGATTGTAAATTTCGATTTTGCTGTATTCGTAGTTACATTAGTTAGACATAAGTAAATACCCGGAATTATATAAGCGCTTCGCCAACAAACTGTTTTGCAGTTTGGCGATCTTTGTAAAATTTTATAAAATGTAGGTATTATTGTAAAAATAAAAAAAAACAAAAAAGAAAAAACAATAAATACATTGTGGTTGTGGCCCGATTAAGGAGGTCACAATTCAGATTTTTCTCCCATACATTGTCTATGCTGGCGCGCATTGTTTTGATGTAGTGCTGCAAGGATCTTATGGCGCAAGGATTGATTGTATCCAAAAGCGGAACTAACGCCGCTACCATACTCCTAGTCTCACAGCTGCGCCCCCCGTCATTGTTATCCATGCACCATCCTACCTACGCACCATCCACCATCCTACCTACCTAGTAGCCCTTCTTTGTAGCTTTTACAACTGAGAAATCGGGCTTGCCTGAAGCAACTCCGTTTTGATGTTCACCAGCTCTCATACTAACAGAGCACCCTTGATTCTGAGGAATGAAGAGGCATGGTGTGTGCACGTAACAGGAGAGCCTGTTGACACGTCAGCGATTATTCCGCTAATTCAAACGGAGTCCGCCATCGCCACTTAGCGGACTTAATGTCCGCCACTTAGCGGACGTAATATAATGTATTTTGTGCAATGGTGACATAATGAGAGTTAATTCGTTTCGTAATAGATCGCAGTGTTCTAATGTCTAATTATGCCCAGTTGAACAATAATAGTTTATGCTACAAGGGCGGAAAGGAATAAATTACGAGGACGTTTTAAACGTAACCGAGTAATTTATTGCTCTTACGCCCGTGTATCATACTACGTTTTTCAATTGGCTCAAAAGGACTGTATCCAGAGCCGTTAAACAGTGGAAAAAAAAGTATAACATTTAGGGTACACAGGAATGGCTGCAGGTTAGCCAACCATTGTAAATAAATAAGAAAAAAAAAATAATAAAGCCCTAGGGCAAAATAATCGACTTTTTGTTCGGTTTTGATACATAAAAAGTGGGCCTTTACGAGCACTTGCATTGAAAAATACTTTATCTACTACCATCAAAAATAAATTTTCGCGTGACATTATTTTTAATCAAAATCTTACTACGATTACTTAAATACCTTGCCATAACATATACCTTTGTTTTGATTTGTAAACCAGAATAGTGATTTTATTTTAATATTCCGCCAATACTCTTTCTGGACACCTTGTATCTAATAAAAATATTTGATTCTCTGACTGTACTGTGTCATTTTAAAAATGTGTCTGAATAGGATTGTGGCAAATTGAAATTGTGTCGAAATGGGAATGTGTCAATATGGACCAGAATCACATGGTGGATTCATATATTTATTTAACTAATTTCTTATTTTTCTCTTTTGTATTTATAATAATACATCTATCTAAACATATGCCAGTGTTATTTTAAATTTTCATGTTTCATATTTTGAGCCTTTTATTCAACTAATGTTAACACTTCCTTGAACTTAACTTAACCACATATACAGATTCACTTTCAAATACATACATAACATTCTGAAGCAACTTTAATTCATCATATTTTTTATTTATTTGTTGTAATTTTTTTTTAGATATAAATTGTTACTTGCTCTTTTAGCACTCATCATAAGTGTAGTATCATAAGATAGTATAATTAGTTACGGCATAAGTAGCTATGGAAGAACTTATAAAACTTATCTTATAAATATATACAAGCTACAACTAAAATTGGTAAAAATTATTATACCTAAAAAAACTAAGATTCTGTATGTAAATAATGAGATTGGATTACTTCAACACTGTAACATTCTACCTATAAACCAAAAAGTAAAGATTGCTATTCTCAGCATGTTAGATCCTAAGATTCGTTATAAATCTCTAAGAAAAAAGTATTCTTAATGTTTCTGGGTAGAGCCTAGTTTCCGCTTCACAAGGCAACTTAATACTCGTATACTGTAACATGTTTTTGCAATAAAGAAATTTTCATTTTCATTTTCAATTTTCATATACAATATCATACCATTTTAAAAATTTTTGCTAATTCTCCTTAAATCATTCTTAAAATAGTTAAACTAATTGTTATTAAAGTAAAAAGTTATAGAACAAAAGTTTCGTAGTTGACTAGTAGAGCATGAAGTTCAAGTTTTTTAGCCTTAGCCTATCTAAAATATGAATCCTAAGCAATAAAATACGTGTTGGATTGTGGATATATTAATTTATCTACTTGCTCAACCTTTGTATTTCCACATCCAGTCCACAACTACAAATCTTTTGTCAACTACATTATTCCGATGGCTCCAAACATTCACACTTATCACCGCGGGAGGCTTTTATATAAAAACTCTTTGTGACTTTATCTATTTATTGATTATACAACATTTCCCCTGATGTGTTTTTGTCGAATACGAATATTGTGAGAGATGATGACGACACATAAAAGGAGGAAGTGTGAATATATTTATGAATAAATAAATAATTTGTATTTGTATTTGTATTTCCCCTTTTCCGTTTATCGAAAAGATAATGGTATGAGCTCAGTTTGGTCCGAGGGTATAGGTCGTTTTTTAGGGTTCCGTACCCAAAGGGTAACCAACGGGACCCTATTACTAAGACTCGGCTGCCCGTCTGTCACCAGACTGTATCTCATGAACCGTGATAGTTAGACAGTTGAAATTTTCACAGATGATGTATTTCTGTTGCCGCTATAACAAAAAATACTACAAAACAGAATAAAATAAATATTTAAGGAGGCTCTGATATGTACAACAAACGTATTTTTTTTTGCCGTTTTTATAGATAATGGTACGGAACCCTTCTTGATCGAGTCCGACTCGCACTTGGCCGGTTTTTTATCCCCATTTTCAATACAAAACCATCAAAGGGATGAAGATGCGTATCAAGAGATGTCAAAAAGCAATGAAAGGAGAATTCTGTACAATGTTGAATTGTTGAACGCAGGCACGGTCGGTCGTGCCTAGCCTTTCATTGGGATTGGAAGGGAAAGTATCGTAGGAATTTTTAGAGTGACATCTATTGGTTGGATCTTTAGTCACTATACTTTACACTTTAGCAATTAAACTTAATGATTCTGCCGAAACATGTAAGATCTGGCTTCAGGGGAAGTTTAAAGTTTAAAGTACGCGGCCGCAAAGATCTGGAACAATCTGCCTCCCCTTTACGCAAGTGACAGTTCACACATTTAAGTCAAAGTTAAAAGAACATCTTTTTGACAAACAAAAGCAGGAAAGCCGTTAAAACCAAATTTTTTCTTTGTGCTCAATTTGTTTATGTTAGTACTTACCTAATATTATTTTTCAATAGTGGTTTTAATTTAAATTTATTTTTGTTTCTGCAAAATTGTAATTGGTGTGTTTTTTAATATATATTTTTTTATTTTATTTTATTGTTATGTCGTAGTTGCTTGTATATTGTGCATCTCCTACCGTATGTTTAATTGTAGATGATACAGGATCAGCTGAAAATCAGCGCTGTGTAGACATGTTTTACCATGTTCACAGCATATACTGAGCTGTCTCCTTTTTGTTTAATGTATTTTTGTGTTTAATTATGTTGTGTTTGTTGTGTTATATTATTGTGTTACTTTTATGTGTTTTTTTTAGACAAATAAACTTTTTCTATTTCTATTTCTATATAAAAGCTGATTCCTTGAACAACTTTGATTGACTATGAGCCAATACTTAAATCGCGAAAATGTAATAAGACATTCCACACATTTCGTATTCTTAAAAATAGCCGAATCATAAATATTAAAAGCACCCATTTGTACTACTATTTGGAAACTTAATTGATAGAAAATAGGAGTCAATTTTAAAATATGTGCAAACAATTTGAGCCCGAAGTTTTGGTTGTGTATTAGCGGATCGGTCGTGCACTATCTGTCATGAATATAATGTTCGCAAATACGACCTTTACCGAAAAGTGACGAGGATTCCTCCGCGCATTATTTATATGGCGTTTTTAGTTTTTCTATGGATCAGCTGATTTTTTTGGCGATTATGTTACTCTACAGTAAACATTGTCATCCCCACTTTACGTGTAGGGGGGGTACCTAAAAAAATATGTTTTTAAAAATTTTACTGTACCACTTTATCGGCGTGATAAATATGTATACCCATGCCAAATTACAGCTTTCTAGTACTAATAGTCTCTAAGCTAAGCCGCGGACAGACAGACAGACGGATATGGTGAAACTACGTGCGTTATACAAGGTGACTTTTTGATCATCGTCCAAATTCATACTGGAGGCTTGATAAGTGATTAGTATCTTGGATCAGTAACATTTTTTGTGAAATTCGTAAAATGAAATTTCAGCTTCCCATAGAAATTCAGTTCCAGTCCCGAGTAAATCACTATGGTGAGTCGAAATTTCATTTTACTAATTTCACTAAAATTGTTATTGATCCAAGATACTGATCACTTACCAAGCCACCAGTATGAATTTGGATGATGATCAAAAAGTAACCTTGTATACAACGTGCAACAGAAAGGTGTAACCATATTTGAAGAGCTTATTCAGTCAATGGTATAGAACAACTTTTACTATCGAGTCAACCCTGAAATATCAAATAAAAAATCTGCCCTTCAATACATTTCGGCCGAGCGGCATTGCATTTTTCTATGAAACAGTTAATTTTTTTTTTCGAATTACAGGGTTTGTTCCGTAGTAAAAGTTCTTCTATACCATTGACTGAATAAGCTCTTTAAATATGGTTACACCTTTCTGCACGTTGTATAGTTTTCAACTTAAGGCGCTCTCATCCCAAAATCAGTAATTTCAAAGTCAAATAGAACTTTCAAATATCGTCTATTTGCTCGATAGAAATAATTCACGAACACAGCATGTAATAAGACCTTTCAAATCATGCCATTTCCATAATTCCACTCTTTTATTAACGAAACATATCTGGTAATATTGCTCTTTAAATTTTCTAGGTCGACCACGTAAGTGGGTTTTAATAAACACATCTCTTATTTTTAAACAATTTAAAAACCGATAAAAACAACGAAAAAGTACAAAAGTGTGGTTATTTTCTTTACTCCTTACACGTAAAGAAAAAGACAGAGAGTCACTCTTCTGCGATAAGAGCGCCTTAAGATAATGCTAAGTTATAATTTTCGCGTATATGTCTCATATAATACTCGTATACGAGAATTCAGAACTGTACATAGTGAAAATGAAAGCATTTATATAAAGCAATTTGCTTCAGACAGAGAATATATTGATTTCAATTTCAGGAACAAATCTTGTGCTTTAAATACAGTATTTGATATTGTTAATAGTTTACATTGGTTTAATAATGCGTCAGTTTCAGGGAAGACTTTTTAAATGCTTCGTTCATGATCTTATTTAAATATCAAGATAAATTTAAGATATACTTCTATAAGTTGCAGAATGCGTATTGTTAAATTGATGAAAAGTACATTGTTGAGTTGAAAAATAGTGTAATTATTTTAATTTAAGAATAGAAACCATTTTTTTAAGAATAAATATATTTTTATATAATACATTTTAACTTCCTAATATAAACACTATTTCTAAACTATATTCAAACGAAAAAGAGACAATACCTATATACAGGCTGGAAAAAATGAAAGGGCCCTGGAGGGGAACTACCTTAAATCCTTTAGTTAGCTCATTTTACTGAAAGGAAACATTCCTTTATTTTTTAAAAGAAACAAAACTGCATTCAAAGATCATCTAAAATTAGCTTGTCTCACCCGCGAACTGAACCAATAAAAATTTTAAAAATAAACCCTCGCTATTTTATTATACGAATCGGTAGGATTATTGTTCAGGATAAAATTTGTCTACTAAACTAAAGTCTTACACTCATCTGTTGTACGAGATACCCATGAAATTGAATATTTATTAATAATTTATTAATAAAACCTAGTACTGTTCACTTGTAAAGTAATAATTATACGCCATTATTACACAATGACAGCACGGAATGAAAGCAAAACAAAACAAAATTTGAATTTCGAACGAATACTTTTATCGATTTTAAAAATGTTGATTGTTATGGTTCGAACTTCAAATTTGTTGCTCCGCGTTGCAAAAAAAATACGTTCCTTTTTTAAACTTTTCGTCAGTACGCCTAGTGCAAGAAGTAATTGTGCTCTGCATACATTTATTATTACCATTTAACGATTTTCTTATTGAAGTATTCAACAAGGTACTTAAGATAAATAACATTAGCAAGCTTGTACTTCATACGATGTCTTTGGATGTAAGAGAGATAAGAAAATTATAACGTGTCATTTACTTGTTACAAGTGAACAGTACTAAAGTAGTCACAATGTAATAGGTCCGTTTTGACATATGTCATCGCAACGTATCTATGGATGTGAACCATGCAAATCGGTAACTATGTCAACCGATTCTCACGAGAAATCGATTCAAAATATTATGAGTTTGTTATCGTTTGAAATATTTTCAAGTTTATTGGTTATAATTTTCAGAATAAACATAATTGCCAAAGTCAACGTGAAAGAAAATATAAACAGTTCAAAAGTAAAGCCTAAAGTCACAAGAAAAAAACACTAAAAACAAACGGGAGCACAACGACTTCCAATATGGTGATAGAAAGATATTTCGGGTGCTAAAACCAGCTTTTAATTTTTTTTCTCTACGAAAAGAATCTGAAATGGAAATTCTTACGTGCCAGTAATATTTTGTAATGTTGTACTTCACTGAGCTCAAATTAGATAGAGGTCTGAGCGTTGACAGATATAAACTACTGGCCAGTAAGAAAAATATGTAGGCTTCAAGATGAAAAAATTGCTCCATGCCTTATAAAAAAAATACTGCCATATTTCTTACCAGCCAATCTGTCTATTGATAGGATGATTTATGGAAAACTGCCTGTAAACCAATTCATTAATAAAAAAAAATGGGACTTTAAGCAATAAATGCATGTTTTTTTTATATATATTTTTTGTTTTTGTAAACTATAAGTTTAAAAGCTAAGTGGTATGTAACAATATTTAGCACAATTATTATATTATATTTTTCGGTACAAATACATGCAAATGTTCAAATCTAAAAAGTTTATATTTGCAAAAAAAAAAGGAAATTTAAACTTGGCTTTTTGTGTACTGGTCTCACAAAAGCTAATTACAGATCATTACAATTATTTTATCAATATTAAAACAAGTTAATTATTTTCACGAGGAATCGAATTGAGTCCGTGAAACTAGGCGATTATCTGGTTACAACACTATTATTAAGAAAAAATTGACTGAGAATGTAACTGTTTTTGAGACATTGTGTAGTAATTAAAAATTGCATTTTATTTTGGTATATGCGTGAAAATAGTACTTGAAATATGTTCCGTGATGATTAAAAAACGTTTATTTATTTTCTTTTAACCCAATAAGTTAATAATTATTTGTTAACCGTTTCATTTATTACATGTAAAGTTATATTCTATGGTCGTTCTTATCTGTCAAAACGGGCCTCTTATTTTGTGGCAACTGTAGGTATTGTTAACAAAGAACTTGTAATAAATATTTAATTTCATGATAACCAAATGTTTATTAGACAAATTTTATTCTGAACAATAATCCTACCGATTCGTATGATAAAATAGCGAGGTTTTTATTTTTATTTTTAGTTGGTTCGATTCCCGGGTGAGACAAGCGAATTTCAGAATATCTTTGAATGCAGTTTTGTTTCTTTTAAAAAATAAAGGAATGTTTCCTTTCAGTTAAATGAGCTAACTAAAGGATTTAAGGTAGTTCCCCTCCAGGGCCCTTAAATTTTTTCCATCCTGTATAATACGCTATGCGTCGTCCCGTGCGACGTCCGTCGTGCACTAACTCCGACCAACGACGCGATACCGAGTTCAGGTTGGCAAATTAGCCAAGTTTTAACGTGCCACTCGCTGATCGCTTATAACCTATCTACACTTTATTCTAATATCATTGCTTGTGCCCTGTGAGTAACACGATTATTGCTCAAATAAATGTTTTTTTACCCTGCAGGTTTTCAAATCCTAGTTTTTTAATTTGCGTTGAGAAATGTTCAAGGTACGAGTATATACATTTAAAACATTCTAAGTATTCCAACTACTTGTACCTACACATAAACAAGCAATTCGTCCGCGGCTCCGCCTACGCCGAATAGAATCTTTGCCCTCAGCTCAGCAGCGTTTTCTGCGAATTTTTCACAAAATTTTTGTACGTACGTTTTGTGTTGATATAACGTCCGAATCGGCGAAGTAGTTTAGGGATTTGAGGTGAGGGCCCTCGACGCATTTGCGGGCTGAATCGGAAATCAAATTGAGTTTTGGTGATTGCCGGCTACGTGCTCGGTAGACCTAAGGGTTACACTTACAAGTTTTAGCAGAACTTATGTATTTGAAAACCCATCGAGGTTTCCCCAATCCAATTACATAAGTAGGTCAACTATAACTTAGTAGATATCAAGATAGAGATAACATTTTTTTCTGATCTATCGTTCTATCTATAAACGAATACCCCTCTCAACACTCAGACTAAACGGCTGAACCAAGGAATGTGAAATTTGGACTGTAGGTTCCTTGTATGATATTATGTGTATAGTTCGTGTTTTTATACTTGGCTAAAGTGGTAAACAAAGCTCACTCCATCACATATCACGACATTCCGAAACAAGCACGCAACGTAGATTACCACAGTAAGTTACAGACACTAGTTTACACACTCATGCATTAATTGTCACTGAAAAATGCTTTAAATTATCATTTTAAATACCATTTTTAGGTAAAATCGTACTTTTACGGAATTCCTTAACAGACAAAATAAATTCACAGAAGAGTTTGACATTTCATTTTAGGGATGGGATAACGTAACGGGAATGAAAGAACGATATGCGAGATGACGAAATGTTTTTGTCGATTATAGAATAGAACAGAATCATGTTTATTTTGCACATGATATTTATTTTTAATTGTTTTATTATATAATATGGTACATTAAATTATAGTTAAAACTTAAAATTAGCACAGAATGTACCAAAAAGGTCTCCGCTCAGTTTAATGTAATGACAGGGCCATGGCGCTGATTTTTAGCGGATGCCTAGTACTTATATTAAACATAAATTGGTATAAAAATGTAAAACAATGACTTTATAAATTTTGAACAAAAACAAAATACAGTTAGGTTTACAATGAGAAAGTTCGACTTACATTCGTTTATCGACGACGAAATATTTAGTCGACTTCGAAAAAATAATCGCGATTAATCGAGACAATCGATAAAAATATTCGTGATCGCGCAACGCTAGCCATCCCTACGAAATGTCAAATTTTATTGGTACGCTATTGTTGTTTATCACTTAAGTCAAGTATAAAAACACGGACTATAGATATTCTCACGGCAGCTTCGGGAAAAACGGGATCCCTGCGAGTAACGCTGCGGGCCGTCCACTAGTCTATCTATACCTATACACCGTGAAATTTAAGTGGTTTTGGAAACGAAAACTGGAGTGAAAAAAGTTCATAAACTTGTTTGTGTACATGTTTCCACAACCGCGAGTCACTCACACACGCTAGGCTGCAGCAGAATACCAGCGTTGTGTCGAGATCATTACCTACTTCGTAGGTATACCAAATACCATGTCAATACAGCATTATGCTGAGTTGCGGCCATTTTGGTGGTAGCAAATACTAGTAGGTACTTAAATATAATTAGTTAGTTACTTAAATATAATTAGTCATTTACTTAAATATAATTAGTTAGTTACAATAATAAGAAGATAAGTCTCAAGATTATTTATTTATATTGTCGTTAAGATTATTTTGTACATAGGTACCTACCAATTTTGCGTGTTACAAAATAAATGTATTTTCTTTCTTAGAATAGAATAGAATATGATTTTATTCATCTAAAAATTACACAATAACAGAATAGTATTACCTTGACGCCTACAAGGGTGTATGTACCGGTGCTATAGGCGCCAAGCTCTTCCCTTACAGAGTATTACATAAAAAAATTAGAAGTAATATAAAATAAACGAGAATACAAAAAAACAACAGAGCATGCAGCTTAACTTATAATAAAAACAAAAAATACAAAAAATCAAGGGCATATGAGAGGGTGGGTCTGTGTGAGGAGTGTGGATGAGAATGAGAGTGTTTGTGTAGGAAGAGGTTCTTTCTTTCTTCTTTCTTTTCTTTCCATACGAACAACTTTGACTATGGAACTAAACCTCAAACCGCGAAAAAATCAGCTGTTATATATTAGCTACCCGACCAAAATGTATGAAACAGCTGACTTTTATTTCGCGTTTTACAGGTTTGGCTCCATAGTAAAAGTTGTTCGTATCGACGAGTATCTGTTTTCGTTTTCAAAATCACTTTAATTTCACGGTGTATAAAAATGTATAAATAAATCGTTTAAGGCGTCACAACAAGCGAAAGTGCTGTCACATTAGAAAAAAAAATTTTTATTGCTAGAATAATTATTGAAAATCCGCCCAAGTAAATGTCTAAAAATAGCAATGAACTATTTTTACACAGCAAAGTTTTCAGAAACAACTTCTTTTTATAGCTAGAATTTTAATTTATGCTAAAAGAGGCCGTTTTAAAAAAAAAAGAAATTTTAGCTCGTCGAAGACTTTGTCTATGAAAACTATGCTATATAAAAATAGTTCATTGCTATTTCTAAACATTTACTTCAGCGGATTTTCAATAATTATTCTAGCAGTTTTAGTTTAATATTTAGATTAAAAGAAGGTTAAGAATATAATATTCTTATATAACGTAGAATTTGAAATTAGGCATTAGGTTTTGAATTTGATGACGTGTACATATCGCTACAACAAATAGTTTTTTCAATGCAAGTGCTCGTATTGGCTCATTTTTTATGCATCAAAACCGAACAGAAAGTCGATTATTTTGCTCTAGGGCTTTATTATTATTATTTTTTTTTTATTTATTTACAATGGTTGGCTGACCTACAACCTTTCCTGTGTACCATAAATGTAATACTTTTTTTCCCACTGTTTAACGGCTCTGGATACAGTCCTTTTGAGCCAACCATAATTTAAAGTCCACAAGATTATATTTGTTTTATTTCCTCACACTATGCATTGAAAAACGTAGTATGATACACGGGCGTAAGAGCAATAAATTACTCGGTTACGTTTAAAACACTCGCTACGCTCGTGTTTTAAATCGTCCTCGTAATTTATTCCTTTTCGCCCTTGTAGCATAAACTACTATTGTAAAGAGTTAAATGCGGGTATCAGTACGGTCCACAGAAAAAAAAGTTAATGAATATAATAGTCGGTTGTAACTCAGACGGTAGAACGCTGGCCTCTCAACTTGAGACCCAGGTTCGATCCCCGGTCGGTCATGCATAGTATTTGTATACCACTTGCTGAACCGTGAAGGAAAACACCGTGAGAAAACTTGCATGCTCTAAAAAGCGTATATTTGTGCCCTAACCACGTATCACGATGGGACGTAATAATCTTCGGTGAAAAAGGCAAGCAGGGTAGAGCTAACAGGTGGTAGAGCTGATGCCGGGCTCGACTGTGGAGGTACCACCATCATACTTGGAGACCCCCTCGAAGTAATTCGGGGGAGAGTAAGAGGACAGCTCACAGGCAAAAAACCAGGAGGCCCACCATGCCTGGGACCGATGGATGGCGGTATATCCATCCCTAATAGCCGGGCCTTATATGGAACAGACTGGTGATGGGCAGCGGCGTCACTGTTGCAAGGGTTCCGGCACCGCGCTCACCGACCCGCCTGCCCAGCTTGTGTGAGTATGGGATATTCTTCTAGGATGAGGAGAGGCAAAGTCCTGGAAAAGCTCATGTCCAGCAGTGGACGAACTAGGCTGATGGATGGATGGATGGATTAAACAGGCAGGCAGGATTGACGCGGCGGTACTCTTCAGTCAGCTGGCGCTGGTCGAGCACGATGTCGACGGGTAGACTCACCGATCTGGAGTGCGGGCACCTTCTGCGCAGGGTTAACGCGACGGTACTTCTCAGTCAGCTGGCGCTGGTCGCGCACGATGTCGACGGCGCGCTCCTCGTGCACAATGCCCTTCAGCACGAGAGCGGCGCGGACACGCCACGTGCACGACGACACGTGGAAACCGTAAAGAACCACTGGCGCTTTTGATTGCTTGTGAACAATACATATATATATATATTTATTTTATTTATTTATTTACTTAAATGGTTAGTATTACAGAAAAACTTAATTAGGCCTATCCTAGGGTTAGTAAAATACAAAAGTAGAGAAAAAAAAAATTGGGACTAATAATACCCAAAGCAGGCTTCCGACACATTAACAGATTCTTTCTCAGACTGTAAAACTAACAACCTAGCACATAATAATAATTTCGAAAATGTATGCTCCGATACTAGAATTCTCCGTAACACAGAAGCACTATGAAGTTATTTTATATAGATACAGTCATCTGCAATTCAAGCTCCCTATACGTAAAGATATTAAGGCGATATGCGAAAAAAATACGTGTATTTCTTTTCTGTGTATTTGTTGCAATTCACGGAAAATTTTAATAAATTTCTGGTATGTGCATTTTGACTATAAAATCTAGGGTTTTGAAATTGGAAAACATGTTTGGATACATTTACCTTGATAGACATAATTGTTGAAATGAGGTCTTCAAACACACTTTTTCTCCTCGTTTGACGAATAGGAACCATATGCAAAACTCTAACATATTTTATTGGGTGTGTTTCAACAACATCTAGAGATTTAATATTTGAAATTTTGCTAGCTATTTTAGTTTTTTATAAAAATTATAAAGTAACATTTTTCGCTTTCGCCCTGAATCCGCCCCTCTCGCACTGAGCATGTTTTCGCTTAGAGTGACAGTGACAAAAATAAAATTCGCATAGCCTCTTAACGGCTATGACACTGCAATAAGAACTGCCTGTCATGTCATTGCTACATGCTGATCTCTATTGGTTTGATTATTGTCGTTAAAAAGCTGAAAGCTGGACGTATACCCATTCGAATATTTTTTATTATGGAGCCAAACTTGAAATTGCGAAAAAAAAAATCAACTGTTTGACATTTCGGTTAAGTCGGTATAGCTGTTTTTTTTTTCGTGATTTCAGGGTTGTCTCTAGAGTAAAAAGGTTGTGATTTTTTTCATATTTTTCGGTCCACCAGTTTTGGAGATAGGGCGGGGGGGGGGGGCAATTACAGGAAAACTATAGCGATTTAAAATAAGTTGAGCACAAATGAGAAATATAAAAAAAATGTTTTATTAAAATACAATATGGATATCAAATTGTAGGTATTAAAAAGTTAATTGTAAAAATATAAAGTTGGGTTATATTTAATTGTATCCATTACGAGAAATCCTTGAAAAGTCATAAAAAATTGATGTTCATATTTTTCGGTCTACCAGTTTCGGAGATAAGGGGGGGGGGGCATACATATTTTTGTGGTTTTTTTAAAGATTTCTCGAAATATAGTAACTATAGTAAAAGTATATAATATAGTAGTTAAAGTATAATGTAGTAGTAAAAGTATATATTTTTACAATCAGCTTTTTAATATCTACAATTTGATACCCATATTATTTAGGTATAATTGACACAAGGTTGACCAGAGTTGATAAATCAAGGGGCTGCACAATGCTAAAATTCAGTCCTGCTCTAACGTCTTTGTTTTTTAATTGTCTATCCTGCTCTAATCAGATGCCACGCACGCAAAACTTCAGTTATTTTGAAATCACGGCTACATTAGGATATTAATTATAATTTCTTTATGATAACAAAATATGTATTTTTCTAGTAAGTATCTGCGTATATTAATTTCGTTTCAACCGGTTTTGAAATATGGAAACTGAATCGCTTTTTTCGTATAATTCATGCTTTTTAAAAGTATTACAATTGAAACAAGATATAAATATAAAGTGTAATTAATACTTCTCTTGAGTCAAAAAGCAGGCCATATATGTTTTCTATATTGCCTTTTACATTGACGGAACTGAATCCAATGCAAAACTGATGTTTAGCATTGTGGAGCCCCTTAATGACAAATTTTATCTGACCTTTGCAATAGGTCAAGTTTGAATTCCCAGTCAGTTGTTTCTTGGCTAGATAATATCATTCGTTAAGTCACTAGTTACCACGTAACTACAAGGAAGATACGTGTTTGTATCGGTAAAAATGTGGCTTTTATACGTGTCATTATTGTTTTGTTCAACTACAACTATACAAGCAGGTATTTAAAATTGTAAAAGTTATGTTGTGTATATTAGGTCTTTACATATGAAATAGCCGTTTTCTACAGAGAATTTGAAGGAAACTCAAGTTTCAGTACTAACATATTTGCATTTTTTTTAGGAATGACAAATTCCAAATTATGTAGTTTATTTTGTATATGAATGAGATAACATTAAGCTAACATTAACAATCATTTAATTTTTGAAAAGTGTCAGTTGTAAAAAATTATTACGAATCGTATCATGGAAATGGATAGCATTTAGGACGAACTGTTTTTGAAGATTTAATTTTTATAATTAAATTGAAAATAAAAACAAAATTTAATACGTAGATAGAAAACTTTGAAATCAACTTTCAAACCAAAAACAAATCATTGAAATAGCTATTGAATTACAGGAATTACGAACTCATGAATCTGTAAGAAAATTTCAGCAATTTCAAAGGTAAATATCTATTATTTAACGTTAAGAATTTAATAACATTTGTTTCTATTTGAATAAATTATGAAAGAAGGTATGTTGAAAAGTAATTTATTCTCAGAAATTAAAATTTAACAATTTTCTTGACCATACTGAACAAGTTTGTCAAAGAAATAAAATAAAATGGATCCTGCCCATACAAAATTCACATCGTTTTCAAAATTATTAAAGAAGGCGAAAATATTTTTCATATTCATTTCATACAAAGATAACAAGTCCATGTAGGTATTCTAGAAGATCATAAGGTGAAGATCAGGTAGCCAAGTTTATTAAAACCTTTTTGTCTGGTGAGATACTTTCAATAAATATACTACAAAAAAAAAAAACAAGTATGTACATTACAATAATATAGGTAGGTTTTTTCGAGTGTGGCCTATTACTGGACCAGTCAACACTCGTACACCATCTTTATACCGACGATTTTTACATCCTATCGTGATAGTGGATGAGCTTTATCGCCGTATTTTGGACACAAATGCGTGCTTTTTGTGCTTAAACCGGCACAGTGTTTCCCTTCCTCGTTTAGCGAGTGATGTTTAAGCACATAAATTCCGAAAAACTCATTCCATTTACTCAAAGAGAAGCTTTAAATAAATATTTTATTTTTGTAGGGGCATTACCACCACAGCAACCTCGGCATCTTCCAGAGGAATGTGAACTCGTATTAAACTTCAACGACCTTGTAACTTACGTCGACAAAGACTTTATACAAGATGAAATAGATAAGTATGAAAGGGACCACACAGCTACGTGGTACACAACGAACGGTGACACGAATCCTTTAAAAATGCAGCTGAACAAAACTGTAGAGAACACTCGAGGGGAGAGCGTCATCCTTCCGTTGGTCATAAAAGCGCAGATCAGCCCGTCAACTCTAACTACAGTACCGAGAAGACCAAGCAACATACCACAGGCAGCTCGCACCAATATCGCCAAAATGCTCCCCGATCCTCAGAACACTATACACGACGCTGGACATTTGATCGCGTTTCAAAACGGAGGCCCGGATGATGTTGTAAACTTCGCTCCACAATCACCCGCCTTGAACGTAGGTCCTTGGAAGACAATGGAAACTCAGATCAAAAAAGCAGTCAAACATTGGAACGAACACGTGGAAATGACTATTGTAGTTTACTACGATGAGACGATTAAGACACTACCAGTCGTTTTTGGAGTGAGATTGGGGTTAAATATTCTACATGAACTTGTATTCTGTGAAATGTTGTTTGAAAATAATCTTGAAAGTGGTACGCGTAGGGGAAAGAAGAGGACGGCTGATATTATGAACAGCGTGGCAGCAAAGAGGCGACGTTTACATTAACTTGTAAATAATACATCAGTTATATTATTTAATTGGAAGATTTAACGATTATACTAAGGATTATATTAAATAGTAAATAATTTATCGTATATAAATAAAGGAAAAAAAAAACAACAGTTGAAAAAATAAATGCCGCACCGCCCCACTTGCCTTGCCATCATGTCAATTTGTCAACCCATCAATATTGTCACTTTCGTAGTTTTAATCTTTCTATTCGGATGAATACTTAACAACAGACTAAGTAATTACTTTTATGTTAATAAATAAAGTTCATTAAATTCCCATAGTTTAATTTTTAAAAGATTTTTTTAAATTTGTTTTCAGAGAATATACGTCATTTTAGGACATAGTTTTCATTATTTTGGTATATAAATTAACCATTATTTTTTCACGATTTTTTAAAGAATTGTCCGATATGACGTCACTTGAGAATTTAAGACATTATACTGAATGTGAATCACAATTTATTACAAATGTATGTGATGATGTGATTATGAAAAAAAGTGGTCTATCTCTGTCTGGATACTTTTCTGCATCCAGCTGTCAAATCAGTCGCAAGCAAGTTATTATAAATTTATCTTGATAGCAAAGGACACATTTCAAACAACTACTTCTCAAGTGACGTCACACGAAGGTAAATGGAAGTTGCAGCTTTTTCGTAAAAATATTCATCATCATGAGGTTTTTTAAAATATGGCTTATTAAACCTAAATCTCGAAATGATTTTCGAATATTATCGACAATACTTGATATTATTATTATATTAGTTTTAGATTAAATAATAAAATGGCTGTGACGCGATCGACACAAAATGGCGGCCGCAATACAGGAGTGCTGGGTCAACTAGGTTTCGGTGTAAAGTAAAATATTTAGTCTCAGGCTGCAGCTTAGGTGCGTACGGTCTTGTGACGGTCTGATGAGAATCAGAGACATGAATGCTGGATCTCAGTGATGGCATACCTACTTAGGAATATAGAGTATCGTGTCTCAGGAAGCTGCTTCTACTAATTGCGGTCTTGTGAGGGTCTGATGAGGAGCAGAGATATGGCTACTGAATCTCAGTTATAGTTATACCTATCTCTACCTGCCACTACCAAAATGAACTTACTTGCCAAAATTCATGTTTTTAGACGCTACAGTCTTGGATATTTCGTCATGAGTGAGAGCATAGACTATGAGGGAGAGTCATTGGTATTTTGTTTTTAAACAATAAAATATAAGATATCTTAGTTATGTAAGTACTTCGATGTTAATAAATATGTAAACAGCTCTCAAACAGATACAATCTTATATAAAACGTATGATTATTGTTGACTATATGTCAACCTGTTTCACCGAATAAATTTCGGCATTTTCAAGTGAAAAGGACACGTTTGACTACGACGGTGAATGCCGCGTGTCGTCGTCGTCGTCTTAAGAACGACACTCGCCTTGAAGATTGAAAATTTCGTTTACACAGTTGTCAATAATAAATCATTCGTGAGCTATAAAGCCGTTTTAATAATAATTTAATAATTGCTTACTACTTCTACTTTGACCAGCTTCGATAAGTTTTAGAGATAGTTGGGGGGGGGGGGGGGGCAATTACAGGAAAACTATAGCGATTTAAAATAAGTTGAGCACAAATGAGAAATATAAAAAAAAGTAAAAAAAAAAAAGTTTCATAAAAATACAATATGGATATCAAATTGTAGGTATTAAAAAGTTGATTGTAAAAATATATAGTTGGGTTATATTTAATTGCATCCATTTCGAGAAATCCTTGAAAAGCCATAAAAAATTTGATGTTCATATTTTTCGATCTACCAGTTTCGAAGATAAGGGGGGGACATAATATTTTTGTGGTTTTTTAAAGATTTCTCGAAATATAGTTAGTATAGTAAAAGTATATATAGTAGTAAAAGTATAATATAGTAGTAAAAGTATATATTTTTACAATCAGCTTTTTAATATCTAAAATTCGGTACCCCTATTATTTAGGTATAATTCACACAAGGTTGACCAGAGTTGATAAACTAAGGGGCTGCACAATGCTAAAATTCAGTCCTGCTCTAACGTCTTTGTTTTTTAACTGTCTATCCTGCTCTAATCACTAATCAGATGCCACGCACGCAAAACTTCAGTTATTTTGAAATCACGGCTACATTAGGACATTAATTATAATTTCTTTATACAACAAAGATGTTTTTTCTAATAAGTATCTGCGTGTGTTGGTTTCGTTTCAATCGGTTTTTAAATATGGAAACTGAATCGCTAAATTCATGTTTTTTTAAAAGTAATACAATTAAAACAAGCGCCATATTTTTTTTTAATTTTTGCCTTCTATTTTGACGGAACTGAATCCAATGCAAAACTGATGTTTAGCATTGTGGAGCCCCTTAATGACAAATTTTATCAGGTCAAGTTTTAATTACCAGTCATTTGTTTCTTGGTTAAATGATATCAATCGATAAGTCACTAGTTACCACGTAACTGCAAGGAAGAGACGTTTTTGTATCGGTAAAAATGTGGTTTTTATACGTGTCATTATTGTTTTGTTCAACTACAACTATACAAGCAGGTATTTAAAATTGTAAAAGTTATGTTGTGTATATTAGGTCTTTACATATGAAATAGCCGTTTTCTAAATTTTTTTTTTTTTTTTTTTTCGTTTATTTAGTTTCTTATTCATTTTATAAGCATAAAAAGTAATACGGAAGAGCGGGGTCTCCTATCACAGGTATACATTTACTAAAAAAACGATAATAAACGATTTCTATTTCTATTTCTATAGAGAATTTGAAGGAAACTCAAGTTTTTGTTTCTATTTGAATAAATTATGAAAGAAGGTATGTTCAAAAGTAAATTATTCTCAGAAACGAAAATTTAACAATTTTCTTGATCATACTGAACAAGTTTGTCAAAGAAATAAAATGGTAAATACAATAAAACGGATCCTGCCCATAAAAAAATCAAAATTTTCAAAATTATTAAGGAAATATGAAATTATTTTTTTATTTTCATTTCATACAAATATAACAAGTCCATGTAGGTATTCTGGAAGATCATAAGGTGAAGATCAGGTATCCAACTTTTAGTAAAACCTTTTTGTCTGGTGAGATAATTTCAATAAATATAATACAAAAAAAAAAAAACGAGCATGTAACTCTACATTACAATAATATAGGTAGGTGTTTTCGAGTGTGGCCTATTACTGGACCAGTCAACACTCGTACACCATCTTTATACCGACGATTTTTACATCCCATCGTGATAGTGGTTGAGCTTTATCGCCGTATTTTGGACACAAATGCGTGCTTTTTGTGCTTAAATCTGCACAGTGTTTTCCTTCCCCGTTTAGCGAGTGATATTATGTATATGTACATAAATTCCGAAAAACTCATTCCATTTACTCAAATAGAAACTTTAAATAAATATTTTACTTTTTTAGAGCCACCAAAGGAATGTGAATTCGTATTAAAATTTAACGACCTTATAACTAACGTCGACAAAGACTTTATACAAGATGAAATAGATAAGTATGAAAAGGACCACGAAGCTACGTGGTACACAACGGAAAGTGAGACGAATCCTTTAAAAATGCAGCTGAACAAAACTGTACAGAATACTCGAGGGGAGAGCGTCATCCTTCCGTTGGTCATAATAGCGCAGATCAGCTCGTCAACTCTAACTACAGTACCGAGAAGACCAAGTGACATACCACCGGCAGCTCGCACCAATATCGCCAAAATGCTCCCCGATCCTCAGAACACTAAATACGACGCTGGACATTTGATCGCGTTTCAAAACGGAGGCCCGGATGATGTTGTAAACTTCGCTCCACAATCACCCCCCTTGAACATAGGTCCTTGGAAGGCAATGGAAAATCAGATCAAAAAAGCAGTCAAAGAATGGAACGAACATGTGAAAATGACTATTGTAGTTTACTACGATGAGACAATTAAGACACTACCAGTGGTTTTTGGAGTGAGATTGGAGTTTAGTATTCTAAATGAACTAGTATTCTGTGAAATGTTGTTTGAAAATAATCTTGAAAGTGGTACGCGTAGGGGAAAGAAGACGATGGCTGATATCATGAACAGCGTGGCAGCAAAGAGGCGACGTTTACATTAACTTGTAAATAATACATCAGTTATATTATTTAATTCGAAGATTTAACGATTACACTAAGGATTATATTAAATAGTAAATAATTTATCGTATATAAATAAAGGAAAAAAAAACAACAGTTGAAAAAATAAATGCCGCACCGCCCCACTTGCCTTGCCATCATGTCAATTTGTCAACCCATCAATATTGTCACTTTCGTAGTTTTAATCTTTCTATTCGGATGAATACTTAACAACAGACTAAGTAATTACTTTTATGTTAATAAATAAAGTTCATTAAATTCCCATAGTTTAATTTTTAAAAGATTTTTTTAAATTTGTTTTCAGAGAATATACGTCATTTTAGGACATAGTTTTCATTATTTTGGTATATAAATTAACCATTATTTTTTCACGATTTTTTAAAGAATTGTCCGATATGACGTCACTTGAGAATTTAAGACATTATACTGAATGTGAATCACAATTTATTACAAATGTATGTGATGATGTGATTATGAAAAAAAGTGGTCTATCTCTGTCTGTCTACTTTTCTGCATCCAGCTGTCAAATCAGTCGCAAGCAAATTATTATAAATTTATCTTGATAGCAAAGGACACATTTCAAACAGCTACTTCTCAAGTGACGTCACACGAAGGTAAATGGAAGTTGCAGCTTTTTCGTAAAAATATTCATCATCATGAGGTTTTTTAAAATATGGCTTATTAAACCTAAATCTCGAAATGATTTTCGAATATTATCGACAATACTTGATATTATTATTATATTAGTTTTAGATTAAATAATAAAATGGCTGTGACGCGATCGACACAAAATGGCGGCCGCAATACAGGAGTGCTGGGTCAACTAGGTTTCGGTGTAAAGTAAAATATTTAGTCTCAGGCTGCAGCTTAGGTGCGTACGGTCTTGTGACGGTCTGATGAGAATCAGAGACATGAATGCTGGATCTCAGTGATGGCATACCTACTTAGGAATCTAGAGTATCGTGTCTCAGGAAGCTGCTTCTACTAATTGCGGTCTTGTGAGGGTCTGATGAGGAGCAGAGATATGGCTACTGAATCTCAGTTATAGCTATACCTATCTCTACCTGCCAATACCAAAATGAACTTACTTGCCAAAATTCATGTTTTTAGACGCTACAGTCTTGGATATTTCGTCATGAGTGAGAGCATAGACTATGAGGGAGTCATTGGTATTTTGTTTTTAAACAATAAAATATAAGATATCTTAGTTATGTAAGTACTTCGATGTTAATAAATATGTAAACAGCTCTCAAACAGATACAATCTTATATAAAACGTATGATTATTGTTGACTATATGTCAACCTGTTTCACCGAATAAATTTCGGCATTTTCAAGTGAAAAGGACACGTTTGACTACGACGGTGAATGCCGCGTGTCGTCGTCGTCGTCTTAAGAACGACACTCGCCTTGAAAATTGAAAATTTCGTTTACACAGTTGTCAATAATAATCATTCGTGAGCTATAAAGCCGTTTTAATAATAATTTAATAATTGCTTACTACTTCTACTTTGACCAGCTTCGATAAACGTCCTTCAAATGCCGGAGCCGGAGGACGGAAGCATTACCGGAAGCTATCCGTCCACTAGTCCGGTTTCGGCTGCGATATCGAATCGCAGCAAACAGCCGATAAATGACGGACGTTCGGATAAACCGTGGACAAGTCCTTGCGTATTTGTATTGCAAGCATACTGGAGCCGGTAAATGACGCCCTGGCAATGGTCCGATTTAGCGATATTTTCGATCAAGCACAATTACTGAAGGTGATTTTACCGGACATTTACCTGACGTCGGACGCCGGGTGTCGTGTGGACAGAGGGTCGTTTAAATACATAGGCCGCTACTTCGGCACGGAACAACTAGTAGTACTACTTCGGCCCGTGATTTATAGGCTGCCATGCCGGACCGTGGACAAACGCTCTTAGGGATAGCTCGACTACCAGTAATTCATTGATAACAGTAACCCTAAATTTATTTACTGAGGGTTTTCTGGGAAGATCGGCTACACAGCCATCTTCAGGCAAACCGTATCGACTAGGAGTTGAAGTACTCGCCATGACCAAAAACGGTCGGAGCGTAAAAGGTCAAAGGCGTAGCCAGCCATGGGCTCAGGGTATTGCACACCACGAAATCTACCATCCAAAAATGTGTCTGTAACTCCAGGATTGCGTTTGTTTAGGTGTACGCATGACCGACCGCTGTGCGCGTGCGGTCAATCGCGCGCGCACTTTTTGTTTTGATCGCATTTTTTTGTGTCGACTGACGACTGTCGAGTGTGAACTTTCTTACGAATATTAAGTATTATAGTTAGTACCTAGATCATTTAGTATTTTTGGTTTGGTTAGGTACTTTATAGGTCAGAGCCAGGATGGGGCAAACGCCTCATCCTGCCCCACCGTGGCTACGCCCATGGAGTCGATTATCATCATCATATTTACCGTGTTAACGCCTTCAAACAGGTCATAGCAACAAGCGTACGTTACGAGCGAGATATCATGTTCTTATTCACTGTTTGTAAACAACATTTTGTACATTCTCATACAAATAAAACCCTAAGCTAAGTTAAAACGTACCAACAACGTACTTTGCGTTGCAATATTGACAAAAGATATTAATTAAACATATAAATGTGAATTCTATATCTTATTTTTGATGATTAACAATGAAATTTTAGGTTATAATTAACTAATAGGTAGGTAACCAATTACGGTGTTAGAGATCTTTTTGGCAATAGAAATCCCATGAGCTTTCTTCTATTTTGGATATATTTTGTGGTATGTAGATGTTGTAATAAATAAAGTAGGTGTACTTACCATTGTTTTGGTCGTGCTCTCGCGCAGATCGCTACAGTCGGCCACCACAGATAACACTGAATATTTTAGAGGCGAATGGATACGCCAACTGCAATTTGGACCTGTCTTTGAAGACCTACTCCTCCCACACGGGTGGTCCAAAAACTTTCATAAAAATATATGATAGGCAGTATAGAGTCAAAGATAAATTTAATTTCATAAACAATTTTATTAACAAGAAACTTAAATAACATAAATAATACTAAATTTTAAATAATTCTTAAAATATACACTAACTACAAAGAATATAAAATTAAAATTAAAAAAAGACTAAATTAAATAAAAAATATTATTTAAATCGATTTGACAAAAAAAATCGAAAGTCATCGAAAGTTTCACATGATTAACACAAGAATTCTCTTACTCCTTCCAAACGCCTAAAGCGATTTTAATTATTATTTCACCAAATCATAGAAAATTTTTAGATCTAAAAAATTCAAGTTCAAAATTTTTTTTCCGTTCATGGCGTCTATGTGAACAGTATTATTTTCTCCTATTTTGCGCTAGCCGGAGACGCAGTGGTTGTCGTAACAGCCACTTTTCAAGGCACGCTGAAATGAACATTATTTCAATGTCATTTCCGTTGATATTTGTACCGACACAAATCGAGTTGCTTATCTAGCGTGGTCAAACAAAAATATAAAAACCACAGAGATGATGTCGGTATACCTACACGACCTATCAGTGACGCAAATTGATACCTGTTTGATTGCAGTTCAGGTTTTTATGACACAACTGCTTGCACTCAAATGGCTGCACTGCGCTCAATCAAATAGCTGTGATGTGGTTGGTTTATGTACTGTCGAAAGGACAAATAACTCGAGCACTGCATGTGTTATGTTACGAGAACAACAATGTTTTTTTTTGTGTACAAAATATTAAATTTTGAATTACGAGAATGTTTGTTGTATCGGGGAAGCATTTTATTTTTCATTTTGGATAGTAAATATTTTATTCTTTGAACCTATCTTCTATCACTCATTGTATTCTAATATGAATTTGGTTTTATCAATATATCTATCAATCAAAGCCTTATACCTACTCTTATATACCTCATTCACACTATCGCGAAACTCGCGGTCATGAAGGGGACCAAACTATATGAGTAAAGGAGATGGACTCTGTTGCATATCGCTTTATTCATAGCTTTGTACCCTTCACGGCGAGAGCCTCGCGGGAGTGTAGATGAGGTATATAAGCAAGCGTGGGCCCAGCGCTAAGTTGTAAAGGCCAAAAGTCATCGTGTTGTAAATGTAAGTATTGAATCATTATTATGTTACTTTTTTATGATTAAAGATACCTACTCTGGATTTACAAAAGATTTTAAGTTTTAAGGCGTCGGTTGGGTCTGAGATTCATGCTTTTTAGAACATTTTAGAGCCCTCGGACATCCACCGGCAATTTAGAATCCTTTATATATAAAAGTATGCGATCGAAACACCTGAACATATTCTAATAATGTTCAGGAATGTGAATAAAACCGAATAACTAGTGATATTTTAAATTTTAATATTAATATAATTTCAAGCACGGTTTTTAACGGGCACGGTTTTATTTTGCTACGCAACCCTCGGCGCGTAAATTAAACTCGCACTTGACTGGTTTTTTCTTCTTGTTATGCATATTAAAATGTTTAGGAACCTTTAAAAGATATATCTAATAAATAAAATTAAAATTAAATTGTCAAGCAACGCATGTACGTATTTATAAATATTTTTTCAATGCATGTGCCCGTAAAAGCTCACTTTTTATGCATCAAAACCGAACAGAAAGTCGATTATTTTGCCCTAGGGCTTTATTATTATTATTTTTTAATTTATTTGCAATGGTTGGCTAACCTGCAGCCTTTCCAGTGTACCATAGATGTTATAATTTATTTTCCCACTGTTTAACGGCTCTGGATACAATCCTTTTGAGCCAATCATAATTTAAAGTTCACAAGATTATATTTGTTTTCATTTCCTCACACTATGCATTGAAAAACGTAGTATGATACACGGGCGTAAAAGCAATAAATTACTCGGTTACGTTTAAAACACGCGCTACGCTCGTGTTTTAAATCGTCCTCGTAATTTATTTCTTTTCGCCCTTGTAGCATAAACTACTATAAATACAAGATTACTTTGTTTATATAGCCAAATTTATACTGGAGATTGAATTTACCCAGTACCCAGGACCAAGGTTCAATGACCCTTTTTGTGAAAACCTGAAGAAAATGTTTGTATACTAATACCCTTTTAATTTACGGACAACTCCTAGCAATTAGGGTGTTCAAATAAAGTTGCGGAAGCTGGAAACTGGCGATAGTACTCGTAAATACGATGAACATCGTGAAAAAAAAAATCGAGATCTCAAAAATGTATCGGTTTTTTTTTCATACATTTTCGTCGTATAGCTATGTAAATTTATTTAAGTTATTATTGTAAAATGTTGTAAATTATTGTAAATAATATGGCAATTTATTTCAATATTTATGTAGCGGTAGCTCAGGGGTAGAACGTTGGCCTCTCAAACTTTAGATTCGTTCGATCCCAGACAGGCATGAAAGTTTTTCGGAATTTATATGCATAGTATTTGTTCTTACTTACCACTTGCTGAATGGTAAAGGAAAACATCGTAAGGAGACCTGCATGCTCTGAAAAGCGTGTATTTGTGCCGGAAGTACGGCGATAGGGCTCACCATCCATCACGTTGGGACGTAATAATAGTCGGTGAAACGCGGGTGTACCGAGTGTGGAATGTGACTTGCATTTCACACCTCTGTGTGGCATTCATGTCGTGGCGATATATTTATATTTATTTATAGCTATGTAACTTTTCTATGGAACAGCTGATTTTCTTTTTGCGATTCGAGGTTTGGCTCCATAGTAAAAGTTGTTCGAATGGACGAGTACTTCCGCAGCTTCATCCGGAGCTTAAATTTTATTTTGCGTTTTTCGAATTGGTCATTGAACCTTGATCCTGTGCAAGCCGAGTCTCCAGTATGAATTTGGCTATATAAACAAATTTCATGTATATTACGAAGTATAAGTAGTCCCTACTATTTAAGAAAACCTGCTTGGACTGAAAATAAATAAGACTGAAAAGCCGATATACACGATATTTATTTACATATACAATATTTATTGTAATCTCTATGGAAGTTGTAACATTTGTATGTTATTTATACATAAGTATTACAGACACAGTACGTTGCGTGGGAATTTATATTTTTTTACTGAAAGCTCCAAAAATGATGATATCTATAAAACCTGGGTGGAATCGCTAAAATTTGTGTGTAACAAAAAGGAAAAGTACTCTGAAAAAATGGATCTATGTGAACGTGAGCGAGGGCTTTGGTACAACTAGGCGAATTGTTAAGGAGTGACTTTTCAAATGAAGGCAGCGTTAGTTCTGCTTTTTGCCACGTTCAGTTAAATCACGGTCGCACAGTAACAAAAACGTAACAAAAAGGAACAAATATGTGCAACGTAGCCAAATGGACAAAAAATATACAAATTAAGGCGATTTCACCCACCTACTACAAAATGTTAATCAAAACATTATTATTCACAACGCATCTACGACATGATTTAATCGTCATATCAGAACACATATTTAAACGTTAAGAATCCTCCAATATTTTTAGAGAAAGATTTTCTACAAAATTTCGAAATATATTTCCACTAATAGATATTTGTTCTCGTTTGGTCAGTTTATTGTACTATTTAGCCCCAACGCTGCAATGGCTACCGCTACTTTGGCAAAATGTATCAAACAAATCAGCGAATAACTCATAAAATCCTACAACAGAAGGGATCTCTTCAGCCCCACCGGAGTGGTGAGCCAGGAGGGCGCATGAGGGTTGCCCTGGTCTCCGCCGTGAGCCCTGTGTCACCTCTGAGCTCATCAGGGAGGCCGTAGTAGGCAGCAAGGTGCCTCCGGTGATGCAGCTCGTGCCCCTTGTGGGAGAGGCTCTGAAGACGGCTCCACAGGGAGAAAAGACGCTTCTTGATTGGTAGCCTCTCAGCACTGTCGCTTTTTGTGGCGTCGTCTGGGAAAAAATTCAAATACATAAATGGAATGGAAGTTAACGCTGAGTATCGCCAGGGCCACAGCTTCAGGCTTCTGGCGGCGCTTCTTGCTGCGCTTTCAGGTGGTTTTTGCGACGGGCTTTGCCCTGCCACGACACCCGTCGGCGCCTTCGACCGCATCGGATGTATAGCGCGCTCGCTCGCTCGCTCAAAGCGCTCGACACTAGGTTCGTCCTGTGCGCTCGATCACTGTTTCAACCACCCGCCTCCCCGCACACCGCCGTCGCGAGAGTGCAAGTCACTCGACGCCGGACAAGACGCGCGAGTGGCGACCCATGGCCGGCTCTATACAACTTCATACATTTGTTCTCTCCGCCGGCGCCGTCGTAAGAAGAACCGCTTGGCGCGCCTCTCGAAGCCTGAAGCTGTGGCCGAGGGGTAAGACAGAGAGGGCAGGTTGCGTTTCCTGTGAAGCACAGGCGTATAGATATCAAGGGGGAGGGGGTTTCACTTAGGCGATTTTCATTTCAGCTCATTCTTTCGTTACAACGAGGGAATTAAATGTAATGGGAGCCATCAAAACACCTTAAGAGGCGTTGTCGTTACGCGCAAACCTCCGTACAAACGCTGTTAAAACATTGTGGGGTGTCTATGGAATGTTATTACAATATATATTTAGGCTGAGTCCATTATCATTATCTAACATTATCTAAGTCTATTTTTAAGTCGAACTAAATACAAAAAATGTAGCCAAATGTGCTTTTATTGTTTTAGATAAAATCAAAAAATTAACAAGAGTCAAACATCGAAACTGTAATCTAGACTAATAATAAACAAAACTAATGTTTGAAAACGTCCACAGTCTTTTTCAAGTTTTATAAAAAAGTTTGTTCTTAACTTTGAAGGCTGGTTACAGAAAAAATAGGCCCATTGAGGTCTGGTTTTTTTTAATGGTTTTTGTTGCTAAAGGGCAATAGCAGTTTTTGAAAAAAATGAAGCCCATGAAAACATTTTAAATACCCTTTTCTATTTTTTGAATTTTTGCTCGAACACTAATTATGAACTTGCAACTCATGTTCTATAAGGCTTACCTAAACCTTTATCTAAACTATATTTTTCAAGGTGGTAAATGATATTAAAGTAATAAATAACTTCGAAAAAAACATCTACAAACGCCCAATAGAAAGAGAAAGAAAATGAAAACGATTTATGAAAATTATGAAAAAATCATTTAAAAAATGATATCTCCTAAACTACTAAAAATCGCGGAACATACATAATAGTAGTTTATGCTACAAGGGCGCAAAGGAATAAATTACGAGGACGATTTAAAACACGAGCGTAGCGAGTTTTTCCATGCATAGTGTGAGGAAATGAAAACAAATATAATCTTGTGAACTTTAAATTATGATTGGCTCAAAAGGATTGTATCCAGAGCCGTTAAACAGTGGAAAAAAAAGTATAACATCTATGGTACACAGGAAAAGCTGCAGGTTAGCCAACCATTGCAAACAAATTAAAAAAAAATTATAATAATAAAGCCCTAGGGCAAAATAATCGACTTTCTGTTCGGTTTTGATGCATAAAAAGCGAGCCTTTACGAACACATGCATTGAAAATTATATTATGGTAGCTTCAAAATAATTGGATTTTCCATAAAAGTGAAATTAGAATTCTTCAACTTAATTGTTCTAGTTATATCATTATGGAAAATCCAATTACATTAAAGCTATCATAAAATCATTAAAATACGTTTAATCATAAAGTCAACTATTGTTACATATTTTTCTTATCTAAATGTTGTACTTTGGCCGTTATAATTATTTCTTAATATTTTGTAACAAATACAGATAACAAGTTCTACGGATGTAGTAAAAATATTACACTCTAAACATATCCCTGAAACCCTAACTTTTATATAAACCCATGCACGTGATATGTGTGACGATGAATATATTATGCCAACAGAAAGTGGTGTGGTACTGTGGTATCGTGTAACATGTGAATTTTATAAATCCAAGTCACTCTAGCTAGACGGACGTAAGGAAATCAATTTGGAAATTTATTGAAAAAGGCCCCGAGTGCCTATTATGTATCTTTAGTTGCCAACCATACACCTTGGCTATCATCAAAAACTAAGATATACTATTGAATTCCGATTGTCTAAGGATGAAAATGAAAAATATTTTTATTTTACATAAACAGTTTTACATTTGAAACAGTATCCAGTAGCTCCCAGACTAGACCATGGAGAGTCTGTACCATAGATGCCGGTAAACAGATTACAATATAAACGATAGACAATGTTCGTACAGGATATGTTCGCACTTGAAGTGACGACACAGTTCGTAAATAGTTCAATATCAGCGAAAGGCTATTTTGAAAGTTCAGTTTTTATCTATGTTTTTGATGATAGGTGCCCCTCAGACCAAGGTACCCAGTCCAGTTGGCAACCAAAGACACATAATAGAGGGAGCGCCGCTTAAAAGTATGTATCGAAGAGATACCTGAATAAAAGCGTGTATGCGTTGATTAATGTATGTGGAAGAGACAGAGATATGTTGATTCGGTGCAATACCACTTAACTTATTTGACAGGACTTACCTTATTTTAAGCGTCCTGTCTTTGTCTTTTTAATACAGAAAAAAAAGACAGAACGCTTACATTAAGTTTAGTCCTGTCAAATCCGAATCGACACTGGATTGTAGCAGAGGGTAATTAGTGGATGGTAGACACTGCCTACTGACTATTAAGTGTAGCTGTGGGACCGTGTCTAATCTGATATTACAAAAAATATATTCATTAAATCTTACCCCATGCTTGTGATTCTTGAACCCTTGAAGAAGTAACTCTCTTGTTATTCAAAACTTCCGGTTCGGAGTTTATATTTGTCAACGATCCGTCTTCATCTTCAAAGCTGTCCGTGTTTACTTCATTTCCATACTGAGATAGATCAGAATTTCTTGTTGCATTTCTATTATCTTTTTCATTATTAAAGCACGCTAGACGTATTTTGAGTATAAGAAGTGGGTTCGTAGAAGCCACGATTGCATCATACAAGTGATCGGCGTCACCGTTACTGGCTACTAGATATTCGTTGGCAGTGATATGATTACTGTTTAAATCTTCTGGTACAACTTCCTCCGTATTCTCAGGATCATCAGGCTCTAGAATTCTCTTAGCATAATTCACTTTGTGTCGCTCGAAGGGATAAGGTTGAAGTCGGTCTAATTGCCTCGGGTAGTTGTGCCACTGCTCTTTTCGATAACCTTCTCCGTTATAGTTATCATCTTTATCAACGCCTTTATCATCGAAGTTAATTGATGCAGTATTGCCGTTGTCAGCAAATTCTTGATAGAATCGGCAGATTTCGTCATGTTGGAGTGGGCCGATTTCCTTACAAAATAGTCTGTAGAATTTATATCTAGTGTCGAATCTATTTCTAAAGGTATTGTCGTTCGATTGGTGGTCATATTCGAGGTTGTTAGCCGAAGGGTGAAGTACGTTGCTCGCCGATAGAGCGACTGTTGCCAGCAGGAGCACAGGAACCAGTGGCTGCCGCATCTGTAACAATTGTACCGTTAATTGTTTTATGTTCATTTCTTTATCTTTTATTATCAATAGCTTCAAGATAAGGGCAGATAGAGCTGATACCGGGCTCGAATATGGAGGTACTCCTCGCAAACCCTCCCGATGTTATTCGGGGGAGAGTAAGATGAAAACTGCCAAACAGGCACTACCACGTGGCCAACCATGCCTGGTATCGATTGATGGCAGTATATCCACAGCGGCATCACCGGTGTAAGGGTTTCGGCACCACGCTCACCAATCCACCTGCCTAGCGTGTGTGAGTATGGGCATTTCTTCCAAGAGGACAGCCAAGTGTAGCGAAATCTTGGAAAGGCTTATGTCAAGCAGTAGACGTACTAGACTGATTGATGGATGGAAGGGCATACATTACGATTTTAATTATAAATAACTTCGAGTTTACATAAAATTGTAAATTTTCCGCCTGCTAGCCTAAATAGTATAAAATACAGTGGCCCAAGGCCTTTGGACATCAGACACTACTAACTAATCCAGCATCATACATGACTAGGGAAGACACGAGGAGCGATACGAGGGGGTAGGGTATTTTTATTATGTAATTTATTCTTTGTAACCTGTGTTGTGTATACTCTGACTTTATTTTATTTATCAGCAGATGTTTATTTATTGTTTGTTGTGTGCAGTCAGAAAATTGTATATTAGTGATTTCTTATTGGTTTTCTTTAGTCCGTTTCTGCAGTCTAAAAATTGGTAGAACGCGATTTTTTTAACAGAAATAAATTAATTTTCCAATTTATTACTTAACAAAAAAGCAGATAACCTTTTTTAGAGCAATTTCTATATTAACTACTATACTATATTAAAACAGGAAAATATGTTTCAAAAGTAATATTTAGCAAGAATTTACATGACATTTCCACATCTTCCAATATTTTCTAAGTTTCGTCTCTAAAAATACATTCATAACAAAAGTCGATTGAATTTCCTTTCCATTGAATAATACTATTATTCCTTTTCTTGATGCAGTTTGAAAGTTTGTCGTATGTTGTAGCAAGTATTTTTTTTTACAGAATATTAAATCTATATAAAAAATGTGACGGAACTTAACCGAAATTAACTGAAATTTTTATGTCCTGGTTTCTGAGGTGATTTCAATTTGGCTTAGCTATTTTTAGTATTTATTTATTTATTTTACAAAACCCACAGCACAATTTACAACAATAATACAGAAAAACATTAACTAAACATAGGCCAATAACGGGTTTACATTATATAATCTTTACTTAAATATACTAAAATAACTAAGACGAAAAAGAAAAAATTATAATAATAAATCAAACTGGATAATAAAAACTACAAAAGAAAGCGTAATGTACAAGCTAATCAATTAAAAAAATAAGAAAATTAAAATAGTCACTAAGGAAAACAAGGGCTTTAGCACAATCACTAGATACTTATAATTATAATAATAATAGTAAAAAGTTAGTACACTTCTATAAGGGCGTGTGAGAGGGTGCATGAGGGTGTGTATGTGTGTGTGAGGGTGACTTTTTTTTTTCCTTTATTATATTTATATATGACACTACTAATATCACTCGGAGAGTGATCTAAGCAACATATTCTTATATTGGGACCTCTTAAGATCAAATATATCAATTTCTTTGAATTTTTTATTAAAAGTACGAGGTAAGCGACAACTTAAAGAATTTTGAGCATAGTTTGTGTGAACTAAAGGCGTATGGAAAAGGGGTGTGTGACGAGTGCGTGTAGAAGGTGCACACAAATTTAGGATGGATGAAGTAAGGTCGATACAGTTAATTGCACCATGACATATTTTGTGGAAAAGTAACATGTCTATATATAACTTCTGCTCATTTGACTAGTGTAAAACAAAGTAAAGATAAGTAGAGCACAGGTGTTAATTTTCTGAACACGTCATTAACACACCCGCCCCGGTACACAGGTGATAAGCCAGCGCATCGTTTCCCATATTACCTCGGTTTTCAAAAGTACATAAAATTACGAGTATCAATTCAGAAATACAATAACTAGAGAGAGAATGAGAGGAGGTTACCAATTAAAATGTTGTTTGACAAATTCAAAATATAAATGAAACACAACCGCAATCGTGAGTTTACTAATTGGAGTCATCTTCGGCGCCGTGAGTGGTTTTGAATTTAAATTTAAATGTTGTATATCTTTGTAGTGAGCTGTGGGGAATATTCAAGTTGGCTCTCTTCGTTATGAGGAGTTTGGCAAAGTCTTAATTTGCATATCGCTTCTACACTTTACCAGAGAAACTTGAGTTAAGCTGAGATTGACATATTTAAGACTGTACCTGAGCCTAGAGCATGACCAACTCCAGGCTATCTAGGATTCGTTTGAAGAAATTCGGACTCTCCTTGTATTGAAAAAAATATATTTGGTTTATTAATTTTTTCTCTAGGGATCTTACGTATAAACAATGTACTAAGATTTATACTTTTGTCGAAAAAAAATGTATTCCACCCTCTTTTTTTTGTTTTCAAACGTTCGCTTGAAGAACGCGGTTAAGAGATCAACTTAATTTTTTTTTCATAAAATAGGTAATAGAAATATGAAGGTATATCACCTAAATTCAATATTTTTTTCCCTACAAAATATTTCAGTCTTAGCTAAAAACACACCAATTTGTTGTTTCGCTGCATGATCACTGACATGATCACCTGAAAAAGAGGCCAAAGAGCCAACATATAATCGCCTCTATGTAAAGCAAATTAAAGTCTTTGCCATTAGACTTATTGTGCTGAACGGGTAATAAAAAAAGTTGCTAGAGTATGCCATCTTCTTAAAGGTGTTAGCTCATTTTATTATTATTTCACAGGCTCAACTAAATTATCTTATCTAATCTGATACTACATTATGGTAATTACAACATCAAAAGCGGTTTTATAAGTACCTACATTGTTTATTGAAAATGATGATGTGTTTTCTATTATAAAGGGTTTTAATTATTGTTTAAAATTAAGATCAAATAAAGCCTTACAATACCCTTTTTAGGGTTCCGTATCCTAGGGGCAAATCGGAGCCCTTTTAATGTCACCCCGCTGTCTGTCTGTCCGTATGTCATGGGTCTCTAGCTCTTAGACGGAATGAGACAGAAACCTTAAAGTTTTATATGTTGTGTAAAATGTTGACCCAAAACAGAATTCTGAATTTAAAATGTAATTAAATTATTTTTCAGAAGGGGCCTCAAACATGAAAATGGAGGCGAAAATAAATTGTTTTTCTGACAGTTACCATAATAACAAATCGAAAACAACGACATGTTTGGTGCCTGTTTTAGTTAGGTAAATTAACAAAGCAAGTCATGAAAATAGTTACAACCGTTTTTCTTAAGCAATTTTTCTCTTCATAGCAAATTCATATATGTAAATTTTCTGGACGCATATAAACTAAAAAAACCTCTCATAACAAAATACGTAGCCTTAATAAAATTTTCTTTCATGACGTTATACGTATCGAGGTGACTTTGATTGATATAGCTAAATTCATACTGGAGACTCAGTAAGTAGTCAGGACCAAGGTTCGAAGACCCTTTTTGTACAATACGAAAAATATTAATGGTGTCCCTATACTTGTTTAAGAACAACCCCATGGGGTTGTTTTTAGGGCATGCAGGTTTCTTCACGATGTTTTCCTTCACCGTTCAGCAATTAAATACTGTGCACATAAATTCCGAAAAACTCATTGGTGCATGCTCGAACTGTTTCATGGAAAAATGCAATACCTACCTACTCAGCCGAAATGTATAGAAGGGCAGATTTTTTTCGAGATATCAGAATTAGCACTTCAAAACAAGCACTTCAAATATGAGCACCCCTGTCTGTCACACTGTATAAGCAGTTTGCTCATCGACTATCTGTTGTCAGAATGAGCGTTTTTCTCGTTGTTTTTTTTTCTTAGTTCTTAGTTTTCCTCCAGATGTCGCTGTTCATGTCACAATAGATAAAATATGTTTCGTAGCAATCAATGTCAAAGTGGTTTGATTGATTCTGTTACTAAAGATACGACAGTGCCATCTAGGAATCTTATTTAACACTAAATTTGACACAAGGAAAAACGCTCATTACTTATCTGTTGTCAGAAGTTATCGTACTCGAACTTTCTAAGTGCAAGTCTGACGTCCAACCGACTAAAACACCGATGCTTTTTCAATAACCTACCTATACCTAATAATTACCATAGACTTAGTATATATTATATACTTATATAGTCTATGTTATTACCTAGTATTCTTAAAGTTTTCTATCTAAACTAGATAGCAAAGTGCAAGTGATTCTGTTCCAAAAACTGCGAGTCAGTTTAGAAATTGATGGTTTTGTTTCCTACCAGTTTTATTTCTTTTTCTTACATAGATGTAATATATATATATATACACACTTTTATGAATTATTGTTAAAATAAAACAAAAAATAAAACTTTTGATACATATTTCGACCCACTTGGGGTCGTTGTCAAGTGGGTCGAAATATACATATATCGAAAGTTTTCTTTTCTCTTTTATTTCAACAACAATGATTCATAAAAGTGTGTGTATATATATATATGAATATTAAATCAGTGGAAAAGCTTTTATAAAGTAAAAATATTTATTATAATTTTTCTTACAAAGTGCGACAAAGCTCTTTTGGAGCGTGGATGACATTGACAGGAGCTGTGGAACAAGGCTACGTTTTAAAAGGATAGGTGCTGATTCCGATTTTGGCCGTGACCGACCAATCTAAGTACCAAAAGAGCCTTTCCGCACTGTATATATGTACTGTATATGAATGTGTGGCACATTGTGTATGTAGTGGTCCATATTGTCTCAGAGTACGTTTGTTGGATTCCACACTTCGCGCTCGTTGCTGGAAACATAATATTGGGCAAAAGGACTGGCGGAAATGTAATAAATAGTCTTAAGTGTTTTTGTCTGTACAAGATAGAATACAGCTTTATTATTTTCCTATGGTTTTGCGTCAATTGAAGAAAGGTGGTCGTTATGGCTACGCAAATAAGTTGGTAGTTCTGTGAAAGCTTTAATAATGCTTCATTATCCGATAAAATATAAAATCAGGTGAGGGTGCGGGATTTACATGAATATATACAAGGTGACTTTTTGATCACCGTCCAAATTCATACTGGAGGCTTGATAAGTGATCAGTGTCTTGGATCAATGACAATTTTTGTGAAATTTGTAAAATGAAATTTCAGCTTCCCATAGAAATTCACTTCCAGTTCCGAGTAAATCACTATGGAAAGTCGAAATTTCATTTTACGAATTTTACAAAAATTGTTATTGATCAATGATACTGACCACTTACCAAGCCACCAGTATGAATTTGGACGATGATCAAAAAGTCACCTTGTATATGCCTACCATCTATTATGCGATTCATGACGACTTATATGGCTAGAAGTTGCACGTAATTCTGAAGATATGTACCTATTTGGTTTTAGTGGTTCTGCATTCCGAACAGTATGCGACTGTGTTACTTAGTGGTGTGTAGTTCTACCTATCGTCGATTTTGTTTTTGTGTTTTATAAGCTAAGTTGATCAATGTTATTTAAGTAGCTAGGAGACAATCAGTCGAAATAATATTATTAGACGAATCTTGGAACTGAGTGTACATAAAAACCTCAAAAGGTTTCTGATACACCTTTATGTACCTATATAATTTATGTTTCTTTGAAATAAATAAATAGTAAAGCTAGCCTTGTGTTTAAAGTTATAATATTTAAACTATATACAAAATAAATATAGTTTTAAATTAATATACTTAACAAAACACATTAAGGCGCTATATGCCACTTTAGAAGAAAAACATTATTTACTTATTAGAATAATTATTTAATTCATTTAGCAATGAACAATTTTTAAATAGCATAGTTTTCATACAAAACGTCTTTGATGAGCTAAAATTTTAACTTTTTTAGCGAAGGTTAAAATTTTAGCCATAATCATGAGCTGCCTAGCTATATCATAATGAATTCTGTTAAAACTATAGGGGTTGCCTCGCACCGCTCTGTTTCGCTCGGCTCCCCAAATTTATTTACATGTCAACCTAACACGCTCCACATCGCTCCGCTTATCGTCGCACCTATTTTTTCTTTTTGTTAGAAAGAAGCTATAAAGTTGTGTAAACGCAACCGATTCATAGAAGTGAATATGTAAATTTTAAAGTGGCGTAAAATTCTCATTTTCTTGATTATAATTCTAATCGACAGCTATAAATTTTCGGAATTCACGAGTATAGATTAAAAGCCACGAGCAAGATGGCTGCGTATTATTCAGTCTCTGCAATAATGCAAAAAAGCTAAATTTAAATATGTAAGGTGAAATTTATTCAACCACCCGAATTTCTATGGGAGGTTCAGTAGGTGATAGAGACTACATATGTGAAGTTTTAGGTGGATCAGATAAGGTAAAAGCTGATGGTAATATGACATCGAGAATCGTATGAATGTGTGAGTAAAATTTCAATTCAGTTTTATGGGTGGATACTGTGTTTGCATAGCTTTGGATTCATCGTGTAAAGTCCACGCACAAAACAGAATTAAAACTTGCATATTAATCCAATTCTGGATGTCACGTGACCTGTATACCTTGTCTGATCTACCTTATACTTCAGATATGTAGTCTCTATCACCTCATGAACCTTCCATAAAAATTCGGGTGGTTTAATAAATTTCACCTTATATGATGTGACGATGACACACAAAATTATCATCTGCATAATCTTTGTTTGAGACATAGAGCTCTCATTTTGATGAAATCCTCTCTAGGAAAATATGTATATTTTTAGAGAGAACTTAAATAGGTCAAAACTCAATATACAAGGTGTAACCATATTTGAAGAGCTTATTCAGTCAATTTCCTATGGAGCCAACCCTGAAATCTCAAAAAAAAAAACTGCCCTTCCATACATTTCAGCCGGGCAGCATTGCATTTTTCTATGAAACAGTATTTTTTTTTTTCGAGTGTTTGTTCCATAGTAAAAGTTGTTCTAGAACATTGACTGAATAAGCTCTTCAAATATGGTTACACCGTTCTGTTACACGTTGTATATTTTTTTATTTTTTTATTCTTGGGATCAAAAATATACATACATAATTACGTAATCCACATAACAAAAACCTCGTTTAGTTTATCCGTCTGTGTTAACATTATTATTTTAACTAACTTTTACAATATTTGGTGTGATAGTAATTACATATCTTTTTGTTACGTTTAAGGGGCTTCAGTAAGTTAAATTAGCAGCTCGAAATATGTCTGTACAAATATCGACAATAACGAAATAGAAATAACGTTCATGTCAGAGTGCATTGCAAAGTGGCTGTTACGACGACGATCGCTGTGTCGCCGGGTAGCGCAAAATAGAGAAAATAATGCTTTTCACATGTGTTAAGTTTGATATTTAAAAGTTTTAAACATCATTGTGTTAGATTTTTGTATTGCTCGTGTGTGTGTATAAGTTTTAACCTTGTCTCTTTTGAATTTAAAAAGTTTAAACTATTTATCAGTTTTTTAAAGCATTTGAAAGGTTATTAAAGGTATTTATTTTCTCGTTGTAGGTTAATGCTTTTAAGATTTTAAAACATCACAATTACGGGACATGGGTCAATATGTGTGATATATTTTTTTCAAAGTTTTGTAATATTCATATAGAAAGTTTAAACCAATTTAAAAACGTCTGTAATAGCAGTTTTGATTGTGAAGCCCCTTAATTAAGTTAGCAGAAGGAAAAACACGATATATATTAATGCACATAAGTCTAAGATTACATTATTTCTCTATCTCAAGTAAAAGATGTTAAACTAATCTGACAGAAAATCCCATATTTGGGTCACTGAATCAAGATTGCAGCTGTCATAGCAAATCACTGAATAGGTCAAGCGAAGCTAATTTGACGTCGGTTTTAGGAGACATCACTCACAGTGGCGTGCCTGGAACTTTTTGCTGGAAAAGCCTGGAACTTTTTGCTGGAAAAGCCTTAGAGCAATGAAAATTTCAAAAAGAGAATAATAAAACAGGATAAAAAAAAAGATTTATGTAAATGTCTGCTTTAGAGCTTTAGAGCTTTAGGGCATGCTACGAATAGGAAGCCTTGGTGCCATCTTGGTGCCTTCGATCAACAATATATTGACGATCAAAGCTTGGCGCCATGCATTTATTTTTATTTTTAGCCAAGTTTATTTTTTGCTATTCGTGACACGCATGCTGGTCACTCAAATCATTAGGGTAAGAATAGCTGCCACAGCCAATTGCTACAGTTTCTTTAATTATATGTGTCAAAGTTAAGTAGTTAAGGGGCAGGTAGTCACAACGATCTTGAGTCGACTTCTGTCGGTACAAAATTTGCGCTATCATATAACTATTTTGTAATGCAGTGTGCGCTGATATGAACGTTATTGGAATATAGTTTATATAGTATTTAGTTTATATAGTATTTAGTTTATATAAAATAATACTTTTTACATAGCCGCGAAGGACGGGAAAAAATTCCATAAATGACTTGTCTGAGCAATATTTTTCTTGTATTTTAGTGCAAGAACCATACAAAAACCATTAGTGGTTTCAAAGAATAACCAATTTACTTAACTTTATGCTAAAAACAGCTTGACTTTGAACAATATTTTCATGCTGTTTCTTATACGCGAGAATAATTTCCTAAAATGAAGTCATTCATTCTATTCGATAATTGTTTATAATACTCGTAGTTTTAATTATAATATATATAAGGTCTTTCAATTTAAATTGAAAGTAATTTAGGAGGTGATTCAGTATCGTTAATACATCACATTCCACTGCAAAGTAAATTTTTTGCGCGAGCTTTTTCTTTACTTGTCCATACAAACTGAGTCAGCTGATCGGACCACTTTGTACTGAGAAGTGAAAAAAAAGGTCGCGCAAAAAAAAGTGTAACATGTGTTTACATAAAAATTACAGGAAAAATAAAGCGGTTGAGAAATTCATGAAAACAATTACAAAATTTAATTTATCATCAACTATACGGAACCCTAGGTGCGCGAGTCTGACTCGCGCTTGGCCGGTTTTTTCGTCAGTTTTTCAGCGTAGAAGAGAGCTGGTAACCTTATGTTAAAAGATTTTTCTTATGACAGCCTAAAACTTCTTCGATCGATTAGAAATTACTTTATTGATACCATGGACATTTTTTTCAGAAGCTTTGGCCTAGGCCAAACGATAGTTTGTCCTAAAATCGGGTTTAGATAATATATTCTGCGAATGTTATTTTGCCTACAAGATCCAGTAACGTCAAAAAAAAGTATTAAATATATTTTTCTTTCCCTGGAATGCGAAATATTTCAGATATAAAACCAAACAAATATTCCTTACGTGTTAGGTACAGAACATCGGACGATACGAACGTAGGCTGTTCATATAATATATAAAACTATATATATAGGTAATATATAAAGCTGTATAAAGCCTTCGCGTAAAATTTCTTCTTAGTTCACTCTACTGAGCACGTTGTGTAGGACCTACTTATTTGACACTGACACCTTTCAAACACAAGACAACATTTTTTCAGAAATTTTATTATTATTTTATTGCTTTGCCAATCCAAACAGCAAATAACCATTGTTATCGCTAAAAGCGATATCTACATGAAATCTATTACCAGATAAAAGGTACACCACCAAAAGTGCTACACCAAGAGAAATCTCAGATGTATATAACTATATAAATATATAACTCAAGCGGACTACGGCTACGGTGGGGCCAACACGTGCATGCCACAGTTTTTGGTGGCAGCGCCCACCCCCACCAACCCTGCAGCCACCCTTCGCTCACAGGACCTCAGGAGCTCAGACTGTTTATTAGGTTACTTTAGATTTTAATTTGATAAATATCATTATTCTATTTAAAAATGTTTGCTATAGTAATTCATATTTTAAGAGAGATATATTTTCTATATTTTGTCTAATTTACTCCTTTCATGAGTAGCCCAAGGAGATCGACTTGCCCCCAGTGCCCCAACTCTACTCGCCTATTCGTCATCCCTCACGGCTTAAATGTTCATATCGGACGCATACACAAGAACCATACTCTCTCACAGCCAAAGGTAACAAATGGATTCAATGGATCGCAATCGCAGCCTTGTTTCCCAGCCGACCTAGACGGCCTCTCCCTCCTAAAGAGCAAAGTCAGAGTGTTAAAACACATACCTAAAGGCGCCCGCAATTCAGCTGCAGGAAAACTTTCTCAGATTATCGATCAGTGCATCCAGTCTAATAGCACCGAAGATTGGTATACCCTCTTATCGTTTGCTTTTTCAGCACTGCGTGTACCTGACTCCAGTGATCAGAGATCATTAACAACTAAGGTTAAAGAAAACATAAACAATGTTCTCCCTCTTTCAATCGAGGACAGATCGACGAGTCACAGTCACAAATCAACGACAATATACAGGACTATAGAAAGCAAAGTACACGATGGTGACTTGAGAGGAGCTGTACGACTTTTGCTCTCTGATTGCACCTTAGCCACTAGAGACGAGGAGACACTCGATGTGTTACGAAACAAACACCCTACACCATCCCGTCCTCTCTCTCTCCCACCTGAACCTGACCTATCCTGTCCCACACTTACAGTTATAGTTCCCGACGTCACTGACGCCATAAGTACTTTCTATAGTGGATCAGCGGGGGGCTTAGATGGTCTCCGACCTCAACACCTAAAAGAGCTTACATCACATACTGCTGGAGATAATGGTTTAAAACTTACTGAATCTCTGACGAACCTTTGTAATTTCCTATTAAAAGGTTTACTCAACCTTGACATCTGTCCATATTTTTACGGAGCGTCCTTGTGTGCCTTAACGAAAAAGGACGGTGGTATAAGGCCGATCGCCGTTGGTAGCGTAATCCGTCGTTTGGTTGCAAAAGTAGGGTGCCGTGCGGTTAAAGACGCTATGTCGGAGTACCTTCAACCGCACCAACTAGGTTTCGGTACTGCCCTAGGCTGCGAAGCCGCTATACACGCCACCCGTACATTTGCCACTACAAATAATGGGATTGACAAAATAATTATAAAAATTGACATTAAAAATGCCTTTAATAGCATTGAGCGGGACACAATACTTCTTGAAATAAAAGAAAAGATACCATGTCTTTATCCCTTCTTATATCAATGTTATTCTTCATCAAGTAAATTATTTTTTGATTCTTCACCTATTTTGTCACAGGTAGGTGCACAACAAGGGGATCCTTTAGGTCCTTTAATATTCAGTCTTGCTATTCAAAAAATAATATCCTCACTAGAGTCAGACCTGAACATATGGTATCTAGATGACGGCACAATTGGAGGAAGCCCCGATACTGTATACAAAGACATTGAAACAGTCCTCTCAAAATTTAAAGAGATAGGCCTCGAAGTAAACTCGAATAAATGCGAACTTTTTGAGTGTAGCTCAAATTGTTCTACATCTCTAACTCGTTTCCAAACACTTATTCCAGGCTTAACATCTTTAGATAAAACAAATTTTACTCTGCTAGGTGGACCTATTTTCCCAGATGCAATCCCGGACATTATTGAAAAGAAAAATCAATCTCTACAAAATATACAAAATAGCCTGAAAAACCTTCAAGCACATGTAGCCTTAACCCTTTTTCGTAGCTGCTTGTCTATGCCAAAATTAACATACACCTTAAGGACATGTCCTGTTTGGCGCTACCCGAATGAAGTTCACCTATTGGACAATACAATTAAAAATATTCTAGAGGAAATTTTAAATGTTAGTCTTGACGAAGATCAGTGGCGCCAGGCAGCCCTGCCGATCCGGCACGGTGGTCTTGGTATTCGTCGCGTAGAGGACACCGGACTAGTAGCCTTCTTAGCCTCTGCACATGGGGTCGTGGAACTTGTTACTCACATACTTAGTAACTATGGTAACAGTTCACGGCTACCATTTGTAGACGAGGCTTTGAAAGAATGGTCTACTGTTTGCCCTGGACAAGTTCAACCAGACCATCCGGAGGTACAAAGAGGCTGGGACGATGTCCGAGCCAATTTCATACTAGAAGAGCTCAAACAAAAGAATTCAGGGGCAGAATTAGCAAGACTAAAAGCCGTATCTAAATCTGAGTCTGGTGCCTGGCTTCACGCCCTTCCATCTCCACAACTTGGTACTTTACTTGATAACGACTCCCTTCGTATCGCTGTGGCCCTGAGGCTTGGTTGCCATGTTTGCGAGGAACATACTTGCATCTGCAACTCTACGGTGGACACAAAAGGTCACCACGGCTTGAGCTGCATAAGATGTGCAGGTAGATTTCCACGGCACCATGCCTTAAATGAAATCATCCGCCTAGCACTCGTCTCAGCCAACATCCCTTGCACCCTGGAGCCCCCTGGCCTTAGCCGGACAGACGGTAAGCGCCCAGACGGTCTCACCCTCGTTCCCTGGGAGAGAGGTAGATGCTTGCTATGGGATGCAACCTGCGTCAGCACTTATGCTAGTTGCCATCTAACCTCCACAGTCAAAACCGCCGGATCTGCGGCTGAGAGCGCCGCTAGACAAAAACATACCAGATATAAAGATCTGAAACAAAATTACATTTTTATTGCCGCCGCATTTGAAACGACCGGCGTATGGGGCTCTGAGGCCAAGACATTTCTGAGGGCACTCGGAAGAAAAATAAAAGACAGATGGCAAGACCACCGCTCAATGTCGTACTTGGCGCAAAGGATTTCCATTGCAATCCAACGCGGGAACGCAGCGAGCGTAATGGGAACCTTTGTGCCGGGTACGATGAGGGGCGGTCTTTTTCATAGTTAGGGTTTTATTTGTAAGTTAATTTTGTTTTTATAGTAGGTTTATTTTAAGCTTTGTAGTTAGTGTATACTTTGTAATTAATAAAAAACTAAATTAAGTAATAATGTTTTAAACTTACATTCCTATTAAGGATTATATAAGGATTCCTATTAATTATGAAAAGCAATATTTACTTCCACTTGTCACCGAAAAGTAAAAAAGGTTTGTTTATACAGCCTAATGTTTTGTTCATATTGATGGTATCAATAAATATTTTCGTTTTATTTTCATTTTCACTTGCGCGGTAAAGACATAATTGCGATGCGTGGTTTTCGGTATCAGACATCATGTCACGGACCTCTAGCACTCACGCTTCGGACCCCTTGGGGGTCCATGAACCCCAATTTAAGAAAACCTGCTCTAGGTAGAGCTAAATAGTACACATACACTGTTGTGCCAGGGAATATAAATGTGCACTCTTCGGTAAACAAGGCATACCAATCTGTATTGAGTCAGGACCTTCGTTATGTTGTGTTTACGCAACAGAGTTTTTTCTATGCACAGATAGGTAGACGTTGCAAGTATGTTCGTACTAAACAATCAAGTACCCTGAGTTGAATCATAATAGATTTTGTCCTTAAGAAAATTCATTACAATCGTAATAATAGTGACAACGCGAAATGTTGCGGCTAAACGCTTAATTCGATATTTGGTTTACGCAACCGCCAAGCTGGTTAGGCGCTGGGTATCTGCTTAGGGTTGCCAGGAGTAAAGCCGAACATGTCCGTCTTTTTACAGTCGTGTCCGGCCAAATATATACAAGTCCGCTCTGTCCGGCTTTTGATAGGCTTTGCACAACTTTAATTAAAGATTATATTAAAGAGATTAACTGTGATTGGTTAGTTTTAAAATAATGAGTGTGAAGATTTTTAGCTTTAAGATCTTTTTTGCCAAAGAATGGTTTTAAGTTTGATTTAATAATTGATGAAAGACTTTTATTTATTGTGGCAGATGTGAGTTATTTTATCTAATTAAGTATAAAGTGGCGTAAAAATTATTTATTTTAATTCTGTTGAACTGGAAAGTAACATCTACCTAGATACGGTCATTTGTTTACAAATTATAGTACTGTTAATTGATTGTTTTAATAACATTTAATTACGAGTAGAGTAAATCTCAAATGAATAACACTTATAAATAAACAAATATAAATAGGTACCAATTATTTTTTATTTATTAAAAACAGTGTGTCAAGCTTTCAGGGCTAAATGTCAGGGTAAATATGAATCTGAGTCCGGCTTTTCTGTTTATAGGCCTGGCAACCGTATTCCTGCTTCCTATGTGAAAGCGCCTTTAGGAGGGTTACGTTCACTGGTCTTAATCTAACTCGCTGGTTTACGAACCGTGGGTTTATTGTCTTATGATGATGATAGCGTCTGTAGGAACTTTACTACAACAAGGGTGCTATAAGAGGTATTGCATGCTTTTATCTCGCTTGTGTGTTACCTTGTATACCATCGGCAAATAAAATTGGCAGAAAGCGATCGACTTAGCAAAATGTATTTTTTTTTTATGAAAAGGCATTTTATCATTTTATTTACAAAATTTAGCCCAAAGCAGGCAGGTTCCTTTCCTCCAAGGCTTAAAACATCGGCGGCCCGCCCTGGAACAAACTATTCAGTGGGCGTAGAAGGAATAGAGTTATGCGATAGAAAGAGAAGAGCAGAGAGGCACCTTGAAGGTTAGCCGCGCAGTGTTGTGTGAGCTGAATTGCACTTTATTGCCGCGGAAGGAGAGTTGTTTTTTTTAAGTTTCTTTGAACAGTGGATCTTTTTTACGTAGTACTACTATTTCTTGTGTGCCCAAAGCACCATTTTTCCCCTTTGAGTTATTCCCATCATTTACAAAATACCTACTCCTTGACCAAGATCTGTTTGAAAACAAAAAGGTCCTCTTGACTTGTGAGTTTTTCTGTAGGATTAATGCAAATGAAAATCCCAAGGACAATTTCTACATTTTCTATTAATCCGACAGGTATAAAAGTTATATGAATTTGAAATAACTTTTGAGTCGCTTTTTTCAGTTCTAATAGAGAACTTTATTGTTTTGTAATAGATCTTAGTCTAGGAGTAGGTATTTTGTAAATGATGTGAATAACTCAAAGGGGAAAAAACAAGAGTCACTTTTACAAACTGTTATTTTTTCAAAGATCTTTTCAAAAAGCTTTAGGTATGTGTTAAGTACAAGTTACAAACTAACATTTTAAAATAAGTAAAGCAATCTCGAATAGTTGTTGTACGACATATATAGTTAATTTCCTTAAAAGGTTTCCGTTTTATGACTTATCCCCAAAACTAATAAAAGTCAACTGTTTTCCGGGTACAAAGAAACCTTTTCCGGGACAAAGCTATTAACACAGCAGGTAAGTGCGTCTGTGATCGCCTCGGATTTACGAGTGCTTCATACCGACCATTTACGTACTATGGACGTAACTTATATTGTCGCACTTTTATAACTCCTTCTGACACTAAAATTGTTAGTGTATAAGTTCCTACGATAGAATTTCAAGGTATAATAAGCGAGAAAATTTTACGGTAACAGTTTATTATCGCAGCCACTGCCCGTAATTGGCCTCTTATTTTCCTCGCCAATATTTACGATTCGAAAACCGTTTTGAGGAATAGCTTTCCTACAGCTCAGAAATGTAAGGAAAAAAGCAATGTCTTTCATTTGATATTCGGTGATATCATCAACAAACAGTTCCTGGAGCGTCTGGGGACCTGTGGTTTGCCTTCAAATCTTTTTACGGACTATTTATCATAAAGAATGGAATGAGTTAAAATTGGAGACCACGTTAGTGGAGACGTCTCACTGAGCTACAGTGTGCCCCAAGGTAGCATGCTGGGTCCAGTCTTTTCATAATTTAGTCAGTGTCAAATGGTCAAATAATCACTTATGCTGATGACACTGCAAAAATATTTGATGGAAAGGACTGGAAAACAGCTGTATGTAATGCCGAGAGTGGCCTTAGGTCGGTGGTTAGATATTTAGAGTCGAATATACTGACTCTTAATATCGAAAACTCCAAATTTCTTACATTGTCTATCAGAAAGGATCGATAAACCTGATATTAAGAGCCCATCGCTGTAATAGCTCTAACGATTGTAATTGTCTCGCACTCAAACACGTACCTATTATTAAATATCTCAGGGTTCAAATTGATGAACAATTGAATTTTCATCATCATCTTCGTACTCTCTCTCGCATGATTAGGAAACAAATAAATGAAGATCACAATTTACTCATCACAGACTATTACTCCCAGTGTCAATCTCTCATTCAATATTATATATCGGTCCGGAGCGGTTCAGATAAGACTTTTATGCTGCAAGCCGAGTGAGCTCAGAAAGCAGTCCTGAAGGTGATGACTTTTAAGACTTTTCTCTATCCTACGCAGCAATTATTTGCCAACTGTCAAGTCTTAACAGTACCGCAGCTGTTTATTCTTAACGTAATTCTAAGACAACAAAGACTTTTATAATCCTAATCTTCTCAAGTCTAAGCGTAGAAAGGATCGAGTTTGTGATACTAAACAATATAATACATAATACTCATACATCATACATTTACTCTTGCTTTTTTGGAGTACTCGGTCCCTATTTATACAATAGACTAAGTAAAAATGTATCTCTATACGGTTTATCGCATTTTGAATGTAGAAAGGGTCTGATCACTATGGAAACTGGAAAACTGGAAACTTTTACCTATAACTGAACAGGAGATCTTTTAAAAATCTCCGAATAGATTTTAATTACGTATGTCGTAAAAACATATTAAATTTTATTGTAAACGCGCCCTGTTTCTTGTCTCTTCACACACACACACATATACTTACACATCCTCTCACATATACACACTCTTACTTACATACACTCAAGTTTATTTTTATTTTATAAATTATAAATACGCTTTAATAAATTGCATGCTTAAATTTTTTCTTTATCGGCTACCTATATATAATTAAACTGTGTCCCTACGAGCAGAAGCAACTGACTCTTAACTGACAGGCTTTACTTTACTTAAGTTTCAGTTGAACATATAATTTTTGTGAATACCTTAGCCTTAACAACAACATTTGTTATTTTTAGGTTAAGATTTTTGGTCCAATAAATAATTTTGTATTGTTTTGTATGTACTATATATTTTTTTCTTGAACGCATCCTAAAGTTTCAAGGAGCCGACCTTTTCACTTAATATGATGACGTCACGTCCCGTAAGTACTAAAATACTTGTAAAATCGATTTAAAAGCACGAAAAAAGAAACACATACCCAAAATTATTCCAAAAAGCAATGAATAATTGGATATTGATGTTTAAACAACGCAACGACTGGATTGCCGTAGGAAAAAGCTACGTTTCCACACTTGCTACGGCGTAGCAGCTGACTGCTACGCTTAGTCACATCACCTAACCGTTACGCACAAGAACAAGGCTTTATCGCATAACATAAAACACATGTCCCATTATTCACTTGGCTTCATCAACGATCATCAAATAGGGTTCAAGATAGAGGTTGTATATAATATGAAAGATGTCTCGAAACCAGTGCCAGTAAAGTAAAAGTTTATATTTTTACAATAAACTTTTTAATATCTACAATTTGATAATCATATAGTATTTTTGTGGTAATATTTTTTAATTTAACTCTTTTGTTTTGGAAATATTCTGAACAATTTCAAAAAATTTTTTTTAAACGTGTATTATGGACAAACAATATGTAATATGGATTTATTTATTTATTTAGTTTTAATAAGGAAATTGTACAGTCTATAAAATAAAACATACACAAAGAACACACTAAATAATCACAGACCAATAAAACATAATGACACATCATGACAACTTGAGTACGACACAAATATGATCAATTTAAAGAAGTAAATATACTTTACAAAACAAAACACAAAGTATGACAATAGTTACCCAAAGGAATAAAATTTACAAAATGGCATGCATGGGCACAAAAGAAAAAAAGATTACTTATCAATATGTCAAAATTTCAAAGATTTTTTTTCTGTAATGCTATTTTTGTTCCAAATTTCAAGTCCTTATCTTTTACAGTGCGAAAGTTGTGACATACGGACGGACGGGCAGACAATGGAGTCTCACCATAAAGGTTCCTTTTATACCTTTTAGATACTACGGAACCCTAAAAATTTAAAAAGACAAAAAAAATTTCTCATCAAAGAAAAATAAATTATTAATTTGGAGAAACTGATTGAAACAAATTAAAGAAACCAATATGGAAAAAAATACATTTATTTCAGTTCAATACACACACAAACACATACAGTAACACGTATAGTTGCACGTATGTTATATATCTATATATATATATATATATATATATATATAGTTATAAGTCTATTATATAGTACTATTCTAGTTATAAAGTGAAACGTCAGTCGTTCGGTACAAAGTGCAAAACTTAACTTTGTTTGTTTTGTTAAGAAGTTAAAAGTGAAAAAGATATTGGTATATGGCAATTCACGCCAATAGTTCAGTATAAGTTAGGTTTATTAATCTATAGCTTGAAATTGATTGCACAATCGGTCACGATTTTGTCCAAACAAGCTTAAAATGCTATTAACCTCTTATTTATAACAATATTATGTCCAAAATAATTGAAAACTTTCATTACAGTAATTACTTGAACATAGCTCAATATGTATAAACGGTGACACAATAATGATATTTATTATACAACGATTTCTACGGCTATCACGCCACTATAAGAACTGCCAATAAGTAGCCTAACATGCTGGCGTACGTACTCGTACAACACGATTTATTGAGTCATTTGTCTGAAATATCATAATCAAATGAGTTTTTGTCTTTCTTAAGGCGATATGCGAAAAAAATACGGGTGTTTCTTTTCTGTGTATTTCATAAAATACACGGAAAATTATAATCGGTTTCTGGTATATGCATCTTGACTATATAATCTAGGGATTTGAAATTGGAAAACATGTTTGGATAAATTTTCCTCGATAGAAATAATTGTTGAAATGAGGTCTTCAAACACACTTTTTCTCCTCGTTTGACGAATAGGAACCGTATACAGAACTCGAATATATTTTATTAGGTGTGTTTCAACAATATCTAGAGATTTCATATTTGAAAATTTGCTGGCTATTTTAGTTTTTTATAAAAATTATAAAACTAACATTTTTCGCTTTCGCCCTGAATCCGCCCCTCTCGCACTGCGCGATTTTTCGCTTGGAGTGACAGTGACAAAAATAAAATTCGCATAGCCTCTTAAGAGCTCATTGTCTCACGTGTTATTGTAGATCAACTCACTCCACCATCAAGGTGACATGTACATAAGCAAATACATAAACGAATGCTATAGAGTTATGTAGAGATACATATGTAATGTACGTAACCTAATACGTTTGAAAAACTGTTTGTTTCAGATCTTATCGTGTGGGTAATGGATACCTTTCTAAAACACAAAGGGGACAACACGTGTTTAAAATATTTTATTTGTTTGTTGTGTCTGTATTGTTTTGTTTATACTAAGTACGTAGTTGGATATACCGGATGTAAATAAACAGGTATCTTTATGAAACGACATAATCTGCTGATCATGCTGAACAAGTATCCCAGAGAAACATACCTGCGGAAAAGAAAAAAACATTTTCACCTCACTAGCTTGAAAAGCGCGCCTTTGAATGCTTAAAAACAGTGAGCAAAATCGACTTTTACTCACTGGTTTTAAGCAGTGAAGAAAAGTGTTTTAAATTAAGAAGGTTGCGAATTGTTCAGAAACTCCATATCATTTGCTCAAGAGGAAGAGAAACAGCAAACATCAGCATGGCGGCTATCTCTTTCATTCTACATTACTGTAGAGCCACTGAGTGATGGCGCCTATGACGTTTAAATGCCTACAAAGTATCGTAATTATTTATAAACAAGTGTGAATTAAAAAAAGTAATACTTCATTGTTGATAGTGATGTTCTACTTGTTTCGGTTATTATTTTTCGACTTGAATGTTGCTTTATTATACAATAGAATTCGTATAGAAACAAATACTCGTATATTTTTTTAAAGTTTCTCAATAAGTGTCAATTTTAGTTCCCGGTACGTTCGCTTCGAATCGGCACAAAGAAGAACTGTCATTTTTTATTGCAAAAAATGACATGGACATGCCGTGTATTGTATTGCTAGACTTCATCATTGGTATAAACAAGTGAACTTCTACCGGAAACGGATAGATAGAGTAAAACGCCCGCGTGATGGTTATGTTTTGCGTTTTCGATCGGTTTATCAAAGATTTTCAGATTTTTCGCGGCTTTTGGGATTTAATTAACACTCCTTACATTTTATTTTTGTGCCATATTTTTATATGGTGAATTGTTTAAAGAAAAAAAAACATTGAATTCTTATAAGTTCGTTCGAAAAGATGGTGTCTTTAGATTTGTTTTCTCGCTAGTTTAATTAATACAACAGATGGTAGCACTTGTACATAAACTAAAAATTTAATAAGTATACAACGTGTAACAGAAAGGTGTAACCATATTTGAAGTGCTTATTCAGTCAATGGTATAGAACAACTTTTACTATGGAACAAACCATGTATAACGAAAAAAAAAAAAAAAAATTTTCATAGAAAAATGCAATGCCGCTCGGCTGAAATGTATGGAAGGGCAGATTTTATTTTTGAGATTTCAGGGTTGGCTCCATGGTAAAAGTTGTTCTATACCATTGACTGAATAAGCTCTTCAAATATGGTTACACCTTTCTGTTACATCTTGTATAGACCAAAAACAATATTTCTGAAATACATATCTACATATTTTATGTTACATCGAAATGCGTCGCCTAAAGTGATCAATGATCCTTTCATAGCGTAATTCGTTTACCAATATGTAAAAAGAATATTATTCATATTGTAGGAGTGAGCTGAGATATCTTCTTTAAATCCACATTTTCTTTCCTACATTTGGCAGAACGATTTCCGGTCTACCAGAAAACACTTCTCAACGGCTTTGGACTTTATCGCAAGGGAACACGGTTCAAAGTCGCAAAAGTACTTGATGACGATTGTGCAAATATTTTCTATCCGTGGAATATGTCTCATCAATCATCGAGCTGTAGATTTGTTCACCTTCGAATAAAATGAAAAGTCAATCTTGGGTTACTGTGATTTTTATCGACTACGCAATCTACGCATGGAGAGTTATGTTTTCAACCAGGATTGTTAACTTCAATTCTCACAAAACTTTCTTATACCACTGTTCTTATTAAGGGCCCCTTATCCCTGACATTAAGCACCTCATTTAGCATCAAGTAGAAAAAAAAATACTGACGTTTCATTGTCTGAGCCGTTACGACCATAGATATAGAATACTTTTTTTTCTTTAACTAGACTCATAAAGGGCTCTTTGGCCGCATGGAATTCTAAACTTCAAATTAATGTTGTAAAGTTTGTAATGAGCAAAAAGCGGCAATATCAACATTTTTCAAAATATTTAAATTAAATATTTAAAAAGGCACATTTTAGCATTCCATCGAAATGGGATCTTATTCTGTACCGAAATCCACCCCCTTTATCGATAGTTTGTTTTTAACATATTTAGGGTACCGTCTATTACACACACATAAGCATGTGACACACATTGACACTCGATTTTAGTAACATCGTGTTTCCTTTGCTTTATAAATCTATGAGTTACTATAGGGACGATTTAAAACACGAGCGTAGCGAGTGTTTTAAACATAACCGAGTAATTTATTGCTCTTACGCCCGTGTATCATACTGCGTTTTTCAATGCATAGTGTGAGGAAATAAAACAAATATAATCTTGTGAACTTTAAATTATAACTGGCTTAAAAGGACTGTATCCAGAGCCGTTAAACAGTGGAAAAAAAATATAACATTTATGGTACACAGGAAAGGCTGCAGGTTAGCCAACCATTGTAAATAAATAAAAATAAAAAAATAAAATAAAGCCCTATAGTCTGTAAAATATAGCTTGAGCCTTGTGACAACAGGACAGTGCTATACAATTTGTATTTCTAACTCTCTTTCTCATGATCAAACATGCATAGCGCTGACAGCTGTCACAAGGCTCAAGCTATATTTTACAGACTAAAGGGCAAAATAATCGACTTTCTGTTCGGTTTTGATGCATAAAAAGTGGGCTCTTTTAAGAGCACTTGCATTGAAAAAATATTTACTAAGTTCCCTTTTTTTAATATCCTTAAATTTTCATATAATTTGGTTTTTATACAACAAGAACAAAGTTTCAAAAATCGATAACGTTTCGGATGTTTTGCGATCGAGCAAAGTATAACGTATCCCGTATTGAACAGTCAAAAATCCACATGAAGATTGTATCTAAATGGCGCCTATGACACTTAAGGCGCTACGTAGAAGTTTTAGGGTCCCTGTTACTCCATATGCGAAAAAACCCTCAGTGCGAGTGGGACGCATTCGTGGAAAAGTAGCAAAAAGTCGGTTTTTTATTAATATAAAATGTACTAAGCAATTTTGTCAAAAAGATTTTTAAGGAGACTTTACAAATACATAATATCCACATTTTAAATGCAATTTCACAATGAAATTAGTAAGAATTTCAGAATTACAGGAAAAAAATAAAACAATTTGGAGGTCTTTTCGGAATTTAATTCCATCGAGAAAATTTCATCCAATCGCGTTTTCCTTCAGTGAGAATCTTAATCAAATACTTAGTAAACATTTACCAAAAAATTAAATACGTAGATGACGTTATAGTTGACGTTATATTGAGCGGGAACGGAGGGCCTTGTCGATTAGAGCAAATATGTTGGCTCGCAGGTTTGCACGTTGTTCTACTGAGGTAAAGCTTACCCTATTTAGGGCTTTCTGTACATCGCTTTACACGTGCAGCCTGTGGGCTAGCTACACTCAGAGGTCATACGGGGCTGTCCGAGTCCAGTATAATAACGCGCTCAGGGCGGTGTTGAGGCTGCCTCGCTACTGTAGCGCCTCGGGCATGTTCGCCTGGGCTCGCATTGACTGCTTCCATGCGACCATGCGCAGACGATGCGCGTCTCTGCTACACAGAGTGCGGGCCAGCGCCAACACAATTCTGGCAATGATCGCGGACAGGCTTGATTGTCCCTACATACGCCACTGTTGCAACAGGCATGCGACAGGCATGTGTGTGTAGCCGTGGTGAGCAGTTATTATATATATTGTGTGTTTTATTATTATTATTATTAGTACGATTTAATGTTATATTTAATTTAATCTGTTTTATGTTTTATTCCTATATGAGTCTTGGTCACTTGAAATAAATGAATTTTAATTTAATTTAATTTTAATAGTCGAGTAAATGGATTCGAAAAAAACCCTTTTTTTGTATCGCCTTAAATGCCTTTCAAGATTTGTAATTATTTATGAGCAAGTTTCAATAAAACAAAGTAATACTTCATTGTTAATAGTGACGTACTACTCCTTTCGGTTATTATTTATCGATTTTCATATTGCCGTTATTTTGCAATAGAATTGTTATAGAAACAAAGACTTCAGAGCAAAAGTTACTCATTTTTTTTATTCAAGAGGTCGATAATTTAGTACTATTCAACAGGGAGTGATTGTGGCTGAATCGTAATCAATATAAATAAAGAGTTCTCCTCTCCTTAATCCTACGGCTCCGTCTGTTTCCAAACTATATAATTGTAAACCAGTCACTTTGTTGAACGAGTGAGCGAAGTAAACGAAGTTTTCAGAGACTGCTTGAACAATCCGGCGTTTGTTTGCATATATGTTAGAATGTTTGTCCGACAATAACTCGAGTATCGTTGATTGGAACGTCATGAAATTTGGTAGGCGAGTAAGTAAGACAAAAATAATTCGAAAATGAGCCAAATCGGTCAAGATCGAATCGCGATTTCACAGTTCAGAGCGAACTACTTGTATGTCTTCTCTGAGTCTACTTGAACAATCCGGCATTCAGATTCAGATTCATTTATTATTCAATAATATACATATAACGTCACTAAAAATATTCCACACGTACAATAAAATTTAAAAAATACACAATAGCAATTAAATTATCACATTTACAAAACAAAAATACAATACACATTTACAAAAAATACACACAATTTACATTGATTTACGAATTATACTTTATATTATTATTAAATACAATGTCAAGATATCATTACATCATTCAATTAGATAGTCGTTTATAGAGTAATAAGCCTTATTTAAAAAAAAAAATTTGAATTTATTTATAAATGAAGAGTAGGTCTTACATTCCTTGATGTCTTCCAGGACTTTATTATAGATCTTTACCCCCAAAACATGTACTGATCTAGCATATTTGTCCAGTCGGTGCCTAGGAAGGCGCAGGTCTTGCATATTCCTAAGATTATATCCATGGACCACAGACTCCCTATCGGGAAATTCAGAGGAGTGAAGGTGAACATACTTAGCGAATTATATGATGTAAATACTATGTATGTATGTACGAATGTTTGGTCGCAATTAAGAAAGGGATCTGTCTGGCCTCCTTAAATTCAGCCCCATTTAGCACTTTCATTATTGATGTTCAGGCGCTTAATTACGTCCCCATTCAAATTCTATTAACAGTGAGAGCTTTATGTACACTCATACGTCGTCGTCGGTGTAATTGAATCACACACCTACATTGACTTCGCGGATCTTAAACGTGTTACCATTTCTTAAGTGTGGGCTTACACGGGTCGAGTAAAAAGTTAAGTGCGGGGGATAGTCGCCGTTACTAGCCTAACTTAATGCAAGGTTAATCGGTACAACGAAAACTAGTTCAATGATCGAGCGAAGTTCTCCGAGTCTATTTGAATAATCTGGCGTTTGTATGTATGTATGTAAGTATGTATGTTTGTCCGACAATAACTCGAGTATCGTTGATCGAAACGTCATGAGAATTGGTAGGCGAGTAAATTAGACAAAAATAATTTCAAGTTCGAAAATGAGCCAAATCGGTCAATAGTGGATCGTGAGTTCACAGTTCGGGGCGAACTACTAGTATTATGTTGAATGTTGCAGTGAGTAAACTTACGAACAAGCGTGCGAAGCGGGCGAAGTTCCCCGAGTCTACTGGAATAATTCGGCGTTTGTGTGTATGTATTCGTTTGTATGTATGTATGTATGTTTGTCCGACGATAACTCAAGTACCGTTGATCAGGATATCATACAATTTGGTAAGCAAGTAAATAAGACAAAAATAATTATTAAGTTCAAACATTAGCCAAATCGGTCAAGGGGCTGCCGAGATATGTGGTTGTGAGAGGGGGTCCGCGAGTACACAGTTCGGGGCAAACTGCTAGTTATTTTTAACCGAAATATTAAATATACCCCATCACTAAACGCAGCTGTCATACAGGCCATCACTCGTTGCCACTACTGTGGTTCATATATTTTTTCAGACACAAAATATAACAATTTTGTTTTCTTTTCCAGTTCTCTTTAATAAAATCGCAAACTATGATTTTGAGCGTAGTACCTGAGACCGAGCTCCACTCAGCGCTATTTGTGATAATTCAGCCAAGCGTGAGTCTGACTCACGCACGGAGGGTTCCTTACCACCACTAAATACGTGTACAGAACCATCAAAACATTATGGTAAATAACAACAATATAGATGCCATAGCAACATCACAGCGAGAAAAAATTGTAGCGCCTGACAAACTATTCGGCACTCCCTGTGTATGGAACCCTAATTTTTATTATTTTTGTTTTTTGTTGCACGTACAACAATGTGACTAAATTTGAAACTTGTCTGTATAAAGTAACCTATTTAAAAAAGAGCTAAAAAGTTTTTTTATTTTTTATTATTATTATTTGACGTGATAGTGGCTATAGTAACACGTATTCTGAAAATGTCAACTAGAATTATAACTAAAGTTGTTGACCCCTGTGACAGACGGACGGACGGACAGCGGAGGTTTAGTGGACTAGTGCCATCCATAAGCAACTTTTGTAGGCTACCTGTCAACAGGCGAACCTCGCTATACGTAAAAAAACAAATGCAGATTTCATAAATATGAGACCTGCTTAACCCGGCGTGGATGTGGTGCAGAACCTATATTTAATTTTCAATTGTTACATGTTTTTTTTTCAGTGTAGGCTTATGCTTGAACATTTTAATAATTTTTACCCTGTTGATTGTTGGCACTTGGTGAAACTTGCAATACATAATGAACAGAAAATCACTTGTACTATCCCACAAATTTATTTAATACTTCCTGACCGGTTTCGCCTTTATGGCATTATCAAAGGAATTAATATAAGATCTTAATTACACAATAAATAGTTTAGATCGGCCAGTGCGATCAATGACAATTCCTTTGATAATGCCATAAAGGCGAAACCGGTCAGGAAGTATTAAATAAATTTGTGGGATAGTACAAGTGATTTTCTGTTCATTATATTTTAATAATATATTATTTTAGGGTTTACCATTTTAGGGTACAGATCTCAAAGTTTTATTTGTTTTACTAAATGCCTACAACATAATCAACTTTGGCAGAACTCAACTTTTTAATCATGTATAATATAGGGTCAGATTTACCTTTTTCTGCGTCTGCACGCATGTAGCTCTTTTCTCAGTCGCCGGCCAACTGAAGAACGGTGTGCGACAGGCAGGGGGCGTCATTAGCGACAGGTATCGAGACAACCAATAACATACGACTACGTGACAAAAAACTGCAAACTTTCGAAAATGAGCAGGGTAATATTGACCCCTCCTCATCCTCGCAGGGTTAATCGAATTTTCGCCCCAGAAAACCCCTAGACTGTAAATTTTATCCCACCAAAAATATTTCATATAAAGTACGAGTAGGTTGCCAATACTTATAGCTCATAACGCTTTCACTGTTAAGGCGAGAGACTTCGAGTTCACAGACGAAATTTGACGCTCTTCACCCCGCGTAAATCTTTACCCCTTTCGTTGCTTTCGTCGCGCGCTTTTTCGCGCGGCACGCTCTATATTTTATAGATAACTTGTCTAAAAAAGATGACTGCGGGCGTTATGAAAGTTATCAGAACTCATGTAGAGCCAAGACCCTCTACAAGGCCTAACTCTACAAGCTCAACTCTACAAACATTATACCAGGTCAAGCAATATGTGTCACGAAAAATTATTTTTGAGTATGAGGCACTGCTAGTTTTAATTTATTTTGAATATAAAATTATTTAAAAGTAAATTACGAACGTTTCAACTTCAAAATTTCATTACACATTTTATACGAGCCAATTCAGATTATTACATATTTGATACTTGTCGTATTTACAATATATTACATATTTAACAAAACACAACAAATTTATAAATGGGGATGCTTACTGTCAAATTAGTTCCGCATAGAGGGCACTGTGTGTTTGTGTCTGTTAGCTTGTTAGTTCACATACAAATAATTGAATTATTTATTATTTTCACTGAAAAGTTAAAGCAATGGGTGTTTGTGTGGCTTTTGGATGTTGAGGAAAAGGAACTTGAACGACAAGATCTCCTTTCTTTCCTCGTATCGAAAAACTTCTTTTCTTTAGCTCCTCCTTCAACTGATCGATACACCAGGTAGAATACATGAAGACTACACCAACAAAAAAGGCACAAGTCTTAAAACATGTGGAATGCAAAAATAACATCAATCAGCGTCTTTTACAAGAGCGCGTGATAATACACAAACAATCAGCGCCCTCTACGATAAAAGCTTTTGGTTTTCTTTCCCATTGCAAAAGAGAAAACAACATAGATCTAGCATATCAATATACAAATTATTACTAATAATTTAGTGTTTAAAGTAAAGAGAAAGCAAATGTGAGAGGGTGTGTAATGTAAGCGTTTAAAGTAAAGTAATTGTAAGTGTATCTTTTAATAAGTGCAACTTTCTAAATCTAATTATACTACCTAGTTTATATAACAATCAGCGACCCACCCCGGCTTTGCACGGGCATGTGTTAAATCACTCTATCTATTAAAAAAAACGCATCAAAAATCCGTTGCGTAGTTTTAAAGATCTAAGCATACACAGGGACAGACAGCGGGAAGCGACTTTGTTTATACTGTAGTGATGATACGTACGGAATACAACGACGCGACGAGACGTAGCGCGTCTACACTGATTCGTAGTGCTTGCTACGCCGTAGTATAAAAGAGACGTGAATGCGATAATCCTTTGTTTGCCGTATTATTGTCACTGTTGTATAGGCAGTTAACACGTTGGTGTGAAACAATAATGTTATCTAAGCAGACAACGGGGTAAATAAGGCGACCTCTAAAACTCAACCAGTGGATAAAATTACTTTTGTTTAGCAGACAAAGTTCAGAGAAAGTTGTCTTTAGACGTGCATATTTTCCCGTGGAAGTATGACGTGAGAATCACAAAATTGCTCTTTTGTAAAGTCAAAATATTAGTTCACCCAAAACGAAGTACTGAATATGTTTTACATATTTCTCACGCCAAACATTTGCGAAAAGCGGGGAAGATGTTGCGAGAAGTTTTCCTTTGATTACCATATTATTATAATCATTATTAAAAAAAATAGCGTGTGTAAACGGGAAATGAAGTTTTATAAGTATCCGTCAAGTTGTGCGTTTTGTAGAGGATACGAATCGTTCCCCCTTAAGTAGAAAAAATATACACATATTTATGTTGACACTTTCCAAAGAGCAGAAATAACACTCAGAAACACATACAAATTGACAGTCAAATTTTGCAAACTAAGACATTACTCGCAACTTGATACAAGCAACAAGATCTTTTAACTTCATTTAATTGGGGCTTTAAGAAAACCTTAAGGGGGTATATCGTCCATATCGACACTTTTTGAAGTTATTTATCTGCTGTTCAGAAGTAGTCCCATGTTAAATATATTAGTATAACAGTTTTAAGATCTTTATCTAGATTTTGGTCTATCAGACAAGCGATTGGAGGAATTTCAATTGATATAAATAATTATTAAAATGAGGTCTAAATTTACACTTCTTTTGATATTCTGACAAATTAGGGTAGTATACACACTTCAAAAATATGATAATGATGATGGGTTTCAACAATACCTAAATTACTGGAAATGGAAATTCTCATAGCTATTTTAGTTCATTTTTTATTAATTTAAAACTGTCATTTTGTCAATTTTCCCCGTTTTCATCCCTCTCACACTGCGGATCTTTCCACCTGGAGTAACGGGGACCTTTGCACGGACGATATATAACCTTAACCCCGGGTGTTGTTATTTCTCATTTACCTCACGTTTTGAGAGCCTTCACTAGCGCTCGTGCTCCAAACTGAAGCTCAAGTGAAAAAGCAAATCCCTTTCCGTTGGATCAAATAATCTTCGTTACTTATGTAATATTTACCAAGCACCGAGGAACTTTGATGTGTTTCAAATACTTGACTGGAACATGTTTCATTAGTCATCAGAGAGTCGGCGATGAACGACAGGGTGACTCGTAAACTCGTGTTTATTTTACTTATTTATGCACATACTTATAACACGAAGACGGGGCCAATATTCATAGGTGAATATGCTTGCCTTGAGCTAATACATGCGTCACAGACATTCGTGAAATACGGGTATATTATTTATTTTTGAACATGGGTTATCTTCAGACAGAAACATGCCTAACATTTCCATTTCATACTGGAATGTGCGTTTAATAAATTTGTTTTAAATATGTTGATATCATCGATGCCGAAGGTAGAATAATCAGATTTGTTTTCGTATTTAATATAATTTCATATTAACACATAATGGTTAAGATCTTTATTCTCATAAGAACATAGTTCACTTAAAATGAGATTTTGCTTAAATAACATTTAGTTTATTCTATGATTTGTCGACAGTGTACACATGTGGGTAGGTAATATTTTACTTTAAAACAAAAAATATAAAGTTTTCTTTTATCTTAAATCGGTCGAGATATAGATATGTTTGTTCGATTTTTCTGGGAGCGGGTCGTGACCACCGCTGCCCCTAACTGGCTACGCCAATTTAAATAGTACAAAATCATTGTTATTCTTACAATGTTTTGTTTAAAACAATTTATATATATTAAGGTGGTACCTTACACGGCTGCCCCCAAAAAAAGAAGTGTATCATTAGAATCTCTATACCATCCGGATTGGCACTGTGGGCAGTCATGGGAGATACAAAACAACACGTATCCAATGTAGAGCTGTCCCCTGACTGCACTGGGTGTCGTTACTAAGTTCATTTTCAAATTATGGCAGTCGTGTTTTAAGGGTTCCGTACCTAAAAGGTACAAAAGGAACCTTATGGTGAGACTCCGTTGTCCGTCCGTCCGTATGTCACAGCCTCATAACTTCAGCACCGTTAAAGATAAATACATGAAATTTGGCACAAAAATGGCAATAATTTGCCCACTTATTAGAGTGTAAAAAAATATATGAAAAATTTGAAATTGTTCAAAATATTTCCAAAACAAAAGTGAGAAAAATAAAAAATATTAGCCTAAAAATACAATATGGGTATAAAAATACAATATGGGTATGGGCAAAAAGTTTATTCTAAAAATATATACTTTTAATATATTTACTGGCACTAGTTTCGGGAAATCTTTAAAAAACACCAAGAATATATATGCCCCCCCCCCCCCCCTTATCTCCGAAACTGGTTGACCGAAAAATATGAAAAAAATTTCAATTATAGATCATAACTGGCCAATTACAGGAAAACTATAGCGAATAAAAAAAATTTCAGCACTAATGAGAAATATAAAAAAAGAAGTAAAATAAATAAAAAAGATATTTTATAAAAATACAATATGGGTATCAAATTGTAGATATTAAAAAGCTGATTGTAAAAATATATACTTTTACTATACTTACTGGCACTGATTTCGAGAAATCTTTAAAAAACCACAAAAATATGTATGTCCCCCACCCTTATCTCCAATGCTGGTGGACCAAAAAACATGAAAAAAATCATGCTGATATGTGTTTACGTAAAGATTACAGGAAAAATAAAGCGGTCGAGAAATTCACGAAAAAAAAATGACAAAATTAAATTTATCATCCACAATACGGAACCCTAGGTACGCGAGTCTGACTTGCACTTGGCCGGTTTTTAATACTTTTTATTTCCTATGTTTATTTATTGGTATTAAAACAATAAAAAAAAAAACTATATATTTTGACCCTCGGTATGGGGCCGTCATCATTCGACTGATTGCCCTTTTCTGTGCAGTAAACGTTTATTTCATATTATAGCAATAACTGTTTCCCCTACTACTAGGTACATAAAGCTATTTTCTTTCTTTTCTTTATTTCTATCACACGTTATTATTGTTACGTCACGTCCAGGGCAAAGGCTCTTTTAGGCTAACTCAATCCAGCAATCCATTTCAGTACTTGATCCAATCACGACCAATTTCAACGATATATTCTTCATGTGAGAGGCAACAATTGGATCAACACTCCCGATATCGTAAGATAAGATATAATGATAGGTATATATGTGATGCTGGCAACTGGGTACACAACTATATATTGGGTCCAAACTCTAAGGCCCACTTGCAGCATGTTGTTAACTCAACTTTAACTCGGGTTAAGTCAAAAAATAGAGGGTTAAGAAAAAGCTCACTTGCACCAATCAAAATCTCGGGTTAAACTAAGAGAAAGTCATCAGAATTTAACCCGATTTTCACCTCGAGTTTAACTCGGGTTAGCGAAGCAGTATAGAGACAACACCTCATTGGTTGCAACTAATTACTTTATGGTAATATTCTACATAAATTTCTTAGCTCAGGATTACTAACTCGCTTCGATATTATCATGGTGCAATAGGACTAATGAAATGTCGGGTTAGTTAACTCATCCCTTGGGTTAGTTAACCCGAGGGTTAAGGATTTTCCCTCGATCATGCTGCAAGTGGGCCTAAGGGTCCAAACGATTTAAGCTTAGAGCATGTCCCAGATTTAAGTATTGATACAATCCTGTACAAACCTTGTAGCGGTCATAATTATTTATTGCCAACTTTATAATAGGTATGTATGATTTTTAAAAAGAAATGTTTGTTACAGGAGGCCATACAGCTATAATACTTATATAATTAGGGTTCATCCATCTAGTTCTACTTATAAAAATTCTCGAATTTGAAAGAGATACCGAGGCACCGACAAAGAAGCATCCACTTAAAAAAAAGTCCTCTACAATAATAAAATCATAATAATGCTTTTTACTGCCCCTTAACGGATACATCTTGAACTAAAGCTGCATTATAATGCGTAGCTTAAATTTTATTTCACAATGAGCCTTTTTCTGATCAACGCAATGTGCCCAGAACGCAATTTAAAACTCAAAACTAAATCACCCAAATATGGATAATACTCGTATAACCAATATACATAAGTACGCTTTATAGATAAATACGTACAATATTTTAATTTCATCAGAGTCGAGTTTACATCATCAGCATGATTGTATATTACATTTCGAGAACAATATCAGCGTAATTAGATGTCAAGTGGCGGATGCACGTTGTACACGCAATCAAAATCCTTTAATGTACCTGTCAACTGGATCATTGGATGTGAGGGACAGAAGAGGTTGAGTGATTTAACGGGACACCTGACGCTAGAACATCAACAACACCAGGTTTTCAAGGGTTCATTGGAAGAAACTAGGTCTCTCCTCATATTGAAGAAAATAAATAAAAAATTAAATACGTAACATAATATCAGAGTAAATATATTTATAGAGTAGTGAATCTTATTAAAACGCTTTGATTCAAAATCACGCACACAGATGCGTGCTCTACACGCCGCCGTCTAAGCGAAGTTCGGCGGAGTCTCGGCGCGCGGCGTGTAGAGCACGCGTCTGCTTGTGTGAGTTCGAATCTGAGCGTTTGTACTAAGATTTACTACTCTATGAATATATTTACTCTGGTAATACTATATTATCCGTCAATGCTTGGTATTTTACTTCATTTCTATGTTTTCAGCAAAGTATTGCGTTGTAAAAAGTATTGCAAATGGAAATGCAACATTTCTACAAACTAGGTCAACATATCGGTTTACTCGTATAATACATAGTATTCAACTTCCCTTTTATCATTTATTTTCTTTTTTCTATTTACATGTTTAATGCACCGGTAACGAAAGTACCACAAAACCAAAAAGTTCGGACTTTACAATGATGTATGTATATACGTAGTTGCGCCCTACAATAACAAACGAGAACTAGTAGAAAGGCCGAGAAGAGAGTTCCTCCTTCAATGCGAGCAGAGTCGGAGGCAAATATCGTCTCGTATAAATATTTAAATGTTATTCTTTATCTGTCAGGATTCCATAGAGGTTCACAATTCAGTTTCTTCCTACATTCAAATCTGATATGAATATATAAGGTTAAATAATATTAGTTGGCGAAACTCAAAACGTAGGTAGTACTAGTCTATATGAACTAAGCGAATGGGAACTAAGCGAATTTCTTAAAATTTGTTTTCTCCTTTCCATACTGAACCAGTCAGCTTTGTATGGGACGAAGAGAAAAACAGTTGCGAATTTCGCTTAGCTCCCATACAAACAGTTGTTCATATAGACTAGTACTACCTATGTTTTGAGTTTCGCCAACTAATATTATTTAACCTTATACAAGTATGTTCTAATTCTAACCAATACATCAAAATAAGATTCGGTGATTTTTGTGAGATAATTAAAAAAACAAAATACATATAGGTATTTTGTTATACCTATAGGTATTTTGCTTTACATGAAAAGTACATATAAGTACCTACTTATATTTACTTTTCATGTAGTAACTAGAACAGATACAACAATACTTCGGTGGATTGGTGGACATGTAGAGAGAATGAATGGTACTTTGTTGAGAGGATGAATGAAAATTTATTTCGTCACTTTCATTTCAAATGATGAATAAAAATTAAAGTGATGAAAGAAATTTATGGCGTGCACGTTGAAAACCTCGACCAGGCTACCTAGTTCGGTCAACAGAACCACAAAATAGATACAACCAGAAGGCCGACTCGACGACGACGGAGCGAAAACAGACGCACACACGCATAGACGCGTACGTACGATGATCTCGGCAGAAGTTCGTATTGGCATTCACCCGAATATCTTCGAAATCGTCGTACGTACGCGTCTATGTGTGCGTGCGCCTGTTTTCGCTAGTTATTCGGAGTAAACAATTGGTTATTTTGTGACAGAACTAATGGGAAAAAAGTCCCACTCGTTCTGTTAACAGAACTGTTCTACTGGGAACAAAAGACTTTTTTTACAAACTAAGTACCTAAACCAAACATAATATATATCGTAATATAAGGTGAAATTGAATGGGTCGTAATAAAAGCTCCGAAAACTAAATTAAAAATGAGGATGTTCAATTTAAGTATGCTAGCGATAATATACGAAAACTACCGAAAACTACCGAATGAAATACTGAAAATTCCGAAAACTACTGTCAGCCATTTTTATCGTAGATATCCGTTTTTTTTTTTTTTATGTCATGAATTCAAATTATTATGTCATGTCATGAATTCAAATTATTAATTCTTTTAAAACTAGAGGCTCCTTATTTTATCTTACATGCTTTGATTAATTTAACCAAAGCTTACATGTAATATCGACGGAAACGACATTGAAATAACGTTCATATCAGCGCGCAATGCATAGTGGCTGTTACGTAGTTCAATGCGTCCTTGTTAGGGCGAAATAGGAGAAAATAATACTTCTCACACGGACGTGATTGTTCGATTGGATATGTTATTTTATAGGGTATGTTATGTTTATATTATATGTTATGTTATGTGCATAGCTATCAAGTTTATCTATTTATCAAAGCATAAATGAATTAAAGCCGCTTTTGAGCAGTAGGGAATTCAAGCCAAAAAACACCTTCGGTTGAAAATTTTCATATAGAAGTTTTGGTGGTATGACAAAGAAAAATGTTGCATAAAGTTGATAATTCATAATACATTTTTTCAATATTTTTGATTGGGCAATAAACTTTAGAAAGTACCCATTTGGTTATAGTTAAGGCCCACTTGCAGCATATTCTTAAATCAACTTTAACTTGGGTTAAGTCAAAAAATAGAGGAATAAGAAAAAGCTCTCTTGCACCAATCAAAATGTTGGGTTAAACTAAGAGAAAGTTATCGGAATTTAACCCGACTGAGACAAAAAGGTGAGTCCTTGAGTAAAACTCCAGTTAGCGAAGTAATGTTAACCGGTTTGACTTAAATTGTGTTGTTTTCAATGACATTATATAGATACTATACCTCATTCATTGGTTGCAACCTCAGAACATATGAACTGTCCCGACCAATCAGAGCACAAGGATTCGATAGCTGTATTTAAAGGTCTACCAAAATATTATGCGGACGTCCGCATAATCAGAAAGACCGCACAACAAGGATTTTTGACAAGGTAAAGACCGCACAATACTCTAGCCGCAAAGACACCCTCTCCCTCACCCTCACACTTATCATATTTTCTACATACGCATTAAATAATTAAAATCACTGTAATCATAACAATCTGTTAAACTGATCTATAGTCAATACGATTACAAATGTAGTTCTATTAGGCCCCCGCGGTTCAGGCTCGACCTAGTTTTGGGGACCACTGTTAATGTACTGAACTTTAATTAAGGGGGTATATCGTGAAAATTTACACTTTTTGAAGTTATTTATCTGGTCTTTTTAAAGAATTTCCAATTAAAATAAATTAGTATAACAATTTTGGGACCTTTTTCTAGATTTTGGGCTATCAGAAACGCGATTGGAGGAATTTCACTCGATAGAAATAATTACTGAAATGAGGTCTAAATTTACACTTTTTTTGATATTCTGATAAATTGGGATACCATACAGACTTCAAAAATATTTAATAAGATGGGTTTTAACAATACCTAAATTACTGGTTACGGAATTTTTCGTAGCTATTTTAGTTAATTTTGTATTAATTTAAAACCGACTTTTTGACAATTTTCCCCGATTCCGTCCCTCTCGCACTGCGGGTTTTTCCGCCTGGAGTAACGGGGACCTTTGCACGAACGATATATCACCTTAAGTTAAAGATCTAATGAAATTTTCTTTTTGGTAAATAAACTTATTCTTATACTGTACCGTACCTTTTATCTGATTCACTCGAAACTGCACATTTATATATAGTCTTTATCACCTACTGAACCTCCCGTAGGAATTCGGGTGGTTGAATAAATTTCACGTTATATAAAGTTCTTTGTTTAAATATTTTATGGTTCTAACTATAAACAAACCAAAAATTGTAACTCATATTATTTTTAATTGATCGTTTCTCAAAACTCGGTCACTGTTATTTTAATGGGCGGTTATTGTCGTGATAAAATAGCCTTCAAGTAAAATACGTAAAAATATGCTCTGACACGTTTTTCTCGATCTTAACTGCCTCAGTTTGGGTTGGACAATATTTAGGATAGAATTTTATTAATTTAATTTTAAAAATAAAATTGAATTCTGGTATGAACATAAATATGGGCGACCACATCAGAACTTACTTACAATAGTCACATGAAAAATGCGAAAACAAAAACATTATCATTATTTTCGTTCATATACTTCGTTCATATTAAATAGCTTCACTAGATAGTTTTACGTGGCGAAAACTGGGATCCACGTAGAGAAAATAAATAGATATTTATGATAGATTGAATCATAGCTCTTCTCTCTTAAGTTTGATGTACTAAATTAGTATAATATTTTGAAAAAATATAAAATCATATATATAGGGTCTAATTAAGTTGGTTTTTGATAACTTCACAGATAAATTAAACTCTCTTTCTAGATGAAATTATTAAAATATTATTTGATGGTTAGTTGGGGTTTCTTATTTTATTACAAATTTCAAGGCTGTATAATTAAAGGACGGCGCCTTAACACTCGAAAAACCTGGAATTTGAAAGTATTTGAAAAAATATAAAATCATATATATATATAGGGTCTAATTAAGTTGGAATTTGATAACTTCACAGATAAATTAAACTCTCTTTCTAGATGAAATTATTAAAATATTATTTGATGGTTAGTTGGGGTTTCTTATTTTATTACAAATTTCAAGGCTGTATAATTAAAGGTAGGCCCCTTAACACTCGAAAAACCTGGAATTTGAAAGTAACTTCGTAATTTTTTTCTATCAGCTTTTGGTTTTTTAAGATGTTTAGATCAGCCTTATAGTTTTCTATCTATATTATTTTTATCAAACCGATCATGTTACACAATGTGAAATTTTCATTTGAAGTTGTGCATCTGACCTCATACATACCCTTAATGTCGGTTCAGTAACATGTAGTATGTACTACATACATGTGATCTGTTGAACAAATATATTTTTGTTTATACAAGTTGACTTTTTGATCATCGTCCAAATTCATACTGGAGGCTTGATAAGAGATCAGTATCTTGGATCAGTAACAATTTTTGTGAAATTCGTAAATTGTTATTTCAGCTTCCCATATAAATTCAGTTCCAGTCCCGAGTGAATCACTATGAGGAGTTGAAATTTCATTTTACGAATTTCATCAAAATTGTTATTAATGCATGATACTGATCACTTACCAAGCCACCAGTATGAATTTGGACGGTGATCAAAAAGTCACTTTACATAAACAAAAATATATTTGTTCAACAGATCACACATGTATGTAGTACATACTACATGTCACTGAACCGACATTAAGGGTCTGTATGAAGTCAGATGCATCCCTCAAAGCCTACGGCTGAATTCAAAATAAATCCCCATTTCCACCAAACCATACTCATATTCTCATAAAATGTTTTAAAGATAGACAGAATTTAAAAGATGAAAAATAAAGGTGAGCTAAGTCTTTATTTAAGGCTTCTTTTCTTTTAATGAAATGTAAATCCTCTAAGACCTTCGTAAAAGCAGCATTATTTAATCTCAAACTACTTTCAAGACACAAAGCATTCCTTACGAAAGATAATTAAATTTTTGACAGAAACGTGTATTACTAAATAAATACTTGCTGACCTTACTGTGTAGTAAGTTACTCTATAAAGCGCCAACTACTTGTGTTATCTGCCTTTGTACAGACAGCAAAAAAAATAAGTAACCAGGCCCAGCGCAAACACTTTGATCCTAAGACCAACAGCCTGTTGGATCAGTTGTTGGCAACAGGTGAGTGATTGATGATATAAAAAAATACTTGAGGTTAAACGTCAGTCGCTTAACACAAAGTGCATAAGGTGATATGCGAAAAAAATACGAGTGTTTCTTTTCTGTGTATTTCATGAAATATACGGAAAATTTCAATTAATTTCTGGTATATGCATTTTGACTGTATAATCTAGGGTTTTGAAATTGGAAAACATGTTTGGATAAATTTTCCTTGATAGAAATAATTGTTGAAATGAGGTCTTCAAACACACTATTTCTCCTTGTTGGACGAATAGGAATATATAGAGATTTGATATTTGAGATTTTGCTAGCAATTTTAGTTATTTTAATAAAAATATAAAACCAACTTTTTTCCCTTTTGCCCTGAATCCACCCCTCTCGCACTGCGCGATTTTTCGCTTGGAGTGACAGTGACAAAAATAAAATTCGCATAGCCCCTTAACTTTGTTTTTCTTGTTTAGAAGTTAAAAATTGAAAAACATTTTGGTATGTGGCAGTTAACACTAATATTCAGTATAAACTCAGCAGGAGTTTGAAATTTAATGCACAATTAGTCATGATCTGGCCCAAACAAAGTTAAAACAGCATTATAAGTTAGTTTTGAGAAGATCATGAGTATTTATGTACCCAATTTCAAACTCTTGCTTTATAAACCTCACTGATTGTGAACTATTGGCGTCAAATCCAACATGCCAAAATGTTATTTAATTTTAAATTTCTAAAAAAGAAAAACAAAGTTAAGTTATATACTTTGCGCTAAGCATTTTGAACAATATTTTCATGCTGTTTCTTATACCCGAGAATAATTTCCTAAAATATAGATGTTTTTTATGGTTTAAGTAACACTATATATTTTTTTCATAATTTTTAAACATACTGTTTAAGAGAAATAACTTTATAATAGGAGTCATTTTCGGATGACACTGGGAAGAGGCGCCTTAATCTTGAGACCCAGGTTGTAATCCATGCCGGTTGAGCATGCAGCAATTTATTTAAAGTTGTATTTGTTTAATTACCATTTGCTGACAGTGAAGGAAAACACTGAGTCGCAGCTAAACCTGCATGCCCTAAAAAGTGTGGTTCTCCTCTTATCACGCTGGGAAGCAAAAGTGGTCGATGAAAAGTGGGTGTACGAGTGTTGACTATTTCAGTGACAGTTTGCACTCGGAAATAACTCTGACAACTCTTCGGATATGTTTTTTTTAATTACCACAGAATTTGCTGCATTGGCCTATTGGTAAATACGCTGAACCGACAACCTGAAGGACGTTGTGCGTAGCGGTTGGATGACGGAACACCAAGTGTGGTGAAATTTTGGAAAGGCGTATGTCCTGTCCAGGTGGCGTAGTGTTTAAGGGGAAACGATTCGTATCCTCTACGAAACGCATAACTTAAGATGGTTCTTCTTATTTTTAGATTAAAGGTATTAAATAAATGTGATTTATGGCATTTCGCGAACATAGTTAAATATGACTTAAGCTTTTCCGGCAAAATTTTGTTATTTTATGCATTAAGTTGTAAATGTATGGGTACCCAAACTTAAAAACGTGTTCTAAGTTTGTGTGCCCATACATTTACACCGTAATCCATAAAATAACAAGACTTTACCCGAAAAATCTAACTGAAATTAATCTGTGTTCGCAAAATGCCATAAATCAAGTTTATTTAATATCTGTAATTCAAAAATAAGAAGAACCATCTTAAGTTATGCGTTTCGCAGAGGATACGAATCGTTCCCCCTAAATCGTGCGCGACGGCACTAGTCGAATCACAAGTGCAAGGAACGTGACGTACTGTTTAATCGCAAAAACATCGTGTCCCGCTCCTCGCACTTGTGATTGAACTAAGTTACGTCGCTACGACTGCTGCAGTGGACGAACACAGGCTGATGAATGGGTGGATGGGTGGATGGATGGATGAATGGATTGTAATAGAGCTTTTCACATTTTAATAAAAGCATTGCATTAGATTGAGTATTTTATTCAAGTGTATTATTATTTTATTAACTTTAAGTAAACCTTACCTTTATAATTTTTTTGTGTATTTCTTTATATTATTATTTGTTATATAAAACTATTTTTTAGTTATATTACATTAAAGCTGTAATAAGTGTATCTGATATACCTACATTACATAAATAAATATATTTGATTTCATTTCATATTTTTTGGGTTTTTTGGTTGGAATCATAACATTCATTATTAAACGAATAATTTTAATACTAATAAATAAACCATTACATGTCCTAGTTACTAAATACTTTAGTTTTAGCCAAAATAGTTTGGTGACAAAAATTCTAGCTGTGTACAACAACCAATACTTTGTTCGACTAATAACTAACGGTGTTACTACAAAACGGTGTTTAACTTTAGACAGTGTTTAAATTTGTTGCTGTCACTTTTTTACGATATGAAAGAAAAGGTGACAACAACAGATTTAAACACTGTCTAAAGTTAAACACCGTTTTGTAGTAACACAGTAAGTTGTCACCTGTTAGTTTTGTAAACTTAATAAATAATAGCTGAACTCTATTTACAAAACACGTTTTAATTACCAGTAGCCCTTAGTTTAGTAGTCATTCGATTTAGGTAACGTGCAGCTAAAATTTTTGCTACTAGCAACAATTTTTTTTTCAGTGTACGAAGCCCTCGACTTGGGTACAACTTGTACTGGATCGGTTTTATTTTTACTCTCGAGCAATGTAAGGAGGAAGCGAAGCATTATATAAAAATATTTCTAAAATTGTTCTTGTCTTTATAAAAATATTTTATATATAAAAACAAGAACGAAAACGATATTGTCAAAAAAATCGACTCTCTGCCAAAGATTTCAAAAGATAAGCCCTTACCGTACTATGACAGCACCAAAATATTTCTACTTTAAAATGGGTGACGCTCACACGTTTGGAATCAGTGCTCATCTGAACATAGTGATAGTTGGACGCCTTAAGTGCACTTAAAGTTAATAATTTTAACAGCTTTAGTAGTCTGATAAGATTGCTGACCGTAGGTAGACAGATTGCGCACTCATAAGTGTGCGTGCGTCGGCATTATGTTAACGCATGCATTCAAAAACAATGCAATAGATTTTAGGTGCCAGGGCTAATCTAAACTTTTGAAATCTTTGCTCTCTGCTACAAAAAAGTAAAGAGTGTATTCCGTAGCTCTATAACCTAAATTATTGAACCGATTTTTCATAAAACCTAACTCGTCTAAGGATAGACGATATTTACGAAAATTCTTACTCTGCAAGGATATTATTCATCTCAGTATTTCTCTTTTCATACTCTATTATTCTGTAATCGGCATTCGTTTTTCTTTCAAATATTAAGTATTTATCGGCCACATCTATGTTTTTGTTTGAAGGTGAATAATAATAATTACCAGTAATATGGTATACCGTGACTGGGAATGAGTATTTAGGATATTATGAGAAAGTTATTTCTGTTTAGCCAGTACAGTTTATTTTTAATGCGGAATAGAACATCACGCGATGAACGTGGATAGATATATAAAGATATAGAACGTGCATGGATATAGGTCATCCAGTCACTCTATGTTTTATTAATGTATTCTTGGTGCCTACTAGGGATATATTTGTACCAAAACCAAGCAAGAGTTCGGCTTGCTCACTGAGAGTTCCGTACCTATAAATTTTCTGAAAATATTAGTTTTCAACTGAATACTTGAAAAAAAATTTCCAAGTCTCAAGTTGTGAAAGTCCGTTGTGAAAAAAACCGGTCAAGTGCGAGTTGGACTCGCTCACGAAGGGTTCCGTACCATTATCTGTAATAATACAGATCGCGCCAAACTTCTAGTCCGCTCGGAAGTTGCTCTTCCCAAGAACGGCCCATACATTTTGTTCCTGCTGATGCGAATCGCCCCGAGAGGGGACAAAAAGTTTGGCGCGATCTGTACTCGTTAACTTGTAAAGCCTACTTAGCTGTGATAGTTTTCTTTTTAATTTCGTTATATATACTACTGCCGTGATTTTTTTTACGTCTCCAAATATAACCGTTTCGTCAGCAGGGGGGGGAGACACTTGACTCTAACAAAAATTAACACTTAAGTTTAATATTTCGCAAACGGAACCCTGGATCGAAAAATGATTTTGTCACACCCCTAATATTTTTAAATTACCTATGCAACGACACCCCACGCTAGGGGATAGACGAGAAAAAAATAATCATCCGCACTTTACGTGTAAGGGAGGTACCCTAAAAAAAAATCATTTCAAAATTTTACTGTACCACTTTATCGACGTGATAAATACGTATACCCATGCCAAATTACAGCTTTCTAGTACTAATAGTCTCTAAGCTAAGCCGCGGACAGACAGACAGACAGACAGACAGACGGACATGGCGAAACTATAAGGGTTCCTTGTTGTTGACTACGGAACCCTAAAAAGGGACTATAAAAGAAAAATAGACACATTCAGATGAGTCACCAACAGGTTTCTTACTCACAGTTTTGAGTAAGGATCTTTGAATACGGAATTGTTAACTTTTCATCTTTTCACATATTTAAAGGAATGTGAAAAGTTCTCGGCCTAGCAAAGAAACAGCGCTGCATTCAAAAAGTTTTTGGCTTGTTTGTTTTGTAAAATAAAGCGGCATTTAATCTTTCTTTTGGCAACTACAATAGAAATATATTCCATGTTATTAAAAGTTTCTAAAGAGTCTGTTTCTGTATTGATTCTAGTGGAAACTATTTTTACATATTTACATATTTAAATATTTACATATTTTTAAAACAAGCATTTCCTTTTCTGCTAAATTTGTCTCTCTTTAGAAGTATTATGAGTGTTATATAGTAATAGTATTATATTAAGTAGTTAGTTATAAAAATTATTACACACAATTTAGTAATTAGTTTCGCACTGTATATATCTTTAGATCTGTCTAGGGAGCTCCAAGTCCCATTCTATGTAACTTTATTTTATTTTATTTTGTAAAATGACTGTTTTGTTTCCTAAATAAAGAAAAATGAAATGAAAATGAAACATGATAGCAGCCGTAGATAAATATTTTTTAGACCTTCGAAAACCACTACTTTTAGAAAATCTATTTATACAACATATCATACATATTTATATTATATCATCATACATATTTATCCATAACAACAGAATAATAATATTTATATTTTATAGAAAAAGCAAATAGTCCTTAAACAACGGTAAAGTTTAATTTTACAAAGAGCCAAAAATAGTAGATACATACCCATTTGTTATTTCAATAAATGTTTTATAGGCAAACGGAAATCATTCCTTTATTGCTTAACCGTTAGCGTTAGACGATTCACAGCACTGGTTTTATTATTTATTTATTATTATTATAATTTTAAATAATTTTTCAATGCAAGTGTTCGTAAAGACTTATTTTATACGCATCAAAACTGTTCGTAAAATCAATTTTACCGCACTCGTGTTTTATTTTTATTTTTTTTATCTGCAACCTTTCCTTGTATGCCATATATAACACATTTTTTGTTCACTGCTTTACGACTCTAGATACTCAATCGTTTTGAGCCAGTCATAATTTTAAGTTCACAACACTTTATTTTCACATTGAATTTTAAAGGGAAGAAATTGTAGTTTTATTGTATTTACAAATTGGCTAGCTACGCTCGTGTTTCAAATCGTCCTTGTGAGTTATTGCCTCCTTACCTCACTTGTAGCATAAACTACTATAATAACCCATTTAAATGAAATTTTGTTGCAGTCAAGTCCTAATCTAATAGGGAATGGTGTAACAAACTAAATTAATTTTTGGACTGAAAATCACAATCTATCACTAACAGGCCCAACATTTTTCACCTTGCCCCCGTAAATGTGTGAGGCTAAAAATAGTACTGAGTAAACGAATCTCCGAAGGAAACTTTCAAAACCATTTCATGCTGGTTTTACCTTTTTGTAAAAAGCCTGTTAAAACTTCCAACGAACTTCAAATATTTTTTTAATTATTTGTTGGTTTGGCTTTATTTGTGTATTCTCAATTAATTAAATTCTGTAATGGTTGGTGCCAAACGGGTAATTTATTTGCCTGTAAGCAATAATTATTATAAAGATAAGTAAACAATCACAACTTTCTTAATTAAGTTTTCTTATCTATCCTAATTGTGTTTTATTTATTTGTTTGTTTGGGAAAGAAGCAGTTAAACATTACACAATACGTAAAGAAATTGCACAAACCAACAAAGTTTCCATACATAGACAAACAAATAAAAATCAAGGAGTATTATTCCAAGACACAAGAAAGTTAAAGTTAAATATGAAAAATTCATAAAACTAAAAAAAACAATTATAAATCAAATTCAAATTCAAATTCAAATAGTTTATTTTGCAAAGCAGGTATAGATATATACACTTTTTACACGTCAAATTTAATCTAATAAAAAAATATATGTAATAAAATAATAAATGTACATGAACTAAATTAAAGGTTTATTTAATTTATGTAGCAATATATTTACGATTAAAATGATAGGTAAAATATATATTATACAAGGTAAAATCCAATCAGCCAAATTTCGATTCTATTAGATTTTTAAGTGAAAAACGTGAGACATAAAATAAAATTTTATAAATTACACGTCCTCTATAACAGAAAACAATCTAAAACTTCAATTTGTCCCTGACGGACAACGGAAATTTATTTTAATTATTATTACATGCGGCTTTAACACTCACGTGTGATTGTTGTAACTAACTGAGTGTCCGTTTGACAACGACAGTGAACGCCGCGTCGTCGTCCTAAGAACGACACTCGCCTTGATAATGCCGAAATCCTACCGGTGAAACGGTTGGTATACTAGTAAACAACAATCACACGTGAGTGTTAAAGCCACATGTAATACTAATTTAGTATGGCAGCTCACGCGAGTTGTATTTGGCTAAGCAATAGTCCATTCATGTCTTAAAGTTTGGCACAAGTCTCATTGTTATTCGAGAAGAAGTTAGAGTTTTTAATGGATGCAACGATAGCCCATAGGCGGCCTTCTGCCCCGCTCGAGTTAGAGTGACGTCATTCGGCATGTCTAAGCGTTTGTTCCAAACTATACATAATACATATCCCATCAAAAACATTTCATGTAAACTAGGTCGCCAAGACTCACAAGCTCATAACGCTTTCACTGTTAAAACGTTTTTAGATCTCATGTATACCCAAGCCCTAAACTCTACAAGGCTTATTAATATAATATTATAATTATAATTTTATGTCGTGCAATAGTTCCATGAAACGACCAAGCCATACTTTTTGACCAAGTAGGGTTTGTAGTGTTAACCCTTGTAGAGTTAAGGGCTTGGCTATACATGAGATCTAAAAACTTTTTAACAGTGAAAGCGTCTTGGCGAAATGTTTTTGATGGGATTTCGTTTCTTTTAGTAAGATGCTCTACTTATTTTTATTTTTCAGGCTGCATTTCTTGCGCCTCAGCTATGCCTTTTTTTAGCCCACTCTCTGTCTTTACCTCTTTTTTTTGTTGGCTTATTATTTGCAATAAGCGATAGATCAGGGCGGTACTTAGTTATTAAGCGAGTATATTCAACTATGGCTGACTGTTGTGATTAATACTGCCAAAGTCAATATTAATAAGGTGAACCCCTATCAAACCAGTCACCTCGAAAGTGCTACAGCCCACAGGAAAACGTCGATGACCCGATATCAATGACAGCATTATTTAAACTTAGCCCTTGGCTTTTATGGATAGTGATGGCATACGCGGTATAGATCGGAAACTGCTCACGCTGGACGAATGCTCTATTAATTGATTGATTATGTAAATATTACAGGAAAAATACCGCGGCCAAGGTATTATTAGGGTTCCTTACTCAAGAGGGTGTCAAATTGTTTGTCAGGTGCAAGAATTTTAGCGCCTTGTATTTTGTTGCCTTGACCCCTTTTTGGGGTGGGGGTTTGGAGCATAAAATTTACAGATGTTTTCGATTTCTAGGAATTTTGAAACTGGGAAATATATTTTTTAAAATATAATACAGAACTGGATCGCCCTTAAGAGGGGTTGGAGGGTAAAAATTACAGATTTCTTAATGTTTTTTGTTTTTTGTGTACTAATTCTAGCCTGCATACCGAACTTCAGCTTTATAGGACATCAGGAAGTACCCTAGAGGTTTGATGATCATTCTGTGGGTGAGTGGTGAGTGAGTGACGAAATAGACGTATTTTAGGTATTAATAAAATTTAAAGTATAAAAGCTAGACGAATCAAACTTATCGTTTTTAATAAAACTGCTTACTACATCTTATCTTGAGAATTTGGTATTTCTAGTATTATCCAGACCGAAGCTACGACGCGTCGGTTCGAAAATATGACGAAATGCTTCGAGAAAAGGTACGTAGTGTCCCGCTTCTTTTGGCGTGTCTTGGCGGGGGCACTATAGTGCCCCCAGATACAGAGGCCGGATAGCGCAGTCCCCAAAAATGTCTATGTCTAAGCAGCAATTAAATAACAATATCTACACCGAAATAAATGTTCAAAATGACATTGACATTGTTTTCGTTATTATCGTTTATTTAAAAAACCAACAGCGATTACATGATTAGTTTTATACATAAGTAAGGCCAATAATAGGTTTTCACTTAAAAATTAAATAGTTAGTATCTAGATACAAGAGGAGTTCAAGTAATATTTTATTATGTAAAATAGATCATAAAATGTCTTACAGTGTGCAGTTTTATGTGTACTTTGACATTAACAGTTACAATAAAATTTATCTACACTCATATCGTGGAATCCTGAATTTTTGTTTGATGGAAACTCACACAAAAACCTAGTAAACAAAATATCAACCTATTGAAACTCGAACAAAAACCTATGCAATAAACAAAATATCAAATTATTGTTAAATGTGTATGACTGGAATTAAATGGATGCCAACCCAATCTAAAAACCTGGGCATCCGCTGAAAATCAGCGTCGTGGCTACAGCTGCGACATTGTACTGAGCGGAGTCCCTTTTGGTATCATTTAGTTTTTAAGTAGTTAAAATATACCTAAAAATTCCTCATTATTATGTATAAGTTTTGATACCAAACAAACATTTTTCTTTCTTTCTATTAGGTAATTTTAATTTCCCTAGAAAGGTCACGCAATGGAAAGGTTTTTCAGTTAAATTAATCGAATAATGAAAACCTCACAGAATAACTTATTTCAAGTTGAATAGAAGCAATATTTGGGTCCACAGCTGGAGATGAAAACAAATTATCGCCGATTTAATAAACAGAATTTCATACGTCCAATGTACCATCTGCTGGCACAAATACCGCTCTTATTACTATCGCAAAAATTCATCATCACGACATAAAACCCTGAGGTGAGGCGTTGTTGGAGATATTTCCTAGTACGGACTGTGAAGTGCAATTCATAGTCGACACATAAGTCATATATACAACGTGTAACAGAAAGGTGTAACCATATTTGAAGAGTTTATTCAGTCAATAGTATAGAACAACTTTTCCAATGGAACAAATCCTGCATATCGAAAAAAAAATTTACCGTTTCATAGAACAATGCAATGCTGTTCGGCCGAAATGTATGGAAGGTCAGATTTTTTTTTGAGTTTTCAGGTTCGGTTCCATAGTAAAAGTTATTCTATATCATTGACTGGATAAGCTCTTCAAATATGGTTACACCTTTCTGTTACACATTATATACAGTGCTCCCAAAGTAATAATGCGCATACAAATCTATAGCCGAGCGACCGGACGTACCACGTGGTCACGTGTCCCCATAGCAGAACTCGACAAACTCGTAGAAAACTATTTAGCGAACCCTTTTGTCGCACTAATTATGCAAAACATTTATTCATGCCTAGAACCTTAGGCAAGTTTAACATATACGGTGAAGAAGCTGATATTTTCTATCTCTCATTTTCCAGCTATAATAGTAGTTTATGCTACTAGGGCGCAAAGGAATAAATTACGAGGACGATTTAAAACACGAGCGTAGCGAGTAGCGTTGCTCTTACGCCCGTGTATCATACTACGTTTTTCAATGCATAGTGTGAGGAAATAAAACAAATGTAATTTTGTGAACTTTAAATTGTAATTGGCTCAAAAGGACTAGGTATCCAGAGCCGTTAAACAGTGGAAAAAAAAAGTATGACATTTATGGTACACAGGAAAGGCTGCAGGTTAGCCAACCATTGCAAATGAATTAAAAAAAATAATAATAATAAAGCCCTAGGGCAAAATAATCGACTTTCTGTTCGGTTTTGATGCATAAAAAGTGGGCCTTTACGAGCACATGCATTGAAAAAAGTTTTTAAATTTGGTAAGCCAATCTTATCTAGTCTTAATCTAAGTAGTTCATGTACATTTATTATTTTATTACATATATTTTTATAAGATTAAAATTTGACTTGTGAAACGTGTATTATATATACCTACTTTACAAAATAAACTTTTTGAATTTTGAATTTGAATTTTGAATTTTGAATTTTGAATTTAGTTTCATCTAATCTCATCTCTTAGTAGCTCATTTGGCATTATTTTATATTATTTTTATTGTTATTACATTGAATTTTTAGGGTTTTTGGAATATTGTAAATTTTGTTATTTATGTAAGTCAACCATATGATATGTATTTTACCATCAGTGGAAACTTTATTGGTATCGATATTTTCCAGTTTTTATGTTGCTATAAATTGTTTAAAACTGTTTGTTTCCCTAAAAATAAATAAATAAAAGCAAAAAGTGGGTGTGCGTAATCTTCCCCGATAATATGTATGACACAAGCTGGTTCAGAGGGCCACAAGTGTCACACTACACTAAAATTCGGAGTGTTTAAAAGCTACCGCAGTTTTATTCTGACCTTTTGACTTTAAATGTTTACGACTGCTTTTCTCAAAAAAAGCTTTCTAGACGAGTAATAGCTTATATTCTTTGTCTAGACATGGAACGTAAACGCCAGGAAGGCAAAAGGGGAACTTCGCCCATACCATGTCTGAGGTTTTAATATCCCCCAAAACAGTACATTGCGGCCCGAAAGGCGAATTGGTCCTTTATATTGCCGTTAGTCAATGCTAAAATTCAGTCCTGCTCTAACGCTTTTGTTTTTTAACTGCATTTCGAGATTTTGGTTAAATAGAACATGTACTCTAAAAAACCTCATGATGATGAATATTTTTACGAAAAAGCTGCAACTTCCATTTGCCTTCGTGGGACGTCACTTGAGAAATGTCTGTTTAGAAATCTGTCCTTTGCTATCAAGATAAATTTATAAAAATTTGCTGCCGACAGATGGATGACAGATGTGTAGACAGACAGAAATAGACCACTTTTTTATAAACAATCACAAGTGCCAGTAAATATAGTAGAAGTATATATTTTTGGTATCAGCTTTTTAATATCTACAATTTAATACCCATATTGTATTTTTAGGATAATAATTTTATTTTTCTCAATTTTGTTTTGGAATTTTTTTTAAACAATTTTAAAAATTTTCATATATTTTTTTAATATGTGGGCTATTTTTGTGCAAAATTTCATGTCTTTATCTTTAACGGTGCTAAAGTTATGAGGCTGTGATATACGGACGGACGGACGGACAAAGGAGTCTCACCATAAAGGTTTTTTTGTACCTTTTAGGTACTACGGAACCCTAAAAATACTGCCAGGTGTATGTGTATAAAAGTTAAGATAAACACATAAATAGTATATCTGTGACCTGCTTTGAAATTTGCATTCCCTACTGATCACAGGTGCATAGGCGGGAGACTCTCTGTCCCGCCTTTCAAGGCAAAGTTTTAATGGCCAAAAGGCAAAAAACAAAAAAGAACAATCAAAAAAAAAAAAAAAAAAAAGTGAAGGTACTAGACAAAGTATAGGCGCTACGGAAAAAATATCGACACTTTAAGAACTTGCATATCTGCTTCAGTAAGAAATGTATTATTTTGATAAAATAGTATATTATTTTTGCAATCTTTTTCTAGGGATCTGTTAAATTAGAAACGCGATTGAAGAAATTCGGCTCGATAGAAATATTTATTGCAATGAGGTCTTTTTTGACACCAATTCTCCTGGTTTGACAATTTAGAATGACATATGGACTGCAATTATATTTTATTAGATGGGTTTTAACAGTATTTAGGACCTGGTTAAACGAAATTTCGATAACAACTTTGGTACATTTTATATCAATAAAAAACTGACTTTTTGCTACTTTTCCACGAATCCGTCCCTCTCGCACTGAGGGTTTTTGCGCATATGGAGTAACAGGGACGCTAAAACTTTTACATATCGCCTCAAATCAATAATACAGCTGCTCGCTGACCAACCGGCCAACCGTAAAAATTTAATGCTCGCTTACCTATCGATTTTCAGCCGACCTGAGCTACAAAGCTTCGTCTTTGTATTGACAGAAATTATTATTCTCCATTGTCTGAGCTAAATGCCCCTGTGACTCCAAATGGTTATGCAACGTGTTAAATTATGTTTTAAAGGAAAAGTCATTAATCTGAGCCACGATCTGGACTGCGATTATTGTTTTACTATTGTTGTAGAGATATATAGAATTAAGAGGGTTAAAGAGTCTGTGAAGGGGTCTGGGAAATAGGAATTTTATGATTATATATGTATATAGACCCTAATTTTAGTGTATCTTATTGATTTTGGGATTTTTATCCAATCATTCAGAAAAGAAACACATGAGAAGTACAGCAACAAAATTATGAAAGTCTGCATACAAAAATTCAAACGAAATTTTTTTTTTCAGCGCAATCGTTTTATGCATTTTAATAACAAAGAGTTAAAAACATTCTCGCGCTTAAAAAAAAAGTTACCAAGGTAACCGCGTATAACCAAACACATCGCAGACTTATATGAGAAGATTTTTGTTCTGGCATAGTATTATTCTCCAAACTACTGAACCAACTACAATTAAACTTTCTTCATGTAGGAATACACGCTTTTTAGGGCTTGTAAGTTTACCTCAAAGTATTTTCCTTCGCACCATCAGCAAGTAATGTACTGTCAACAAAGGCACAAAATAACCACTTACATAAGGTTCACTCCGCATAACTAGCGAATACAGGCGCGCGCACACATAGACGCGTACAGTGGAGACCGCATCAAGTAAGACACATTGAACTTTGTACCTATCTTATATTCTTCTCTGTAAGGGCCAATGTCGTACTCCAAGTGTATAGCTTGATGTGGTCTCCACTGTACGTACGATGATCTCGGTCGAAGTCGGTCGAATGCCAATACGAAATTCTGCCGAGTTCATCATACGTACGCGTCTATGCATGTGTGCGTCTGTTTTCGCTCGTTGTATGGAGTCGGCCTTCTAGTAGTATCTATTTTGTGACAAGGGAGATAGTAACCAGGCTCAGCGCAAACATTTTGGTTCTGAAACCCACTGACGTGTGATTGATATGATGAAGAATACTTAAGGTGGGCCATCCCGCCCAGCTGCCCTATAAATGCTTTAGGTATTTGTGACATCCTGATAGCTTTGATCTCAATGAAACTTTGCACATCTTTATATAATGTTTCCTTTCCCAACCACCCTGCACTCCAACCAATCTCTCATCAAGAGGTGCAAGATGGCGAGATATTCAAAATGCGCCGAATTTGTGAAATGGTTTTAGGTAAAAACTGTTTTCCATGAAACGGTAACTGTTTTTATATAGAAAAGTGTATAAAATTAGTCTTGTTTACATGAACGACGTCTGTGGTATTTCTTTTTTTTTTATTTCCAATATTCGTAATAAATTTAAAGGCTTTTTCTCAAGATTCATACAAAAGGTAAAAACTGAATGTGAAGCCAACAGCATATTTTCTTCATATTTTTTTTCATAAGTATTATCTATAGCGACATCCAACCACGTCTCTATACAGCTCAAAAAGCAAATTTTGTTGAAACATCATCATAATAGCTGTTAGGATACCGTGAATATTGCCTCGTTTTTAAGCAAAGTTTAGCAAGTTGTAAATTTTTTTTCTATACTGGAAATAAAAAAATAGAGAAATACAGACGTCTTTCATGTAAAGTTAATCTACTTTTCCATAAATAAACAGTTACCGTTTTATGAAAAACAGTTTTTATCTGAAACCATTTCACAAATTCAGCGCTTTTTGAATATCTCGCCATCTTGCACCTCTTGATGAGAGATTGGAGTGCGATGTGGGGGGGAAGGGAAACATGTATAAAGATTTCGTTGAGATTCATTCATTCGAAAAGTTTTATCGAGATCAAAGCCAAACACCTAAAGCATCTATAAAGCAGCTGACCGAAATGGCCCACCCTAAAGAAAAAGGAGAGAGAAATAACTTTAATGAAAAACTACATAGGCTTCCAAGTTTTTGATTTAACCGAACTAAACTTCTTTAACTTTTTTAAACCGCTTCTCACTTTTCAAGAGTGAGTACTTTAAACTTGTACGAGGTGAAAGCTTTTTCGAACAAAAGCTGAGCTGTCCAAATCTAACGCAGGGATTTACTCGTCTCTTCATGATTTATTTGATTTCTTATTCAAAGCAAAATGTCACTATCAAAGATCCCTTCACTTAGAGACAAATTATTTTAAAACTTTCGTGGTTTGTTTGAAGCATTTTATCTAAAGTTGACAGGGAATGGGAGTTAGCGAACGCCAGAAACTTCATTTGTTACCAAATTTGGATAGATAAAATTATATAAAATTACACTGGTCCACAATTTTTAGTTAACTTATTGTGAAAACTTATTACTTAATAGTTACCTATTTTGTAACAGAAAAAGGCTTTTTTCTTTAACAAAATTTATAATAAGTTTTCCTGGGTAAATTAATCAACCTTTCTGATTCCAAATTTGTAATTGGAATTTGTCACGTCGAAATTCGGAGTTACGATTATTATTTAAACGTTAGTTTTCTAAAGAAAGTTTCATACAACATAATTATACTTCAGAATTCCAATTTTTTAAAATAAAACCAAAAGATTGCAGTTTTATTTAGTTCATAGTTTCTTCATTTTACTTTGTTTGCATGTTTGTCATATTGGAAGTAGTTATCACGTGCTTAAGTATTCTGTTCCATTTATTTGAGTTTTTTTTTAATTATACATAAGTACCTATAAATATCGACATGATGAAATAATTTTGGTGACTGATAACAATTTTGTAAATACAAAATTGTATTTACATTTCAGTTACAACATTTTGTTGACCTGTGTTATATATTTTTCCGGAATCGAAGTGGTTTAGTTAGCAACCGCGGAGCAAACCATATTTAAAAATTTTGCACCTCAATTTTCCTCAAGCGGCAATAAGGTTACCTTATTTCAGTTTAAAATTGACAGCTCTTGCCATCGTTCAGACGACGAATAGATGCGGCGGGGTCTGTGGATTTTACAAAAGATTTATTTATCGAGTGAGATTTTTTGAGCTTAAAAGCACTACTTCCCTCGTTACTCGTAAATATCTATTTCATGAAAGTAAAACGAAATTAATCCCATTATAAATGTCTTCAACAATTGGATTTTAAACTAAAAAAGATCGTAAAAAAGGGTGAGCGAGCATGCATATATGTTTTTTTTTTTCTAGGTACTGTATGAATCAAATTAGTAAAATATGTTTCTTAACTTTGCAAGGATAAGTAATTAGTGGCTATAATTCATGTAAAATTCAATATCATTAGTTTCAAGGTTATTATTTACAATTTGTTGAACTTTACTATCAATCCACTCAACAAACCAACAACCCTCCAACGCACAAACCTGCTCCGGCATAACTCTATACGAATAAAAAGTGAAGGTTTAAAAGGATCGCAAATCGTGTCGTCGTTTTGGACAATGTGAAGGGCCCTTGCAGGCGAGGCGGCATCGATCACGTATCAGCTCTCGACCCGCACCCTCGGATCCATGGCAATTATATCGAGTACAGCCTCAAGTACTCCGCATACTGAAGAGAAAATAATTTTCAGTACTGTAAAATACAATGTGCGTATACGAACCAACTTTAACTCGTAAATATATTATTAATAAAAAAGTTACGACGATGACAGCAATCTTACAAAATATACTGACTTTTGCCAGCACCGCACCGTTGCTCTGTTAACCCTTAACCACCTTCCACCGGTCTCAGAGACCGCAACGGGTTTTGTTTTTCAATTTATTCGGCCGAAATAAGCCGTAGATATCAGTGCGTCTATGTACCTTTTTGTCGATCCCTTGCAACAATTTGCAAGCACTCGTCAGGTGTTTACGTGTATGAATCCTTTGCAGGTGATCAAAAAAAGGTCGCGAGTCAGCATTTTTGTCCATGTAAATCACATGGGTTTTTACCCATATTTCGATGGTTTTTACCTCATATTGAACTTACAATTTAGAAATGATTTTTGTTTTGTGTTTATTGTTACTCAATTATTTAAGTAACATTGTATTTTTTTGTTTTTAATTAAACGATATGGATCTTGAAATACGTACATGTATAAAAATAATATTTGTTTTAATTAGTTACTAAGGTTTTTGACATTTGATAAGCGGTCTCTATGACCCCAGGTAGGTGGTTATGTGACAAAAATAGGGGGTAGGTAGTCAAGGATTAAACACAGCATCAATTTTATAGTGAAGCATAGTGTTTTTACGTTTGTCTACGCCATACTTAACATATTGGCGTTTTTTTGCTACGGCGGCGTAGCAAATGCTTTTCCGGTTTGTAGACCAGCTATCTCATGCCGTAGTCTGAACGAATAAATGCGTGCATGTTAAGAGACATGCATCCGCCAACGACCTTGAGTTAACCTATGTCGGTACAAATACCAACAAAAACTATATTGAAATAACGTTCATATCAGCGCGCATTGCATTGGACGATCGCTGCGTCTCCGGATAGTGCAAAATAAGAGAAAATAATACTTTTCACTAGGAATTACTTCACTTATTTTAAACCATAATTTATAGATCTAAAATTTGTCTTTAATTTGATCAAAGAATGATTAAAATCGCTTCAGGCGTTCGGAAGGAGTAAGAGAATTTTTGCGAGAATCAAATGAAACTTTCGATGAACTTCGATTTTTTTTTTGTCAAAAGTAACAACCAAAAATGAAATATTAAATTTATAGTTGATTTGCTGAATAATAATGAAGATTCAGTGGAATGACTTTTATTTCTATAAATTACATAAATTAGTTACAGAAATCCTGTTACCAAGGTTGACAAATTAGAGAAGTCCTTTTTGACAATTCTTACTATCTATGGATTAGGAATCAATGAAGTATGAAGGCTAAATTCGTGTTGTGTGGAACGCCACAAACTTAACATTTATTGGCTATCATATATTATTTTTTGGACCACCCATTTGGAAGGAGTAGGCCGTCAAAGACAGGTCCGAATTGCAGTTGGAGTATGTATTTACCTTAACACTCTGTTGCGTCCACCTTTCGCTACGCCGTAGCATAGATAATATAATACTAAGTCGTAGCAAGTGCTACGACCCCATAGTTTTTCCACTTTGTAGAACGACTACGTCGTAGTCCGAACGCAAATACTGTATGGGCACAAAATAACCACTTACAGAAGGTTTACTCCGCATAACTAGCGAAAACAGGTGCTCGCACACATAGACGCGTACATACGACAATCTCGGATGAAGTCGGTCGAATGCCAATACGAAATTCTGCCGAATACATACGCGTCTATGCATGTGGGCGTTTGTTTTCGCTTCGTCGTCGAGTCGGCCTGCAGGTACTATCTATTTTGTCGTATGGGTAAGGGGCAACGTACATGTTAAGAACGACTGCGGTGATTCTGCTTAAGGTGAGGCATCGAGTTTTCAACGTCCAGCGTCACTCCAAGCGGAAAAACGCGCAGTGCGAGAGGGACCGATTCAGGAAGAAAAAAAAATGCTTTTTTATTTATATAATAAAAACTAAAATGACTAGAAAAGTTTCCAATTACCAAAATGTAGATATTGTTAAAACCCATGTAAAATATGCTTGGTGTCTGTACATTATACTCATTTGTCAAACTATGAGAAAGCGTGTATTTGAAGACCTCATTTCAATAATTATTTCTATCGAGTGAAAAATTTTTATTCGCGTTTTTGAATTACAGAAATTTAGAAAAAGGTTCCAAAAATGTTATACTAATTTATCAAACTAGTAGCTTCTTACTGAACGTAGTAAAACGACTCCAAAAAGTGCCAATTCTTCGCGACGTCGTCGCCTTAAATACAAGCTTAGACCTCGGATTGGATCTTGAGTGGGCGTTACTTAAAACGTTATTTCATGTTAATAAAGCCTCAGAAAAAGAACAAACAAAGTTTATTTTTCATTTACTGTCCATTATTTTTTCTTATTATATCCAGATTTGAAATAATAGAAGTCAATCAGAAAAAAAAAAAAAAACTAGAAACCAAGCAGTAAAATAGGTCAGCAATACATAACTTTTCCAATTTTCTAAACTTTATTAATTGTTAGTTATTTTATTGCAATCCTTAACAATTTTAGTTGCGATTCAATTTACGATTCTTAGATTTAAAACATTTGACAAGCTTTATAAAACTTTCTTCTACTAAAAAGTATGTTATCACAATGATAAATAAAAAAAATACAAGTAATATTAGTCAAGGTAGACAGGGAATTGATTTGTTTAAAAAGGCAGGATCGTAAATAAAATAAAAATGGAAAACCGGATGGCGTAACAACCTCAGGGCATCATCCGACACAAATGCATTTAGATGCAATCTCGACTAAATCAGTACTGGGTAAGTAAATTCCACCGGCCTTGCGCCCATTTCAGTACAAATGTCCCGTAAAATTCTTGACGCGGCCAGCGTGGCGGGCTGCACTAGTGTCCTGCGGTGGTGGACTGCACTAGCGGCCTGCGGTGGCGGGCTGCACTAGTAGGTAACGGTGGCGGACTACTACCAGCGGGCTATGGTGGCGGGCCGTACTAGCAGGCAGCGGTGGCGGGCTGCACTAGCGGACTGCGGTGGCGGACTGCACTAGCGGCCTGCGGTGGCGGGTTGCACTAGTGTCCTGCGGTGGTGGACTGCACTAGCAGGCTGCGGTGGCGGGCTGCACTAGTAGGCTGCGGTGGCGGACTGCTACCAGTGGGCTATGGTGGCGGGCCGTACTAGCGAGCAGCGGTGGCGGGCTGCACTAGCGGACTGCGGTGGCGGATTGCACTAGTGGGCTAGGGTGGCGGCCTGTACTAGTGGGCTGCGGTGGCGGCCTGTGCTAATTTTACAGTTATGCTTGTTTGATTGATTACGTAAAGTAAACCACGCAAAACAAGGTGTGCAACCAATAGAGCGCTGTTGTCATGGCATGGGAAAGTGAACCTATTTGTCAGGTTTAAATCTGTACCCGGTTTGCTTAACTGATTAAATGTGTATCAGATAACCTATTCTTTGAATACTTCATGAAATATTTGTCTTAGGTAGCGCTATTTGTTCATAAAAAATAATATTATTATAAAATATAGGCTAAAACTATACGTAAGTATGTAAAACTATATTAATACGTATGTATATCAAACTACAGTTCCATATAGTTTAAGCCCTTGTTTCCTATTAATTACATAACAAGATCACAAGGTTATTAGGAACGGTACATATATATTGGTGATAATATAGTATTCGTACTCGTTGATCCGTTGATCTAGATTTATTTTGCGGCTGGCTCCGTCTGTAGTTATTCTCCAGACCGCTACCACAGACCGCATTTGTGAAACACTTCAAAGGTAAAGCCAGCTTAATGCTTTTTGAGTGCTCTACTGCTGTTATATTTGTCGCTTAATTGTAGCTTATTCTGAGATGATATTCAACGTTTCGTTCATGAATTCGAAAAATATATATTTTTTCCAGTTTTTCAAGCCCAATTCTTGATCTTGACTAATTTGATACCCAATTAAATTAATTTAAAACAAATTTAAGGTAATACAACAAACTTAGAGAACCGAAAAATTATATGTTTATATTATATAGTAATACACTATAGTAATACTCGAGCCCGATGCAAAAAGCACAACTTAAGTTTGTTCTTATTTTTGAATAAAAGATAATAATTAATGATTAATGATAAAAGATTTGATTTATGGCATTTCACGATTTTTTCTGGAAAAGCTTAACTAACATTAAGCTATTTTAGTGTTAGTTAAGCTTTTCCAGAAAAAAAAATGTTGTTAATGTGTGTGTGTTAATGTGTGTTAATTCGGAAACCATTTCGAAATTTAGGTTTAATAATCAGTATTTTAGAACTTGTGGTCTAAAAAGACTCACGATGATGAATATGTTTACGAAAAAGCAGCAAATTCCATTTGCTTTTGTGTGACGTCACTTGAGAAATGGCTGTTAGAAACACATTTCTATCAAAGGACACATCCTTTGCTATCAATATAAATTTATAATTATTTTGTTTCTGAATCTGAATGACAGATGAATAGACAGACAGAAACGGACCACTTTTTTATAAGCAATCACACATCACAATCAGTTTAATGTCTAAAATTCTCAAGTGAAGTCATATCGGACAATTCTTTAAAAAAAAACATAAAATATAGTAGTTCATTTATATACCGAAGTAATAAAAACCATGTCCTAATATGACGTATATATTTAAAAAAAAAAAGTTCTTATAGAAATTAAGCTATGGGAATTCCGTTGCAAATTAATAGGCACAACATTTGCCCGCGGTTTCACGCACGCGAATGTAATAATTAAGGATAATATTACATAAAATATTTGATATTGTCTATGTCCCCAGAGACCTCTCGTCCTCAGAGAACAAACTATAGTATATGACCTTTGTCCAAGTGAAGTCTAACCATTACAATTTTAACTTATATTCATAATAATAATTCAGTTATTTATAATTATAGAGCAACATAACTTGTGTCGATCCATTAAAGTCAATGACATTGTATCCAAAGGGTCTAATTACGTTGGTCTATGATCACTTATGGATCAATTAAATAATAGTAGTTTATGCTACAAGGGCGCAAAGGAATAAATTACGAGGACGATTTAAAACACGAGCGTAGCGAGTGTTTTAAACGTAACCGAGTAATTTATTGCTTTTACGCCCGTGTATCATACTACGTTTTTCAATGCATAGTGTGAGGAAATGAAAACAAATATAATCTTGTGAACTTTAAATTATGATTGGCTCAAAAGGATTGTATCCAGAGCCATTAAACAGTGAAAAAAAAGTATAACATCTATGGTACACAGGAAAGGCTGCAGGTTAGCCAACCATTGCAAACAAATAAAAATAAAAAATAATAAAGCCCTAGGGCAAAATAATCGACTTTCTGTTCGGTTTTGATGCATAAAAAGTGGGGCTTTACGAGCACACGCATTGAAAAAGTAATTTTTTGAATTTTCCCTTTGTATAAGCTCAATATCCATCAACCCTTATATATATTATTCAAGTTTCTAAGTCACCTGGAAGTGTTTTATATATTTTTTAAATTAGGGAGTCAGTGAGGCTCCAAGTGAAAAGTTTTTACAAAAGTGAATATAAATTTTCAAAATTAGTTCAGTAGTTACCAACGACCATGTCTTTAGGGAACTGCCCGTCCCTAGGGAACAAACTATAGCCTTTGTCCAAGTAAAGTGTCTAATCATTACAAAGTTTCAAGTTCAAATAACAGTGAGCCAACTTGTATGGGAGTTGGTCCAAGCGCCATGAAAGGATATAATGTAGTCTTCAAGAAAGTGGAGCCCCATCCACCAAATAAAAAAATAAAAATAAAATAAATTTATTTAGTTAATATTATTAAATAAATAAATTTATTATTTATTTATTTCATCAATTTATTTTATAAATATATTTATTTTATTTTTATTTTTTTCCACTTCCTCTTTTTTTATTAGTATCCACTTTCTTGAAGACTACATTATATCCTTTTATTTAACATACATCTTAAATATATATATACAAGGTGAATTTGTGAACATCGTCCAAATTCATACTTGAGCCTTGGTAAGTGATCAGCATCATGAACCAATAACGATTTTTGTAAAATTCATAAAACTAAATTTCGACTCCCTGTAGTGATTCACTCAGGACTGGGAGTGAATTACTATGGGAAGTCGAAATTTCATTATACGAATTTCACAAAAATTATTATCGATTCATGATGCTGATCACTTACAAAGCCTCCAGTATGAATTTGGACGATGATCAAAAATTCACCTTGTATACATATAAATATTATTTAGGACATATCTTTTTTAGTCCACGTATGTATGATTACTTATTTTTAATAATATTTGTCTTTCCCGCTTAGGTTTGCTGGAAGAAATCTCTTTTTAGAGATAAGCTCGCCTGTGTACATATCTTTTAATTTATTATATGTCTTAACTGCTTTTCTGTGTACATTAAAGAATAAAGAAAGAAGAAACTTTCATCGGGGCCCCGTGTTAATTACAAGAACTGCAGTACGGGAGGTTGTAAAACATAATTAGTCATATCTCTAAATCTCTCCAAAGGATTTTGATAGGGTTCTGTTTGCTTGAGGACTACATTATGTCCTTTCATTTAAAATAAGTCTTGATCTTGGCGGCGCTTGGACCGAATTTGCCCACTGTCATTTACGTCTAAAATGACATTTTTAGTGTAATTTTTAGTGGAAAAAGTTGGAAAGGTTTTAGGTTAGCCAACTTCTCGTAAAAAAATAAAAAAATAATAATAAAGCCCTAGGGCAAAATAATCGACTTTCTGTTCGGTTTTGATGCATAAAAGTGGGCCTTTACGAGCAATTACATTGAAAAATATGAAAAATATGAAAATACATAGGACCGCCCGCTGTACGGAAATGACATATATGACGTAAGCGTCAGAGTGATTAGCACCAAATTCGCTTAGATTAAATTATGTTAAGGTGTGTTAATTCAAAAACCATTTCGAGATTTAGGTGTAATAAGCCGTATTTTAGAACTTGTGGTCTAGAAAACTTCATGATGATGGATATTTTTACGAAAAAGCTGCTACTTCAATTTGCCTTCGTGTGACGTCACTTGAGAAATGGCTGTTTAGAAATGTGTCCTTTGCTATCAAGATAAATTTATAATAATTTGCTTCCGACTAATTTGACAGCTGAATGACAGATGAGTAGACAGACAGAGACAGACCACTTTTTTTTATAAGCAATCACACATCACAATCAGTGTAATGTCTAAAATTCGCAAGCGACGTCATATCGGACAATTCTTTAAAAAATCAAAAAAATATAATGGTTAATTTATTTACCAAAATAATGAAAACTATGTCCTAAAACGACGTAAATTATATTAAAAAAAAAGAACTTTTAAAATTTAAGCCATGGGAATTGGCACTGCATCGAAATACGGTAATAGGGCCGCAGTAGGCATTACCACTGTAAGTTTTGGACTCGATACGTTAGTGACTGCGTAAATACTCTTTATTGAAAAATTGAACAGCGCCCCTAGCGTAGTCGCAGGGGGGGGGGGTTCCAACCCCCCCGAAAAGTTTATTACAACCCTACCTCTGTTTTGACGTTTTCCGGGTCAAGTGCCTCTTCTGCTAGGAGCTGCTAGAAGCGTTTTGCGTTTGCAAACAGTTTTTCACAAACATAATTTAATTTCATGCACTTTTTGTCGTTTTATTTTCTTGAACCTCCCCCCCGAAACATGAACCTGGCTAAGCCCAGTGAGCCTACAGTTCTTAATCATATTCTGGTTAGAATAAATTTAAGAGACGAAATCATATGATAAACTGCTAAAATTCGAAACAATTTAATAACTTATTCACGATATATTGATGTCGAAGAGAAAGTAAATTTTGAAATCTATTAACTGAATTTGAATATTTGTTTAAAGAGTGTTTGGAAATGTTTGTTCGATAGATATTGAGTGGGCGTTGAACAGAAAGGTCCAATAACTTCATGTTTTGAATAGAGTGAGCTATAAAAATATATACTCTTTTTAGAACTTGATAGAGACATGCAACATAAATTAGTGGTAAGTGTTAGAGAAGGGCGTGTAAATATCAAAGCAATACTTTTATTTCGACGGTTTATCTAATTTAAAACAGATTATTTAAGAACGGTTTCGCAGCCGGATTGTGGAAAACCCGCCTTTTTCTAATTAGTCGAAACAGAAGACTTAAATTCAAAATTCACTCAATAGTTATTTAACAAAACCTCATTACCTATGTATTGCGTATGGTACCATCGCAAAGTTAAAAATTGGGTTCTGTAAATTAGAATTTCAAATGCTTTGAATTTAAATTCAAAATTCAAAATCGAAACCGAAGAAGTCTCACCATTTAAAAATTGGAAACGTAATATCTAAAATAACAAAACAATATCATCTTGATAAAAACACAGTACTGTTTCACAATACAACTTTATATAACTCCCACCGGTTTCGCCTCACGTCATCGTCAAGAAACAATAAACAGGAAACTATTAAAAGTAAATTTAAATATCGACGATGTTTCACCAAATGCCGACAATCGCAAGTATCTATTATACAGGATGGAAAAAATTTAAGGGCCCTGGAGGGGAACTACCTTAAATCCTTTAGTGAGCTCATTTTACTGAAAGGAAACATTCCTTTATTTTTTAAAAGAAACAAAACTGCATTCAAAGATATTCTGAAATTCGCTTGTCTCACCCGGGAAATGAACAAACTAAAACTTAAAAAAATAAACCCTCGCTATTTTATCATACGAATCGGTAGGATTATTGTTCAGAATAAAATTTGTCTACTAAACATTTGGTCTTACACTCATCTGTTGTACGAGATACTCATGAAATTAAATATTTATTACAAGTTCTTTGTTAACAATACCTAGTACACTAGATTATATAGTCAAAATGCATATACCAGAAATTCATTAAAATTTTCCGTGTATTTCATGAAATATACAGAAAAGAAACACCCGTATTTTTTTCGCATATCGCCTTAAAGAAATCAAAATGTTCCGTGTTTCAGAAACGTCAGATCTGCATACAGAAAATAGATACGCCATAGCGTATGGCATGTCTAAACGGCCGTTCATACTTTTCTGGGTTTGCAAAAACTTAACATCATGCAACGCAACTTTAAACGCAAATTTAATATTTATTACGTTTACAACGCGGGCGGAGCCGCGAGCACGTTTAATTGATCATACAAAGCAATTGTTTGGATTTAGGAAGTAATTTTAGCAGCGGTATATATTACCGGCGGTAGCTCAGGGGTACGACGCTGATGGCCTCTCAATCTTGAAATCCAGTTTCGATTCCCGTTCAGGCATGCACCAAATGAGTTTTTCAGAACTTATGTGCATAGTATTTGAATTACCTGGTATATTTACCACTTGCGGAACGGTGAAGAAAACATCGTGAGGAAATCCTGCGTTGGCCTAAAAAAACGTGTATTTGTGCCCGAGAAATGACGATAGGGCTCACCACCCATCATGTTGGGTAGTTTATTTAAATGTAATTCATAATAGTAGTTTATGCTACAAGGGCGAAAAGGAATAAATGTTAAACGTAACTGAGTCATTTATTGCTGTTACGCCCGTGTATCATACTACGTTTTTCAATGCATAGTGTGAGGAAATAAAACAAATATAATCTTGTGAACTTTAAATTATGATTGGCTCAAAAGGACTGTACCCAGAGCCGTTAAACAGTGGAAAAAAAATATAACATTGCAGGCTGCAGGTTAGGCAAACGTTGTAAATAAATAAAAAAATATAATAATAACTAGCTGACCCGGTGAACTTCGTATCACTTACCTCTTAATATAAACCATATTAATTTAAACCATATGTATGTATTTCAGAGCCGGCAGCTTTATAAAGGCATCATCAGATAGTCTAAGTATCGGCTCCATAGTGGGCGGAAAGAGTGGGCAAATCACGCACACATGTTCAGCTTAATGTTCATAATTATTTTGCATGAGACATTATATTAGATTATAGACACTTATATTAACAAATAAGTTACCAGCCTATTTTTTTGTCTGTATCGTTTACGCCAAATTACTAAACGTAATAGTAACCTGCCAACACTGACTGTCAGTGTCACTGTCACCGAACTTTCCAAGAAAATATAATTGATATTTCAAAACTATTTTTAAGAAGTTATAGTTAACTTTTAACAATGCATTGTCCCTTTTGTAAAAAGTTGATAGAACGGCAGAACAACAGAAGTACCTGTCCTAGTTGCACAAACAAATTGTAAAGATGTGACGAATGTTTCACAGTAACCGCTGATACCTTCAAGTTTTGTATAAAGTGCGGTCACAATTTGAGCCGAATAATACGAATTAATAGGGCTAAGGAACAAAAAAAATCGAGTTAAACAACAACTGTTATTAAAACTGAAGTTCGTCTCAACAATGCCATCATCATCATCTGTGTCATCATCTGAAGGAATAACATTTTCAGAACTTAATTTAACTGCCGATGAACTAACACAACATCGGCAATATTCTGGTTCTACCAGATTTGTCCGAGTCACCGAGGCCTTCCGCCACGCCGTCAAGTCCTGGCGAGGCAAGTCAAGACATCTTTAGCAAGCATGGTTCGCATTTGCTGTTAGATTAATTGATATGTTGCCGATTCAGGTGTCAATCGCGGAAATTTTAGAAAATATGGTTCCTACCGTAAAGGTTGATTTATATATATTTAATAAAAAATATTAGAATTGTATCATTTTGAATATTATTTCAGATATATATGTATTAGTAACAACAAATATAACCAAATGCACGACACCGTGGTGGCGCGGCCTTAAGTGGCCGTAAGTGGCCGGCAAAATTGTCATTTTTCCCACATTGTTTGCATTGCCATCGGCATTAATAGCATCGCGAAGATGAATGTACTCTTCAGATCGAAGCTGCTGTTGGTTTAGACAGATGTACGTCAATCGTTCAGTCTCAATTTTGACATACATGTCAACTGTAAACTGATGAAAAAGCCGTTGACACATCAAAATGTGATTTACTTCACCTTCACGGATTCTGTTTGAATAAAAATTCATAGCACTGACTTTTTTGTTGGTTTCAGCACCTGTAATCAATTAATTAATCATCCCAAAAACTAATGAGTCTAATGGATCAGGTGGTGGGACTAATTGTGGCAATTTTACTTTACCACCAGCACAACATAATCCTGCAAATTCACCGCTGTATTTAGCTTAAAATTTAGCTGTAAAGCTTTACAATGTTGACAAATGATTGACATTTCCCCAATAGTTACAGATTTGTCGGCACTATAATCTATTTCTTGATCGTAGGAGAATGCTCCTCGTGTCAGGTGCACAGGAACATTGCGTCTGCGGAATCGATCAAATTTCATTTTCCCGTGCTCGCTGCTGTTGTGATCGATGTGCCCGAACTCGTTCCATTCTATGCCTATTACCCACTTCATTGTAATTCACTCTAGAATGCAAACCTGTCATACCAATACGACTGTTATCATTATCAGTCTCTCGCTGGTCATCAGTGCGATTAGCGCGTGAGGTAGCTCGTCGCACATTCGATCGACTACGACGACCTATTTAAGGTCGTTTTCTCCTCGGCATTGTAAGCAGTATCAGAATGACAAATCAAGTTTTGAATCTTTTTTCAGGTGATAATTTCAATCAGGATTGTTTTGAGGGTTTGACAATTTTATAATTGCTAAAAACTAAGAAAAAAGGAAGCAGTTTGATCCCAGAAAACTGTGACGTCATAATGTAAATCTTCATACAAATTTCATAGTATCGGGGCGTTTTGACATTTGATAAAGAGTCGCTGATTTGATTTTTAGGGAAGTACCCAATTTCAGATCGTATAGCGAACTTTACTGTTTCAAAGTATATTTCTGAACGCACCCAACACAACAACCAAGTTTCATTATAGTGTCATTATTTTATATGTTTTAAATCTAAATACGCGATAATCAGACTATTATGGATATATGTTGTCGATTCCAAACCCTTATTTAATCTAGATCTACATGTTTTATTCCTAAAATACCGAACCGACGCGACGGGGCGAACATCAAATGTTTGACAGGTAAGAACAGTTTGTATGGGAAAATAAAATTGTCGTTTTTAGTATTTTCCTCGCAATTTTTCCACATTTTCTCATCGCTTAAACCTTCCCTGAACTTCCACGAATATTTCAAGACTAAAATTAGCCAAATCGGTTCAGCCGTTCTCGAGTTTTAGCGAGACTAACGAACAGCAATTCATTTTTATTTATATAGAAGAAGAAGATAGAAGATAGAAGATAGATAGATAATAAAGCCCTAGGGTAAAATAATCGACTTTCTGTTCGGTTTTGAAGCATAAAAAGTGGGCCTTTACGAGCACTTGCATTGAAAAAATATGTTAATATTAAGTAGAATGTTTTAATGTTAAGGAAATATTTTGTTGTAAAACCAATCTATCGCAAATAATGTAAATTACTATTTACGTGTAAGTAATTTTATTTGTCAATAAATTGAGTTTGAGTTTGAGTTTTAATAATCGTCAGTGAAACGCGGGTGCACCGAGTGTGGACTGTGACTTGCATTTCACAGTTTACAACCGGAACACCTCTGATAACCCTTTGGAGATTCATGTCGTGACGATATATTACTATTCCCAATCTGGAGACCCAGGTTCAATAACTTTTTGCATGGTATTTTTGTAAGACTTACTACTTTCTATAAGGTTAAATAATATTAGTTGGCCAAACTCAAAACATAGGTAGTGTATGATAAAAGGTGATATCAGCAGCTGGAACAGGGGCCCATAAGCTGTCCCAGATCTACGTCCATGCAAATTCAATCCGCTGATATGCTACAAAGAATAAGTACAAAATTTCCTACCAGAAAATGGTACTTAGATGATGTCCGCAGCACGAATTCCTTCCGTACGCGGAGTCCAAAGTGTGCCGGTGTTGTGACACGTTGTTCACCTCCACGGAGAATCTAAACACAACCCACCTACACCTGGATGCATCCAAACCCAGAAGAAATGGTAACCTGACAAAGTTCTGCACTTGTTGGAAACCGCATGGATGTAGGTTATGTCACACACACACAGGAATTAAACTAAAAGTGGCCTTCACGCCAAAATATTGTCAGACCCTGACTCAATAATGTTTTTTAAGATGTCCACATCAATTTTCTTCGTATTAAACCATTAATATATTAAAATATAAGATCGACCGCGATCTTTTTCCCAGTTAGGCCTTTCCGAGGCCTTTTTTGACAGCTCAAAGTGTCCATAGACAAAAATACCATAGACCACTATCGGATACGTTCAAAAACAATCATTTTATCCGAAACAGGTAGTACTAGTCTATATAAACAATTGTTTGTATGGGAGCTAAGCGAAATTCTCAAAATTTGTTTTCACCTTTCCATATTGGACCAGTCAGCTGACGGGGGCAATTTGTATGGGAGGAAGAGAAAAAAAGTTGCGAATTTCGCTTAGCTCCCATACAAACAGTTGTTCATATAGACTAGTACTACCTATGTTTTGAGTTTCGCCAACTAATATTATTTAACCTTATATAACGGTAAAGAAAAACATCGTAAGGAAACCTGCATGGCCTAAAAAGCGTGTATTTGTGCCCGAAGAACGGTGATAGGGCTCACCCCTTGTCACGTTTGGACGTTAAAATCGTCGATAAAAAGAGGATATTACGAGTGTTTAAAGATTGGCTTATCTGGCCGGTCTAAAATGCGCATTCGGTCAATGTTTATGTGATCTGCTCATTGATGTAAATTGTTCTGGGGATCTGCTTGAAAATAAGCCCCATTTGTCTCCTCATGATAGCCCAAGATCCCACCGTAAAATTACCTAACTACCACTTGAGAATTTTAAGCACCTGTTTGTTTTTATCGAAATGTGATTTAAATGAAAGATTAAACATGGGGTCATACACCGCCTCAGGGCTACTATGCAAAATCTTGGCACCTTTAAACTCCATTCATTTCATGAAGCACGGAAACTGCAAATTGCAATAATAAATTGCAACAAGTGGGATAAATTTCAAAATATTTTGTGCATGTGGCAATATCGAAGATTTTTACCGGAGTCCAACTGTAATTTAACATACATCATGCCAAATTTTAATTCGATCAATCCAGTAATTCTTTAGTTGTGTTGCGGAGGAAAAGAGAGACAGCCACAAGTGTCCCTTTTTTGACGGGACACTAAAACAGTGAATATCCAATATTTCGAGATTTAGGTTTAATAAGCCGTATATTGGAACTTTTGATCTAATAAACCTCATGATGATGAATATTTTTACGAAAAAGCTGCAACTTCCATTTGCGTTCATGTGACGTCACTTGAGAAATGGCTGTTTAGAAATGTCCTATGAAAAAGATAAATTTATAAAAATTTGCTGTCAACTGTTTTGACAGATGAATAACAGATAAATAGACAGACATAAACAGACCACTTTTGTTACTCGTATAAGGAAACGCACATCAACATCAGTATAATTTCTAAAATCCTCAAGTGACGTTATAGCCGTCAATTCACTAAAAAATTATAAAAAAGTGATATTTAATTTACATACCAAAATAATGAAAACTATGTCCTAAAATGGCGTATATACCCTGAAAAAAAAATCTTTTTGAAATTAAGCTATGGGAATTGTGTGGGACCATTATCAAGCAATAAGACTGGCAATGGCAATCTTACATTACGTTTTTTTTTTTTTTTTTTTTTTTTTTTCTAGACCCGCGATAAGAAAACTACGGCCCGCGACCATCAAACAAAAATCAAGTGAAGTTTTCGTATTGTTAGAAATTTCACAGCTAACTTGAAAGTTTAATTTAATTGCAATTTGCAATTTATTCCTTATTTCAATAGTTATTTTTTAATATTGCACAATAAATTAGTGTTTCAGAAAATACATATTAATATTTTTATTTCAATAAATAATATAGCCAAAATGCAACCACTTGGCCCGCCATATATTTCGTTAGTAAAATAAATATTGGCACGCGAAGGAAAATGTTTCCCCATCGCTGGTCTAGACGAAATGGAAGATTGAAGTAGTAATATTGCAGCACTGAAGAACCACAGACCCATCCACGTAATAAACTAAGCGCCGACATTACGGTGCCCATCTGAGTAATATAACTAAGCGAAACTGGAATAGCAAACTGGTTCTCTAAAAATACTGTTTTGAATGAATCACATTATGATTCTGTTCTAATGCCATCTCTTTTGCACACGTGAAAAAATTCTGACTCTGTCCTACTTTCAAATCATTGTATGATTGATTCACCCACGTCGGCCTTTTTAGATTCCCAGGTCCTCTTAAAAGGCCGTTTTGCATGAATCACATTATGATTCTGTTCTAAGGCCGTCTCTTTTGCACGCGTGAAAAAACTGACTCTATCCTACTTTCAAATCATTTTATGATTCACCCAAGTCGGCCTTTTTAGATCCCCTGTTTATGAAAATGTAAAAATTCACCCTATCTAAGCATCTGTTAAGCTTTCATTAATGTAGATATTATACTAGTGGACGCCCACAGGGTTGATCGCGTGGATTTCATTTTTCCCGATCCCGTGGGAATTTCCTAAAATCCCTTCTTAGCGGATGTCTCTTTCATACAAGGAAACTACAGTCTAAATTTTATGTTCGTTGATAGATCAGTCATTCAGAGTATTCTTTTATATACTTACGTAGATTGCAAGCATTCGGTCAATGTACGCCCCGTTTCTTGCGCCTCCGCAAACGTCGATTAAAAAGGGGATCCACATCTGGCCCTACGGTGCGAAGGTCTCAACCCCAAAAGGCCGGTCGAACATGCTCCAATGAGTTTTTCGGGATGTACGAATACGTGCATAATAAATATTTGTATATATTCATCATTTGTTGAAAGGTAAAGGAAAACACTGTGAAGTTAACCTACAAGACATGCCAAGCGTGTACTCGTATTTGTATGCCGCGATAAAGCTCGAACGTAAAAATGGTCGGTGAAAAGAGGGCAAAGGAATCAGAATCAGAATATATTTATTTGTTCAGAAATAGGTATAAATAGACGTGAATAAATTACAAAATGTCCCTTATGCTTTGCCATTTGGCATATAAAAATATGAACGGCGACCAGCCTCAGCCACTACGGGTCGCACGGGTGCCTATGATTTGTTACATCAGGCGAGGGCTGCCCTTCCCCCACGCCTACGGCTTTTTATATACACTCTAGGGGTAGTACCCACAAGATTGTATAGAGTCGGGGTGCTCTGATTCGGTTTTGGAACATATTCAACCTATTTTTTGCATATACATGTTTTCTCTGTTGATCAATCATGAAATCTTGCTGATCAAGTACTTATTTTGCGGACTGAATGTTTATTATGCAAACTCATGTTATTGTAAGCTGCCTATTTATGATTTAATTTTTGACCATTATCAAAATTATTTGCGGAACAAAGATTGCTGCCCGATTTTTTTTATTGCAAACAAAATCTTTGTATGCTGGCCAAATTATTTAAATGCTGTCTTTTTGTGGCGCACCAAATTTTATAATTGCTTAACTATTTATTTACTTATACATGCTAGAAACCATTCCTTTTTTTTAATATGTTGCGTAACGTATGTTTTTTTTTTTTACTACCATGTCGACTTCTTTTAAAGTGGTGAATTAAATTAAGATTCGACCTTACAAAGACTGCAACTTCTAATATATATGTCGTGGCCATATCGTAGAATTGACCATTTCATGATTTGGTTGGCCAGATCGTAAAGTATGAAATAAAAAATCTTTCACCAAAAGGAAAAAATAGGTGCGACGACGAGCGAAGCGAGGAGGAGCGAGTTAGGTTTACATGTAAGATAAAATAAGGAGCCGAGCGAAATGGAGCGGTGCGAGGCGACCCTCCCAATTTAAGAGAAATACGATATGGCCAACGAGATCATGAAATGGTCAATTCTACGATATTGTCACGACATATATATATATGGATGGCAAAGTTAGCAACTTGTGCTTCTTAAAGAAAGGCTTGGAGCTATCAGATGGTTTCAAACAAAACATTGCTAGAATGCATTTCTTCTGGGCTTTGAACGCCCAGTTTATCCGTTGCGTTTCCCCAGAAAATGACACCGTAACCTAATTTATTTATTTATTTATTTCAAGTAACAAGTAACATTACAGGCTAATCAATTACAGGCGTTACAAGTCAAGTTACAATAATATTAACATAAAAAAAAAACTTATCACTAACACATCATGCACTTCCTAAGTACCTAAGATATATCTAAATTACACATAATGACTTATGAATATACTACATAATGTCTAAACTTATATAGTTTGTCAGCAAAAATGTCAGCCTCTGGTACAAGTAATGTTGATACAACATGACCATTGATGCCGTAATGACAGCATCTAAATTTACTACTTTGCGGAGTTGACATAATGCATACGCAAAACTATTTCATTTCTTACATTTGATTCGTATACCTAGCTTAAATTTTAAAAGTTTTGTTTCATTTTTTTTTCAGAGAGTTTACGCCATTTTAGGACATAGTTTTCATTATTTTGGTAAATAAATTAACCATTTATCTTTTTTTTGATTTTTGAATGAATTGTCCGATGACCTTGTCACTTGAGAATTTTAGACATAGGTATACTGATTGTGATGTGTGATTGATTATAAAAAAGTGGTCTGTCTACTTATCTGTCATCTAGCTGTCAAATTAGTCTGAAGAAAATTATTATAAATTTATCTTGATAGCAAGAACACATTTTTAAACAGCCATTACTCAAGTGACGTCACACGAAGGCAAATGGAAGTTGCAGCCTTTTCATAAAAATATTCATCATCATGAGGTTTTTTAGACCAACACTTCGAAAATACGGCTTATTAAACCTAAATCTCGAAATGGTTTTCGAATTAACACACCTTAACATTAAGAGGCTATGCGAATTTTATTTTTATCACTGTGATATATTCATATTATGAGTTCATAGAAATTTCGTCATGTCTGTTTTGCCAATTATGTTATTTGAGCACAACGAGTCAATACTCAATATAGTGTTTATGGTATACTAAATAATAGGGATTTATGTCATGATTGTCATGACGATATATTTTTGAATGTTGTGTAACCAAATATTTCAAAAGTAAAGATAAGCCCTTACTGTACTATGACAGCACCAAAATGTTTCCACCTTTAAATGGGTGACGCTCACACGTTTGGAATCAGTGTTCATCTGAACACAGTGATAGTTGGACACCTTAAGTGCACTTAAAGTTAATCATTTTAACAACTTTAGTAGTCTGATCAGTTTGCTGAGCGTAGTAGGTAGACAGATTGCGCACTCATAAGTGTGCGCGCGTCGGCATTATGTTAACGCAAGCATTCAAAAACAATGCAATAGATTTTAGGTGCCAGGGCTCATCTAAACTTTTGAAATCTGTGTGTAAAAAAAAAACGTTTTTTTCGTTGCTACTTTTTCCTTTGTATCTTGTTTTTTAATAGAAGCATAAATTAAATACTTACAATATGTAAATTTGGATCCGCAGAAAGAGCGGGTCTCCCTTAATACAGGTTTTTTGAAAACTTAAAAGGGGAGTCCCATCCCAGAAAACGACCATTTTGTAAAGTAAATAAAGAATTTTTGTATTTTTTTTGTATTTTGTATTTGTAACTATTTCCTAAGGAAAGAAATAATTTGAGCGAGTTGTGTAAAAGACATATTGCGGAAAGAATATCACGTTGTCACCTCGCGCTTGAGACGCTCATGTCACCTCTATCCTCTTTATTATATGTTCTGAGTCTGGGACAGATCTTGAGAAGTAATTATGTAGGAGACGGGAACAAATGGAAACGTTTAGACTTGGCCTTAAATTGAGGTTGAGGCATTTAGTTACGATGTTGTGCTTTACAAGTAGGTAATTAATGGCACACAAATGTAATACAATTACAAAGTTTCCGCAAAATAACAACTCAGATCGATGCGGCATAATCTAAGTTTATAAAGTAAATAGGCGGTATTTACTGCACATATACTACGCCGTATAAAATGTATTGTAGATAGATACAAACTAACAACAAAGAACATACATGACATGCTAGCTCATAGTCATTAGTCAATCAGAATAAAAAAAATTACCTTATTAAAAAATCGATAGTGTTCGTGTTATTGGTATTAGTAATTTGTACGTAACTATACGTACAACTCGTATGGACAACTGCACTGTATTTTGTGTGACAGGATATTTCTGACGAAACTCGGATTTTCCAGCCACATCCGAGCTCATGCCAGAAAGCAGTAAGGGTCGCCGTCGACGGATACGTCGAGGAGGACATCATCCATCATCATTAGAAATTTAAAATTTCTGTGAAATTCAACAACTTTGACTAGTTTTTCGAGTGCCAAAACTACACAAATCCAAATCGTAAGGTTAAAATTTGTACGGTAATTAGGAAACGCCTAAATAAATTGCTAATGTAATTGTCAAAAATAAAACTAGTGCTGTAGTTTAGGAAAAAGCAAATAGCATCAAGAGCAACATTTCGGGCTCTCTAAGTCACAATATAAGGAAGTAGACAGTATTCTATCTTCAAACAAACGGGCCGAAACGAATCCCAAAACTTGGTTCAATTCACACAGTCAGTCACGTACGTACGTTGCCGCGTTGAAACTGTAAGCCGCTCCCGCTCATTTTGGTAGATTATAGCACGAAATTATCGAACATGTTGTGCATTGTATGCCTGTCTAAATACTACTCTATCGGACCCAGAACTGACATTTTCAAATACGTAAACAGTCAGTTGGCAGCACTGGCGCGTGTTTAGACATCGAGCGGCCGTAAGTACTGATTTCAAGGACACCCCCAGTTAAACTACTGTCTACTTCCTTTAGAAGTAAGCTCTTCTCCAGAGGATTCATTTTTAGGGTTGCGTCGAATAGCTGAAAACCCCTGCAAGAAGCGGTTTCTGACAGTTGGTGGTCCGTGCAAATTCAAGAATGGCTTAGCTGATTGGATTGCCCGAGATAATTTCGTTAAATCTGGATAAGTTTTTCCCAATAAACTCAGTGGCCAACTAAAAGAGGGGCGGAACACTATTTTACAGAATACGTTTTGGTAAGTACTCGATTGCCGACCGTGGCAATCGAGTACTTACCACTTTGACGATGATCAAAAAGTCACCTTGTATATCTGCTTCTGCCGGGACGCTCGATCCCGAACGCATACAAGGGTGTGCGTTGGCGAAACGCCCGGTCCCGAAAGCAGTTGAAGGATACAGTTAGCTTGTTTCTTCCTGATTATTTCAATATGAATTTCATAGGGATAGACCGAATAGAACCGTGTCAATCTACATTCATTTTTTATTTATGTCACCTATTAGTATAATTATAGATTTTACCTATCACTTGAAATGTATATACATTGCTGCATAAATTAAATATACTTACCTTCAACTTAGTTCATATAAGTTTATAAAATAACGTAACATAAATACTCTTTATTGTGCACCGAAATAATAGAAGTTATAAAATATTTTTAATAGAGACGGTACAATAGGTGGTCTTATCGCTTAAGCGATTTCTTCCAGTTTGTTGTGTATAGGATTAAATTTGACTTATAAAAAATGTATTATGGCTGCCTACTTTACAAAATAAACTATTTGAATTTACCACTTTAAAACCACGTGTCGAATCATCGTTAAACATCTATCGCCAGGTTTCGTCCAGTAGCGCTTGTAGCACTAGTCCGTATCGGCAGCAGCCGAATAAAACTTCGCATTTTAGATCGCATTTTGTATGCGTCTGGCAGTGGCACTGGCCCAGTGGCGTGCACAGAACTTTTTGATGGAAAAGCAAGCAATTGGTCAAGAACAACAATGAAAAAAATATGAAAAATTTAAATATCACTTTGAAAAAAAAGTTTGTATTGGAAATTTTCACTCTATTGTCTACCCTGGCGTCATACAATTTTTTTTTTTCAAATTGATATTTAAATTTTTTCATATTTTTTTCATTGTTGTTCTTGACCAATTGCTTTTCCAGCAAAAAGTTCTGTGCACGCCACTGCTGCCATAACCGTAAACTATTTTTGTCCGTCATTATTATTTCTATATGTATTTATTTACAAAATGTACACTTAAAATGTGTCGAAGGACCTCATTATATGTTGCCGCCCCAGGCCTCCTGCGAGCTTAGTCCGCCCCTGCCAATAAGCCTCCTGCGGGCTTAGTCCGCCCCTGCCAATAAGCACTTTTAGTAGATGTTGCAAGTTGAGAATTTAAGAAAAAATCAAAGATCTATTATCTCCGTAAATTTCCCCAAATCTTTTACTTAATTAAGTCTGAAAGGAAAGTAAATTGAAACAAAGCTCGAAGAAATCAAAATTTTCTTAACTTATTTAGGTACCATTTAAATTCATTTCAATTAAAATGTAAAATGATTATTAATTTACATACTTCAAGAGTTTCGAATAATATTTTGTTTAACAGTTGCTGCTAAGTTATCCGTTTACACGAATAATGTTTTCAGGGTGACTCTTAATAATTTTGTTGTCTTTCTTTCTGTCTGTATGCCTCGTCAAGATAATTTTTCACAGAAACGACCTGAGGAAAACAGTTGAAATGGATATCAAACAAATACTTATTAAAATTGAATGTACATATCACTACAGCCAGATATTGCTGTGAAAAGACGACCAAGTGGGAGTATTCATATTCATATTCAAATCCAATTCATTGCACTCAAAATAATACGTTTTTCACTTCTCATGCTCTAAAAAGTACCTACTTACTGGTTTATGTTTGCTACAAGTGGACTAAAACTACGTTTTATGCTCTAGTGCATAAAAGTGTTTACTTCTTTTAAGACTATGGCAGTAGGTCATACGGCCAGATACACAGTACAACTTCATAGAAAAACTTTTTGAAACTCAATAATGTTCGCGGCACGAACTTAGCGCTAAGATTTTATCATATTAGCGCAAACTGACACGACAGAAGCTCCAGGTGATGCTCAAGTATATGACTTTAAACAAAGATAATATAAAATAAATAAAAAAACATGCATGTCTGATTATTTTATTTAGGTTATTTTAGACATGGCTGTATGGGGTATGTTCCCTTTGCCTTCCCACTTGGTGGAAGAATAAAAAAAAAACAGTTGCAGGAAAGAGCTGTTATTTTTTCTCAGTCAGCAGTGCATATTTAGTTATTTTGTAAATTTGCTTTAAGTATAAATAAAAGTTGAATATGTCATCCAGTGATGATGAAATAATACTGTTTCATTTCCTCGCAATCGAAGTGAAAATTAGAGTGCTGAACTCGGCTACAAACGAGCCATATTACCTCGAACTATATAGGCCTTCGCCTCTCGGGTAATATGGCTCGTTTCATGCACTCGTATAACAATCTACTAAATAGTAACGTAATTTTAAAGTTTATGCAACTAGGCGATTTGTTTCTGAAACAGATTTCAACCAGAAAACCCAGGTGATAGGAACGATAACAAGATAGGTACAGTCTGAACAATACAAATATGTGCACACAAGAAAATTATGTCTCGAAAATATTTTAATAAAAAAAAAGAAATTGTTGTGCTTTCAGGGTTCCGTACTACGAGTATTACAAGAAATAAGTTTGTTGACTTGAAGAAAATTAAATAATATCGGGCGGAAAGAGAATTTTTCATTTCCTGGAGCGTTAGTGAGGAGCCCGAGGCTCAGCTAGGGTTTTGAAAGTGCGGTAGAAATGAAAAATCATGACACTTGAAATTAATAATCTGGTTGTGTCTCTACTACACTAATCAATATATGTAAAGGGCTTTATCCTGACTGACAGACAACATACAACCCAAACAGCTAAACGTAGAGACTTGATATTTGGAGGATGTAATTATAGAGGGTTGAAAACGCACACTAAGAAAGGATTTTGGAAAATCCACACCGGGAGGGGTTCAAAAAGGGGGTCAAAGTCTAAACAAAAAACCTCCATTTTGCCGACACCGTTCACGCTAGGCAGTCAAAATTTTAAATGAAGGCTCTAGGGATAAAATAAACATAAACATAATAGTAATAATAGACGTTTTTTTCCATATGAAAATATTTGGAACATACAAATGCATATACATACATACAAACATACATACATAATATACATACAAATTGTAATGCAGTTTTTAGGCAGAAAAAACTCGTGTTTCAGTATTTTTCAGATTTGTCAAAACTGAAAGGTCAGTGTCAGTTTTTATTATCAAAAATACAAAAAATGTGATATTCTTCAGAAAATTGATAAATAACAGTAGTGTTTGAGCTCTTTCAAGTCGTCTGCAAAGCGATTGAGAATACTCCATCATCAGACCTAAGTCCAGGGTCTGATGATGAAGAGGAAATAAAACTTTCAATCGATAATAGTAGGAATATCATGTTTAGATTCTTTCGATTTATTTTCACACAACTTCCCAAAAAAAAGATTTTATGTTTTCTGGGTTTATGTATGTATCTTTGTACGTTTCTTTATTCCACCATAACTTCTTAAGTGGCTCCATATGATTTTTTTTAAATATCTCTCGACTTTTTGCGATGTTTTTAAAGATATGAACAGATTGGAACACAATTTACATACATGGTATAAAAGGCCGTTCCAAATCAAACCGAATAAGTGAACCAATTTTTCTTTGTTTATTGCAATACAATTCACCTTCATTTCAAAGCCATTTTGCTAAATTTAGCTGTAAGGGGCTTAGATGTTTAAATGATGTTAGATGATGATGTGTTAAATCAGATGAAAAAAAAAACCATTGGTAACAAATATTTCTATGGAATAAGTGAAACATTTTTTACTAATTTCATATAAATTATAGAAGAAATTTGAATACAAGCTCTATTTACATATAAACAAAAAAATATATAAGTACACATGTCAAACATTAAAAAACATCAAATCGTTGTTTGTTAAATAATGTTAATTTATATCTCCTTGCGATGGATACATCGGCAAGTGTTCAAACATAGAAATTTATTTCTGTCATAGTTTTATAAAAGTAGATATACAATACATACATGCACCGTTACACAAATAATTAATACATAATATATCACTCGGAAAAATAAATAAATACACTTACTTTCTAATACTCATACTTACAATACATAAAATAGTACATGATATACAAAAATTACATTGTGAATAAAGTTTCTAAAGTAAACCCAAAACTTCAAACAATATAAATTAAGGAGGTAGTGTAATGAATTGGTATTTAAACCGGTACCTCTAAACCAGTACCTCTAAACCGGTAACTGGTCATTACTGAAGACTAATCGCCAGCTGGTATTTCCGGCGGATTCCTCAGATATTACTTCGGGTTTCATTACCTGGCTGATTGATGAGCTATGCAGCTAAGCGATTTGTACATTTGAGCAATTAGGAGAAGAAGGGAAGGAAGATATTGATTCTACAAAAGCTATATAACATTTATTGAAAGTAGGTCAATTTCAGTTGCGTATTTCATATACCAATATACAAGGTGTAACAGAAAGGTGTAACCATATTTGAAGAGCTTATTCAGTCAATCGTATAGAACAACCTTTACTATGGAGCCAAACCTGAAATGTCAAAAAAAATAAATCTGCCCTACCATACATTTCGGCCGAGCGGCATTGCATTTTTCTATGAAACAGTGAATTTTTTTTTGAGATACAGGGTATGGCTCCATAGTAAAAGTTGTTCTATACCATTGACTGAATAAGCTCTTCAAATATGGTTACACCTTTCTGTTTCACGTTGTATAATATCTTTTTCTGGAAGTGTCATATATAAGACTCATTAGTTATCAAAACCGGTTAGTGAAATAAGTTAAGGGGCAAACTGCATATTTACCTTTACCTTCTGTGGAATTTATCGTGTATTTTACCTTTAAATTGCTCTGTTTGGTTGTTATGACATCATCACTTTTTTGTATAATTGTTTTTTTTAAGCCTCTCGTATGGTGTATCAAAAGAAAGGGCTTAATGAGTTTATTGGAAAAATGTACCATGTATATGTTTTTATTATAATGTAATAAAATTGTATATGACAACATTTCAGCCACTTGTTTTCACAACAGACCAAAGGAAATAAGAAATCAGGACTACATAGTCCCAAGATATAGAATGTAAAATAAAAAAAAATAAAAAATCATATTATTATTATATTTTTTTAATTTTACATTATATATATTGGGACTATGTAGTCCCGGACCTTTGGGAGGCGTGCGTGGGGCCGAAACCAACACGTAGAGGTCCTTTAGACAATTTAATCTAAATATGATATGACACCAACCGACGATTATCTAGTACGCATTGTAGAAGTGCCCCCAAGGACAACCCCCGGTCAGTGTAGGACTATTGTAAGGAATGGAAACAAAGGAAACCGGACTATTGGGTTGAGGTTTGGGTCAACTGGGACTATGGAAGGAACTATGGTGCCTGCCCATGCCCAACCTATGTTAATAACACGGAAAAATGGGCAAGCGGGGATGGGCGCCCCAAACGGTTGCTCGCACGGAGAGACAAGCGGACAACATTTGCTGAGCGGCTAAAGGGTGGAGACGTGTCACTATTTTAGCAACGATTTATCATTTCACAATCAACAGACGTAAGAGGGTCAAAAGGACTTTTATACTTGTATGTGTCCGCGCCAAAAATACCTACACAATATTTTCATAACACGATTCCATGAAAATCACATTTATATGTAGGATTGCTCTATTGTACCTCCAAACGTTGGCCAAATGGTGGATTTGATCGATTTGTGTTTTTAGGATGCCGTAAGTATCGAAGAAATGCTAATAGGAATCACTTTGTATCTGCTGTGCGATTTCGAGTCCCAGCTCAAAACGTTTTATTGCTATCCTTTATATCGTACATACCAAACTACTACATTATTTAAATATATATGAACTATCACGGGGTTAACGTTTTAAAATTCAAGAAAAAGAAATAAGAAAAGTCCATGTGACAATGTGACAATTTTAGCGCCTAAAATTTAAGATTTCCTATTTTTTAAACAATTCAAGATGGAAATGAAGTATGGGCGATACAGTAATTTTTTTTTTCGTATTTATGAATTACAGTATAAATGAGATGACAAATACTTGTGTACGGCATCAAAAAGGTCGTCGATCGGCGTTTGGGCTACATCTAGACCACCTATATACTATATATTATACTTAAAATTTACTTTCGTATTTTCTTCCCGACTGTATTTGAAGTATTTATTTAATTTTTAATTAATTATATTGTTGAGATATTATGCTAGGCGAAATACAAAAACGAATAAAAAAAATGAAAATAACGTATTTTTATAAGTGCTTACATACTTATAATTTATGAAATAAAGTATGTAAGTACTTATAACTTATAATACAAATCCAAACATATCAAAACTTGTAAGTTAAGAGGCTATGCGAATTTTATTTTTGTCACTGTCACGCCAAGGGTTAAAAATGATAGTTTTATAATTTTTATAAAAAAACTAAAATAGCTAGCAAAATTTCAAATATCAAATCTCTAGATATTGTTGAAACACACCTAATACAATATGTTTGAGTTCTGTATATGGTTCCTATTCGTCAAACGAGGAGAAAAAGTGTGTTTGAAGACCTCATTTTAACAATTATTTATATCGAGGAAAATTTATCCAAACATGTTTTCCAGTTTCACAACCGTAAATTACATAGTCAAAATGCATATACCAGAAATTTATTAAAATTTTCCTTGTATTTCATGAAATACACAGAAAAGAAATACCCGTATTTTTTTCGCATATCGCCTTAAGTTATTGTTAACGTCAATGAATCGTCCCAAAATGTAAAAACGCAAATTGTCCACAATTTTGCAGCTTTTCTTTATTAAGGGGGATATCATCAAAATCGTCAATTTTTGAAGTTATTTATTTGCTATTCAGAAGAAGTCCCATTAATAAAGTAAAATAAATTAATACAACAATTTTGGGACCTTTTTCTAGATTTTGGACTAAGTATCAGAAACGCGATTGGAGGAATTTCAGTTGATAGAAATAATTATTAAAATGAGGTCTGAATTTACACTTTTTTGATATTCTGACAAATTAGCATACAGACTTCAAAAATATTTATTCAAATGGGTTTTAACAATACCTAAATTACTGGTTATGGAAATTTTCATAACTATGTAAGTTGATTTTGTATTCATTTAAAACCTACATTTTCCCCGATTTCGTCCCTCTCGCACTGCTGGACTTTCCGCCTGGAGTAACGGGGACCTTTGCACGGACAATATATCACTTTCCGAATCTCTCTTGACCTAGTGAGATATTTTTAGCGTTCCGTACGCGAAGGACCCTATTAGTAAGCCTCCATGTCTGGCTGTCCGTACGTCCATCCGTCCGTCAGTCTAAGCTGCAGCTGTTATAAGTAGCAATTTAAAATTTTCGCACAATACTAGGCCTATAAAACTAATACTAATACTATAAAATAACGAATAATAAAAATTACGGTTCCGTATTCAGAAGGTCCTGAATTGTTTGCAGGCACTACAATTTTATCGGCTTATTTTTCGTCGCCTAGATGTTGCTATGGCATATCTATATTGTTGTTATTTATTATAATGTTTTGGGGATTCCGTACCCATATTTCGTGGGGATACGGAACCCTTTGTGCGTTAGTCCGACGGGCACTTGGCCAAATTATTTTGTAGTTACTATTATTTTGTGGCCTTTATCTATACAACTTTACCGGATAAAAGGAGGGAAATCCAATAACTTTCAGCTCCACTATCTAGCTTGAATACGACTGATTGATCAATATGGACATATCGCCAAACCACAAACAAAAGGTTCAATTGGGATTTATTGTATTTTACTATCGGTTTGGCTCCAAACAAAAGCGGTATTTGACAAAAGAGAACTGTCAGTTCAAAGCTTTTCTAAATAAAAAAGTTTACCTCAATGTTCCGCTATTGGATTGGGAATGAAGCGAAAATGACAACTTTCCGTACCTACTATGTACTATGAAACATCGAAATAGTTTCGATGGTATTAAATGACAGATACCGACAGTAGGGCGTGCAAAAAACCTAAAGACTTTTCATCGCGATTATTTTATCTAGAAATTATTTCATAGAACAAATAAATTTGTCACTATATATTTAGTGACGATAAAAGTTAAATGCCTGTTAGTGACAGAATTGTCATATAAAAATGAATATATAAAGTTGCAGAACCTGCTCCCTCATAAATACTAACATTCATATCAACACTCATCATACATCGGACACATACACAGCGCTGCCAAACACCATTTGTAAAACAGAAAACTGTATATACATCCTGGAATGTCGGCACTGCTTGGTATTATACATTGGAGAAACTGTAAATACATCGTAGAATGTCGGCACTGCCCAATTTTCTGCATCGGAGAAACTGTATATACATCCTAGAATGTTGGCACTGCCCGGCATTCTACATTGGTGAAACTACGAGTAAGAACGCACTTCACAAACGAATCAACCAGCACCGACACACTTCCAAAATAACAAATAACATTTTACCTATTCCCACCCACATACACCTACACAACCAGACCTTCGATCAGTGTTTCATCGTAAGAATCATTAAATCATTTCATCCCCCACTCACTGACATACAGCTTAGGACATTGGGAGTCCTCTTTCATATAGGCACTTGGTGCACATTATGGCGACGGTTTAAACAAGCAACATCAACCTCCGCCTGGGCCTGGGATATTATTGTTTTCATTATTAAATTCATAATTCGTATGAACATATCGATATAATAGATACTAGGAAAAAAAAACGGAATTTCGGAAGCTGGATATTTTCTCCATGGAATAATCATACTAATTGGTTAATTGGCTTGCCATACGCAAAATATAAAATTTGTGAATTTTTTTTTTCGTTCATTGACGATGCCAGGCCTAAGACATCATCATCATCAATCCAATAAGAGGCAATGGCAGCTGGGCTAGTTACTGATGTCACGCGCAGATACGCTGTGTTACTTTTCGTTATTTTGACATTAATAATTTAAAACTACCTTCTACTTTAATTATTAAAGTAATTAGGTAGACCAATTTGTACTACTTATATGACTTTAAGAGGTTAATCATTTATTGTTTACTATCTAAAATATGACTTATTGTTTATAACTATCACTTTTTGGCTAGTTATATCTTTTTATTACATTGATTAATGTTGATGCCAAAAATGTACACTAACTGAAGTGCACATAATCCTCTGTGTTACACATATTATACGTATGTTCATGTCTTCCTTTTGTTAATACTCATAATTTTTATAAGTTTTAGTAGACTAGTATAGTCTGATAAACGTGTTTTATATTATGTTTGTTTAGTCTATGATCAATGTACACTGGGTTGTAAACTATCTTTAAGCTATACAAGGTCACTTTTCGATCATCGTCCAAATTCATACTGGAGGATTGGTAAGTGATCAGTATCTTGGATCAATAACAATTTTCGTGAAATTTGTAAAATGAAATTTCGGCTTCCCATAGAAATTCACTTCCAGTTCCGAGTGAATCACTATGGGGAGTCGAAATTTCATTTTACGAATTTTACAAAAATTGTTATTGATCCATGATACTGATCACTTACCAAGCCACCAGTATGAATTTGGACGATGATTAAAAAGTCACCTTGTATATGTGAAATAAATACCTTTGAAAATCAATCAATCAATCCAATATAAGATCCGATTATTGATGATAAAATAGATTGTAAATATGTAGTTGAGGTTTAATATGATGACGTAGACCTGTCATGTCAATATTTATTTTAATTTAGATACTAAACTGATGCCGGGTCCAGATCGGACTAGAAATATATCTTGAAACCATTTTAGTGTATTTATATTTGTATTATCAGTATATTTATATGTTAAAAAAAAAACATTTAAAGCTTTTGGAGTATATTTAATTTCAAAACATATAAATATTAAAGATTTACTTTTTGTAAAACTAATAGCTTTAGAAAATAAATAAATAAATTACAATAATAATTGGCGAGATCGCAAACTTTATGCTAAACTAACTAAACTAATTCTAACTTATATTATGTTATATAACATCACGCAGCCACAGGCTGCTGATGTTGAAGAAAATAAAGCTTTATGGCACTTTTTCGCTTTTTATTATTATTTAAGTTTTTTAGTCTATCTAATGTATGGGTAGGTATTTCATTTAGTATTAAAGGAAGCATGTACTCCCATGTTCTCATACCATACATATTATTATAGTTAGATAGTTTATAAGTAGGTAGGTAAGTTAGGTTTCGTAAGTTCTTAGGCCTAGCTTTCTTAATAAGTTTATCTTCATTATAATAATAGCCATTTTTATTTTACTATAGATATTAATAATTTTACAGAAGTCAAATAAGCCTTTTTCGTCGCCATTGTATTTGTTTTTAATATTGTTAGGCACAATGACTTTTAATAATCTAAGTTGTAGTCTATAGATTTTGTCGATATAGCTTTTATAAGTACGACCATAACTACTAATACCATAGCTTATAATTGAGTCAGCAAGTGATAGATACATTATTCTTAATATATTATAAGGTAATTTGTATTTAATTATACACAATTTTGATAAAATGCCTCGCAGCTTGTTACATAGGTATTCAATATGTGGACCCCAGTTCAGATTGTTATCTATAATGAGACCTAGGTACTTATGTTGTTTGACAAGTTCTAGATGCTCACAGTTACATGTATTGTGATTTTTATGTAAACATTGATGGTCATTGATGATTAGACGTCGTCGTAAGAAGCACAAACCTTTTTCGTCAACACAACAGTGCAATTTCACCGATATACAAATGTCATTCCATACTATCTCCTTAGTACCCTCCCCGCATTACCCCGCAACACCCCGGCCGTAGCGGGAAACATTCTCACTTATCCGTAGTTGATAAGTATCTAACGGCTAAGTCAATACTTTATATTCTCTGGCTAAGTGGTCTGCGGCTACGGGCTACGGCGCGGACCGTAGCAAAGTATAATTTGATACATTCTGCGAGCCTTACAGTTGTTTGTTGACGTAAGGTCTTTGTGGTGGTTTAAGGCGATTACCGTCGTCAAATTAGCAGCTCGATGTTTGTCTGTACGAATATCGACGGAAACGACATTGAAATAACGTTCAAATCAGTGCACAATGCGTCGTGGCTGTTACGACGCTCGCTGCGTCCTTGAAAGGGCAAAATAGGAGAAAATAATACTTTTCACATGGGCGTCATTGTTCGATTGAATAATTCTATGTTATATTTATAGCTATCAAGTTTATCTATTTATCAAAGCATAAATGAATTAAATCACCTAAGCCGCTTAGGAGCAGTAGGAAATTCAAGACAAAAAACACCATTCAGTTGAAACAATTTTTCATATAGAAGTTTTGGTGGTACGAAAAAGAAAAATGTTGCATATGTTGTCCTAGAGTTGATAATCCATAATACATTTTTTCAATATTTTTGGTTTGGCCGTAAAAGAGGAGTAGGCTTTAGAAAGTGCCCATTTGGCGGTATTAAGGGCCTTAATATCAGTTTGATTAACGCAACTAATATTAGATTTCGTGCAAAAAAAAAAAGTCATCGCAATAGGCGACACATAATATCTTTTTAGACGATAATTACACCTTTTAAAAGCAGTGGTAAGTCAGTCGGTCATTATATCTCTAAAGTCTAGTTTCTGGCTAGTTAGTAGTAGAATAACTTATTCAACTAGTCTTCTTTTATCGTTTTTGTCTTTTAATCATCTACGTAACCAGCTAAAATTTTAGTACCATTCTTGCAATCGTTTGCAATTTTTTTGACTACGTAATCGTACTTTTTAACCATCGCACTCTACCCATGTAAATGTAAACAGATATGTATGTATATTTTATAGGAGCTTCACCCTTGAAAATTCACCAAGGAAGTCTATGACGTGGTGCTAACCCTGATATTTGGCGTCGTGATGGCTTGTTTCACAGCCTATTTATTCTATGCGGTAAGGCTGTCGGCACAAGTTGTTTTTCACAAGGACTAAATTGTTTCTTGGCAGTTGTTTTATTGCATCGTTCGGCACAGGATAAGTGTCCGTTTATAGTCGATACCGAGCCAGGGATGGGGGGGTTGCAAGTAAACAAGACCCACGGGGGTTGTTTGTAGATAGACTCTTCTTATTTTACAGCCCTTTGTTTAAGGCGGAATTTAACATCTCATGCCCTATCGAGGGTACAATAAGTATTTTTCTTTTGTTGATGGATATGTCGTGACCGTATCGTAAAATTGAATATTTCATGATCTGGTTGGGCAGATCGTAAATGAAGTTAAAAATCTTTCACCAAAAGTAAAAAATAGGTGCGAAGCAAAGCGGAGCGAGGAGGAGCGTGTTAGATTTACCATGTAAGATAAAATAAGGAGCCGAGCGAAGCGGAGTGGAGCGAGGCGACCCCCCCAATTTTAACAGAAATACGATATGGCCAACCAGATCATGAAATGGTCAATTTTACGATATGGCCACGACATATATACAATGTGTAACAAAAAGGAGTCACCATATTTGAAGGGCTTATTCAATCAATGGTATAGAACAACTTTTAGTATGGAACAAACAATGTATCTCGAAACAAAAAATTTACTATTTTATAAAAAAATGCAATGCCGCTCGGCCGAAATTTATGGAAGGGTAGTTTTTTTTTTGAGATTTCATGTTTTGCTCCATAGTAAAAGTTGTTCTATACCATTGACTGAATAAGCTCTTCAAATATGATTACACCTTGCGTTACACATTGTGTATATAATTTATAATTATAAAAATAAAATATTTTGACAAACACGTAGTCGTCATCATGGTCGAAATATATATATAGGATTAAATTAATTAATTAAATTATCACCACCAACGAAAATAAAATGCTATAGAAAGAAAGTAACGTAAAATATTTCTAAAAACATCGCTTTTAAAGATAAACTGAAAAAGATGAAATAACTATTTAGCTGATTTCTTCATTTCGCTGCTTAGTCTAAAAGCCGGTGGTTTTTGTGCTTATTTATAAAACATTACTCTTTTACTACACCGACTTCTATGAACAAGCGTAAAGAAAGAAAAAAGTATAACCTTTATTTTTACTCTAAACACTCACTATTTTGTATTTCGTGCTATTTAATAAAAATATAAATAACTAATAAATGTACGAGTATGTTAGATGTTATTCCTACAACAAATAACAGGTCCTTACTTATGAAATTGCCGAAATTTTCTTACAGATTCATGAGTTCATAGTTCCTGTAATTCAATAGCTGTTTCTATTATTTGTTTTTTGTTTGAAAGTTGATTTCGAGGTTTTAGATCTACGTATTAAATTTGGTTACTATTGTCAGTTTGATAAGCAAAATTAAAATTTCAAAAACAGTTTGTCCTAGATGCCATCCAATTCCATGATAAGATTCGTAATAATTTTTTACAGCAGACCTTTCCAAAAATTAAATTAATGTTGCTGTTAGCTTAATGTTGTTTCATTCATACACAAAAGAAATAACAAAATTTGGATTTGTCATTCCTAAAAAAAATGCAAAAATGTTAGTACTGAAAATTGAGTTTCCTTCAAATTCTCTATAGAAAACAGCAATTTAAACTTTTTCGGAATATCCAGAAAAACCTCGAACTGATATGCGTACCAGTAGCGCACCAGTAGCGTTCTAATAAAGTCTTTCTGATTAAGTTCAAAATAACTCATTGGGATTGTTGTGTCCCATCGACCAGGCCTTAACACAATATTCAATCATCCATCACGGAATCTCCGAAACTATGTACAAACTTTTTTCGCAGGTAGGTTTCTTGTACAGGGTTATGGCAATACTTTATATTCTCTGGTTATAGTGCCTCTGAAGTTTGTCTATGTCTCTGTATATCTCTCTCTTTCATCTATCTCTGTCATCTATTTCTCTCACTGACCTCTAGTAATTGCTCAGAATAAGACCTGAGAGTAATTGTATTGTATTGCTAGAGGTCAGTTAGCTGCCTTTTTGACGCGAACGGACACCCAAAAAGGAACGATTATATGAAATTCAATTTATAATGGTTCGATACCGGGTTGCAAAATTGTTTTCAAAAGGCAAAGGCTGGTTAGGTAATTAAAGTACTCTTAGCAAATTTCTACAATTCAAGGAATATCGCATAAAAATAAAATTTATGTTTATATGTAAATTTATGTTCCTTGTTGACTACGGAACCCTAAAAACTAGTCAACTGCGAGTAGGGCTCGCGCTCTGAGGGTTCCGAACTATTATACTTAAATAATTTAAACAGATATTACAAACTTATTTTATGAACCAAAACTGAAAAATTAAGGTGGTTGAGTATTCAGAGACGTAACCCTAAAACGACATCATAAATCTGCATTATCAGTATTTGACATCATTTTAAATTTCAGCATTTAAAATTTTTCAATAATATGCGTAAGTAACAAACAAAAATTACAAATTCCTAATTATTTGGTCTTTGAGATAGACCCCGTAACAAAATGGTCTAAAAATAAAAACTTTGATATCCACTATTTTTATATATATTCTATATTTATATTTTACTTAATGAGCTATAGACAATGACACCACACGCAACGGTAAAAATAATTTTTTTCGTCTCTATCTTCATGTATGAGGACCCTCCTAAAAATAATTTTATTACATTTATAATTCTACACAACATATCAAAATTTCAGGTCACTATCTCATTCCGTAAGAGCTAGAGACCCGTGACATACGACAGACAGCGAAGTGACATCAGTAGGGCACCGTTTTGCGCTTTGGGTACAGAACCCTTACAATGTCTTCCTAGCACATTTCAAGGAACAATCTAAGGACAAGCCAAAATTTCATAAGTTCCAGTGCTGTACAAATATTTTAAAATAACTGTAATAAATAATAGATAAAACAAATAATTTTAAACTAATAAACTAATAAATCTTTAATTTCTTTATTCTTATTTTTTTTTTTTGTTAGTCGTTTTATTAATAGTCTAGTTTTTATTTGAAGACTTGTAGGTTTTTAGTTTGATTTGTCATTTTAGTTAATATTAATAATTTTATATATGTATTTTAGGCTAAACATAACCTAAAACATTAATTCAATGAATTGTTACTAGGTAAGTACGAAGACACATATTTTTTGAGTTACCTTTTTTAGGGTTCCGTACCCAACGGGCAAAATGGAGCCTTATTAATGTCACTCTGCTGTCCTTCCGTCCGTCCTTCCGTCCATCCCGATATCACGGGTCTCTATAGCTCTAGCTCGTAGACGGAATGAGTAACAGACTTGAAATTTGGATATTTTGTGAAGAATGTTGACCCAAAACCCAATAAAACGCATTTTTTTCCATTGGTCGTCCCACACCTGAAAATGGAGCCGAAAAAAGATTACCTATTTTTTTTTACCTTCGCATGTTCTTATTGAGCTCATTGAGTAGAGAAAAAATATTATCTATAAGTACATAGAAATGGAAAGCCATCGAAGTTGTAATTTTTTTACTATATAAAAAACCAAAGCCATAGGAATTTTTGTATATTATGTATTCCAATTAAATTCTATTAATTTACAGTATAATTTGTTTTTATAGTATAATTTGTAATTTAATTTAATTTAATTATCCGGATGGCGTATTTAGTGGCGAACGCAAAAGTTTATTCAAGTCTACTAACTTATTAAAATGCTACGGAACCTTCTGGGTGCGAGACCGACTCGCACATGAACGTTTTTGTTTATTTCCTTAGTTTATTTGAGAAAAGCACTATATTTGCTTCAACAGAAATGGCATTTGTTGAACTCTTATTATGATAAGTTATACTTGTCCAGCAAATAGTACCTTCCTGCTCTCAGGAATAATGTACTATTGGAAATGGAATTATATATTTATTATTTTCACATCATCTTCGTTGATGGAATCCGTGAATTGTATACCATACCACTTCTGTGGTTGGTTTATGATAGTACTTAAAGTCTGTCCTGAAAAAAGTGTTATAACTTTACGACAAGAGTATTATAAATTATATAAAAAATTCCTTCAAACCAAAAATGAACTATAACTTTTAATATGTTAATAAAACTTTTTTTTTTAAATATCGTTTAAAGGCCTGTTTATTTTTTGTATATGTTATATTCCACATAAATATAACTACTTAATTAAATGGTTTTAGGCACTATATTTCGACGCCTCAGTGGGGTCGTCATCAGTCGAATAGAGAAATATTATATGACATGTATAGGTATTTGTAATTAGAAAACCGCTGATATCCGTGTTTATAAAAATATAAAAAAAAGTATATTTTAAAACATGAACCAGACTTTTTAAGGGAGAATTTTAAGGGGGAAACCTAGCGCTGGCTGACTAAATTCTCCCTTAAAAAGTCTGGTTCATGATTTAAAATATACTTTTTTTATATTTTTATATCAACAGATGTCAGCGGTTTTCTAACTTCAAATACCTATATATGTCATATAATATTTTTCTATTCGCCTGATGACGACCCCACTGAGGGCTCGAAAGTCGAAATATAACTTTTAAAATATACAATACTATTATAGTACCTAAAGTCTGTCCTGAAAAAAGTTTTATACCTTTACGACAACCAATAGTATTATAAATTATATAAATAATTCCTTTAAACCAAAAAAGAGCTGTAACTTTTAAAATATACAATATGAAAGCTCTCTTATTTAAGTTTAAAAGTAATACAACTTACCTTAAAGCAGTTTTCACGAAGCACAATACTGTTGTTTCAATACGATTATTACGATTACAATAAAATACTCAAAAATATAATTAAAATACACAAAACTTTTCGAAACTATCTATACTTTTTCAACTACTTTTAAACTTTTGTTAAAACTACATGCAGAGATTATTATTGATGGTATTGCTTTATAACCACGTATACTAAAAGCAAAGATATAGTGTACTATATTTTTAATGTTAAAGTTAGTAGAACTTAGTTTGTTGCATCTAAGTGGCGTATTTTCGATTCACATGATGTAGGGTCGCGACGGGCGGCCCTTGAGAGCGCGCGTTGCTTTCTGCCGCCCAAAGTGCGGCTTGCGAGTTGCGCCGCCCGCCCATAATCATTTAACTTTTTCTGAACTTTTATTTCTCCGGGATCAGGTTTTGTTTAGTCTGTTTGCTCTCGGATAGACATCACATAGAAAACTATATTTGTGGCTTCTCTTATAACTTACTTTTAGACTACGGGCGTACCATGGGTAACCCTATGTATTGAGTAACAAGATGTGACCAATTCGGAGATGTGTAGAAAAAAAAACTACATGAAAATAAACACGATTGGCTGCGCACAACCTTGAGCATTTTGTAAAGAAAGCAAAAAAAAAAAAAGTTTTTCTGTCAAAGTATCACATCTAAGTAACAGTAGGCTACTGCGATCGATAGAGCGTATCGAAACGTGATTAAAAAAACATTGTTTGCGCGTCCTAGCTTTGTAGGTACTAAGGTGGGTCAGGTGGTTTATCAAAGATCGATTTATTTGAAAAAATCGATTCTGCATAGTTGTTTAGAAACAAAAACTACATAAAAAATAAACAGGGTTGGCTGAGCGCATCCTGGAGCATGTTGTGCAGTGAGCAAAAACAAAATACTCCAGGTTGTGCCCAGGCAACCTTGTTTATTTTGATGTAGTTTTTTTCTACACCACTACAAATTGGTCCCATCTTGTTACTCGATACATAGAGTTACCGACTATACGCTCCTGGTCTATTTTGAAAAGGTATTTTTATTTTTTTTCTTGAATAAGTATTTCGTTTACGCATCGCTACATTAGACAATACGGACTGGTGTGTAACGGTCTGGAATAATTGCCAAAAGGAATACAAAGAAGAATGGCTAAAGCGTGAGAGTGAGTTATTTAAGGTAGGTAGAAATTTTAGACGGTACGTTATCCATAAAAAGCATTGGAGTCTCATTAAAATAATGGATTCTTAAAACTTTCGCGATTTTCAGACATTATTAAGTATATTCGGGTCTTAATCGCATAAAAATACAACATATTGTATATTGTCTTTTGAATTACGTATTGTATATTTGGAAGATAATAATTGTAAAAAGATTTCACACGATATTGGCGGTACATTAAAAGTTGCCTTGAATAACAAGTTAATACAATCTAATCAAATGATTAAGTTACCTTTCTTCAACTCACGCCAGCCGATCTCTTGATGAGCAAAGGACCGAATTAGATTCCTGCCCTTTACCATCTTGGGTAAATTTTGTTGTCCCTGATTTCATGTGAGCCGTATTTATGCCAACCTCTTCTTTATCAATTCTCTGCCATTTCAACCAGTCTGCCGAGCCATTTGTAGCTTTTATATTTAAATGAAAACAGTCATGAATTTTTTATAGTTTTCGTGCTCGATTTCGTGGGTGATTTCAGAACATTCTTCTTCTTAAAAGCGGTTTCGCAGCAGGATTGTGAAAAACCCGCCTTTTTCTAATTAATCAAAACAGAACACTTAAATTGAAAATTCACTCAATAGTTATTCAACAAAACCTCATTACCTCTGTATTGTGTACGCTGCCATCACAAATGTTGCATTGGCTTCTGTAAATTAGAATTTCAAATTTCTTAAAATTAAAAATTTTAACAATACATAAGGTTTTAATAAGGTTTTGTTGAGGAACTATTGTGTAAATTTTGAATATAAGTGTTCTGTTTCGATTAATTAGAAAAAGGTGGGTTTTTCACAATCCAGCTGCTAAGGTGGCTCTCCAACTAGTGAAGTTTGGCATATTGTGTCTTTTCCTGCGTGAGGCGAAACAAATCGGCAGCACTGTTTCCTTGCGACCCAATTTCCTTTTGCCCGCGATTTTGCCCATAATTATTAGTTGGAGTAGTTAAGGCGATTACCTTCGCCAAATTAGCAGCTCCATGTTTGTCGGTACGAATATCGACGGAATCGATATTATAATAACGTTCATATCAGCGCGCAATGCATTGGGGCTGTTACGACGCTCGCTGCGTCCTTGATAGGGAAAAATAGGAGAAAATAATACTTTTCACATGGACGTGATTGTTCGATTGAATAATCCTATGTTATGTTTGTATCTATCAAATTTATCTATTTATCAAAGCATAAATTAATTAAATCGACTAAGCCGCTCAGCAGCAGTAGTGAATTCAAGCCAAAAAACACCATTCGGTTGATTTTTTTTTTCATATGGTGGTTTTGGTGGTATGAAAAAGAAAAATGTTGCATATGTTGTCTTAGAATTCGTAAGTCACAATACATTTTTTCAATATTTTTGGTTTGGCCATAAACGAGAAGTAGGCTGTAGAAAGTACCCATTTGGCGATACTATAAGCGCCTTAAACCTATCATTTCTTAGCACAAGGCACTATTGTGTGCATCATCTCGCGGTTTCTGCCTTTTCCGTCGCAGAACTTCCACGTTGGTTACCTTCTGGGTCCAGCTAATTGTTAGTAAGCTACTGTACGCCCACATTGCGAATGCTTCTATGCGTTTATTTAAGGTACATCTATACCTTCTATACCTATGCTGTGTAAAAGTGCATCCGAATCGAATCGAGAAGTTGATACAACTTTTTCTTCGGGGGGGGGGGGGGGGGGGGGCACGGCTCATTTTCTTAACCGCACTCTACGAGATTTGAAAATGAAAAAATTGTGCAAGTCACAAGTTTGAGTGCATTTACATTTGTCATATTTACGTGTTACATAGGTTAAATTGTCTCGTTAGTTATTGCAATTTGGGTATACTTTCAAGCAGTATTTGTATAATATGTGAAAACTGAACAAGTATCTCTGGCTTTTTCACTCGGACACACATTTAGTTTTGTAACCCGGGAGTAAAACTAAATATATTTATAGAGTAAGTAGTGAACCTTAGTACAAACGCTCAGATTCGAACTCACACACGCAGACGCGTGCTCTACACGCCGCGCGGCGAGATTCGTATGGAGTTTCCCCCAAACTTCGCTTACACGGCTTGTAGAGCGGCGTCTGTGTGCGTAAGTTTGCATCAGAACGTTTTACTAAAATTCACCACTGTATAGATACCTACACCTATGTATTACTAAACATACAGAATATGATATAATTGTCAAAATGAGTTTCAACGAAGATGAGGTGGTATATGGTTTCCAGGTATTCTGAGTAAAACCCTACTTCAATCCAAGATCACCGGCCTATTTGTTATTAAACTAATAAAATGTAATATGGTTTCCTTATCCTACTCCATAATTTACTCAAACCCCATTATAGCACAACATAAACAAGGAACGAGATATAATAAAAATCAACATCTGCACGCGTTTAACTCCAGCGGGGGCTCTCAACAAATGTCTGAACCAATGTACACTGACAGTAGGTGTACATGATGTCTGAACCCTGAACCCTCACACGCGCAGGGCAAATGTGTATAAGTTTTCCATCGGTCACGGATAGCAAAAATGTTGTTGATACCAAAAAAAATTGACATTTCGTCGTAGTCCTTAACCGTAGTAAAAAACATATATATATGTAATTTTTGACACGTGTAAATTTTTGATATCTGCCTTAAGGCGATATGCGAAAAAAATACGGGTGTTTCTTTTCTGTGAATTTCATGAAATACACGTAAAATTTTAATAAATTTCTGGTATATGCATTTTGACTATATGATCTAGGGTTTTGAAATTGGAAAACATGTTTGGATAAATTTTCCTCGATAGAAATAATTGTTGAAATGAGGTCTTCAAACACACTTTTTCTCCTCGTTTGACGAATAGGAACCATATACAGAACTCAAAGATATTTTATTAGGTGTGTTTCAACAATATCTAGAGAATTGATATTTGAAATTTTGCTTGCTATTTTAGTTTTTTTAATAAAAATATAAAACCAACTTTACCCTGAATCCGCCCCTCTCGCACTGCGCGATTTTTCGCTTGGGCAAAAATAAAATTCGCATAGCCTCTTAAAACTAAAAATGCAATGCGTTCTCGGTTTGCAATAAAACACGGATCGTGATTAAAGCTCCGAAAACTAAATTAAAATTTTAAATGAGGATGTTCAATTTATGAATTTTGCTGCTTTAAATACTAAGCTACCGACAACTTATGTGCTAATAAATATACTTAAACTACCGAATAAAATACTGAAAATTGCGAAAACGAGTGTCAGCTATTTTTATCGTAGATCTCCGAATAAAAAATGTTTTTTTTGTATGTCATGTATTTTGTTAAAACTAGAGACCTCGCCTCGCCCCGCTCCACTTCGCTCGGCTCCTTATTTTATCTTACATGCAAACCTAACACGCTCCTCCTCGCTTCGCTCGTCGTCGCTCCTATTTTTGACTTTTGGTTCATAAGTTCTTTCGGAAGTTCAGTAATTTATTCGGAGGTTCATTATTTAAACCAGGTGGTTGTGAGAAATTTTAGTTTGCTATGTTTAATTTATTTTGTCGGTAGATGTTACACAGTTAAATTAGTATATTTTTCGATAACAAAGTTAGCTGCTGCTCAGATAGTATAACAGTGTGCAGCAGTTCACTGGGATTTTATTTGTTTTTCGGAGGCTTTATTATTATCCATAAAAAACAAGGAAATATATTTATTTTTCTATGCCTAGCTTGTATATATATATCCGTAGAAAATACCTTTTAATATCACCCGAAGTCAGCCTTAGCAATTTTTCCGCACGTGCCAGAATAGCCGTCCTGATTTTGATTATGGGACCGGCTATCTTCAGTTTGGCTATTCATCTAATTATTTCTTATCCTTACTTTGTCAGAGAATAAGTTTAAACTGTATATTAAGCAGGGCCTATTGAAAAAGGCATATTATAAAATAAATGAATATTTGGATGATGGTGAAGCATGGTGTTACAGTGATAATGATACTCGTAGTAAGTTATAATTTAATTAAATAGTATAATTTCTTAACTTATGATTCCTCTAAGGTGTAAACATTAATTGATTATAGACTGTAAAAGGAAAAGGACTATATGAGACAGGTAGACAAAGATATATATGTTTTTCTTTTTTTCATTAACCTGAATTCCTACTGTCTTGTATTTTCTTATCCCTTGGTTAAAGTAGATATAAGTCATATATTGTATAGTATAAGTTTTATGTTGAAAAAAAGACATGATCTTGCTAAGTTTCTTGCCCTTCTTCTTAGCAAGACTAATCGAATGGGCGGAGGTAGGCATGTATTTATATATGTAACCTATTAGTATGTAGTATATAGGATGGGATTTGGTCGGCCGCCTGGATTCGTGCTGGGGGCTCGGTTGGTGATCACTGAACCTTGTTCCTGGTCCCTGGCCGGGTCTCCGGTATGGGTTCGGGCGGCTGATTGGATTTTACCTTGTATAATATATATTTTACCTATCATTTTAATCGTAAATATATTGCTACATAAATTAAATAAACCTTTAATTTAGTTCATGTACATTTATTATTCTATTACATATATTTTCTTTATTAGATTAAATTTGACGTGTAAAAAGTGTATATATCTATACCTGCTTTGCAAAATAAACTATTTGAATTTGAATTTGAATTTGAATTTGAATTTCAAACTAAATTCTAAACTGAATGTTTGGTACCTAGATGACGGCACCTTAGAAGGTGAAGCCACTAAAACCTAGTAAAATCTTTTCAATCTATAGGCTTAGAACTAAATTCATCAAAATGTAAATTATACTTATAAGAAACAGTATCAGATAAAGTGAGAATTGAAATGCAATAACAATTTAATAATTTCGCACCAAATATCAAAATTCGTAATAGCGAATCGCTTCGCCTTCTAGGTGCACCAATTTTAGACGAATCTATTCCTGGATATGTTAAATATGAAATTACCAATTTCATGAAATTACCAATTTCAGAGGCATCTGGGCGCCTCAAACAGATAAACCCCCACCACATGGCACTGTTCGTTATCAGGTACTGCATGTTCGTCCCCAAATTCACATTATGTCCTTCGTTGTTCAACGCTTCTTACCACCACGGATAACATTATTCAAACTACGATGACAGAAATTCTTAATTGCCCATTAGACGAACGCAGCTGGACCCAGGCAAGCCTACCAGTCAGGCTAGGTGGCCTGATGGGTATTAGAAAAATTTCAAGTGTGGCACTTCCAACGTTCCTGTCCTCAGCCCACGGCACACGAAACCTCTTCGGTAGTATCACTAACCCGTCACTCCGTGACGTTGAGGTCTCGGGCTTGGCTGAGGCGAGGAGCACTTGGGCGCGAGCTTGTCTGGTGGACCAAAATTTACCATTTGATACGTCATCCCAGAGGCTGTGGAACGAGCCTGTCTGTACACAAGTACAAAAAAATTTTTCAATGCATGTGCTCGTAAAAGCCCACTTTTTATGCATCAAAACCGAACAGAAAGTCGATTATTTTGCCCTAGGGCTTTATTATTATTATTTTTTTTTAATTTATTTGCAATGGTTGGCTAACCTGCAGCCTTTCCTGTGTACCATAGATGTTGTACTTTTTTTCCACTGTTTAACGGCTCTGGATACAATCCTTTTGAGCCAATCATAATTTAAAGTTCACAAGATTATATTTGTTTTCATTTCCTCACACTATGCATTGAAAAACGTAGTATGATACACGGGCGTAAAAGCAAAAAATTACTCGGTTACGTTTAAAACACTCGCTACGCTCGTGTTTTAAATCGTCCTCGTAATTTATTCCTTTTCGCCCTAGTAGCATAAACTACTATAGTTGACACTGCACAAGACCCTGCGGACCGGACTCGTCTCTGGCCTCTAATGAACGTGAATCAGGCTATTGGTTGAACGCAATCCCCTCAACCAATATCGGCACCTTACTGGACAGGACGACCTTCAAGGGCGAAAGTCGTCCTGTCCAGTATTTTGGCACCGAGACGCAGACTTACTACCAGAGGGTTGTAAGTCTGCATCTTGGTGCCAAAATAAACCAAACACATCGCTGCCGTTGTGGAGTTAGTGTCGACCAGGTTGGTCATCATGGCCTTTCATGCCAGCGCAGTGCTGGGTGTCTGCCACCTCACGCCAGGCTTAATGACGTCATCCGCCGGGCTCTTGCCAGCGTTAACGTGCCAGCTACCCTCGAACCTTCAGGTCTGGTGCACGACGACGGCAAGAGACCCGACAGCATGACTCTTTTAGCTTGGAAGAACGGGGGGCCATTGGTGTGGGACACGACCTGTGTGGATACCAAGAGGCGCACATATGCAGCCTTAGGAGATGACTACATATTTGTGCCTTTTGGGGTAGAAACCCTTGGGCCATGGGGGCCAGAAGCGCGACGACTTTTCCGAGAAATATCCTCGCGCCTGGTCAACGCTTCTGGTGATCGGCGGGCTGGGGTCTATCTCGGACAGCGATTTAGCCTCGCAATCCAACGGAGTAACGCCACCAGCCTGCGGCAGCATTTAAATATTCTTTTCAATGCATGTACTCGTAAAGGCCCACTTTTTATGCATCAAAACCGAACAAAAAGTCGATTATTTTGCCCTAGGGCTTTATTATTTATTTTTTTTTAATTTATTTAGAATGGTTGGCTAACCTGCAGACTTTCCTGTGTACCAATAGATGTTATACTTTTTTTCCACTGTTTAACGGCTCTGGATACAATCCTTTTGAGCCAATCATAATTTAAAGTTCACAAGATTATATTTGTTTTCATTTCCTCACACTATGCATTGAAAAACGTAGTATGATACACGGGCGTAAAAGCAATAAATTATTCGGTTACGTTTAAAACACTCGCTACGCTCGGTTTTAAATCGTCCTCGTAATTTATTCCTTTGCGCCCTTATAGCATAAACTACTATTTTTATTTAATTTAGTCTATTTTTGATTTTTTTTTTTGTAGGTAGTGTTTATTTTAAGCATAAATTATAATTTAGTTTTATTTATGTTATTTAAGCGTTAGCTTATTTTATTTAATCCGAATTTCAATTTTAAGTTTCAAACTTGATCACTGAAAACAATAGTAAACTTGTTTCAAGTTTGCGTTTGCTGTTGATTTTGTTAAAATTTCCTAGACTGAATTCTAGAGAATACTAACAACATCAACCTTACATACAGCTGTGTAAAACAAACTATTCATAGTTAAGTTCTTAGGTAGGCAGGTTAATTGTAGGTCTTTTCTGTATCTTATACATTCGCGGACATAAAACTTTGTTCTGTTCTGGCGTAAAATAAACAAAATAAAAGAAATTAGCGTCTGAAAAACACGGTTTCATAAAGCTTTGTTCCTGTTGTGATTTGGGTCAAACCTGTTTTGGACCGGGGAATGAGGGTTAACAGCCTGAATGATAGGTCCGTTTTATCATTCAGGTTACATCTTAGATATATACCAGGTGTAAATAGACTTCTATATTTAAGGTAGTTGCGTCAGGGCTTGTTCCCAAATGCACAACTTGTTTTCCTTATTTTTGAATAAAAAGCATTAAATAAATGTGATTTGTGGCATTACGTGACAATGGTTTAAGGTGTCTCTGACCAGCGTCACACGAAAATGACTCTATTGATAAAATTATTTATCTTAAATTAAACGGTGTGCTTAAAAAGTATAGAAAAAATATATATTGGTAGTAAAACTACAAAGAACAGAAATTATTCTCGCGAAACAGCATGAAAATTGTGTTCAAAGCCAAGCTGTTTTCAGACTAAAATGAAGTAAATTGGCCTTTTTTGTATTCCCGCCAATTTTGCCGTGGATTCAGTATTTTCACTATATCTCTACAAATAGTTATCAGAATTTAATGCGGTTTTCTTTTTCTAAAACTAGATTAAATTTTCTAAACGTTTAAAAAACTGTTCATCGCGTCTATGTGAAAAGTACAATTTTCTGCTATTTTGCGCTATCCAGACTCAGATGGATTCCAGAGTACCTACATAAGTTGTGCGTTTGAGAACGAAAACTGACGCAACCATATTAAGTGAAACCACATACCCTACTGATCATACTGAACTAAACAATTTTTCCATAAGAAACATACCTGCGCAAATTAAAATAAAAGTCCACTTGCCCATTCTAAATTGCTTCTATGTCACAACCCCATAAATATTTACGTAAATCGCGATCAATAAAACAGATAACCGAACTTTTTGATATTTTATAAAGAATGTTTGGTGTGTCTAAGAGTGGCCCAAAAAACCTAATTCCGATTTATTTTCCCTACAGACAAAACCCTACGCCACTACGAAATAATTTAACATACTTATCTGTGTATTGGATCAGGAGGTCACAACAAAACCATTTACGGTAACAAAAAAAAAAGATAAGGTAAATAGCTGCTTATGTCCTAATTGACCGACAAATAATGTATTTGACCGTATCTGATCATACATGCTGTCATTTGTGATTTCTTCTAATGGACACTAATCACTATGTTGATAATATTGTCACGATAAATCTTTGAACGGGCGTTGCTCCAGAACGCAACCAAATATTTGGTCTCATTTTACATAGTATATGACACTAGCACTTACTTTCTATAAGCCATTTACATTATCGTTTTTTTTTTGTTACCGTAACTAGTTTTTGAGGCGGCATGTATAGATTACGCTACCACTTCGCGCAGCCAGACCGACATATTTAGCATTATAGCGGTGCCCTTTATTCTTTGAACCCGGATTTAGCTATTTAGGATGTCGTTATCGTTGCCGACTGAACTAGGTGCCTATCATCAAAAACATGGATAAAAACCAAAATTTCAAAATTGCCTTTAGTGGGTATTGAACTGTTAACAATCTGTGTCGTCACTTCAAGTGCGAACATATCCTTAGGAAATCGGAATTCGATAGTATATCTATTTTTTTTATGATGGACACCCAGTCCAGAAGGCAACTAGAGATACAGAATAGGCCCGCTGATTTGTTGTGACCTCCTATAATAAATATATCTAGATCTCAAACGTATACAGTGTGTCCCTCGTACAAGTGCACATACGAAAGTGGGTGAAACTAGATATAAATATATCGACAAAAAAAAAGAAAACATTTTTTTTTTAATTTTTTTTTAATCTTGCAAAAATACTCCACCTGCGTATCTTTGTATGGGACGCGAGCGCAGTGCCTTTGGTTAACTGCTCGTAGAAAATATTGTATTTATGATATAACGTTATATATTTTTTTTTGTTAGAAAGATAATGGAATATGCAATGATAAATAGGAATAAAAATATAGTAAATCGGGGACATTATTTTGAAAAAATTTACTATTACTGAAAAAAAAAGACGGAAATATTATAAAAATAATCTTTTAGGATATTATTTTTATGGTAATGGTAGTTGATTATGTTTTGTTTTTGATTTAGTATGCAACGTCTATTCTTAAGGATTATAAAAGTTTTATTTCATTGCATTACCCGCGATAGATCCAAAGTTATGACATATTTTATACATAGTCTCCATAGAAGGCAAAAAAATGTTTAGGACGTAAATTTATAAAAGAAAGATTTTCTAAAAAAACAAAAACATTTTTTTGACGATAAAATAACGTCAAGTTCCACCCCTTTTCGGATGTGCATTTGTCGAGGGACACACTGTATATAGGTAAAGTCTTTTTATTTTAATTGTGCTATCCTAATGGCACAAAAAGCGTTAAGTCATTTATCACTTTGGGTCTTTGCTGTAAAGAAACTAAAGTGTACCGTTAAGTGAAAATAATAAACGGTTTTCTATTGAAATGCCAGAGAAAACCTTAATAAAAGCGCTTTAAATAGATGTATGCAAAAAGATGTTTCACCGGCACATTATGTAGAGGTATCTCTGAAATGTGAAGCGGACGCTTCCGACCCTCTGGGTGCCAAGAATTTTGGGTCAAAATGCATTTTGTACAGAATATTACGGACTCTTTGTGGACCCCTATTGTTCCGCCAACGGTAGCAGTTTTGAATAAAGCCGTAAATTAATGTGTGGGATCGTTTGATATGACGTCATTTGAAATAAGGGGGGGTCTGGTCTGCGCATGATGGACATTATCATAATTATCTCATGATAATCACGTGAGCATAGATGGCAATAATGGGAGAGTCTTGCAAAAAGACAAAACTGCTGTAATACAGATAACGAAAATTACATCAGTTTTGTAAGATGGTGCGGTCATTGGTTAAGGCAATACGTAAAAGGTTTAGCGTCCCTGTTACTCCATATGCGAAAAAACCCTCAGTGCGAGTGGGACGGACTTGTGGAAAAGTAGCAAAAAGTCGGTTTTTTATTAATATAAAATGTGTCTACTAAGCTATTTTGTCAAGAAGATTTTCAAGGAGACTTTACAAATACATAATATCCACAATTGAATGCAATTTCACAATGAAATTAGTTAGGATTTCAGAATTACAGGAAAAAGTAAAACAATTTAGAGGTCTTTTCGGAATTAATTTCTATCGAGAAAATTTCATCCAATCGCCTTTTACTTCGGTGAGAATCTTAATCAAATATTCAATAAACATTTACCCAAAAATTAAATACGTAGATGACGTTATAGTGGAGTAAATGGATTCGAAAAACCCAATTTCCTTTTGGTATCGCCTTAATGACCATAGGATGATTGTAAGGGGAGGGATCTAAAATCGGTAAACATATAACGTAATATATGGACGGCCATGTAAAAGCTTTCATAAAATACAAAGTCTAATTTATCTGTACGAAATACAAATAGGTACATAAATATTCCTTAATGAAAGATAATAATTAATACAAAAATAATCCTAAAGAAATAATTATAAAAAGAAAATTGCCTCTAGATCACTGCCCTACCGGAGAGTGCCCAAAATACTTGCCACATTACCTCTCTGTATGGCAAGACTTATACGCTGGCCTAGATAATAGCCAGCTCGCCGGTCGCCGCTAGTGTCCACAAGCTTTACAGAGAGGTCCGTGACAAGCTGACGCGCCTCCGGACCCCATGTCCCCATTGTCTCGACCCCAAAAGGCGCAAACATGTAGCTTGACCCTATTGCCACATATGTACGCCTCTTGGAGAGCTCACCAGCGGCCGCCGCTGAACCAGCAGCCCTACTGCTTTGGGAAACATGAGAGGGCGCCAGCGTATCCACGCAGGTTGCATCCCACACGAGCGGCCTCCCATGCTTCGTCATACCGTCGGGTCTCTTTCCGTCGTCACGAACTAGTCCGGGAGGTTCGAGAGTAGCCGGATTAAATACAAAATTAAACCTATCTAAAATAAATAAGCAACTGTAACTAAATTTTCGCTGCCGCATGGCAGATTGTGCCCAAGACGCTTGCCGTATTGCCTGGCTGTATGGCAAAGCTGATGCGTTGTCCAAAATAAACTCTTGGACACGATAGCGTAGTAGCAAATCAATAGGATAGGAAAAGATTATTTTTTAATACAGTTGCTCAAAAAGTGGCGTATTGCAGGGACGTATAGCGTTCGGGATGTGGGCTATTACATACTCGAGCTTTTTCTTTACCTTTTCCGAACTCGTGCGTTCTCTTTCCCAACTGTCAAAATAATGTCTATTAAAAAGAAAAAACCAACCAAGCCAACCAACGAAGTTTTTACAAAAAAAAAAAATCATAGAAGTTTTTATAATTCATGCAAATATTTCTAAAAAGAAGGTACTAATTTGTTTCAATATCAGATTTAATGATTCGATTCAATGAGTTAGGTTAGGTTTCATTTCATTTCATCTCATTAAATTTAATTTTCATTTCATATAAATAAAAAGATTCTACTGAAGACTTGGCTGTATGGGCAAAGTTCCCTCTACCCAGAATGGGTGTAGAAAACAAAAAAAACCTTTTACGGTTGGCGCCATTTTCCAAAAATTTTCTTTGCGGGTTTAGTTGTTTGTTGCACAAAATGAGAAATTTCGACGATATTTTATTTGAATTAACACCACCGGAACTCAGTATAATTGCACAAAATGCTTCGGAGAACATTTTACCGGAAAAGTCAAAAAGTCGCTACATATCTACATACGAAGAATTTATTGCGTGGAGTATTAGTTAGTTGAGTTTGTTGTGTTTTTATTATTTTATTAAATTGCTTAATTTTTTCGCAACTGTATTAAAAATAGTTGTTCAGTACACGTGCGGAACCGTCATTGCAACTTGTTCCGACTGTCAACCCTCACCTTCGGCTGCGCCTCGGCTCGGGTAGACATTTGTCGGAACTCTTTGCAATGACAGGCTTTCCGCACTCGTAATGAAAAATACTATTTTTACACTTTTATACATTTACATACATAATTAATTAACAACGCATTTTTATAGTAGTTTATGCTACTAGGGCGAAAAGGAATAAATTACAAGGACGATTTAAAACACGAGCGTTGCGAGTGTTTAAACGTAACCGAGTAATTTATTGCTCTTACGCCCGTGTATCATACTACGTTTTTCAATGCATAGTGTGAGGAAATAAAACAAATATAATCTTGTGAACTTTAAATTATGATTGGCTCAAAAGGACTGTATCCAGAGCCGTTAAACAGTGGAAAAAAAAGTATAAAATTTATGATACACAGGAAAGTTTACAGGTTAGCCAACCATTGTAAATAATTAAAAAAAAAAAAAATAATAAAGCCCTAGGGCAAAATAATCGACTTTCTGTTCGGTTTTGATGCATAAAAAGTGGGCCTATACGAGCACTTGCATTGAAAAATATTTTAAAAACGGATTTACCTCACTTTTTTATTATCTGTGCAAGGAGGCATAGGTCTAGCTTTCGATGAGATAACGACTCATCATCTTCATACACGTGACCCGGAAGTAGTAGCGATGACTGCATCAAAGGCAAACACATTTTATTGTTCGTTTTTCACAAAAATCGTCGTTCAACCTTGGGTATGTATGAATTTAGCTGTATACACAAAATTCACTATGTATATGCCAAATTATGTTTTAAAATATAAATAAACTAGACTTACGCCCTCGGATCCGGTCGCGTTTATTTAATCTCTGCCCCGTTTTCGGCTTGGGCGTTATTTTACCAACACTCCTTATAACTTATATGTTGACGATGATAATAAAAAAAAAGCATCCAAATCCTTAAAGTGGTTTTCGAGTTAAAACGGAACAGACAGACAGACAGACGAACGGACAGACACATACAAATTCTAAAAATTTTAGTTTTGACCTCAGTACAGTATAAAAAGAGGATGGCATACCCTAGCAACTTTTTTCATTACCCGTTCAGCACAATAAGTCTAATGGCAAAGACCTTATTTGCTTTTCATAGAGGCGGTTATATGTTGGCTCGTTGGCCTCTTGTTCTTGGACGCGTAATACTAGTGATCATGCAGCGATACAACAAATTGGTGTGTTTTTAGCTAATACTGAAATATTTTGTAGGGAAAAAAAATATTGGATTTAGGTAACATCCTTTCATATTTCTATTGCCTGTTTTATAAAAAAAAAACAAGTTGATCTCTTAGCCGCGTCTTTGAAACGAACGTTTGAAAATAAAAAAAAGAGGGTGGAAAACGTTTTCATTTTGACAAAAGTATAAACCTGAAAACATTGTTTATAGGTGGAATCCCTAGATAAAAGATCGACAGACGCGCCCAAAATGGCCGCTAACTGCAAGTGTTGCGTTTCGTTTCACACATTTTTTGTGAGTATTTGATAACCAACCTCTTAACGCTATACAAAATTGACAATATTGCGTTCCGTGATTCAAATTCTTTGAATAATTTAATAAAGCTTTTCCGGTAACAAAAAACGGGCGAAAGGGTTAAGCTGAACCCAGACAATACCCCTAAACTGAAACCATAGTTAAAACCGAGTACCGGACGTCTATAGCCAACCCTAATATTTCGCAAAAATATTTCGTGTACAGACACGATTTTTTACTTATGTATATTACAAATAGTATATATATTATAATTATATTATATTACAAATAATACATTATACTGTCTGTCGTATACATTATAACGAGTTAAAAGTATTATTTGAAATAATTTACATATTAATGAAGTACATTTAAATATTTGCAAATAATTATTCTTTTTACAAGAAAATTAAAACAGACGTTACGGATAAATTAACGTTTCAATATAGTTACAATAATGTGTGTGTATGTGTCAAGTAAACATATGTGTGTGTATGTGTCAAGTAAACTCATGTACAACTTAAGGGTTCTGCTTTCACGTTTTTGCTTTTTTATAAAAACACTTTATTACAGATATATTTCGACTTCTTGTCGGCATCAGTGAAACTTAAGAGGATGGCATACCCTAGCAACTTTTTTTATTACCCATCCAGCACAATAAGTCTAATGGCAAATACCTTATTTGCGTTTCATAGAGGCGATTACATGTTGGCTCTTTGACCTCTTGTTCTTGGACGCGTAATACTAGTGATCACGCAGCGAAAAAACAATTTGGTGTGTTTTTAGCTAATACTGAAATATTCTGTAGGAAAAAAAAAATTGAATTTAGGTAACATCCCTTTATATTTCTATTGCCTATTTTATTAAAAAAATCAAGTTGATCTCTTAACCGCGTTTTTGAAACGAACGTTTGAAAACCAAAAAAAAGAGGGCGGAAATCATTTTTTTGTTGACAATAGTATAAATATAATAGTATAAATCTTAAAACATTGTTTATAGGTGGAATCGATCGATAAATCAAATTTATTTTTTTCAATATCAGGATTCAGGAGAGACCTAGTTTCTTCTAAAGAACCCTTGAAAACCTGTTGTTTTTGATGTTTTAGCGTCAGGTGTGAATTTTTTTTTTTAATTCGGGTTTTTCACAATCCGGCTGCTAACCTCTCTTAATACTCGTAGCGTCGTCTGACAACCGGTTTATTATCTTTGTAACAATGTTTCCATATAATGAGAGAACACGTTCATTTTCTGTCGAAGTTGGCTTTACGGTCATCACATCAAATTTTTCATTCAAACAAGACGTGACGACACGCGTTAGTTTTCTCGATTTCTCTATTTCTCGAAACTCTTTTCTCGTGTCGGCTAGGCCGAATTTCTCGGGGATTCTCGCTTTGAAAAATCTCGATCAGAAACCCTACTGCCTGCCCTCAACAATAATACGAGTATACTGTTATTTTATTACTAAAGTATTCGGGGTTTAGATTCATAATAACTAAAAAACATAATCTGTTCGTTTGTGGAATGATCTTCCTTTACATATAAGAAGAGCCCCATCCCTGCCTATCTTCAAGAGACTAGTTATCTTTCACTCTGATTACCGAAATATTCATTATCATTATTATTATTTTTTTCCAGTTTACAATTTATTTCATGACATATATATAAATATATATTTTTTAATTCATTAGCTTTTTTAATTTTTTAATTCAATTGCTGATGGATGGCAGAAAATATTGTCAGAGTGTTTGTGTTTTTGTGAGAAGGCCTGTTTCTGACTTTATGTGTTATTCTTATTTATTTTAGTTGATTGTACTATTTTGTGTTTGTGTTCCTATCTTTAATTATTGTAATTGGTTTGTCCGTTTTAATTAAAGTAAATATATAAATAAATAAATAAATAAATTAGTAGTTTAGGGGACCCTACACAAATATTATTGGCATATAACGCGCAGTTGTTATTCTGAGCGTTCACGCTTATAATGGCATTAAAAGAGAGGACTTTCATCATGGTGAAGCCTGATGGCGTTGAACGAGGATTTGTCGGAAACATCATCAAACGCTTCGAGAAGAAGGGCTTCAAGTTGGTAGCTTTGAAGTTCCTCTGGCCAACTGAAGATCTAATACGAGAACAATACCGTGACATGGCTTCTCGGAGATTCTTTCCTGGCTTCCTAAAGTACATGAGTTCTGGACCCGTGGTACCCATGGTTTGGGAAGCACCAAGTGCCGTCAGCTTGGGAAGACAAATGGTAGGCGCTAAAAACTTTGCTGACTCCCGGCCTGGCAGCATTCGTGGTGACTTCTGCGTCAGCCCTCGCCATGACAGTTGTAACATCATCCACGGCTCTGATAGCGTTGAAGCTGCTGAAAAAGAAATATATCTTTGGTTCACTGAAAAAGAAATCGTCGACTGGCGTCCAGCTACTGAGAATTGTGTTCTTTCAATAATATAAATTATTTCTTAGTAATGTAGTAAATTATAATTTAGATTTCCAACTTTGGTCTAATATATAATATAAGTCCCTTTATTTCATAAATAAATTTAGTTTTGGTAATGTTTTTTTGAGTTTAACTAGATACCTTACCCACATCACAAGTCCCCCATACTACCTTCTTGATCGTGTACCAGATATGGACACGTACTCGATGGGCTTCCGCGTGTCCTATATACAAGGTGACTTTTTGATAATCGTCCAAATTAATACTGGAGGCTTGATAAGTGATCAGTATCTTGGATCAGTAACAATTTTTGTGAAATTCGTAAAATGAAATTTCGGCTTCCCATAGAAATTCAGTTCCAGTCCCGAGTGAATCACTATGGGGAAACGAAATTTCATTTTAAGAATTTCACCAAAATTGTTATTGATCCATGATACAGTATGAATTTGGACGATGATCAAAAAGTCACCTTGTATATGGTGCACTGAAATGGGAACGTAGATCTAAAGGGATATGGCTTTCTTTATAAATTTCTATATATCATAAAAGAAATATTTTTTTTTATTATACTCGCACTTTAATCAAATAGCTTTGCGCCCCTTCATGCCGAGTAGAATGTGGAGCGGCCTTAGGGCCCTTCAATTATAAAATGAACATTTTGTTTAATTCATACCGTCAGTAATTACGTTATTAAAAATTCAAAAAATATATATATTAGAAAAGAGGATATACTTGAGGTACTCTTAAATCTGAAAATAAATCCAATAGATATTTCACCACGATTTTTCGTATTGAATAAAGCATAATTACATTCAAAGTTTATGTCAGAATAGTCTATGATCTGAATCTAACCGAATTCAGTAATTTTATTGATAATGACTTCATTTAGTTAGATCGAAAAAAAAAAATTACTCCAAATTCCAAGAACATTGCGATCCAGAAGGGCACGCCATACAAAAGCGTTGACAGGACTAACCTTATTTTAAACGTCATGTCTTTGTCTTTTCGATACAGAAAGAAAAAGACAGAACGCTTACATTAGTTAAGGCCTGTCAAATAAGTTAAATCGTGTTACACCGAATCGAAACAATTGTAAAAGGCACCGTGATGAAGATAAGACCATCTAGTGGGTAATGATATAACTCGGCTGATGTATGTTTTGTAAATTTATTTTTACACAGGTTATTTACTTTTAGAATAAATACGACTATGAGAACGTCACATATTTACTTATATGTATATAGAACAAAACCTTTGAATATAGTTTTCGTTTCCAAAACCACTTGTTTACAGTGTATAAAGTTTATTACAATATTCATTTGTTTATTAATTCCGTTTTTTTTTTTCGGGTGACTAGATATACCAACTTCTCAACTTTCAACCGCTTTAGGCAGTCAAACTGGTAACATTACTTCGCTAACCCGAGTTTAACTCGAGGTGATGACATTCTCTTAGTTTACCCGAGATTTTGATTGGTGCAAGAGAGGTTTTTCTTAACCCTCTATTTTTTGGCTTAACCCGAGTTAAAGTTGAGTTAAGAACATGCTGCAAGTGGGCCTAGAGTATAAGTTGCCGGTACTTAATTTAGTTCACCAGCCCGTAATAATGCACATACAAAGCTACATACTTATCTGTTCTGGTGGGCCAAAACAAAATGGCTTCTATATTCACTGTGTGACAGTCTTCGCCACCGGAACAGGTAATTTTGTGGCTCTGTACTATTTACGCACCAAATAAGTAATGTCAGATTTGACATTTCTATTCGAGAATGTACGGTATTGGCAGTGGTGTGGGCGGGTGGCGGGGTTGATCTACATTTCTATACAAACATAATTAGAGTTGCGGAAACTGGATGGTAATTTAACCCTCTAGAACCTTATCTCAGTAAAAATAAACAGTTTGTTTACGGATTTGTGGACTGGGTACTAGGCAAGATTCCCTAGAATGTAGTAGGTACGTATTATGTTGTCTATGGTAATACCATATTCTATTCTACCAAAGATAGATATTTGTGTCGATTTGGCTAACTTATTTGACAGAACTAAACTTAATTTGCGCCTTCTGTCTTGTTCTTTCCGTATCGAAAAGACAAAGACAGAACGCTTAAAATAAGGTTAGTCCTGTCAAATTAGTTAAATTGTGTTTAGGTGAATCGACATCAATATAATACCAAGACGTGCTAACAATCGAAACTTGTATAAGGCCTTCAACAGCGGTACGTAAAGTTACGCTACGTTAAAGTAATTTTCATTAATAGATCTTTACATATGAAATTCCCGAAATTTTCTTACAGATTCATGAGTTCACAATTCCTGTAATTAAATTGCTATTTCAATTATTTGTTTTTTGTTTGAAAGTTCATTTCAACGTTTTACATCTACGTATTAAATTTTGTTTTAATTTTCAGTTTAATTTTAAAAATGAAATCTTCAAAAATAGTTCGTCCTAAATGGCATTCATTTCCGTGATAAGATTCGTAATAATTTTTTACAGCTGACACATTTCAAAAATTAAATTAATATTGCTGTTAGCTTAATGTTGTCTCATTCCTACACATAAGAAATTACATAATTTGGATTTGTCATTCCTAAAAAAAATGCAAAAATGTTAGTTACTGAAAATTCAGTTTCCTTCAAATTCTCTATAGAAAATGGCAATTTCATATGTAAAGATCTAATATTTTGAAGATAATAAAGTATTCTGAAATGAAGATTTTATAATCCTAGATGTCTAGGTTGATTGACAGATATTTTTTGGGGCGCATTGTTAAGGTTTTATGAGCGAAATTCATAAAACATCTTTACAGATACAACAGCTGGTTGTCTGATCGACATGACCCCCCCACCTTGAGCCATCCATCACTGACCTCTATTCTATTACCACTGGACTGGGTATCTACTAGTAAACTTCGTAGCTGCCTACAGCCACAAAATAACCACTTACAGATGGTTTACTCCGCATAACTAGCGTAAACAGGCGCACTCACACATAGACGCGTACGTACGACGATCTTGGATAATATCGGTCGAATGCCAATACTAAATTCTGCCGAGATCATCATACGTACGCGTCTATGTATGTGTGCGTCTGTTTTCGCTCCGTCGTCGAGTCGGCCTTCTGGTAGTATCTATTTTGTGCTACAGCGCCAAAATGGCGTGAATCAAATAGGTACAAAAATTATTTGACAGCTGCCTATCCATTGGTAATAGTATGGAGGTCAGTGTGCGCCAACCACAAGCTGAGGCTTTCATAAAATGCTAATCCTGACGCCTTATGCCTGTCGTAAATGTATTCACGATATTGTGCACACAGATTTTCGGAGTGGCTGGAAAAATGCTGCTAAGGAAAATTGTTTAAATTTACAAATAATAAACTACAGGTGGTAGAGCTGATGCCTGGCTCGACTGTGGAGGTATCACCATCTTACTTGGAGTCCCCCTCGAAGTAATTCGGGGGAGAGTAAGAGGACAGCTCACAGGCAAAAAACCAGGAGGCCCACCATGCCTGGGACCGAATGGATGGCGGTATATCCATCCCTAATAGCTGGGCCTTATACAACGTGTAACAGAAAGGTGTAACCATATTTGAAGAGCTTATTCAGTCAATGGTATAGAACAAGTTTTACTATGGAGCCAACCCTGAAATCTCAAAAAAAAAATCTGCCCTTCCATACATTTCGGCCGAGTGGCATTGCATTTTTCTATGAATATATAAACATTTTTTTTCGTGATACAGGTTTCGTTCCATAGTAAAAGTTGTTCTATACCATTGACTGAATAACCTCTTCAAATATGGTTACACCTTTCTGTTACACGTTGTATAGAACAGACTGGTGACGGGCACCGGCGTCACTGGTGCGAGGGTTCCGGCACCGCGCTCACCCGGATGTGTGAGTATGGGCAATTCTTCCAGGATGACCGCCGGGAGTGGCAAAGTCCTGGAAAGGCTTATGTCCAGCAGTGGACGAACTAGGCTGATGGATGAATGGATGAAACTAAGGCGTGGAATACTTTCACTTCCGAGGTACGAAACTGATCCTGTAGTCAATAGGTAGTTATAATCAAAATTAACCCTTAATAAAATTCCGACCTAATACAATTTTTATATAATTTGGTGTCCCGGTCGTACAACATGGAATTCTATAAATAGAAAACAAGGCTAAGAATGACAAACAAAACGAAACCAAAGAAATATTTTGCGCTGCAGTGTAGCCCATCTTTGTTAAAAAGAATGAAAAAGTACTCTCGCCAAAGGAATTTACTTTTCATTTTTATTTACTGTGTATCGAATTTTCTTTTTCTTTTGTGGATTTAATTTATTTGTTATTCGGGAATGTTAGCAGTATCAGTAAAATATGTGGTTTCATTAATATTAAATGTTACCTTGGGACTTAATGGTGCCGATTCGGTGTATCACGACTTAACTTGTTTGACAGAACTAACCTTATTTTAAGCGTCCTCGCTTTGTCTTTTCAATACAGAAGAAATAAAATAAACTTTTAACAAAACAATAGTAATCGACTTCAATAGTAATAGCAGTCTTTCACTAAAAAGTTAATAATAATTCTATAAAGACCGATGGTACCGAAGCAACACTTTTGCCGACTTCTTTCTTCCTGAAACGTTATGTTATCTAGAAGTCGGCGTTCTTTAATCGGTTTTTATGATGCTATATAGTAGGAAATACGCCGACTTCTAGATAACATAATGTTCCAGGAAGAAAGAAGTCGGCAAAAGTGTTGCTTCGGTACCATCGGTCTTTATAGAATTATTAATAACTTTTTAGTGAATGACTGCTGTTACTATTGAAGTCGGTTACTATTTTTTTGTTAAAAGTTTATTTTATTTCACATTTTTTAGTGTTAAATTGTGAGGTATGGGTAGTTCTTCCAAACGTGGTGTTAATATGAAACGAAGTTCAAGTGAGTATACGTAGCTATGTTTGAGTAGCTTCCTGCTATCAGCAACCTAACACAACATGATTACTGCAATCTCGAGTTATGTGCTGTCATGCATTGAAGAGTTCTACGGTGATGAAGCCAAGATCGAAGGTTAGGTGGGTACACTGGCAATCTCTCAATACCCTTGAATCAGCACCCTAACGCAGTGATTGCCGCAATCTCGAGTTATGTGCTCTGTCTGATCCGTTGAGGAGTTTTATGGTGAATACGGTGATGAAGCCAGGATCGAAGGTCAGGTGGAAGAATTTCGATTTTCAAGCAATACCTTGTAATCAGCACCCATGTACAAAGCGATTACCTCAATTTCGAGAGGTATGCTGTAATTTTCTGAGGAGTTCCGCTGCCTATCTCTGAAGACCTTCATGAGATCATGCCCAAACCCAAAATGGGACCTACCTGGAAGTACACTCTTCCAAACAAAAAAAGAATTATTCAAATCATTTCAGAAATGACGGAGTTATGGAGTAACAACGCCAAAAAAAAAACATACAGTTGAATTAAGAACCTCCTCCTTTTTTGAAGTCGGTTAAAAAGACAGAACGCTTAAGGTGGATGGTCCAAGGCAATCTTTGTGGGAACCAATAACGACGACAGAAGTATTATTATATAATTCTGTTAACTTTTTCCACACGTTCCATCAACTTTACACACGCGAATAATCAATTTTTTTACAATTAAACTTTTTTAGAATCTAATTGTGTTATTTAAAACTTTTGTAATCCAATGTATGAAAGTTTTAAATTGCAAAATTAGACAGTTAAAACATTTTTTTTTAAGAAAATCTGAAAATTCGCGAGTGTAAAATTATTTTAACGTGTAGAGAAAAGTAACAGAACGAAACTGTACTACTTTTGTCGTCGTTATTGGTTCTCACAAGTTTTTTATAAAAACCACCTTGGACCATCCACCTTAAAGGGTTTTGCCCTGTTAGGTAGGATAAAACGTGTTAAACCGAATCGACACAATTGTCGAACTTCGACATCTATCGCTATCACTTTATCGACAATAAGGCCCTTGGTGTCTATTTACTCCCGCTCCTATATTTCAATGAATTTGTCAAGCAAGGCTATTTAAAGACTAGATATCTACAATAAAATCCACGAGTTTACTGTGCATTTTTTATTTTACTTAAATTCATTGACGTAAAAAAAAAGCGGACAGAGTTTCGCTAACAAAAAACTGAAGCACCTTGTACACACGAGCTTGGCACGCATACATTAACATCATGGTAGTAAGCCAATTTCCATAGTAAGTTCACATACATTTACAAACCGCCGCCATTGCTATGCTTTAGTAGTTGCTTAGCTGCGACTTCGTCCGCCTTTTTTTTACGTCAATGCTAAAATTATCTAAAACCAGTCAAGGTAAGAAGATATAAACTTACATTTAAGTTATTTGTAAAAAAATGCGGATTATAATATCTATCAAAAAGTGGTAAACACTAGAGATGTGCCAAGTACAAGTTTTACCGAGTATAACCGAGTACCGAGTATCGGCAGAGTACTTGGTTCAGTTTTATGCAGGTATCGGGCGCGAAAACACGTTTAAACCAAAGATTTCAAAAGTAACGATAAGCCCTTACCGTACTATGACAGCACCAAAATGTTTCCACCTGTAAATGGGTGACGCTCACACGTTTGGAACCCATGCTCATCTGAACACAGTGATAGTTGGAGGCCTTAAGTGCACTTAAAGTTAATCATTTTAACAACTTTAGTAGTCTGATCAGTTTGTTGACCGTAGCTAGACAGATTGCGCACTCATAAGTGTGCGCGCGTCGGCATTATGTTAACGCATGCATTTAAAAACAATGCAATAGATTTTAGGTGCCAGGGCTCATCTAAACTTTTTTGAAATCTTTGGTTTAAACATGATCACGATGAACCGCAGCCAAATCAAAATTATTGAGTTAAAACAGAACATACAGAGAGATAGGCAGACAAAATTGTAAAAAAAAGTGTTCTGACCCTTCAATAAATATAAAAAAAGAAAATTGTCTTTCACGAACATTTTTAAATTTCTTGTTTTTTCCTAGACATTGCTCAATTTAAAGCGAATTCGCTCAAAACGTTCACGCTCGTTACTTCAAATTGCTATGATACGGCAGCTCAGTACAATACTAAGAAACCATTTTATTTATAATATTTGCAAAATTCTTCAATGTATAGATACGTTTTACTACTTATTTTAATTCATTTTTATTTAAATATTATTTTATGTAATTTTTTTACACAAAATTTTCTTACCGAGTAGGGTTATTCGGCCGAATACGAGTACTAAAAATATTGCTGGGTATGCCAATGCCAAGTACCGAGTATAAGACGAGTACTCGGCGCATCACTAGTAAATACCGACTTATTAATATTTTAAAGCTTTTTCATTTTACGTTAAACAACCAAACATTTTTGGACAGGGTTTTTCATAGTTGAACATAATATTATCTGAAGGATTTATTTTGATCGGCAACAAAGTTAACACGACCAATAAGAACTGACAATGTACATAGATAAAAACATTAACATTGGCAGCATAATATTAGATAATTTTCATAGTTGAACATAATGTTATTTGAAGTATTGTCGTTTGTTTTGATCGGCAACAAAGTTAATACGATCAATAAGAACTGACAATGTACATAGCTAAAACCTTAAAATTGGCAGCATAATATTAGATAATTTTTCATAGTTGAACAATATATTATTTGAAGTATTGTCGTTTATTTTGATCGGCAACAAAGTTAATACTATCAATAAGAACTGACAATGTACATAGCTAAAAACATTAAAATTGGCAGCATAATATTAGATAATTTTTCATAGTTGAACATAATGTTATTTGAAGTATTGTCGTTTATTTTGATCGGCAACAAAGTTAACACGATCAATAAGAAGAACTGACAATGTACATAGCTAAAAACCTTGAAATTGGCAGCATACTTAATATTAGATAATTTTTCATAGTTGAACATAATATTATTTGAAGGATTGTCGTTTATTTTGATCGGCAACAAAGTTAATACGATCAATAAGAACTGACAATGTACATAGCTAAAAACATTAAAATTGGCAGCATAATATTAGATAATTTTTCATAGTTGAACATAATGTTATTTGAAGTATTGTCGTTTATTAACTGACAATGTACATAGCTAAAAACATTAAAATTGGCAGCATAATAGAGCCGATTCTGAAGGCTTTAATTTTAGTTTTAGTGCTGTCAAAACTAAATTTTCTTCGATAGAAAATAATCCTTAAGAGTTAGGATTAGAAGCTAAATTTCTTTGGGAAATTTTTTAGCTTTGACAGCACTAAAACTAAAACTAAAGCCTTCAGAATTGGCTTAAATATTGGATAAACTTTCAGTGGTAACAACCTTATATTATTCACTCGCACTAACGACTAATTATTGTACTTCAGCTAAATTCAAATGTTTATTCAGTCTTCTCTTAGACATGTTAATTATAATAATTATCATATTCATAAAAACACTGTACGTCACGTCTCTTTGTACCTTCACGATCAACAAAGTTACGAATTTATTTAGCAGTCTGTAAATATTAATGGATTTTTGAAGCAGTATAACAATTAGACATACCATTTATTCCATCTTTGAAAAAAAAACGTGAATAAACATGAGTTGTGTCTTGCTTTGTCTCTGTTATTTAGGATCTTTCCTTATTATATCATAGGTATTTTAAAAATTTACTGAAAGCTTTGAGGTTGGTATTATCTTGGCGTAGATAGTACTTTCACAAGGTGATCAGTCTAACACTAGCGTATCTAAGAAACCTAACTACTTTGCGTGTACTTATCTTTGATGTCACTTATTGTCTAGAAGTCGGGTTTTTGGTTAGCTGGGGTAAACTGACCGTTCGTTATAGTAGGGTGCATGAGCCGTTTCACATTGCAATTTTTCAATCAAAAACTCGCGACAATGTGAATAGGCTCAAGCACCATAGAAGTTAAAACCGCATTTCCCACTATCACAACTAGTCGGTATACTTCAGCTAATTTAAAATCCGACGTTTAAACTTAGGTAGCGTTCCTAAATGCCGAGGTAAAGGTAAAAATTACCTGTCACCTTATAATATATATAATCGGGTCTACTGCGATAAATTTTTACCTTTTTTACGAAAAAGACCCGATTATATATATTATAATGTGTACGAAACGCGAGAGTTTAAAGTTATATACCTGTCACCTATTCCACAACCACCCGAGTGAAAACGAAGAGCTCCGAACAGCTCCGAACAATTTTCGAAGTCGTTCCTAAACCTTGTCAGAAATGTAAAATTCACTTTTGAGTAAATTCAGGGGTAAATTTTCACTTTGGCATTTGTCATAACATTACGCGTCAATTTTTGGTTTCTGTATTATATAATTCTTCGGAATGACTTGTGAAGCCATTTTATTTCGGTAATAATAATACAAAAAATATCCTTTGCGACGGTAAATAAATTTTCTTTACAAAGTGGCCGTTCCAAAACGATTAATAAATCAATTCCGTCTCATCTCCAGTGCCGGTTTTAGCATTAACGGCGCCCTGGGTGAGAATTCTACGGCGCCCCCTATCTGTTTCCTAAATTATTCATGTGAAAAAAAGGAAAAAAAAAACATGGGAAAGATTATTTCAATCTTCAATCATGACCAATTATTTTAACATAATTTAACAAAATTTTACCGCGCCATCCCGTGATCCATACTGACGAGGGGGCGCTGGCGCCCCTTGATATCTGGCGCCCTGGGCGGTCGCCCAACCACGCCCTACCCTAACGCCGCCACTGCTCATCTCTTTCGCTTTTACGAAGTAAACTTTACATTTACCCCGGTGTTTAGGAACGCAGCCTTAATAACTACAAAGCTAACCGGACAGATGTTTGCGGATGTCATGGACGAGTAAGTTCTTCAAATAATTGTCATCTGCCGCGAAACATTCCACAATGTCGAAGTGATCCATGTTATCCTTTATCTCTAGATACATATTCTGCATCAGGCAAGTATTGTGCAACAATTCGAAGAAGTCCCGGGATTGTCTCTTGAAAGTGGGGCTGTCGTTCTGTGCGGCGAGGATGTAGATTCTGATTTTTCTTTTCAGGTGTGTGTACGAGTCGAACTGTGGCGAGAGTGAGGGGGCCCACTCTGTTGGCAGCTGGACTAGCTCGTTGACGGATGTGTGGACCATCTCTCGAAGGTCGTACAGGCCAGAGATAAGGAAGGCCCCTTGGAGTCTGTGAGCCCCTGGTGAGCTTTCGAGGAAGTCGGCGTTGGCCAGTAGTTTCGCGACTAAGTGTGCACCTGCTGAATGTCCAGCGAAGTATACTCCCCTGGAAAAGAAATTTCTGACTGTTATGTTATGATTTCACATAAATAATAACTGTCCGTCAATGTGAGTTTTCAACTGAGTCTAGAGCATGAACAACGCCAGACTTTCGAGGATTCGTTTGAAATTTCAAAAATTTTTTATTGAATAAATATTGGATATTCTAATTTACAGAAACCAATGGAAATTTTGCGATGGCGTTGCGAAACCGCTTTTGAATAAAAACGCAGTTTTTTGTGAACACGTATTTCTTGCTGGTCGTAATAGCCACGGCTCAGAGCGCGCTTTTTAGGGTTCCGTAGTCAACAACAAGGAACCCTTATAGTTTCGCAATGTCCGTCTGTCTGTCTGTCCGCGGCTTAGCTTAGAGACTATTAGTACTAGAAAGCTGTAATTTGGCATAAATATATACATATTTATTACGCTGACAAAGTGGTACAGTAAAATTTTGAAAAAAAAATTTTAGGATACCTCCCCTACACGTAAAGTGGGAATGATTTTTTTTCTCATTTATCCCATACTGTGGGGTGTCGTGGGATAGCAAATTTAAAAATATTGGGAGTGTGAGAAGACCATTTTTCGATCCAGGGTTCCATTTGCGAAATATTAAACTTAAAAGTGTTAATTTTTGTTAGAGTCAAGTGTCCCCCCCTGCCGGCGAAACGGTTGTATCTGGAGACATGAAAAAAATCACGGAAGTAGTATACACAACGAAATTAAAAGGGAAACTATCACAGCTAAGTAGGCTTTACAAGTTAACGAGTACAGATCGCGCCAAACTTTTAGTCCCCTCTAAACATGGGGCGATTCGCATCAGCAGGAACAAAATGTATGGGCCGTTCTTGGGAAGAGCAACTTCCGAATGGACTAGAAGTTTGGCGCGATCTGTATAATTATAGATAATGGTGCGGAACCCTTCGTGCGCGAGTCCAACTCGCACTTGGCCGGTTTTTTAAACTAAACGAAAACGTCATAGAGTTCAGTTCTGATTGATGTAAAATGAGGTGCTGAATCTGACCTCATATGCACCCGCTGCGAACACGGGCTTGGTTATAGAAGAACTGATGCGCGAAACATTATCATCGTCCACATTTTCATTTTTATTTCTGTCAATCAACCACATTTGACCTTTTTAGATCTGGCAAAGTGGGATAGTAGGGAGTGATATGTATCCTGTGCTAGCTCATCTAATATTTTGAAAAAAATACCTACCGAACTCGGTATGAAATACATATAGGACACTTATTTATTCAGCCAAATTCTAGGCCCACGATATATACTCTAAGGGCCTTCCAAACTTATTTTTACTGTGACGCCCTTGGGAGTTTGCCATTTTTCTTTCGACACTCCCCCCTTCCCTAGACTGTCTTTTGCCCGTTTTTTTCATGAAGACATGGCTTTTATGGCTGACTTTATATTTTAAAAGTGACTATGTAAAAAGTGGCAAGCGTCAAAAGTGACGGATGTCAAAAGTATCCAGATCCTTCAGAAAATACGGATTTTTCCGGGATAAAAAGTATTTTACGTTCTTCTCCGCCCTTTATTTTAGCACTGTGTAAAATTGCAACGAAATCGGTTAACTAATGGGTGGCTCAAAAGTAATGTCATAATTTGAATTAACTGCCATTTTGCTATAAATGAAAAAACAAGCTCTGTTTTCATAAAAAGTTTATTTGAAAGTGTAAAATTGATGACAAAAAGTGAAAAAATTATATCGCTCAAATGGCCACCTTTCGAGTTGATGCATAATTGCGTTCGTTTTACAGCATTTTGAATTGTTGCTTGCAAAACATCTGGCTATCTTGCACCAAATTGGCGATTTCTTCTTCAACGTTATCTTTCAAGACTTGCAAGGTTCGTGTTTTTTTGAGGTAAACGCGAGATTTTAAAAAGCCTCAAACGAAGAAGTCTGGTGCTGTAAGATCTGGCGATCTGGACGGCCAGTTCAAATCTCCAAAACGAGAGATCAAAATTTGTCAAATAAGCAGTAACAATAATTCCACGTCCTTGAGGTGTGTATCGCTCCATGGCTTAATATCTATATTATAATTGTCAAAGCACAGTGACATTTCCCGCCATCTGCAAAAATGGCAGCCAATTCAAATTATGACATTACTTTTGCGCCACCTTGTAGTTTCAGCCTTAGCAGAGTTTCCTCTCTATTAAACTAGTTTATGTGGATTACATGTAAAAGATTGGTGGAAATAGTGCATAAAATTGGTGGAAATAGTGCATAAAATTGGTGGAAATAGTGCATAAAATGTTCGGCTCCTCATACTCAGTGACTTGGAAATCTTGGAATGGGGCTGATAAATAGCGCGTTCTGCGTTCCGCGGTCAATGGTGTCGATTCAGTGTAACACGACTTCCCTTATTTGAAGGGACAATGTACATATACAGGACCGACCTTATTTTAGTCGCCCTGTCTTCGTCTTTTCGATAAAGAAAGAAAAAGACAGAACGCTCAATTAAGTTTAGTCCTGTGTTACACCCAATTGGCACCACTGTAATCTAAGCGATGACGACGCGACGGTGGCGCGTTTTCGCCATCTGACGTAGATAAACCATCATTCACCTGGAGCCCATCTTTTCGGCGTACTCAAACACGAACTCGGCTGCTTTTTGGACCTGATCGATGATCTCCGGCAGCGTCACAGCCGGACAAAGGTCATAGCCGACCACGATGGTCTTGACCTTGGACCTGTAGAGTGGCAGAGCTGAGTACCGGGACACCTCGCGGGACAGCTCCTGCCAATAGCCGCCGTGGATGAACACGAGGATTGGAGAATCTGGAGTGGAAAAATATCACAAATACACCTCTATATTTTTCTTGTCTTCTCTTTCACCCAAAGGTTGCTTCATAGATGTCGCTATTAGCAATTAGTGCCGCCTTTTAAATGTTTTTTTTTTTAAATGTACATTTGATGTAATAAATAAAATAATAAAGCAGCGGGTTGTGTCAGAGATACAACCGTAAATTATTCAAGTGGATACTTTTCATGCCGCCTTTTTACTCAAGCACTGAAGAAGGAATCAATGGCCAAACAATATAATTACTCGCGTCAATGGCTGCTACGGGGTTATTTAATCATTTTTATTATTCCGTTTAAATAAGAATTATATAGGTACATAACTTATCATGAAAAATAAGAATAGATAATGAACGATTAAAAAATATAGAATTTATAATCAGAAAACAAAATATCCTTCGTTAAAAATGTTGGTCTAGAAGTGAGTGGAATTTCTCATAAGACATGCAAAAAGAAGTATCCACCTCAAAAATACATTCCTCAAACTGAGCAGAGCTTGTTACTCGTACATTTAAAAATCTCGTGGACTCTAAATAAAGAGTTTATTCAGATTATAACAAAAATTTGAAATTTGGTATAACTAAACATAATATTATTGTTGCTTCCTAATTGTTAAAAATTTAATAAACTGAACATTTATTTATTAGATTAATTTAGATTAATTGATTAACGGTTATTTGGTTGACAAATATAAATAATTTAATTAAACGAAATTGTCATATTTACTTAACACAGTTTATTCATTCACAATGTTTCTTAGACATAAAAACTCTTTGCTGACATTTAAAAACAAAGTGTAAAGTAAAAATCAATAGTGCGATAATGTAAAATAAAAAGCACGCGTGTTTTAAGGCGCCTCATCCCAGCGTCATCCGAAAATGGCTCTATATGAAGAACAGCTTCGTTTATGGAAATTATTCTCGTGTATAAGAAACAGCATGAAAATATTGTTTAAAGTCATGCTGTTTTTAGACTAAAAGTAAGTAAAATTGGTTATTTCTTTGAAATTTCTAATTTCGTCCGTGGGAAAAGTAGTATTTTCTCCTGTTTTGCGCTATCCGGAGACCCAACGACGTCGTAATGCTGGTATGAACGTTATTTCAATATAGTTTATATCGATATTTGTATCGAAACAGTTTTTTCCGTCCATCGCGTCCATGTGAAAAGTATTATTTTCTCCTATTTTGCGCTGTCCGGAGACCCAGCGATGCAGTGTTCGCTGATATTAACGTTATTTCAATCGTTGGTGGCTACCGGCCTCTTAAGGCTTTGCGAATTTTATTTTTGTCCCTGTCACACCAAGCGAGAAAACGCGCGATGTGGGAGGGGCGGATTCAGGGCGAAAAGGAAAATAGATAGTTTTATATTTTTATAAAAACAAAAACTTCCAGCAAAAATTTTAAAATCAAAGATTGTTGAAATCCATCAAATATGTTTAAGTTCTGTACATGGTTCCTATTCGTCAAACGAGGAGAAATAGTGTGTTTGAATTTGAAGACATCATTTCAACAATTATTTCTATCGAGGAAAGTTTATCCAAACATGTTTTCCAAAAACAAAACCCCAGACTATATTATAGTCAAAATGCGTACACCAGAAATTGATTTTAATTTACAGAAATACACAGAAAAGAAACACCCGTATTTCCTTTACTCGTACATATCGCTTTAATCATTATGATCCTAAATTCGGTGCAATAAGAGCGTCGTTACGAGCAAGTGTGTTGAAAAAGTGGTTACTTGAGTATGTGTACTACTAAATTGGATATTTACAATCATAGGGAAAAAAATATAGATATTATTTTTAAAAGTAGGCAAAGATATTGGGTTTGCCAGAGTAATTAGATGTTTGTCTTTTGCCTTAATGTAACTAAATTAGTATTTTTCTAAGAATTCAACTAAATATTTATATTAGTTAATTACTAGAGCTGTTACAGTGATTATAGTTTGAAGTTAAACAATTTATATTTCAATGCATGTGCTCGTGAAGGCCCACTTTTTATGCATCAAAACCGAACAAAAAGTCGATTATTTTGCCCTAGGGCTTTATTATTATTATTTTTTTTTATTTATTTATAATGGTTGGCTAACCTGCAGCCTTTCCTGTGTACCATAGATGTTATACTTTTTTTTCCACTGTTTAACGGCTCTGGATACAGACCTTTTGAACCAACTACAATTTAAAGTTCACAAGATTATATTTATTTTCATTTCCTCACACTATGCATTGAAAAACGTAGTATGATACACGGGCGTAAAAGCAATAAATTACTCGGTTACGTTTAAAACACTCGCCTTTTTTCTTTTTTCTTTTTTTCTTTTCGCCCTAGTAGCATAAACTACTATTGTAGTTAGGGACATAAATGGAATTAACGAATATAATGGTACCCGCATAAAAGTATTATGGACGTATAAAATCATGTCAACAATATGCATTTGAATCGATAACAGGTAATAAAAAAATCGTTTAAAATGGCGCCAACCGATAGAAATCATTTGATTTACTGTTTTATTGGTAAATAACAATAACATTTAATTTTAATTATTCTTTACCAATTAAAAAAGTAAATCAAATGATTTCTATCGATTAAAACCATACACCATTACATGCAATACACCATTTTTACAATATGTTTGTTCTAACGCGTTCGGTTGAGAAATGAGAGGCCCGTGGGTTATGTCTTGGCGTATTGATCATATCGGTGCGTCGCAGTCACGGCTTTCATGGCCTTTCTATTCCTATTAATAGTTCTGTGATTAAAACCATTTCATACATGATTGTTTCTTTTCAGTAGGTAAGACAAGTAGTACATGTAAATGTCTGTGATGTTGTATTCTGAATGACGATCGATAATGTCTGTGAATAAAGTGACAGATTGTCTATTCTCTAAATATTTCACACGAAATCTGTTGCCATTTTATATTATTAGGTACTTGAATACGGTGAACGAAAACAGCACTTAAAAACCCGACCTTATAAATTTAGTATTATTTTTTATTATACACTTAAAACAGGGGCAAAAAAGGCCATCTCTATCAGTTACTAGAAGTTTAATATCGTAATTCGTGAGTAAACAATTGGCATAGATTAAGTTATGTTAAGGTGTGTTAATTCGAACACCATTTTGAGATTTAGGTTTAGTAAGCCGTATTTTCGAAGTTTTGGTCTAAAAAACCTCATGATGATGAATATTTTTACGAAAAGGCTGCAACTTCCATTTGCCCTCGTGCGACGTCACTTGAGTAATGGCTGTTTAGAAATGTATCCTTTGCTATCAAGATAAATTTATAATAATTTGCTTCAGACTAATTTGACAGCTAGATGACAGATTAGTAGACAGACAAAGACAGACTACTTTTTTATAAGCAATCACACATCACAATCAGTATAATGTCTAAATTTCTCAAGTGAAAAGGTCATCGGAAAATTCTTTAAAAAATCATAAAAAATAATGGTCAATTTATATACCAAAATTATGAAAACTGTGTCCTAAAATGGCGTATAACCTCTGAAAAAAAATTAAAAAAAACATATATTTTAAAAATTAAGCTATGGGAATTATCAAATCGTTAATCCGTCTTATTTCGCTCTATATCTATTGTTCTTTAATTGTTATCTAAAACTAAATTAGAACACCTCTGATCAACCCTTTACGAAAACGTGTCGTGGAAATAGGTTCTTACCGTCAGGCAGGTCAGTGCCCAAGATGTCCAGCTTCTGTCCGTCTGTGGAGCCGTACTCGATCTCAAGCTTGTGCGGAACAATGTTGACGGCCTTCTCGCTCTCTGGAACAAATTAGTTCGTCAATTTGTGTGTACGTCGTGCAATTCGTACGGTTGTTATCAAGGCAGTTATCTAATTAAATATATGCTTCATGAGCTGCGGAAGTATTTACACTTTAGAAAAAACATTACTTACATACCAGAATAATTATTATTGAAAGTCTAGAAATAGCAGTAAACTGTTCCAAGCAGGATAGTTTTCATAGACCACGTCTTTGAAGCTAAAATTTTCTCTTTTGCTAAAAACAATCGCTTTTGGCATTAAATTTTAGCTATAACTCGAAAAAATATTGTTTCAACTACTGGTTAATAAAAAAAAATTAAACAAGATATCAATCCGATTAAAGGGATGTATTTAAACACACTTATAATAGTTAATTATATTATTCTACTGATCATACTGAAAAACTTTCCCAAACTGGAATGCTGAGAACGTTCACCTCCTGTGTAATATTAATCAACAATCGCTGAGGGCCCCCAGCTGGGGGACCTCGGCTCAGGACGTTGATGGTGTGTGCTCTACTGAGTGACAGCCGAAACCACTTTGCAGTCTTTTAAATCAAAGCTGGCTACTGAGGGAACGTTCTAAAATGTAGGTAGACGAACTACTAAATGATTAGTACTAGTAGAAATACATAAATTTTTGCTTTGTGACCTTAAATACTGCAGTTTAAATTTTATATTATCGTGTACATTTAATTTCCAAATTATTTCTAAGATAATCATAATTGAGTATTTATATTTACTTATTTTTGTTTTTAGCTACATTTATGTCATGTGTATTGAAGAATAACATTAATTACGAATAAAAATATCTTTATGTCTTTATTGACTCTTACCTACTCAGCTACAGCTGCGTCAATGTGGTTCATAGAGGAAAACCATCTCCTCCATGATGTGGTTTGACAACCGAGCAGTAAAGCCAACATTTTGATAGACACTTTAATTAAAGGGACTTTAAATTTCCGGAACGGTGGACTGATCTAGACCACCTGGTCGCTGCCGGCATCATAAGGTTTAACTAGTGATGCGCCGAGTACTCGTTTTATCCTCGGTACTCGGCATACTCGGCAATATTTTTAGTACTCGTATTCGGCCGAAAATCTCGGCTTATGTAACGAGGTACTCGATAAAATAATGTAGTGTAAAAATCATAAAACAGTCTTTAGATAATAATATTTTATAATAATAAATTAAAATAAGTAGTGAAAAGGTCGTGTCTGTACATAAAATATTTTTGCGAAATTCGAAATTTAATGGGTATTATTAGTATTGTACTGAGCTGCCGTTTCACGGCAATTTGAAGTTTCTCAAACTTTTGAATTTTTTCAGTAAACGTCATGTTTTGAGCTAATTTGCTTTAAATTTAAACAATGTCTAGAAAAAATCAAGAAATTTACGTGTTTTCGCGGTGTCGATTCCGAGAAAAAAAATCAATAATGTCTTTACTTTTTAATCTTTACTTATTATACAACGTGTAACAGAAAGGTGTAACCATATTTGAAGAGCTTATTCGTCAATGGTATAGAACAACTTTTACCATGGAACAAAACCTGTATCTCGAAAAAGAAATCGACTGTTTCATAGAAAAATGCAATGCCGCTCGGCCGAAATGTATGGAAGGGAAGATTTTTTTTTTGTGATTTCAGGTTTGGCTCCATACTAAAAGTTGTTCTATACCATGGTCCGAATAATCTCTTCAAATATGGTTTCACCTTTCTGTTACACGTTGTATAGCCAAAACTATTTTTTTAGAATTTTGTCTATCTCTCGGTACTCGGTTACTCGGTAAAACTTGTACTCGGCACATCTCTAGCATTAAACGTCTAGAATGATTTCAGAGGGAACCATTTAATTAATGTTAGGTAATTAAAAATAATTGCTATTAAAACGATGTTTCGGAAACCGGAAACTGGCGATAGTAATTGTACATACGAACAACTTTTACTATGCATGGAACTATAGACTAAATATACGTAGAGTAACACTTAGTCTATGATGGAACCAACCCTCAAAGCACGGAAAGAAAGTCAGTTGTTCTACAAAAAAGTTACAAAACAACATTTTTTTTTCACGATATCTCATTTTTTTTTAAAAATTTGTTTGTTTCGGCGAGTACCATCGCCAGTTTCCGGCTTCTACATCATTATCTGTACATCGGATTTTTTTAAATAAAAAATGGCCGTGTTCACATGCTATAAAAATATCAAATATAGGTAGAATCCTACATTCAAAGACAGGATTCACATTCACACTTCAGCAACATTTATTGTGTACTTACTGCACTTGTAGTGACATGATGTACGTTGGCGAGGTACTGCCGGAGGTAGCTCATACCTCTGCGACCACTTCCTGGGCGTGTACTCCTGCAACACTTATTGTGTACTGCACCTGTAAAGACATGATGCACTTGGTGCTGCAGCACTTCGGCCGGAGTCGCGTACCTCTGCGACCACATGCTGGGCGTGTACTCCTGCAACACTTATTGTGTGCTGCACCTGTAGTGACATGATGCACGTGGTGCTGCAGCACTTCGGCCGGAGTCGCGTACCTCTGCGACCACTTGCTGGGCGTGTACTCGTGCTCTAGGTCTATCTCTGCCGCGTCTGGATCGCCATTCTACCGCGGCGGCTGCTGATTCACACTCCTGCAACACTTATTGTGTACTACACCTGTAGTGACATGATGTACGTGGTGCTGCAGCACTTCGGCCGGAGTCGCGTACCTCCGCGACCACTTGCTGGGCGTGTACTCGCGCTCTAGGTCCATCGCTGCCGCCTCTGTGATGATCGCAATTCTACTGCCGGCTCCTGATTCACACTCCTGCAACACTTATTGTGTACTGCACCTGTAGTGACATGATGTACGTGGTGCTGCAGCACTTCGGCCGGAGTCGCGTACCTCTGCGACCACTTGCTGGGCGTGTACTCGCGCTCTAGGTCTATCGCTGCCGCGTCTGTGATGATCGCAATTCTACTGCCGGCTCCTGATTCACACTCCTGCAACACTTATTGTGTACTGCACCTGTAGTGACATGATGTACGTGGTGCTGCAGCACTTCGGCCGGAGTCGCGTACCTCTGCGACCACTTGCTGGGCGTGTACTCGCGCTCTAGGTCTATCGCTGCCGCGTCTGTGATGATCGCCATTCTACCGCCGGCTGCTGGTTCACACTCCTGCAACAATTTAACAAATAGGATTAAGTGTACTTCATACATAGTATTATTTCCATTCTTCTGATACACTATCTACTTAACATAAATGTGATAAAACGGCCTGGTGACGGTCGGTACAAAGAATAATGGAAAGTTAGTGTGTATAAAATAATTGAGATCTTGATCGCACTTTTTATAATTTTCAAAGCATTAATTTTGTTTTTTATGATTTGTTACTTAAAAATTAATTGAATTAGAGAAGCTCAATTTAAAAAAAAAATGAAAAAAAAAAAACAAGTTTTCATTAATTCTAAGTAATTTTCAATGGAATTTGTACAAAATTTAAATTTTACAGTTTATCGACTATTACTTATAAGTATTACTTGTAAGTAAAGTCAACAATAAATACAAGGTGACTTTTTGATCACCGTCCAAATTCATACTGGTGGCTTGGTAAGTGATCAGTATCATGGATCAATAACAATTTTGATGAAATTCGTAAAATTAAATTTCGACTCCCCATAGTGATTCACTCGGGACTGGAAGTGAATTTCTATGGGAAGCCGAAATTTCATTTTAGGAATTTTACAAAATTTGTTATTGATCCAAGATACTGGTCACTTATCAAGCCTCCAGTATGAATTTGGACGATCAAAAAGTCACCTGGTATATAACACAGCCGTGAATTTTTTCACATATACAAATGTTTGAATTTCTGGAAAACCTCCTCTCGTGTCGGTTTTTAGGTTTCCGTACCCAAAGGGTAAGCCCTATTAATGTCACTCCGTTGTCCGTCTGTCTGTTTGTCCGCATGTCACGGGTCTGATGAGATAGAGACTTGAAATTATGATATGTTGTGTAAAATTTTGACCCATTAAATTTAAAATAAAATAAAATCATTTTTCAGGGGGTGTTTCTTTCATACACAAAAACGGAGCCGAATTTTTTTTTTGTTCTTGCCCCAAAGTTTCGGATGTCATTGTCTAAGCTCATTAAGTAGCTCAGTAAGTAAGTAAAATATATATATAGGAGGCTATCAAAGTTATCATTATTAGACCATTTTTGTTACGGGACCATTTTTGTCTATCTCAAGGACCAAAGTAGTTAGGAAATTATAATTTCTGTATATTATGTACCATATGTTGTATTCAAACAATAAATAATGAAAACACTGATTTATGATGTAGTTTTAGGGTTTCGTCCCCGAATACTCAACCAACTTAATTTTGCACTTTTGTTTCATACTATTTGTAGGTAGTAATAAGTTTGTAATTTCTGTTCAAATTATATTAATTTATGTATATAAGGTATATTAGTTAGCGAAACTCAAAACATAGGTAGTACTAGTCTATATGAACAACTGTTTGTAAGGGAGCTAAGCGAAATTCGCAACTTTTTTTCTCTTCCTCCCATACAAATTGCCCCGATCAGCTGACTGGTCCAGTATGGAAAGGTGAAAACAAATTTTAAGAATTTCGCTTAGCTCCCATACAAACAATTGTTCATATAGACTAGTACTACCTATATTTTGAGTTTCGCCGACTAATATTATTTAACCTATTTTAATGGCACGGAACCCTCAGGGTGCGAATCCTACTCGCACTTGGCCGGTCTTATGGTATGGTATTGTATTGCACTAAATGTTAGTAATTAGGTATGTTACATGTAATGTGTATCAGTGACGTGCTACAAAAAATACTGACCTACTTTCATATCAAATCTTGCAACACAACGCAAACTTTGCACACCTAGATACCAGTTTTTAGGGTTCCGTACACAAAAATAGGATTACTGTGCCCACATATCACGGTGTATAAAAATATATGAAAAATTTGAAATTGTTCGAAATGTTTTTAAAACAAAAGTGAGAAAAAAATATATTACCCTAAACATACAATATGGGTATCAAATTGTAGATATTTAAAATTTTATTGTAAAAATATTTACTTTCACTATATTTACTGGTTTCGAGAAATCTTTAAAAAACCACAAAAATATGTCTTATCTCCGAAACTGGTAGACCGAAAAATATGAAAAAAATGTCGATTATAGATCATAACTGGCCAATTATAGAAAAACTATAGCGGTTAAAAAAAATTGAGCACAAATGAAAGATATAAAAAAAGAAGAATAATAAATATAAAAAATATTTTATAAAACTACAATATGGGTATCATTGTAGGTATTAAAAAGTTGATTGTAAAAATATACAGTTTGGTTATATTTAATTGCCTATATTTCGAGATATTGCCTATCCCAATACGGCTGGTCCCCGCGGGAAGAATAGACCACAACCCTCCATCATAGAAAATATAAAGACATTTGAAAAAATAAATAAATATCGAAACAAACAGAAAGAAGATGCTCTGTACATTTGCACATACAATATTAGATCTTTAGTAACATCTCCTAGACAACTAGAATTAGAATATGCTCTAAAAGATATTAAATGGGATGTCATCGGTTTGTCAGAAATGAAGAAGGCTGGAAATGACATAATTGAGAATGATGAATATATTTTAATGCACAGTGGTGACAAAAGCGGCTTTAATGGAGTCGGTTTTTTGATTAAAAAAGAGCTTAAATCTAATATTGTCGATTTTAAACCAATATCTGATAGAGTCGCACGACTTGACTAAGCTTTAGAAGACAATATTATCAATATTATACAAGTATATGCGCCAACCAAGAAAGCAAAAGAGAATAAAATCGATTCTTTTTATGAAGATATTCAAAATGCATTAAAAAACATAACAAATAGTTGCATTCTTATGGGTGACTTCAATTCTAAAATAGGCTATCCAACTAAAGATGATAGACCGGTAATGGGTTCATGGGGATACGGTCAAAGGAATAAGCGTGGTAAATCACTTTTGGAGTTCTGTTTTGAAAATGATTTTTCTATAATGAATACCTACTTTATGAAAAATCTAAAACAAAAATGGACGTGGTGTTCACCAGACGGGAAGACACGCAATGAAATAGATTTCATTATTACAAATAATAGGGCAATTGTACAAGATGTAGAGGTAATTAACACAACATTCCCTACAGATCACAGAATGGTTCGCTCAAAACTTCTACTGAATCAAAGCCAAAAGAAATCTAGAAAATACATTTCAAGAAAAACAACTTCTCTAACACCAATAGAACAAGAGTCGCTCAAAAACATTTTTTCTAAATTAGCTAGCAATATATCAACTATTGGCGTTCAAGAAACCTACACGGACATAATTACGAAAATCAGAGAAAGCATCCGTAGGCTACCTTACAAAAATGAACGAGACAAAACAAGTATAATAAGCGATGATAGTAGAATACTTATCTCCAAAAGAACGCTATTAAAAGAAAAGGAGAAAAAAACTAAACAAGAAAAGAAAGAACTAAGCTCACTGTATAAGAAAGTAAAAAGAAGCATAAAGAAAGATATAAAAACATATAGATACAAAATAATTGAAGAAGAAATAGACAAAAGAGGATCAGTCAAGAGAGCCCAAAGGAAACTCGACTCTACCAAGACATGGATCTCATCACTAAAAGGTAATGACCATATGACAAGCAATAGAAGAGAACTTGTCACTATTGCAACAAATTTTTACAAAGATCTTTATAAATCAAACCAAAACATTACACACCATATTGAGAAAACAGTAGAAAAAAATACCGAAGATAAAATACCACCTGTACTTGAAAGCGAAGTGCAACATGCCATTCAACATTTGAAAACCATGAAGAGTCCAGGAGAAGATGGCGTCACTAATGATGTCCTTAAGAGTCTTTCAAAATCTTTAACTCCCATTCTCGCTCAACTATTTAACGACATTCTATTGCAAAAATCAATACCAAAGGAATGGGAAACTGCAGTTATTACACTTCTTTATAAAAAAGGAAACCCTTCAGATATTGGAAATTATAGACCCATAAGCTTATTACAGACTACATATAAGCTTTTTACAGGCATTATCCTAAAGAGAATATCTGGCATACTTGAGGACAATCAGCCTGTAGAACAAGCCGGCTTTAGGTCAAATTTCTCTACGATAGACCATATTTTCACACTCACACAAATTATAGAGCGGTTCCTAGAACATGGAAAAACTCTCTTTATTGCCTTTGTTGACTATTCAAAAGCATTTGATTCAATCTCACATGAAGCTCTTTGGGCGGCACTAGAAAAACAAAATGTTCCCCAGCAATACATTTCCATCCTCAAATTAATCTACAAGAAGAGTAAATCTATGGTAAAGCTAGAAAGAAAAGGAACACCATTCAAAGTAGAACGCGGTGTAAGACAAGGCGATCCTATTTCACCTAATCTTTTTAATGCTCTCCTGGAATATATTTTTAGAGAGTTAAACTGGGACAAACTAGGCATAAATATTAACGGCGAATATTTAAATCACTTACGTTTTGCGGATGACATAGTAATTTTGAGCGAAAATCACAGAGATTTGGAATACCTGCTTCAGACACTAAACGAACAAAGCATCAAATGTGGACTCCAAATGAATTCCGATAAAACCTGTGTCATGACTAACGGAGAAAGAAGACCAGTTATTGTCCAGGATAAATTAATTAACTACGTCGAAGAATATATATATTTAGGACAGAATATAACATTTATTAACTTAACAACTAAAGAAGTCGAGCGTAGGATAAAGAAAGCGTGGAATAGATTTTGGTCTCTAAAAGACATCTTTAAGTCCAACATTTCAAACAACCTCAAGAAAAAAGCTATGGATACAATAATCCTTCCAACTTTGCTGTATGGCTGCCAAACCTGGGCTATTACCAAAGATATAATTCATAAGCTTCAAGTATTCCAAAGAGCGGCTGAGAGAAGCATGTTAGGATTGAGAATATCAGATAGAGTAAGGAATACTGATATACGAGACCGAACAAAAGTGATCGACGCAGCGAAATTGGCATGCAGACTGAAATGGAGATGGGCTGGCCATATAGCTAGAACAGTAGATGGCCGCTGGAGTGAGAAAGTCCTCCACTGGTACCCTCACGACACCATCAGACCACGCGGCAGGCCCAGACGTCGATGGCGGGACGACATCACTTCCTTTGTTGGTGTCACTTGGACAAGACTAGCCAAAGAAAGAAAAATTTGGCATCGAATGGAGGAGGCCTTTGCCCTAAAATGGGTATCCCACTAATCGGGAGTGGCACTATAATTCATAATTTAATGAAATTTTATTTATTATTATTATCACAATTTTTATATGTGTCTAATCATTAATCATTAATTTATAATTTAATTTTAATCTGTTTTGTCACTTGTTTCCGAATTTTGTGCATTATATTTATATAATGTAATGTAAATTTTGAAATTGCATGGGAAATTAATAAAGGCTATTATTATTATTATTATATTTCGAGAAATCCTTGAAAAACCGTAAAAAATTATATGTCCCCCCCCTTATCTTCAAAACTGGTGGACTGAAAAATGTGAAAAAAAAATATGGTAATACAGGAACATTCAAGCGGTTGAGAAATTCACGAAAAGAAATGACAAAATTAAATTTATCATCCACAATACGGAACCCTAGGTACGCGAGTCTGACTCGCACTTGGCCGGTATTTTTAAAGGAAAAGTATTATTTTTATGCACATGTTGAGGAGAACAAAATGTTCAGTAGAATTTGTTTTTAAACTGTTTAGCTTGTTATTATAAAATTTGAGATTCTAGGCAAGTAGCTTGACATCCAAACGGCAAAGGGGCGTTTTTTTTCAAAGCGCGTCGTATGTGTTTAGATAGATAAGCCTAAAAAAAAGAAAAAGCTTAATAAGGTTATGTAATGTCGTCAGCACATTGTAGAAATAGGTATATCATGATCTGCCTGGGCATATTAAATTTCCGTTAAGAGCGGTTTCACAGCCGGATTGTGAAAAACCCGCCTTTTTCTAATTAATCGACACAGAACGCTGACATTCAAAATTCAATACTTATTACTTATACTTATATGTTACTTAATACTTATTCACCTAAACCTTATTATCTATGTATTGTGTATGTTGCCATCGCAAAGTTTCAATTGGTTTCTGTAAATTAGAATATCAAAAATTCTGCATTTACAAAATTTTGATATTCTAATTAACAAGAACTAATAGAAACTTTGTGAATGCAGTATCCACAATGCATAGTTAATAAGGTTTTGTTGAGTAACTATTGAGTGAATTTTGAATTTAAGTGTTAATATTCGATTAATTGGAGAAAGACGGGTTTTTCACAATCCGGCTGCGAAACCGCTCTTAAAACTAGGGGGGTCGTCTCGCTCCGCTCCGCGTCGCTCGGCTTACTAAATTTATTTACATGTAAACCCTCGCTCCGCTCTTCGTCGCGTCGCACCTATTTTTGTCTTTGGTAAAAGATTAAACAAGTTTTACTTTTTGGCTTACCTTTTCAAGAGACTGATTTATATCCATTTTTCCTTTAGTAAAGCGTTCTTTGTAAAACTTAGATAATATTTTTAAGTGCTGCCGGAATAAATATTTGAAATTAATCAAAAACAACATCATAGTGTTTAAAGTCACTGATTTTGTTGAAATGGCCTCTAATAGTTAATATTGATTTGTCAAATTATTAGTTAAACTATTCACTTTATTTCTAGTATGAAGTTGTTGGAAAAAAACATGACTTATCTTTTGAGGCTAATGTAATGAAATGACTTTTTACATTTGTGATAAAATTAACGATAGTTTTGTTTGAACAAGTTTTCTGGCTGTATCATTGAAATATTTGCATAAAATGTTGAATTGTGTATATATGCAATATGCAAGGTATATAGCCTTGTATAGGTATACTGCACTTATTAAGTCGTGTATGAATGTTACAAGCAAGGTGTGGTGTATAGACGTTGTCAGCATTGTCCATTACGTTTACCACAAACGTATGATGAATCAAAAAATAGTACACATTTTTTAATTTTGCAGTCTTACGGCGCGTCGTTGAAAATTTTTATAAAGGTGCTATAAGGCTGATAATGAATAAATAATGAACTAGACACTTTAGACATACAACAATTAGACACTTGTCTAATCTAAACTATGACAGAAATAAATTTCTATGTTTGAACACTTGGCGATTTATCCATCGCAAGATCTCGGTTCAGAGCTCCTCACATGCAGATTTACTTTTCTTTCTGCGTTTCCATACTGCAATGATATAATGTTAATTTATATTCACTTGTCTAATATGACACTTTATTGTACACAAAATAAACACAGAATACAAAGTTACGAGTAAACAATAGGTACTGTACAAAGGCGGGCATATCACTAAAGGCAGTTTCTTCCAGCCAGCTTCAAGGTACTCGTATTTTGTTTATGAAAAATGACACTTTTTGTCACAATATGAGTATTTGCTGTTTTTTTTTAATAATTGATCTTACATACATTGTTTGATTTAATAAGTCATCAAACTCGTAAATTATCATTCAATTAAAATAATTGTTGTTGCCTATTATTTTCGAAAGAGTTTCACTTAGTTTCCATAACTGATTTGGCAAAATTTATTCGATGACGTAGCATAATTGCCATAACTTAATTTTCAATGATTTTTTAATATTTTTTTCAGACAAAATACGTAGTTTTAGGACATAGTTTTCATTATTTTGCTTTATAAATTAATAATAATTTTTCAATCATTAAAAGAATTGTCCGATATGACGTCACTTGAGAATTTTAGACATTATACTGATTGTGATTGCTTATAAAAAAGCGGTCTCTGTCTGTCTACTCATATGTCATCCAGCTGTCAAATCTGTCGGAAGCAAATTATTATAAATTTATCTTGATAGCAAACGACATATTTCTAAACAGCCATTTCTCGGGTGACATCACACGTGAAAAATATTCATCATCATGAGTTTTTTTAGACCACAAGTTCTAAAATACGGCTTATTAAACCTAAATCTCGAAATGGTTTTTGAATTAACACACCTTAACACAATTTAATCTAAGCCAATTTTTGATTCAGCTATGCTCGCTCACGAAGTACGTTTGGCTATGGTTATAGGTAGTAGTGACGTAGGTAGAAGTCATAAGTTCCGTGACGTCACATTTCAAAATCTATACCTAAGTATTAAAACGCGAAATTTTAACTAATAACGAAAAACTTTAAAATATTTTAAATGGAAATAAAACTAATTTCGGAACTGCAGTTAGATGTAAAATTGCAAAATATGTGACGTCACACTTGGGGAGAAGTCTCACAGCTGTGACAAGGACGAGGGAGAGTCAAAAAATTATAAAATTCTTGTGACGTAATTTTTGGAATGCCCCCACAACATTATTTCGATGCCCCACAATCACAACCATATCCAAAAGGACTTCGTGAGAGAATATCTGCACCTTATCCCCCTCATACGCTGTCAAGTGGTTTTTATCGTCTTTGACCGTACTGCAGATATTGCCCGTAACATAATGTACAGTCAACTACAGTTCCGGCTACCAATTTTAATACGATATTAACAATATGAGAGCGACATAAGAACTGCTATTGGGTAGGCTGTTACGTAAGTCAACGGGTTTATCCCAGTTTATATTTTATTCACGTGTAAAGGTCATAATCGTAAGAAAAGATAAACGGAGAGTTAATTATAAGTACTTACAGATCAATCAAGGATGTAAAGATCTACTCGAATCACAAAGAAAAGCTATTTCGTGGCTTTCTAAAGATCGATTTACACGTTGACTAGTAAGCGGTCTAGTGGACTAGCCTACTATTTATCCCAACAATTTCTGGTCTACCGGTTTTGGTGTATTGGAAACATTTTAACAGGATAGCTCATGTCATTAAACTGGTCGCAATATCTCGCTGCACGCGGGGCAGTAAAAAGTGCGAGCATAGTGAAGCATATTGCGCGCTCACTCTCACTTATGGGTCTTATGACAACGCGTAGTGAAGCACAACGCGCTTATCGATATGTTATCGGTAAATGTTTACAAAAATAAAATCAAACAATGAGTCTTTTTTTTGTATGTGCATCATTATAAATAAATGTCTAAGTTTTTTGTTGGGATGAATACAAGTAGATAGCGCTGACCTCTGTTATATCACGATATCGTTTGTTCCTACCAGAAATGTGTAATGATCTGAGAGTCAAAATGTCAGTGTCTTTTGTGAAGTGTCTAAATAAATCGGTTAGTAGTGCAGTGCAGTGTTTTATTGTGATCATTGTTTCATGATCATCAACACTTCCACACATATCAATACTCACCATACTATCAGTACCTACAAAACACAACCAAACACACCCTGTATAACCAAAAACTGTACCGTTACCTCTTGATCGTCTTCTAATTGTTTTGAAGCGCATACGTTACTCACTATTTTAGTTCTACCAATAGTTGCTCAACGCAAGCACAACACCACGCAAAACACGTTTTATGACCCTGCGTGCAGCGAGATCTTGCGACCAGTATAGCTGCCTCTGGCTCATACTCGTATCCAGAGCAACTCACATGGTCAGAGAAAGACTGGGAGAATTTATAACATCACAAGGGCTATTTGACTACCCTGTCTACCAATTCTACCATTATTTTTCACTCGCAATATCAGTCGTTCGACTAAGCCTCATCAAGTAAAAACTATGGAATATAATAAATGCTCACAATAGGTTTTCAATCAAAAAAATCAATACATATCCGTAGAAAATGCCTTTTAAAAACACCAGTAATATACCTTGGCAATTTTTCCGCACGTGCCAGAATACGGCCCGGCCGGTTAGCATTTTGCGACCGTTTTGTGACTTTCATTGATGCAGCCAAATTTCTACTAGAGTTAGATAACCCTTTTGCTAAATTTGCAAAATTTAAGTTTCTTATGGGACAATAAAACTCGTTCATTAAATTAAGTTAGTTCAGTTCAGTAATTCGCCCTGAACTGTAAACTCGCGGACCCCCTCTTACAACTCCATATCTCGACAACCCCTTGACCGATTAGCCCATGTTCAAATTTTTTTTTTTTTGTCTTGTTTACTCGCCTACCAAATTTCATGACGTTCTGATCAACGATACTCGAGTTATCGTCAGACAAACATACATACAGTAGGGCCTCGCTAATCCGGACCCCCGCTTATCCGGTGATCCCTGTAATCCGGACAGGCGAGCCAAATAAACTTCGTTTTTTTAACTTCATGTTAAATGTGCAGATTTCTTACACGTTTGAATGTTATTAAGACGAGAAGACCAGTTTTATAAAAAAAATTATTAAAATAAAATATAATTTTTTTTATTAAAATAAGAATTTTTATTCTACATATGTAGTTTTGTATGTATGTATTGTCTGTTTTGTTTGTCTCACTTATTGTTTTTCGATAATTAATTAAATAAACTTAAGGTTAAGGGGCTTCACAATCAAAACTGCTTTTACAGACGTTTTTAAATTGGTTTAAACTTTCTATATGAATATTACAAAACTTTGAAAAAAATATATCACACATATTGACCCATGTCCCGTAATTGTGATGTTTTAAAATCTTAAAAGCATTAACCTACAACGAGAAAATAAATACCTTTAATAACCTTTCAAATGCTTTAAAAAACTGATAAATAGTTTAAACTTTTTAAATTCAAAAGAGACAAGGTTAAAACTTATACACACACACGAGCAATACAAAAATCTAACACAATAATGTTTAAAACTTTTAAATATCAAACTTAACACATGTGAAAATCATTATTTTCTCTATTTTGCGCTACCCGGCGACACAGCGATCGTCGTAACAGGCACTTTGCAATGCACTCTGACATGAACGTTATTTCTATTGCGTTATTGTCGATATTTGTACAGACCTATTTCGAGCTGCTAATTTAACTTACTGAAGCCCCTTAACCATGTATTTTAATGCCATTAAAATATTGCAGACCACAATCCGGACGCCTCGATTATCTGCCAAGGGCCTGTTTTTTTCCTATCCGGATAAGCGAGGCCCTACTGTATTTACATACATACAAACGGCGGATTGTTTTAACTATTTGAACGAGTCTATACTCGGAGAACTTCGCTCGCTCGTTCAACTAGTTTTGGCGGTATAGATTGACTTACATTAAGTTAGGCTAGTAACAGCGACTATCCCCCGCACTTAACTTTCTACTCGACCCGTGTAAACCTACACTTAAGAAATGGTAACACGTATAAGATCCGCGAAGTCGATATAGGTGTGTGATTCAATTACACCGACGACGACGTATGAGTGTACATAAAGCTCTCAGTGTTAATAGAATTTGAATGGGGACGTAATTAAGCGCGTGAAAATCATTAATGAAAGTGCTAAATGGGGCTGAATTTCAGGAGGCCAGACGTAATTGCGACCTCAGGGTCTTCGATGACGCCACAGACATTCTTAAAACTCGTTAAATATGAATTAAGAGAACTGGAGATTATATTTTATCTTAATTACGATGAACAATTGGTTAAATTTATCTTCCAAGATACGAGGAGTTACAAAGTTGCAAATCAATGTTTTCAAAGTATTTGTTTACTTGAAATTTGTCTCTGATTGATCTTTTCCAGTTTGTTATGCACTCTAACAATAATTTATAAGCGATGGATGTCGCTATAAAACATAACGACCCTCCCTATGCTTTATAACTATTGGGTTGCTTTGATTGTCTGTCCGCGCCACGTTTCGTCCAAGCCGCCACGTCACTACCGTGGGGCTTGCGCCTAAGTTGTAGACTTGTTTGCTTTTAAAAATAAAATCGACCTTGTTTCCGTATTTAATATAATATAAGTTATCCTAGCAAGGTCTTCGACAAAATATATTTGGTTCAATGGAAACAACAACAAAAAAGACGGCCAAGTGCGAGTCAGACTCGCGTACCTAGGGTTCCGTATTGTGGAAGATAAATTTAATTTTGTAATTTTTTTTATGAATTTCTCGACCACTTTATTTTTCCTGTAATCTTTACGTAAACACATATTAACTTGATTTTTTCATATTTTTTGGTCCACTAGTTTTGGAGATAAAGGGGGTCCCCCTTGTGTATTGTGGAAGATAAATTTAATTTTGTCATTTTTTTATGAATTTCTCGACCACTTTATTTTTCCTGTAATCTTTACGTAAACACATATTAACTTGATTTTTTCATATTTTTTGGTCCACTAGTTTTGGAGATAAAGTCCCCCATACATATTTTTGTGATTTTTTAAAGATTTCTCGAAACCAGTGCCAGTATGTATAGTAGAGGTACATATTTTTACAATCAGCTTTTTAATATCTACAATTTGATACCCATATTGTATTTTTACGGACGGACGGACAACGGAGTCTCACCATAAGGTTCCTTTTGTACCTTTTAGGTACTACGGAACCCTAAAAAGTAACAAACAAACGTTCCGCGTAAAACAATTTCACAGTCTTAGACTTTTAAATAATGAACCAGATATTACTTTTGACTTGATAAAAGCACGAACATTCTACCTATATATAATTCCGAAACAATCGCTCGATTTCAAGGTTTTCCACTAGGTACTTCCTTGTTGAGAATCAGCTGGTTTACAATAGACTGCATTAGAGGCTCTAATTTAACTATCTGATGAATAGGAACAGTCTGAGATAAAATATAGTTAGCAGACTTGTAAAATACGCTAAGGTAAGGTGAAATACGTTTAATTTTATTAATACCTAAAATACGTCGATTTCCTCAATGCTGACTGACTCATGATCATCAAAACTTCTAAGGGTACTTCCTGAAGTCCTAGAAAGCTGAAATTTGGTATGCAGGCTAAGATCAGCAAAGAGACAACAACAACATTAAGAAATCTATAACTTTCACTATACAACCACTTACAAAGTGGGGTCCGCTTCTGTATTAGATAACAATTTCTATTCCAAACGTCCTAGAAAGCTAAAATTTGGTATGCAGGCTAGGATTTGCACGCAAACAGCGAAACAATTAAAAAACTCTACAGAGACGGGTGCAGGCCTGCCTATAAAATTTCCTTACAAAAAGAAATGAAATCCCCCAAAAACATTTTAGGTTGCCAAGACTCATAAAGCTTTCACCGTTAAAAAGTTACGAGATCTCATGTAGAGGCAAGCCCCTAACCCGACAAGGCCTTACTCAATAATGATATAATAATATATTTATTTATTTCGAGCAATTTCATTCATATTTCATGATCACAAAATTCTTACAACATCAATCATCGATGTGATTGAATTATGGTATGAAAGATCTTTAATCTACTTTACATGAAATGTTTTTGGTGGGAAGGATTCTAACCATCTTGAAGCGGAAGTTGTTTTCCAACAGATCTTGGTCGCGATAAACGATGTGAATAACTCAAAAGGGAAAAATGATCACTTTAATATATCGTCTTTACGTATGAAATTGCCGAAATTTTCTTACAGATTCATGAGTTCATAATTCCTGTAATTCAATAGCTATTTCAATTATTTGTTTTTTGTTTGAAAGTTGATTTCAAGGCTATACATTTACGTATTAAATTTGGTTTGCGACAATTTGCGAAGGCCAAAAACGGGTGATTTTAAGCAGCTATTTGCACAGAGACGTATCAAGCTGCTATTAAAATAAAACCCTTTTGCCCGGATTCATTAATAGTTTTACATGTCTTTTAAGGAGTTTTATTTTTTATTTTATTACATAGTGGTATTATCATCACACGGCATTTATCACGCGATTAAGGCGCTACGTAAAAGTTTTAGCGTCCCTGTTACTCCATATGTGAAAAAACCCTCAGTGCCAGTGTAAAAGTAGCAGAAAGTGTAAGTACGAGTACTAAGCTATTTTGTCAAAAAGATTTTCAAGGAAAATTTACAAATACATAATATCCAGTTAGGATTTCAGAATCACAAGAAAAAATTAAACAATTTAGAGGTCTTTTCGGAATTAAATTCTATCGAGAAAATTTCATCCAATCGCGTTTTCCTTCAGTGAAAATCTTAATCAAATACTCAATAAACATTTACCCAAAAATGAAATACGTAGATGACGTTACAGTGAAGTAAATGGATTCGAAAAAAATCCTTTTTTTTTGGTATCGCCTTAACGAAGTCGTATGAAACATAAAGCGTATGAAAAATGTTGCGAGAATAGCAGCCCTGGGTATCAAACGCGCCATACAAAGACGGTAGGTTCCGTACATTATACACAGATACCTGAATGCAGTTAACCCGTTCTTTCTCATTATCGCTAACACAATCGTAGCTTGGATCCATCTTACAGATTAAGATCTAGATTAGATTAATACACTATATCACACAGAACAAACAAGTAGATATTGTAAACGACACGAGAATGTTATTCGAAACCTTTTCCGCTACAGACTGAAGTGAAGGTATGATACAATTTGTTGTATCTATCTATGTACATCATAGATATCCAAGATGTACATTGTACATTTTAAGAGGTACAGTATTCTTAGATTTACAAATAACAAGTAAGAAATAAATATATTTTTATAAATTACCAGACAATGGCTTTTTATTTCAAGGTAATTCTGATTTTAAATAGATATACGAGTACCTAAACATATAAATTTACAGTGCTATAGTTTTAGGTCGTCAATAGCGTAAAACTGAAAATACGGGTACTTCTTTTCTGTGTATCTCATGAAATACACGGAAAATTCAATACAATTTCTGGTTTCGACTATAATATAATCTAGGGTTTTGTTTTTGGAAAACATATTTCGATCAATAATTTCCCTCGATAGAAATATTTGTTGAAATGAGGTCTTCAAACACTCTTTCTTCTCGTTTGACGAATAGAAACCACGTACAGAACTCAAACCTACTTTATTAGATGGGTTTCAACAATATCTAGATATTTGAGTTTGGAAATTTTGATAGGTATTTCAGTTTTTTTTATAAAAATATAAAACTAACTTTTTTCCTTTTCGCCCTGAATCCGCCTCTCTCGCACTGCGTTTTTTTTTGCTTGGAGTGACAGTGTCAAAAATAAAATTCGCATAGCCTCTTAATTTACATGTTTATATTTATTTAAGGCATGTAATTAACTGACCATCAAAAGTTACAAAAATCAGCATCAAAATTAATAAGTTGTGCATCAAAAATAATATGTTCAAACCTAACCTAACCTAGTTGATGCCAAATTAGTAATTTAGGTGTTCATTTTGTATTTTTTAGATGGGCAACCTATTAATGTCCTTTATTTAAAATCAGAATTACCTTAAAATAGATTTACATAATATCAAACACCATATCGTCACGACATATATCCCCAAAGGGTTGTCAAAAGTGTTTCCAAGTCTGGACTGTCAATAGAAAATTCAACACTTGTACATCCTCTTTTCACAGCCCAAGGAGGAGAGCCTGCACTTCGGCAGGCTTTGGCCCGAAATATGTATGTACGTATAATATCTCGAACTTGTTTGTACCATATGTAATTTAGTGTGATATAGAATAGTAGATTATGCACTAGCGAGGGAGTTATATAGAGTCCTGAGTAAAGCGAGGGGTTCAAGCTGCCCAAGAGAAAGACAGGCTTTATTCCAGAGGAGCATACTCTACTTTTCACACCTTCTGCGAGACAATGAAAAGCTCGATATTTTTTATCGACATTAATAATTCAATTAAATAAAATTCACTGACAATCACAGCACCAAACACCGTCTTTTGTTTCATTTCACATTCTTTGTAAACGCTTTTTTTCTTTTTGTTGAATTCTGCTTATGGTGGCCAGTTCTATTTTCGAACAAACCTCTTTACAATCCCATATGGGCATTTGTTTTCCACGAGTTTCCACACGAATTTGACGTTCCAAATTTAAATCACTTTAATCCCTAGGGATTTTCATATAACTTTATATCCCTTGAGATACAATGCGTTACTTTACGTTGAGGTTGCATGATATGTAATTGGACATTGTCGAGCAGGTAGTGTGAAAATGTTATTTATGTATGTAATAAAAATATGCCAGGTGTTCGTGGTACACAATAACATAACAAACAATAAGCGTTTTGTAAAAGTGTTGCTTTTTTGAAAAAACTTTACCATTCAATTATTTTTCCAAAAATTTTATTAAATTAGAATTCAAAGTTTATTATTATGATTATGTTTATTTTGCGAAATCCATCGCTATGAATACTCTAAATATTATTAGAGTGCAATACAAACTAGAAAAGATTAATCAGAAACAAACCCAAAGAAAAGAATATGAAAAAAAAAATATCTTCTTGTCTTTGGGTTTGTTTCTGATTGATCTTTTCTAGTTTGTATTGCACTCTAATAATACCTATTATTATGTACTAAAATTTACTATTATGTATGTGGTGATAAAGTGTACCTTCTAAATATTTAGATATCAAGTTCCAAGGAAATTTGATACCTGTGTGTTTGTAAGGCTACTATAGTTCAACTTGTGCAAAAACATGTTTCATAATGTCCTCAGCTGACTTTGTGATCAATAAATCAAAGGTATACATAGCGATAACATATTTATTAACGTGCCCAATTAATGAGCCGTTTTCCAACCTAGCTTCCATAAAAATCTCATAGATGGCGCTGTCTAACGACTTAGGATAAAATGTTTCCTGTTCGCTTCTCTAAATTTGTTTTAAGTGCTGCTAGGGACGAAGAAGCGTAAAATTTGCTCATAATGAGACTAACTAGCTTTGAACAGATCAGTTCAAAAAATCAGATTCGCCAAATGTATCCAACGGGCCTATTGTGTATCTCTAGTTGCCTTCTGGACGGGGTGTCTATCATCAAAAACATAGATATACTATCGAATGCCGATGTCCTAAGGATATTTTCGCACTTGAAGTGACGACACAGATTGTTAATAGTTCAATACCCACTAAAGGCAATTTTGAAATTTCAGTTTTTAGCTATGTTTTTGATGATAGGCACCTCGTGCAGTTGGCAACTAAAGATACAGAATAGGGGGGCTGGTCCAACATCGTCGTGTCAACTGTACACAATCAATTTCATAGAAATTGTTGACACTCGTAAGGGAATCAAAACCTTCCAGCTGATATAGAAACTTGAAATTTCGTTTACAGGTGGGTCTTATAGCACACACAAAGGATACAATCTGAAAACTACAAATTTTTCGAAGCGAAAAAAAATGTTATTGTACTTTACATAATCAGTTTCAAACAAATTTTTGACTTTCTCAAGGGAATCAAAACATATAGGGAACTTTCAGTTTACTTAGAAACTTGAAATTTCGCACACACATAGGAAAAAATCAGAAAACTATAAATATTTAATTATTTTGGAAGTTATCAACGACCAACTTAATTACACCCTTTAGATGCATAGATCGTAACGTTGGTCCTCCGTAACTGCAAGCGCAATTATTGACCATGATGTTTTTAGGGTTCCGTACTCGTATTGTTTATATAGCCAAATTCATACAGTTGACTCGGTAATACAGTGGTCAGGCCCAAAGTTCAATTACCTTTTTAGAAGAATAAGAAAAAAAAATGTACCCCTATTTTATGTACTAATTTACGAACAACTCCGAGTCAATTATGGCATCTTGATATCGTACGCTGATGACACCGTGCTATTATTTACTGGAAATACTTGGAAAGACGTCTACAGCCATGCGGAGGAAGTTTTCTCTATAGCATAGTGACTAACTAGCTTCAACGCAATTTACAAAATTCAAAATTCAAATTCAAATAGTTTATTTTGCAAAGTATGTATATATAATACACTTTTTACACGTCAAATTTATTCTAATAAAAAAATTGTAGTAAAATTATAAATGTACATGAACTAAATTAAAGGTTTATTTAATTTATGTAGCAATATATATATATATACGACTATATATATATACGACTTGCACTCTGTTACTCAGCTGGAGAATACGCATGTCCTGTCTGGTGTCGGTCAGCCCATGCAAAGGACGTAGATGTGGCACTCAACCAGACCTGCCGCATTATAACGGGCTGCCTTAAATCAACCCCTCTCGGTATGCTGTACCCACTTGCAGGCATAGCCCCACCAGCAGTCCGTAGGGAGATCACGAGCGCAGTGGAGAAGCTGAAGCAAGAAACTGACCCGCAGCACCCGGTCTACAAGTACCAACAAGAGCAACCTCGACTCAAAAGTCGCAACAGCTTCTTGAAGGGCACCAAGGCTCTCACTGACGGTCCAGCAAATGCGAGATGGTATCGGTGGAGAGAAACACTCCCTCCTCCTACCACATTTGCCCCAGCACAGGAGCAGCTGGCACCTGGGAACAAATACCCGTGGCCTATTTGGAAAACGCTTAACCGCCTGCGCACCCAGGTTGGCCGCTGCAGACACAACCTTTTCAAATGGGGCTTCTCAAATAACGGGAGCTGCGATTGCGGAGCCACCCAGCAAACCATGGCTCACGTCATGTCATGTCCATCGTGCCCGACCACCTGCACGATGACCGATCTTTTTGAGGCCAACGACAGAGCCATAAAAGTGGCCTCTTTCTGGTCCGGAAAGGTTTAAAATAATAATAGTTTGATGCCATCGACACGCTAAGAAGACTAAAATGATAGTTAAAATATATATTATACAAGGTGAAATCCAATCAACCGCCCGAACCCATACCGGAGACCCGGCCAGGGACCAGGAACAAGGTTCAATGATCACCAACCCAGCCCCCAGCACGAATCCAGGTGGCCGACCAAATCCCATCCTGTATACTACATACTAATAGGTTACATATATAAATACATGCCTACCTCCGCCCATTCGATTAGTCTTGCTAAGAAGAACGGGCAAGAAACTTAGCAAGATCATGTCTTTTTTTTTACATAAAACTTATACTATACAATATATGACTTATATCTACTTTACCAAGGGATAAGAAAATACTAACACTGAATACTGATAAGACTAAATACATTACTTTTACAATGAGAAACCCACAACAACCAACATTGTGGAAATACAATCAGAACTCACCATTGTTCTCTTACAAATCGAAAGGTTTGTAATGTATGTCCACTCATCCACAAAATTAAGTCCATTAAATATCTAGGCATACTGATCGATGTGAATAAATTTGAATTTGAATTTGAATCTTTCCTATCGCCAACATATTTACCTACTTGCTTCCAGGGTCCACAAACTTATTTTTGTCTTTAAAAACTACGATGCATTGCAAACAAGAAATTGCTCTAGCAAGTATATTCAGCCTTATGTCAATATATTGTAAATAAAACAAATTCTTGGTACCTGTTCCACTTTTTATACATTCTACACTAGGGACCGGTTTCGTTATAATAACATCGTCAGGCTTTTACATATCTCTACGAATCATGAGACGGAATATTTCGTTTTATTTACAATATGTTACAAATGTTCCATCAAGAACCAACGACGACAAGTATCAATTTTATGTCAATATGTTTTAACATACTGTATTTCATCATGGGGCGGAGCTCCAAAGACCACTATGCTTACACTTGAACGAGCCCAAAGAACGATTCTCAAGGTTTCTACCTTTCAGCCATTTTACTTCCCAACCAGGGAACTATCCAACTTTTTATTATGAAATCTTCACCCTTTAACCCGGAAATAACTTATTAAGGCGATTACCGTCGCCAAATTAGCAGCTCGATGTTTGTCTGTACGAATATCAACGGAAATGAGATTGAAATAACGTTCATATCAGTGCACAATGCGTGGTGGCTGTTACGACGCTCGCTGCGTCCTTGATAGGGCAAAATAGGAGAAAATAATACTTTTCACATGGACGTGATTGTTCGATTGAATAATTCTATGTTATATTTATAGCTATCAAGTTTATCTATTTATCAAAGCATAAATGAATTAAATCGCCTAAGCCGCTTAGGAGCAGTAGGGAATTCAAGCCAAAAAAACACCATTCAGTTAAAACAATTTTTCATATAGAAGTTTTGGTGGTACGAAAAAGAAAAATGTTGCATATGTTATCCTAGAGTTGATAATCCATAATACATTTTTTCAATATTTTTGGTTTGGCCATAAGAGGAGTAGGCTTTAGAAAGTACCCATTTAGCGATATTAAGGGCCTTAAAGTCGCAAGGTCTTCACACAAACACGCACCCCCGCACACTCTTTCACGCAAAAATTCTTCTTGTTCTTAGGCCCCTATCTTTACAATAAAATAAATTAAAAGTCTTATTTGACCTCACAAGCATTAAATGCAAAATTCGAGTTTCTGATTGGTTACAATCTTTGTCCTACAACGAGACGGAGAACCTACTCTCAGTTATATAACTATTAGATGTAATGAAACTGTTCTGGTTTATAAGCTAATTTAAATATTTATCTTAAGGTGTCCTAGGTAACTTCGTAATATTACCTTTTGCACATCTCGGAAACATTTATTTCATTTTTAAGCATAAAATTGTTATCTTAGTCCTTTTCTACTCTTTTTAAGTATATGCCTAAAATACAGGCTACTATTTTAGTTTAGTTTAGGAAAAAAAAAAAATTCACTAGCTGTAAGATCATTTTGAATGTAGGTACTAATCTTAAGTTCTCTTTAGGCAAATAAACATTATTATACATTATACAAGCCTACTAAATAGTATAGAAAGCCTAAATTTTACCTATTAAAGTAGTATCAACCTTTAAACCATGATTCAAAGATTGTAGTTAGAAGAAATCACTTCTTGGACCTAGTAAAGTAGTATATACCCTTGTATTCACGTGACGTAAACAAATTTCTACAAATTCTTTCACTTTCAAGTGTCAACGTCCATGTCGTGTTCAAAATAGTTCCAAATGGAACATAACTTTAAAACAGTGATGGGCGCCATTTTTCATTCGGAACGACTTGATGGGCGTGAGCTATTTGATGGTAGTTTTAGCACTATTAGCGCTATGCGGGACGCACTGTTACACTGGCCCTTATACAGAGGGGGGGGGGGGGGGGGGGGAGATTTGCGTGTCGTGTCTTCCACCGATTTTCCAAAAAATCGTAAATAGTTTACGGTCCTAAAGACATGTCACTACAAAAAAAAACGTTGTTGAACGTTTAATAACTTAAATTGAAAAATGTATGGAACACGACACGTGTTTTATGTATCACAAGCATTTCTGAAAGTGTTGTCTGCTCCCCCCCCGAAAACGAATCCTAGCTACGGGCCTGTGTATAGAACGGAATTTCGGTCATAGCCCAAAAAATCATGAAAAGTAAAATAATGTCATTCAAGTTCTAAACATTTATTCTTATCATTTATCTACATAAAAATAAATGATAAAAAATAAATTGAAAAACACGACAGCCATAATTTCAAAATGAACGTAGTAACAACACCCACTGCAGTCAGGGACAGCTCTTCATTGGATTTTTGTTGTTTTTTCAAGACCAGGGTGCGTAGATGAATTTTCTATACAGACATTCTTTGATATTTATTTTTTTTGTATTATTTTTGATCAAAAGTAGGTTACGCTAATTTAATTAGTAATAAGGTTATTATATATTATATATATATATATATTTTTTTTTATTTCATGTCATTCTGTATTTAAATCTTTCACCATTCGACTGATGCCGGCCCCAAAGCCCCGAAATATATTTCGAAAATACTCAAAACTGTTATTTTTGTTGTTTATAACTATTCAATTAAATGAAAAGCCTTAAAAAGGCAACTATAAATATTTATTTTAAGTTCTTTTAAGTAATTTTAAATACTTTTCATTATTTATTTTTATTTAATACTTTTATACCCGGTGCCAATCCGGATAGTATAGATAGACATTCTAATGACACCTCATTCATCCAAATTGGTTAAAGAAAAATACATGAACCCTGAAAACAATACACTCCTTTTTTGGGGGCAGTCGTGTAAAAATAGGTAAGCAAAAACGAAACTTCCAAATTAATCTGATATGGATTTCAAATTACACATAGCAAAAGTAATGCATGTGTTATTTAAAATTATACTTTTATAAGGTTTGTACTACGTCGATGTCGCTGATATTATATATATTTTGCTCAAGTTGTCGTAAAGGAGAAAAAGATAAAAGTTTATTCACTTTTTATATCAACAACAGTACATATATTTAAAATTAGCACTTATAAACAAGCAGAACAAAAGTTTTAACATAGTCAAGGTAAATACAGAATAGAAGAATTAATCCCGCACCGCGCGAGACTAAAATGCCTACTGTTGCAGGGTTGTCACTCTCTTTTGGTTTTACAGCTTAGTATAATTTAGTTTTATAGCTATAGAAAAGCCGATTCTGAAGGCTTTAATTTTAGTTTTAGTGCTGTCAAAACTAAATTTTCATCATTGCAAAATAGTTCATAAGTGTTAAGAACAGAAGCTAAATTACTTTGGAAAAATTTAGGTCTTGACAGCACTAAAACTAAAATTAAAGCCTTCAGAATCGGCTTTAATATTTACAAAATTAAAAATAAGTCGGTTAAAAATGACGCGTAACGTGATGACAAATGTCAAAGTGAAAATTTCCCCCTGAATTTACGGGTCCTAAAATTTAATTGTCAAAAGTGAATTTTACATTTTGGACAAAGTTTTTGAATGACTTCAAGGATAGTTTGGAGCTATTCGTTTTCACTCGGGTAGTTGTGGAACGGGTGACAGTTAAATTTTATCTTTACCCCAGCGTGTAGGAACCTAAGTTAGCGTTCCTAAACGCCGGGGTAAAGGTAAAAATTAACTGTCAACCGTTACACAACCACCCGAGTGAAAACGTACAGTTCATAAACCTTGTCAGAAATGTAAAATTCACTTTGACAGTTTAAATTTTACATTTATCCAGGCGTTTAGGAACGCAACCTAAGTGTACTGCACAGATGGAAAGAAACAAAACGTTTTGAACTTATAATATAGTCTTATAACATAGTTGGCTTTTACTACGCACAGCTAATATAACATAAAAAGATAAATAACTTTCATAATAAATAAAATATGTAGGCATATAGGTAGCATCCATATTTTTTGTTTTATATGTAAATAAATATATTATATTATGTTCATGCAGGGATAGTATCTATATTTACGAATACCTACCTATATATATATATATATATATGTATACATATAGTTTATAGAATAGAATAAGTTTACCAAAAAGAGATAAAACTAAACTTATTCTATTCTATTCTATTCTATATAGTTTAAATGCAATATTATAATAAATACAATTAAATTAATAATAAATACAATTAATATTAATAAATACAATATAATGTAGTATTCATCCTTATTTTTTTATATATTTTTGTAATTATTATTTTTAATAGTATTTAACAGTAATATTAAATTAAACGAAGCAGATATTGAATAAACGTGAGCGGAGCCGCGGTCGAAAGGCTAGTATACCTAAGGTATGTATAAGCAAATTATATAATTTTATAAGATACATATCGAAATATAATTAAATAATATATGTAAGATAGGTACATATAATGTATTGTAAACCTCATTTACTAATTAGATAATCCGGTTTAGCCGTCGACAAAACATTAAAGATGTTACTTTGTAGAGTACATACCTGAGTGAGGAAGTAAGCGCCGCTAAAGCTTGGTCTATTGGTAAATAAACAAGGTTGTTATGATCACATGCGCGTGCGCGGCTCCGATGACTCCTGCGCACTGCGACTACTGCAAGGCTATGACGAGATGACGTGACTGCCGCCACGCACGGACGTTGACTGCGTGTGCGTTGCAGAGAGCGCAAGCGCAACACGCGAAGCACAGCTAATAATAAAACTTAAACTGGTCCAGCTGTGCCCACATTGCTCTACACCAGAAATTCTCAAACTGTGGTAGGTAGAGCCTCTTGTCCTGGGGTGTCGTTTGCACTTTCAAAGATATGCACACACACTGCTTTTAAGAAACTCGTACATAACCGTTTTTAAGTTAGTAAGTTATAATCATAACTGTACTTTTAGTCACATTCAAGCTTGGCGGAATCTAGTGATTTCACTAATAGTCATGTTCGGCTTTAGAATTACCTTCTGTAAACCTTTGAAATATTACATCTGTGTTGTCATTATATTCACAATTTTATTAGTTTAAGTATTTTATTTTAATTTAAAAACTAGCAGTCTTACAAAAATATTTAACAGTAAAAGAATAAGTACCTAACATTAACAAATGAATCAGCCTAAAGTACCTTAATTATTGAAGTAAATACAAATAAAATATTTTTATATGTTCTCTTACTTAAAGATGCTTTTTTCATATAAAGTACAGTAGCTAGCACCAAACGTAACATGCCACACGCTCGACACGCAAAAATTTTTCGGAAATCCTCACGTCGTTCATTATATGATATCATTTATATCAGCACCGTACGCACCGATCACGTATCAGTCAGTATTATATTTCATTCTAAGCCATCCGGACGCTAAGAAACTATCTAGCATTTAAAACATTTTACTGGTATAATTTCATATCATGAAAACGGAAAAAATCGTGGCGTATAAGGCGCGTGTGCAGCTATTCTCTGGAATCTTATCTTACACACATATCTCCATTTCATACGTCTTTCGCTATTGTATAAAAAATAAGTTCGCCACATAACATACACAATTATAAAATAATGATTTTTGTTATTTTTACGTTAGTGTACATTACAGCCTTTATGTAATAAAATATATAATAATACCTATGTATGTAGTCAACATAAAGGGGGTCACTGGCAGAAGTAAACTGAGAACCACTGATTTAAAAGATAACTATTTCCATCTCGGGTAATGTAAATTGAACTCTATTTTTATTGTCACAAGCTCTATATTCTGAGATAAGATGGTCCGGTTGACCTGTCCTGTGATAATGCGTGGGTTAGGTCAGGGAGATGTTTTCGGTAATCGTAGAATGATTGATTGGCCTTTGTTAAGTAGATTTAGTTGTAAGGACTAATAAGGGCATTGCTATCTGATAATGCAAAACTACCTTTTTCTCCCGGTTTCGCGCACGTGGGTTTTGTGTTGTTCTTTAAATTTTCTCCTACTGCCGTAATTTTCACATGGGATGATGATTCTTAGAGAATGACCTCGCTAAAATATCTGTGTCGCTAAATTCTAATTTACTTAGTATAAATAAATTGAAGACAAATTACAAATGTTTCAATAAATATAACTGACCTGAAGTTATTAGAATATATATAAACGGATCTACCGCGATCTATTTTTTTTTATCTCTTTACGAAAAGGACACTCGACGTTTCGAGGCAGTTGCATGTCTCGTGGTCTGCGGGAAACTGGCAGGGCATGGCAAGTATGGCGAGGCGCAGTGATGAGATGCAAATGACGATACGATACAAGTATTTTCCTTCTACCCACAAAAACATTTTTAAATTAATTGTTATCTGTTTAACGCACGGCACACAACACTCACAGTATCCGGAGATGCACTAAGAGAGGAATCCCGCGATTTAAATTTCCGGATAACTGGACTCCAGTGGAGACAATTTGAAACCATCCTCCCGATTGAAATTATTGGATGTTTCTTGATTTCACTCGCTTCACGCACAACTCTAGGGTAGTAATGGCGATCGCTGGAGAGAATTTTCGGGTCATGCAGTTCTATCCAGTGGTTGGTCCCGAATTCGAGAAGATTTTCTGCTATCGCTGATTTGTACATCTGCCGGTTTTTCACTGCGCCTCGCCATACTTGCCAGTTTCCCGTAGACCACGCACGAGACATGCAACTGCCTCGAAACGTCGGGTGTCCTTTTCGTAAGTTACTTTTTTATGGCCACTGTACCACCTGCCTGTTAAAGAACTTTTAAATACGCTGCTGTACAGCTTAAGGATAACAATAAAGTCATTGAACAACTATTATACAGCATTCAGGCTGGCCAAAGACTATTTAAGCAGCTTGCGTGTTAGTTGCTTAGTTGTCTGAGAATAATAGTTGACCAACGACTGCCCTGGCATCCACACATTGAACTGATGATGAACAGGATTAGAAAATTGATATTGGTGTCGATTCGGCTAAACACAATTTAACTAATTTGACAGGACTGACCTTATTTTAAGCGTTCTGTCTTTGTCTTTTCGATACGGAAAGAACAAGACAGAAGGCTCAAATTAAGTTTAGTTCTGTCAAAGAAGTTAGCCGAATCGACACAATTATTTGACTTTCAAGACTTTCAATCTGTTCTCAGCTCACCTACTAAATACCAGTTGCTACTGGGCGAGTAGCAACAAAAAAAAAAACTCTGGAACTTGAATGAGCTCAAATTTCCCGTCTAAAGGTCTTGAATTAAAAAAAGAACTTTATAAGCTATGTGACCTTCTAACAATTAGGAAATTATATCATCTCCCCACCGCACCGTTTCAAAGAAACGTAAATCCATCACATATGATCCTTATATCCTTAATTTATAAACGTAGGAAAAGCATTGTATTATTTTCGTCCGTATTATTTCTGATAAATCTACTTTCGCCAGCAGACAGTATGCCAAGCAAGCTGTACAGGTGGTACAGGCATCGCATCGGTACAGTTTTATGCCTTATACATTATACAAAATCACGTACAGTGGAGACCGCATCAAGTAAGACACATTGGACTTTGAACCTATCTTATATTCTTCTCTGTAGGGGCTAATGTCGTACTGCAAGTGTTTAGCTGGTCTCCACTGTACAACCCGACCGCGACTATATTGCCGATTAAATGTATGGCGCTTCATATACAAGATGCTTGGTAATTCGACCTATTCCTTTAAAGGGGTTATACTGGGGATCATTTCCAACAAATAATGCCTATCAGCTAGGGGTCGAAAATGATAATTTTTTTTCAAGTAAGACACGTTTGATATTTCAAAAATTACAAAATAAAAAAGGTTTTCTTTCCACTTAAGACCTTTTAATTCTGAGATTATGGGAATTCAGGGCACGTATTTTTTTTATAAATGATCACTCATCTATCGTTGATCATAAATATAATAAATAAGTGCTGAGAGAGGAATAGTTATTTTTAAATTATTTATTTTTGGTTATTAGTCTGAAAGTTGGAAAAATTATATAAAAACCTTCATTTTCATTTTCATTTAATTTTCATTCATTTTCGACACCTAGTTGATAGGACTTAATTCGTTGGAAATGATCTCTAGTATAACCCCTTTCAAGGAATAGGTTGAATTACCAAGCATCCTGTATATTCACCGGCAATATTATTTAGTGGAAAATATTAATGATCTGCAAGAAAATTATACATGCAAAAATTATAAATAATTAACCATGCTAAATTACCGTGTAACTGTAACGAAATGCATATGTAAGGAATAAATAGAAATGCTAAAAACGACAAAAAATATATGTAAATATTCATTTTGGTTTGAGGTAACATTTGTTGTTGGTGGCTAGCTCAGAGCAACAAGTATCTACCTATATTAAGTATACTGGGTGTTAAGAGCGGTATCGCAGCCGGATTGGAAAAAACCCGCCTTTTTCTGATTAATCAAAACAGAACACTTAAATTAAAAATTCACTCAATAGTTATTCAACAAAATCTCATTAACTATGTATTGTATATGCTGCCATCGCAGTTTCCATTGGTTTCTGTATTCTATTTAGGAGGAGCGATTAAGAGGCTATGCAAATTTTACTGGTCCAAAACAGTAAATATCAAGAAAACAACAATGCTTTCCCAAAGCTGAACATGGCAAAAGGTACCACATGGCAAGAAGTTTTTGCTTAATTAATGTACGGTTGTATCTCCGACACAACCTGCTGCTGTTTTGTGACCATATAGGTATCCTTGTAGTAGGTATCCTTGTTATAACCACGCCGATTTCTCCGTTTTTATTCCTTGCACAAGTAAAACTGCGAGCGCCCCGCACCCCTCTTCACACCCGCAATCGGTCGTTGCTAAAAGACGGCATTGCCTGTACTTAGCAAATATTGAGATAGTAAAAACTTTGGTATTAGGCCGAATTTCCATTGGCTTACTGGAATAGTACATTACGATACGAGAGCGATGAAACCTTTCCTGACGTGTGTGAGTTTGCGGCACGAGCCGAAGGCGAGTGCTGCAATCACACGAGTCGAGAAAAAGTTTCTCACACGAGTTTCGTATAATTTTTTATAGCACAAGTGCGGAAAATTCCGACTTTACGCACGCGCGTAAAGCGGTCATTTTACGCACAGTGTGCTATAAAACCTATTAAAATACAGCAACTCATTACTAATAAACGTATTAAATTTAGCTGAGCAATTATTCACATGACGTAATTACGTAGAAATGAAAAAATATATATTCTAAAAGATATTTTTTTATAATGTAACAAAGCTATTTATTTAAGGAAATAAAACCGTATTGGAAAATAAAAATTAGCAGACCAATTTTTCAGTAGAAGTTATAACACAAAATATTAAAAGTTAAATTTGGAGTATCCTTCAAATCGAAAAAATATTGGATTCCTATACTTACCTATTCTGACTAATACATACGTTCGTACAAAGAAATTCAGTCTGAGACATTTTTCACAGCGATTTTCATGTTTAGGGAAAAATACCTAACTTCTGTTATCAAAATGTTTTGGCTTATTTGACATCTGTAATCTGTACTACCTTACTTTATTTTATCACACTACCTACTCTCACTGGCAGGGGAATTTCCTGGGTTACATAAGCCCCTTTAATCGGTCTAAAAGTTACTAAAAAGTTAAAAAAGTTACTGCACTTTACATAATTAATTTCATACAAATTTTTTACACTCGCAAGGGATAAAGAGCACTTCCAGTTGACTTAGAAACAAGAAATTTCGTTTACAGGCAGGTCTTACAGCACACACACAGAAAAAAAATGTGAAAATTACAAATATTTAATTAGATTAATTTAATTAACGGCAGTGTGAGGCGTGCCGACGTCGCGTAAACGTCTTTACTACCCCAGATGAAGGCAGTCTCTGCTGAAACTGGTCGGCATTCCCGATCATAACACGTATTGAAGTATGCCGTTTTTTTTTATATAAATCATGAATTATCCTTAAGTCTCATTTAGTTCTATAATATTTAATTAATAAGGAAGTTAGAAAAAATATGAAAATTACAAATATTTAATTATTTAGTAAGTTCGCAAAACCAACTTAATTAGACCCTTTAGATACATAGTGTTTAATAGATCGAAAATGTCAAAATAAGTTGGTTATTCATAACTGCAAGTAAAATTATTTACCATGTTTTTAGGGTTCCGTACCCGTGTTGTGTCGTGGTACGGAACCCTTTGTGCGCAAGTCCGATTCGCTCTTGGCCTTTTTTTTCATTTAATGTATAGAGACGGAATACGGATGCGGCTAACTACCCAATTGAAAGCGTGCGATTGCTTTATCAATAATATAAAAATGAAGGACTCATAGATAAGCTTTCATTATTTAGATATGAAAGTCCATCAAACATCTAACATTGCTTTATTTAGTTAAATTGTTAGTAGGAATAGTTGTAGTTAAAACTGGGAACTTCGTAATAAAGTCGTGTGTGTCCATTGAAGCCAATATTGAAGACCTTTTTTACTACCAAAGGTAATTACAACGGTCAAGAAGCAACAGCACAGACGACACTCTCTCCGCTAACATTCGTAACTGCTTCGTCTCCTTATTTTATCTGCAAAAGGTGGTAAACATAGTGTTACTAACTGAAGCAAATGTAATAAGACCACTGACCTTTATTAATAATATTACCTACAATGTTTATCCAATGTTATAATATTACATTATAAAACTGCGATTGGCTCAATTTATTATAACACCGCTAGAGAGCCAATCAACAACAGAGACGAGAAATAAGCGACCTTATTTCTTAAGCCACGTCCCCTTTATCCATTATCGGGACGACGCACCCGAGGTTCATGAACGAGTGTTCTTTTAATTTTTCGTGAAGTTGTTTGTTGAAAATATTATAAATAAAAACGGTATTTTTGATGGTCGTAGATAAAGTATTGTGTTCAACTGAACATAATTAATTAGACCGTTTCGTAAACAAGCAGTCGTGTCCCACGAGAAATAAGCCACGTCCTCTTTACCCTGATTGGTCTTCAAGGCAGCATTATCGGGACGATGCACCCGAGGTTCATGAACGAGTGTTCTTTTTATTTTTCGTGAAATTGTTAGTTGAAAATATTATAAATAAAAAGATATTTTTGATGGTCGTAGATAAAGTATTGTGTTCAACTGACCATAATTAATTAGACCGTATCGTAAACAAGCACTCGTGTCCCAATGTGTCAAATTATGTTACAGTTGTACAAATGCTCGCTCTTGCACTTGACTTTCTCAGATTCTACTGATCACTTACTTCCTTTTATAAGAATCTTCTACAAAATTAATTAAAATAATATCGTACATTAAGATACTCAACTGATGTTGGGTCCAGGTCGGACCCGTAATTCTACATAATTAATGTGATTGTTTGTATTTGACTCACATTTCTTTTCCAGATGTTCGTGATCAAAGAACAGTGTTCCAGATCAATAGAACAGCCAATTGAAGAATGGTCGAAGAGCTCAGCCGGATCCCTGCATCCCTCTATAATGAGGGATATCCTCAACACGTCCATTGCCCTTGTTGCTGTCTCTGTCTTCATTGTTATAGTATTTACTCTGTTTGTCAAGATTCACTGATCCAAGATTTGTTTTTATGGGGTTTTATGACAAGGTTTATCATAAAGTAGAAAAACCGGCCCAGTGCGAGTCAGACTCGCATACCTAGGGGTTCCATATTGTGGATGATAAATTTGATTTTATCTTTTTTTTTCGTGAATTTCTCAACCGTTTAATTTTTCCTGTTATCTTTACGTAGACACATATTACCATGATTTTTTTCATATTTTTTGGTCTACCAGTTTTGGAGATAAGGGGGGGGGGACATACATACAATTTTTTATGGTTTTTCAAGGATTACTCGAAATATTATATATATTTTTACAATCAGCGTTTTAATACCTACAATTTGATACCCATATTGTATTTCATAAAATATTTTTTTCATTTATTTTACTTATTTTTTATATTATTCATTTGTGCTTAATTTTTTTAATCGCTATAGTTTTCCTGTAATTGGCCAGTTATGATCTATAATCGACATTTTTTTTTCATATTTTTCGGTCTACCAGTTTCGGAGATAAGGGTGGGGGACATGCATATTTTTGTAGTTTTTTAAAGATTTCTCGAAACCAGTGCCAGTAAATATAGTAAAAGTATATATTCTTGTATAAAAGTATATATCAACTTTTTAATATCTATATATTGATATATTTTTATTTTTCTCACTTTTGTTTTGGAAATATTTTTAACAATTTAAAAATTTTCATTTATTTTTTTACACCTTGATATGTGGGCAAATTAATGCTATTTTCGTGCCAAATTTTATGTCGTTATCTTTAACGCTGCTAAAGTTATGAGGCTATGACATACGGACGAACGGATGGACGGACAACGGAGTCTCACCATAAAGTTCCTTTTGTACCTTTTAGGTACGGAACCCTAAAAAAGGAGTTAGTTTTTAGGCACCTTAATCCTTGAGGCGCTTTTGGCACATTTATTTATACCTATATCCGAATCGAATCGAAAAGTCGAGTCAAATGTATGGAATACCTGGGTGTTTGGGGGGGCGCATGGTTCCCCACGGCCCAGCCAGATCTTCCATTCCAGTCTCCCGGTCTAATGTTCTGAGGGTCTGATGAATGGCTGTGACCGACCAGGAGAGTTCGGGAAGCTGCATTAAGGATTTAATAATTGCGATAACAGCAACAGCAGCAGTAGTGTTAGGTTCTCAGACTAATTTGGTTTAATTAGTCTAATTAGTTAAATTTTTAATTTTTAATTTTTTTTTTCAATGTCTTTTGTTTTAAATATACATTATAAATATATATAAATATATATAATAAATATATATAAATTATAATATATATAAATATATATTTTAAATATCATATTTATCTACTGATAGATATGATAATTTAAATATAAACACTGTTATCTCAAGATATATTTCGGGTCCGACCTGGGGCTCTACCGCGTAATTCTCATTTGTATCAACTTCAAGCAAATGCATGCGAAATTCAACGCGTGCAAAAGAGATGGCATGTTAGGCGGGCGTCGTCGCACGCACGTCAAATTTCAATCTCAAGTTGATGTTGATGAAAATGAGAATTACGCGGTAGACCCACTGGACCCGGCATCAGTTGAGTATCTTGTATATTTATTAGTAAATATGATACTACTACAATGGTTAGTGAAATAGCTTTCAAAATGTAAACTGTTTTTTATGTGAAGTAAATATTTTTTCATTTTCATAAGTGATACGTTATATTATTACCTAATGACACTTGGCTACTTATTTCACTTACCATTATGAGTAGTATCATATTTCCTAATAAATATACAAAGTTGTATCTCTATAGCTTGAAAATATTGTAAACCGATATCGTAAGATCTATCCGACAGTATCGATCTCATGTGAACTTAGCTACCGTTACCTTTCCTCCCCCCTCCGCCTCGGTCAAACACTAGTACCCCCATAACCAATGGTGGTGGTGGTACTAGTGAGAAACCTATATTCTCAGTGTGCAGTATTACTGATGTTCTCATTTCTGATTTTTCACCTCACTAGCTCGAAAAGCACGCCTTTGCTGCTTAATATCAGTAAGCAAAAGTCAATAAAATTTTGCTCACTCAGTGAAGGAAAGTGTTTTGAACTAAGAACCTGTGAATTGACATTTCGTATTTCATTGGCTCACGAAACGTTCAGCAACTCCATGCTCGTGATTCAATTATAGAATCCTTGCTTGTTCGGGATTCAAACTCGGGACTCGCAACACAAATAGACTTTGCTCTCTTGTTGCACAAAAACCTAGTCCTATTAGACCGCCATCTCGGCCGAGTTGATTTTGGGTTCAAACCTATATGGTGAGGTTCACATTTTGTAAGAGATGTCGAATATGTAAATTTTAGATGCGATGTAGGAATCGCCTCGGAGTTATACCACTCTAAAAATCCCGGGTTGGAATCTCGGTTCAGAGCACCTCACACACATCCAGGTTTACTTTTCTTTCTGCGTTTCTATACTGAAATGATATAATGTTAATTTATATCTCCTTGCGATGGATAAATCGCCAAGTGTTCAAACATAGAAATTTATTTCTGTCAGTTTCGATAAGAGAAATGTGTATTCTTCACTACCCGATGCTGTAACAGGTGACGGTAGGTCATAATGGTCTTTGACTAGCTTTGAATACACAAGCGTTCTCTAGGCGCCAAGTGGCTCACTGTAAAGTGGGTATCGATAAATATCATTGCAGTATGGGAAAGCACATAGGTAAATTCACGAATTGTGTTGAAACCTAGATAGCTCAGAGGTTAGAGCAATCGCCCGGCAAGCGAGAGGTCCCGGGTTCGAATCCGGGTTCAGAGCTCCTCACATCCAGATTTACTTTTCTTTCTGCGTTTCTATACTGCAATGATATAATGTTAATTTTACTCTAAAGATGGCTACAGATCGCAAAAAAATATCAATCTTATTATGGTAAACTGACTATTAAGGATCGCCCGCATTACCGTCTAGAACACATTGGATGGACCCAAGGTCAGCCATGTACCATGTTCTGTACCATGCATAGCATGAGGGAGTAAAAGTAATAATAAAAGTTATTTCTTATAACTTTATTTAACTTTTAAATAAAAAAGATCGTTACAATGTTTGCAATAATAAACGCTGGCCGTGCTCCAATAGTAACTACCTAGAGGCATCAAACTATTGATTTAATAGACATACAATTTTTTACTTTATTTTCATTCAAAAATTAAGTAAATGTAGCGTCACGACATAATTCTCAAACACATTATTTAAAGATGTTGAAGATACATGATAGATACTGGCAAAAACCATATAATAGCACTCGTCCATACGAACAACTTTCTGTAAAAAAAAATCGAGAAGTCGAGAAAAAAAAAACAGTTTCACACTTTGTCGGCTTCCGCAACTTCATCTTAACACCCTGTATGTACTATTAAAATAAAGTGTAGGTAAGTAAATTTATCAGATAGGAAATTGTCATAATATAGTAGTATAAAAGAAATGTGTGAATCCCATCACGTATATTTTTGGGGCTCCCCTTGTCGTCCCCCCCCCCCCCTCCTGGATCCGCCATTTTTTAACTTTATTTTCTTAATTTTTCTCAACTCTTTTGCCAAGGTGTATGTGGTCACATTGTTACCTGTTTATAGGTACAATACAGCCGATTCTGAAGGCTTTAACTTTAGTTTTAGTGCTGTCAAGACTTAAATTTTTCCAAAGTAATTTAGCTTCTGTTCTTAACAATTATGAACTATTTTGCAACGATGAAAATTTAGTTTTGACAGCACTAAAACTAAAATTAGAGCCTTCAGAATCGGCTACACTGTTAACTTTCGGTATAAAACTAGTATGTCTATCAAATCAATTGTCTCAGCCTCTTTACATAATTTAAATAATAAAATTTTAACATTCGTATGCATTCAATCGTAACTTTTATTCTTATTCTAATAAGGCTATTCCCTTAAATGCTACCTTTCCACTTCTCAGGGGCCGATATTGCTTACTTTCAGTATAATTTTTAACAAATTACTGTTAAAGACACAGCAAAATAATTAATAAAAAATAAAAAATGAGCATAATATAATTGAGTATTCATAAATAATACATTACCTTACATTTTATAATTGTTTTGGAAGATATTACAGTTTACTTAGTTAAAAAAAGTAATCTTATCATGTAAGTATCACGTAAAATATGTGAAATAATAATAATTGTAAAAAAAAATTTTGTTCATAATAAATAATAAGTTATATTTTAATTTGAGACAGTAAAGCAAATAAGGATTGTAATAAATTTATGTAACACAAAGTTATTACAAAGTACATTAATAACATTGGGACCTGACTTTTGAATTTTTGTCTGTGGTCAACTGAACGTGACAAGTCAGATTGAGGATTTTTTCGTCAGATTTTTAACCAAATATGATAAAATAACTACAATGCCCAAATGTAGCTGCCAGCAATAAAAAACAATGTAAGCAAGTAACTTATGCAAACACAGATGTTTTAACGATATTTTACTAGTTTCAAAAGAACAGGAATTGCCGTAAACGTAAAATTTGATAAAAATTTAATGTCACGATAAAAGCAAAACGGTTTTTGTATATTAGTTGTATACATTGTTGTTAGCTGTTTTTGGGGATTACAATTATTTATATTGATTTCGTTATAAATTTGAAGATTCAATACTTAACAAAATTCTCATTCCATGCAAGTTAGCAACAGACGTAGTGGTGCGTAAAGGTCGTCGTAAATTAAAACGCATCGGCACCTGACCACCACAAACTATGCATTTAAATGTGAGCTTTATATTGTGTTGCGTACGTGTCATTTTGCAAGTGTGGGCACGCGGGTCACGCGACGGTCGGCGCACCGAGACGGCCCTATGTCCACCTGCTGTCCATTTGTCCGAAAATGTCACGTACGCAATACGATTTAAAGTCCATATTTCAATGTTTTACTTTGACGTGGTCTGGTGCTGATCCGTTATAGTGTGCGATGATGACGGATGACTGTCGCTACACTCACACACTAACACAAAAATCGTGTATTTGTCATCTAAGTGTAAGTAACTAGACTTACGTTACAACAAAACATAGAGATAACTTAGTAATTGTAATTAACTAATACTTTTATATTATTACTATATTATATTTTTATAAGACATACAAATTAAGAATTATATTATTAATAATGAACTTTGATCTAAAATAATATGCAACATAGTTTTATATAAACAGCAGTTTTCACAACATCTGACAACAAAATTTTGGTGTTATCAAATTGTACTTGGTTAATGGTTATTTATATATTTTTCTATTAGATAATATTTAGATTTGGCAGATTCTGTAAGAAGTTAATGTTCGCAAAAAGGCGTTATAGGAGGCCGTTATGTTGGCAAATATAACAAAAAATTGTAGGACAAAAACACAATAGGATAGGCTTATTGCATGGACGTCGCCGTAGTTCAAGGTCGACATTAAATATTGCCAACCCTTACAGTTTGTTAAAATCATACATTTTTACTTGTACTTGAAAAATTTGGAAACATTCCCCTTAATTAAGCGTTAATTTAAACCATGTTTATGTCGAATTAATTACTTCTTTAATCACATACCCGCCTTGCCCAAATATAAAAAAATCTGACTAAAAGCTTAGCTAAACAATAATAAATCCAAAGCCCAAGCAATTCAAATTCATATATTATTTTAATAATACCTTATGATATGCTAATGATATGATAAAAAAACACTGGGTCCAGCCAGCGAGCAAAATGCTATAATATTCTAACATGCAATCAATAGATAAATAGATCTTACCTACGTTATACCACTACCAGTATTTGTTAGGGCTGTGTACACGCGCCATGTTCTAAATTATGTTTTGCTTATATAAATTAATATATTAACGAAACCTTATTATTGTGCTCTATAACAAAACCAAACAAAACCCTGCATGTTTTAACAAATGCTTCTTTTTTAAATATATTTGCATTATAAAAGTTGTTGTTTGTACATTTTTTCATGGTAATTTCAATTTGCACTATACTAGAATCGTGATCTTATTAGTTTTTTGACGTTTCATTTTACGAGGACATTTAAGACATGAATTTTATCAAAATGGTCTCTATCCCTTGGCATTAAAAGTCAGGACAAGGGCGGTAAGCATTTCGTCGCTCATCAAAATTTGGCTCTAATACAAGTTGATTATGAATTAGCCGGGGAAACTGATAAGATCACGGCCCGGGTATCTAGATGGTATATAGGTATCTATAACACATTTAGGATTTTTAATTTTAGGTTATATAAGAAAAACATAATTTTATAGACAGGTGCCAACCCTCTTAAGGCATTTAAATGAATATTACTTTATTTATATTGTCAGATCTATCAGGAAGCATGTTACTTAATTCGTAATTGATGGTATATTGACTTGAGATTGTATTTAATTGTAAAGCGTTTTATAATAGGTATTACATTATTTTATTGTCCGCCAATTAAGCCCCTTTTACACTGCAAGCGAACGAGGCAAATTGTCTACAGCCAAAGAACATCGTGACAAACATTTTCTCTTAGCCCCTCCCTTTACCTCTTATATTCTGCCAATTATGTTTTTAAGTTTTGTGCTACAAGTGTCTTTTGGCGCGTGGATAACAGTGACAGGGTGGCGCAGCTGTGAAACAAGCGTTGGTTCCGATTTTGATCACGACCAATCCACGCGCAAAAATATATTATAGCATGTGATATCAATAGACCTTGGGATCTATTGATATCACATGCTATAATATATATTTGCTATTCATGCTATAATATATTTTTTGCCTGGCTGTAGTCAGCATAGACAAACCGCACACTCGACATTGGGGTGGTCATGAAAACCAACACGTTCACCACGCTCAGTTATCGTTGGAAAATCGGTTACGTAAACAAATCAAACAAACTTGACATCCTGACCGACCACTGATGGGTCAAACTGCCAATTTCGTTCTTTCGGTGGAAGACTCGAACTGAACACGTTTTTCGGAACATCGGAAAGTACAATGACCTCAACCGAAGGAATTATTATTAGCTACCGTTCCTCTAGTTCTTTAATGATTCGATATTTTCATTCATTTTATCTTTTCGCGCGCTTTTTAGACTGATTACGAAATACAACCACCAACCACCATAGTCCATCTGAAGTTAGCTGCACAACCACGTTTGACAGCGAATTTTTCCCAACAATTTTTGACGCTTGTTGGTGTTCGTGACCACATCGTGGGTGTTTTTGTGAAAAATAGTGTTTTGTTGTGATACCATGCCTGCCCCCATTATTTTAAATTATTATTTAGAATATTGTTTTGGTCGACAGTTTCCGTTACGTGGGTGTCAGTGTACGCAATGTGTATTCAAGAAAATATTTTATAAATAAAAACAAATAACTAGAGACCAATGCTATCTGGTATTTTTCATACAACATTTTTTTATATTTCCATGGTCTCCATTACAATAACGTGTAATGAAAGCTGCGGACCAAATCAACACTATGTATATTTAAAAACATATAGGAACCTCAAAATTACACACAATATATTTTTTTGCAATATTCCCCAATTTTGGGTAAAAATTTCAACATTGGCAACATTCTAAACATCTATCGCTGTCTCATGCACAGCCACGCTGAGGGTCCATCTACTGGTTCTTTATCTGAGCATTTTAGGATGCGAGCAAATGACAATATTGACATCGAGTGCTATTTTTTATGCCATTGAGGAGGACAGAAAGTTTTGCGTTTACGTAAATGTAGCCAATGCAAAATACATACGGTTCTAGAAGTACGTGGGGCAGGGCCGGTGACACCACGCTTTTTGCACACACTCACACAAACGCAGTCTCTTCTCGTAAGGTGTATTTTATTTAACATTAGCACTTATTTGTTGTTTTACAAAAACTAGCGCACTAAGTGCAGTGTTTACATACATTATGTATTCAAGTTGTACAGCACTAAAGTATATTCCGAGGGCAGCTAGAAAATCAGTCAATGACCTTTGCTCATTTTGTACCACAAAACGTACCACAAACATAAAGATTGTATGGCGAGATTGACGTATCGTTTTATTATTATTAGAGTGCATTACAAATTTGAAATCAATCAGAAACAATTTTATTGCAACAGAATGTTTAGAGCAAGGCGTGAAATCACATAACGCCCTCGTGAGCGTTCAATATGTGCATTACAAGCTGGTATATTAAGTAGCTACAAAAAAATTCGGTGTACAGGTATGGTGGAAAAATTCGTCGTTCCAGATACGAACCCCGGTAGCGCGCCTGTCATGTAAGCAGGAGGTCTCAGGGACAATTCAAGGATTTTTTTCAAAATATTTATGCTTCAAAAATTTGTTCCTGAATGATTTTAAGTTTTTAATGCACTCTAATAATAATAATAAGATAAGCGATGGCTTTCGGAAAAGAAACATATGTATAATGGTTTATATAAAAACGGCTCACCTCAATTACGTGTTATGATCGGAAAAGCCGACCAGCCGCCTCACTGAGGCGTAACGTCGTCGCGTAAACGTCTTCACTCACCCAGATGAAGGCAGTCTAAATCTGCTGAAACTGGTCGGCTTTCCCGATCATAACACGTATTGAGGTGAGCCGTTTTATATAAATCATGAATTATCCTCAAGTCTCATTTAATTCTATAGAAACATATAATCTTAGCATCGTTTTATTTTGACGCGTACTTACAATTTTTCCAGCTGCCCTCAGTATAGACTTTGAATTATACTTTTTAGTTTTAAAACCAACATTTTTAGGGTACAAGGGGTACAAGGCAGAGAGAAAGTCAGACTATAAAACTAAAAATTAGTTTTACTAGATTACCATCTATTGTTAAGTCCCATCTTTTGGTCCGCTAGCAGTGAAAAACGAGCTACAAGGGTCGCCACACTAAATGTACAAGAACATACCTTATTCCAATATTAATACAGTACTCTATCGTTTACACTTGGATCCTAACAGTGTGCGGTGACCCGTAGACGAAGACAGTTTATAAGTCGTATGTACATACTTGTAAATTATAGCGTGGATAGTCGAAGAAAGAAGCTCAGTGTTTGGAAATTAAAAATGGAGCGCTACTTCCTTTGGGACCACGACAAAATGTTCCAATGACGGACTTCTTTCATCGACTGTACACAAGGAACAACGTTATTGCAAGCTATCGGCCTTACAGTTAAGTATTTAGAGTAGCTTTGTGAGTAAAATTCTAGACTAAGTAAATCATGGAAATGTTTACGGGTCAAACTTATTGAATACGAAAATTTACCAAATAGTTTTTGTTCGTTTCATGTTATTTTTTTATTTTTTGTCCGTATTCTTGTATAGAGTGTAAATAGGCTGCTTTTAGGTTGTACTGATCACACTGAATTACGCAAATAATTTTTCCATAAAATTTCAAAGTAGTGTTCATTTCTTAAGGCGCTTCCTTGACCTAAATTAGCAACTCGATGTGTGTCGGTACAAATATCGACGGAAGCGACATTGAAATATTTGAAATAACTTTCATATCAGGGCGCAAGGCCATTGGCTGTTACGATTATTATAATAGCGCAAAATAGTAGTTAATAATACTTTTCACATGGACGCGATGGTCTTTTGAAAATTTGTATACTTCATGTTTTGTATAATATTTTAGTTATTAAATTATCTAATCATTAGTTTATTGCTCGAAAATAAATAACGTCAATTTAAGGTATATATACATGAAATCAGTAATTATTTCTAGCTTCAGTCATTCTTTTGAAAGCAGATATATGCTATATTTTGTAAAGTAAAAAAAAAATATGTGTGGAACTTCACGGCGAGATATTGGAGATAAGTACTGTATTTTTCATTTATTTTAATTTTTATCCACTAACGATTTAAAAGAAAGCGAGAAACTTTGCTGAAGGATGCACCTTAATAGACATTTTAATATCGTTTTGACTCTATTTACACTCCGTATATTGAGAAGGTGAATATGTGTTTATATAATTTTAATACCTGTCGATTATTTATTATATAATATGTATGTATATGCGTAGTCTATAAACCGTTACCTATTTTATTATCAAATGGCGTGTTTTATGAAAAGTATTAATTTATGTTTACTCGAATTATTAATTTTATTTTAATGACTAACGCACTGTTTATTTCTTATATATTAATTTACACGCTACCTACACCAACCAAATGCCACCCAAAGTTTGCAAAAATTAATACATTTAAACGTTACAACTAATTTATTAGATCAAATCATTAGTTCCTATGTAACTATCTCATGTCAAGTGCACTTCATGATCTCACTACGTTTCAAGTCAGCCCTACAATGGGGATCCACATTGCCAAATTATCCCTGTAGATGGCGCATCGTCGATTCGGTCACGAAAATCTGTCATTTCAGTACATTGTTATGGTTTTGGTAGTTATTGCGATTTTCGGTTCATTTCTTGGAATTATGCATTTATGTGCCGCACCAGGTTGCTTTAATAATTGTGTTAATTTATTCCCGAAAAATATATTAAAAATGAATAACATAATAACAATAAATAAATTAAATATGAATATATGTAAATTACATATATTATAATTACACACATACATATATGCATGATGCCGAAAATTAAAGTCGAAATATATTTAAAAATGTAATTTAAATGTGTTTAGACTTGCATATATACCTGTATATAAATAATATTATACAACTTTATAATAGCATTAATAACGACAAATAAGTCAAATATCCTTTGTATAATAACAATAACAAATATATGACATATTGGATTACAGGTGACAAGAGGAAGTAAAAAAAGCGAGATATTGGGGAAAAACAGCAGGAAAATTGAAACACACAATATAAAATTTTGACATAGCCGGACCGTAGTGTATATTGGCCGGGCCTATGCTAGCGCCATCTGTAATTAGCTTTGCCTGTGGATCCCCATTACAGCCTAGGCAAGGTATTTTTCTAGTCCTAGCCTAATATAAGATGGCAAGGCGTGAAGAATAAAGCCTAACCTAGACTAAGTATAGAGCCGTCCTTATGTAAACCATTGAGCAGCTGCCGTCACAGCTAACTTTGAGTATAAACTATTTATGATCCTAAATGACTTGTAGCGAATTCGTTTGCTTACACAATCCACAAGTTTTCATTTCGTGTTAGGTAATATAATAAAAATCCATTGAGATGTCTTTATATGCTTATTACTAAACACGTTTCAATATATTTTTTTATTCATTAGTTTCAGAGATATTAAAAAAAAACAATGTGTGAGGTATAGGCTGAATAGCTACATCACCTGTGCCTAGCGATAAATAAAAAAAACTGGCTGTCAATGTCAAGTGTCGCTGACATTTCATATACCATGCTCTATCTATGGTCACGCCATTTTGTTTTTTATTTTAATGCAAATAGAAGTTGTTACTGGCAAAGGTACGAGAGTCATTATTCCCACATGGCTTTAGTTTGAAAATGCAAGATCAAAAAAATTATTTATGCATGGAAAAATCCAAAATGTTGAGCTTTTCAGCTACTTTAGTTTTAGCTATTAAAATTAGCTGCTTAACTGATTGAAATGTTGTGGATTGAGAAAATCGACTACGTCTCCATTGTGTGTTTATTAAAAAAAAAACAATTAATGACTAGCTTTTTGAAATGAGCAATCAATTGTGATCGTTTATCATCCAATACCTAATTTACAAATTATTTCGAAGATATGCGACCTTCTATCCGATGCAATGTTTCGATGTGACAATGCGTGTACGAAACGCCCTTGACCTGTAGCTGACTTTTATTATATTTATGGTTATTTTAAATGTACTTTAGAATTCCGTGGTTCATAATTATTGTATGACCAATGTATAAGTTAGCGGCAAGTACCGGCTTAAGCCATTTCATCTCTTGGACGGAGATGGCTGTCTAAATTATTTTGCCGTTAAATATACAGTTTTAAACATTACAATTCACTATTCGTTTGACTACCTACGTCATCAAGTGCAAAATTTATTGGTGTTATATTTAAGATCGTCACGTACATTCAAATATTCTAAAACTCTCATATACCTAAACAATATAATACAATACGCAGTCCTAGGCCACTGCAATAAAAATCCCAATTTCATACTATTGGCATTTCTAAAAGCCATAAATTACACGAACTAGCCTTTTCCCGCTGCTTCGACCGCGCTGAAGAGGAATCGATTTTCCTCCGACTTACATCACAAAAATAATCACTGGTCAGCTTACTTTTAGTCATAGCGCAATGATACATAACCCAAACCGTCCCCCATGAAATTTCCTAGGTTAGAATAATAAGAGCATCAAAATCCGTGTAATAACTTCTCAAATAAGCGCACATACAAACAGACAGACAGACGTTGCATTTTATATGTATAGAGATTATGCTAAATCTAACCTACAGTCATGTGTCTACGAATGGAAGCATCAACATTTCCTCAATTCCGTGAGTGCTAATGTAAAGTCGCCTAAGCTTACAATAAAAATGCGCTTTAAAGTGAGTAGAGACGAAAATTGCTTTCGAACAAATTTCCCTTCGTATTGTATATCTCTCGTACTTTATTATACAAGGTAGAGGCCCCTGGCCCGCTCGCCCAGGGGCCGATTGTCTAAATAATGGTCCATCTTTTACAATTTGATATATCGACACCCTCGGTGCTATGCACAACCTGAGCTCACTAATCTTAATATATGTATAATGAAATTTAAAATTAAAATTACATAGATGTGAAGAAAAAACTAAACTTAGTTAAAATGAGTAACATATTGGAAGAGTTCATAATAGCTGTCGGAAAAACCATTCAGTCTTTAGAAAACACTTAAAAGAAATGATCCAAAAAAATATACAAAATATTATCAGCTCTAATACAAAAATAATACTTGAATAGATTAATTAGAATTAATCGCTTACTTAAATTAAATTAAAAAATATTCGATGTTTTATGATTTCATCATAATGTTGATAAATAAACATTACTAGTATTTATATAATTGTTTGATCGTTAAAAATATAAATATGCAGTAGTTTCAATATAAATGAATCCATATAACGTTCGTAAACCATACCTCATTGGAAGCAACTGAAAGTTGAAATCTTCATACTTACTATTGTTGCATGTATAGTGATCGCCATCTGAAAAGAAAATGACGTTTTTCAATATATATTTTTTGGACTCACGTTGAAACTAGCATCAGATACTGCAAAGTCATAAATGTTTTCAACAAAGTAAAAACGGACACTATTTGTGAAGAGTACGACAAAGTTGACCTAATACTAAAAAAACAAGACCAAATAAACTTCGTAAATTGACATACTTACCAACATACAAACTACAACAATAACTATGGTACTCGCACCTGGGAGTATGCTCCCAAAGATATTAAACGAACTATCAAGTCAAATTATAAGTCAACTGAGTCGTAATCCTCACAAAACAAAAACTATTTTAAAGCGTCACTAAAACCAATTCTGAAGGCTTTAATTTTAGTTTTAGTGCTGTCAAAGCCTAAAATTAGCTTCTAATCTTAACTGTTAAGGACTATTTTGTATCGAAGAAAATTTAGTTTTGACAGCACTAAAACTAAAATAAAAGCCTTCAGAATCTGCTTTAATATCTCGATAAAAACATAGATATAATTAAATAAGTAAAATTTAGTTGTGAGCGCTTGCAGCGGCACATAAACCTATTGTGGTATCCGTAAGCTGTATAAGTTTTATAATATTGTATATTTTTCTTGTATTATTCAACAAACGCATTAAAAAAAGTCTTCGGGCAAGAAAAAGCGTAATTTTTCATGACAACGATAAGATGCTGCCGCAAGAGCAGCAAAAAGAGCGCTGATATACTTTTCTACTGATATAGGTACCGGATAGCGCGTTGAGATGAGTCAGTACACAGAAAACGTAAACTATCTAAGTATATAACTATATACGAGTATGTAAACTAAGGGGATCGAGAAATTTTCTCAAAGGGCTCCGTCACAAAATAGATACTATCAGAAGGCCGACTCGACGACGGAGCTAAAACAGACGCACACATGCGTAGACGCGTACGTATGATGATCTCGGCAGAATTTCGTATTGGCATTCACCCAAGTATCTTCGAGATCGTAGTACGTACGCGTCTATGTGTGCGTGCGCCTGTTTTCTCTAGTTATGCGGAGTTAACATTCTGTAAGTGGTTATTTTGTGGCTCCGTTATCGACTTTGTAGGAAATAAAAACTGCATTCTATATTAGGCTACATAACTCTACTTTAACAAGTAAAAACTAGTACGAATTAAAAGAAAATAGTAACTAAAAATAAGACATTCCCATTGATTTGATACACAACGTTTCTTTGCAGACGGTTCTTATAAATGATTCTATTATACAAGCTGTCTGTTTTTGCAAAATAATACAGGTTGTCCTTTTTTTGCAATATAAGCAGGTTCGATTCCCAGGTAGGTAAGTTAATTATCAAAAATCTTTGAATGCAATGCAATTTTTATTTCATCCGAAATCGATGACGAGTCCTTTGTGCAAATTTAGATTTACCCATACGCGCTATTCTGTGTATGTATCAAGTCAAAAGTGTCCCGAATCGTTTCCTATAGATAAATATCTATTCCGATAACTTGCCGGCGCGCTTTTATTTCTAACTAATTTTATAGCACACCGTGCGTAAAATGACCACTTTACGCACGGCGTGCGTAAAGTCGGCATTTTCCGCACTTGTGCTATAAAAAATTATACGAAACTCGTGCGAGAAACTTTTTCTCGACTCGTGTGATTGCAGCACTCGCCTTAGGCTCGTGCCGCAAACTCACACTCGTCAGAAAACGTTTCATCGCTCTCGTATCATAATGTACTATTTAAACCCGATACAGCTAGTTTTATCTCACAAGTGCGGGTCAGGCTTGGTTTTAGTAGTGCGCGGTCTCGCTCCCGCATGCGTGCGTGCGTAATGTGTGTGAGCGGGAGCGAGCTCCAGAAACGTATATATGCACGCACTACCACAACTAAGCCTGATGATGATGATGATGATGTTGAGGTAGGACGCCTGCTGGGCTCGGGCGGATGGTCGGCTCTCTATTTGGAGCTATTCCATCCAATTCCCATTGCTTAAAGCTTTGGTATCCTAATGTCCCAGAGGTGCGTTCGTTAAAGAACCCTACACTGGGTAGCTACACTGGGGTTGTAACGCCGAGTTTTTGAACGGGTTTCGTCGTGTAGCGACACTACAAACGTCAATTGTCATCTTTGCACCACGTTTAGTACAAATATAATGTTGAGAGGACTTGTACTAAATTTTACGTAAAGTGATGTTTGGAGCCTATGCGAACCTTGCGAACCCTGCTTAGAGTTGATGTTGAAAAAGTCGACACCAGTGTAGCGACACTGTCATTTTTTGAACGGTCGGTGTTGAGACGCGAGTTGATTTTTGAACGGTTTAGTGTTGAGACCCGGGTACGAAACTCAACCCGGTGTGATTTTATGAACGACTATCAGGGGCGTTCGCTCCTCAAATCTTCCGCTTTTTTAAATAAATCTAAGTATATCTGAGTACTCAAGATACTTGAGATCTTCCTCCTTAATGTGGTCATCACCAAGTATCTCCCATCTTAGGCTAGAATACATGAAGCATTCTCCTAAGTAATGTTTACTCTTTTCCTCCTCGCCGCACAAATAAGCCTGACCCGCACTCATGAGAAAAACAGCTGTAATGTAATCGATCGAGGTAATTTTCAAAATCGGTAACAATTTGTAACACGGCAGTGCGCCAGGCCAAGTTCGAAAAAACAGTGTCTGCCAGTTTGAAAATGGAAACATGCCAAGTTAAAGTTTGAAATACGAGACGAGTTAAAGGTTACATAATAAATAAAAAAGCTCTGACAATAGTTTTAAAAACGTAGCACTGAGTAGCGGTAACAACACCATATAAACCGTAATTTCTCAAAAAATTTAATGACTTAATAGGTTAAATTGTACATAATATAATAATGTAAATTGTGCATTTCAAAATAACTTTAAAATTGACTAAAACCGACTGTAATGCTAGACATTTAAAGCGAGTCAATCCAAAAACTATTCATCGTATGGCTATTTTCACTGTGCTGTAAGGATGTCGAAGAGACAGGTACAGGTAAGGTTCCCAACCCTCCCGGAATACCCGGGAGACTCCGGGAATATTTTTCAACCTCCCGAGCTCCCGGGATGCAATAAATTCTCCAGAATTTCGAAATAGATAAATCGCGCGAAATAAATAATTTAATTACGAAATAAATTTTGATTTTCCATGTAAATCTATTATGCTTATGTGCTCAAAAACCGACAAATATAAGATGCTTATACAAAACAAAGCAAATTAAAAGAAATACAAATATTACCGGCTTTCATTCAATTGTCCACCGATTTTCAATTTCCTTCGAGAGTTGGCAACCCTAGGTACAGGGCCTATTATGTATCTTTAGTTGCCAATGGCAATGGCAACTTGCCATCTGGACTTGGTGTCTATCATCAAAAACATAGATATACTATCGAATTCCGATTGTCTAAGGATATGTTCGCACTTGAAGTGACGACACAGTTCGTAAATAGTTCAATACCGACTAAAGGCAATTTTGAAAGTTCCGTTTTTAGCTACGTTTTTGATGATAGGCACCTAGTCCAGTTGGCAACTAAAGATACAGAATACAGGGGCAGGTCACCCACAAATATGATGCACATACAATACAGTTTCATAGTAGGTAGTATTTTTAGGGTGAGACGTCTTTTAACTTAAGGCCTGGTCCATGGTACACAACAATCCTATTGAGTGATTTTAAACTTAATTATATTGTTAGAAATTCTACATTAGAATGCACACTTCGGCACGAATAATCAGTGAATTTTCAAGACTTTTCTAGATATTCTGAAAAAGTATTTAATGTAGGTATTTTTTGTCTTGACAACGAAAAATAAACTATGTTTTCGTGTTATAGCAGAAATTTCAGACATAAAACTCAAGCTTCTTACACAAAAAACGTATTTATAACTTAAAGAGGCGTAAATTTCAAAAATAAAATCTTTTGAGTAAAATGTGTAAAATTAGGTAACTGTCTTGACAACGGAAAAATAAAAATCTGAAAATAAATGCCTGCAAGTTTTACATTGATAGAGTCAGTAGTTGACTCAGCATATTTAAGCGAAAATCCTTGTACAACCCGTACGAATTAACTGTGCTACTCGCGCTGTGACGTCATTTGGACGGTACGCTATCGCTACTGAGCGCTTGCGGCGAATGCGGGGTGCCGCGCGGGGCAGCGGGATTCCAGCGGAGTGCACAGTTGATTCGTACGGGTTGTAATAACAAAGTCAAGGCCTTAAGCAACATATTTTTCAAGTAATGTTATTCTTAGTGTTTAGGTATTTGACCACCATTCACTTATTGTGTTGTGTTTCCTAGTTTTTTTTTTTTCATGTAATCTTTTTCTGTCTGTGAAAATTTTTAATGGCTGGTCAATGTTATTTAAGTAGCTTACTATTACTAGTATTTGTTATACAAGGTGAAATTGAATAAACCGCCCGAATTCGTACTAGAGACTCGGTTAGCGATCGGGAACCAGGCTCAATGATCCTTTCTTCAAAAATCATTAAAAAAAAAATTGTTCCCATACGCACTGGACTAATTCAAATACAATAATAATTCCTAGTATAGCCAGTACGGGCGCAAAAAACATTTTTGTTAGAATTTCACTTGAACAAAATGGTTCAGTCAGCTGGGGCTCTACCGCGTAATTCTCATTTGTATCAACTTCAAGCAAATGCATGCGAAATTCAACGCGTGCAAAAGAGATGGCATATTAGGCGGGCGTCGTCGCACGCACGTCACATTTCAATCTCAAGTTGATGTTGATGAAAATGAGAATTACACGGTAGACCCGCTGATTCGACTGTAAAGAAAACTGAAAAAAAGTTCGTGCAATATAATATAGTAACTATTATTAAAATTTAATGCTCATTTCAGTGGAGTGTCATCTATTAACGATATGCAATTACCTGTGGAATTATTTTCACTTTGTAATGTTCATGAATTTTTTCATTAAAATTAGACTGAGTTAAAATCATAAATGCTGTGGAACAACAGTACAGGTCGTGGCAGTAAATAATGCACATCGTACCGTAGTGTCATCTCTGTCGCACAAAGCCGATGATAGCCGATGTTCATTATTTTCTGCCGGGTACTGTACACGACTGAACGCCGCGTGCGCCTGTACTACCAAAGAGTCCAGTCATAACCTCATTGAAAGCTCGACCTGTTCCTCTTTGCACGGTTAAACAAGTGAGTCCTATCCGTAGTCACAATATTCATGAATATTTTTTTTGTGTAAGGATGCCTTTTTCGCCTTTGTTGTTTTGTCTTCGAAATTAAAATCACTTTGTCGGGAACAAAAGCTCATTTTGCTCACGCTCTGCATGTCAACAGACGCTCTACTGAGTAAAAGAAGTAAAAAAATAATGTTCCAACTTACAAAGAGATCGACAGTTAGTTTTAACTTCTTAACAACAGTAAATGTTGTGTGAAGATGAGGTGCCGTCGTCGCGGGTACGCGTTACTGCGAGATGGTGAAAGCCTCCATGGGGTTAAACTCCTTGCTCCTCATATGGGTAGCGTTGTGCGCCATACGGTAACCCCAAAGCTCCATCGCTTCTTTGCACGAGTTCTGGAATGTAACAAAAGAAAAAAATAATTTTCTTCCAACTATTAGTTATTGTAACTACACCTAGCAGTGCCTGATTAGCTTATAAGCAAAGTGAGCACAGGCATCACATCTCGAGGGGCACCAAAATCACTGCCAGAAATTAATGATACTCCACGTGGAATTTCGCTAGTAGTTATGTTATTGTATATGCTAACACACGTCACGCGGGAGCCGGGGGAAGAGACACATTTTTTTTTTGGGGACGCAAAAAGCTAATTTGGCACCCTTCTAAAAAAAAGAAAAGATAATTAAAAACTAAATAAATAATCCATTTTTTCCCCTACACTTTCTTTCCGTAAATTCATCTATTATATCGTCAAAATTCAAAATATTATTCAAAAAATCAACAGGATTTGTATATCAGAGATTATTTGAACATGTAACAGTTTCAGTATGAAGTTTGGATAGCAGAGATGGTCGAAGTGCGCGATTCAGTCCTATTGCAGGCTTATTGACGGCAAAACTTATGAGGACGTAGAGGGCCTCTAGAGACCAGTGAGGTCACGACTTTGCCACACCCGGCACGGTACAAGTACATCTAGATCCGTGAATGGGCACACACATACACACAAATTAGATTTTTTCGTAAAACTGCAAAGCGATTTTGAAAGTCTAAAAGCTCACATGAAAGAAAAACTACCATAATGTAGATTACAAACTGAGCCGTCAAAGACCAAGGAAAAATATTCCCAATGATGGTTTACTTCTTGAAATAAATCTCAGCACAAGTGAGCAATTTAAATTAATATTTAAATAGATATTATAAAAATATTCATTGACAACCATATAAAAAATTAAACTGAAAGTAATTTATTTATTACTTTTTACTTGTTACTTATTTTGAAAAACTAGCGACTATTTTAATAACAATAGTAAAAAACTTAAATTAACTCTAGCTAGTCATTTAAAGTTTCCGCAGATAGAAGATTAGAAAAAGATGAGAAAAAGACAGAGAAATAAAATAGCAAGCAAATTTTCATTCCTGACGACCAGGCCCCGTAGCATAATGTTTAATTGTGCGCGATGTGACATAGTGATTCACATGTGTGAAGAGCGTGGCATTCTGTTTAATCGCAAAAACATCGTATCACGCTCCTCGCAATTGTGATTCAACTAAGTTGTGTCGCACGCGATTATACTACGGGGCCAGATGTTGATAAAATAATGTGTCCCGAGCAAACCTTACAATATAAACAGTGTTGCAAAAAATTTGCGGACTCATATCAACTAGATCTCAATCTACGATTTACAAACCCAAATTCAACAGTTTCATTCAAGCGTCAATCATAAACTACATCATAACTTATAACTGAACTAAATTCCAGCGAATTATGCAAGATGATGATCCAGCGATTATAAATGATGTCAAAATAGAATCAGCATTCCCTATTGAGGACACAACGCCAGTGGCGTGCACAGAGGTTTTTTCCGGAAAAGCAATCAGAAGGTCAAGTACAACAATAAAAAAAATATGAAAATTTTTTAAAGACACTTTGAAAAAAAAAAATTTGTATGACTCCAGGGTAGGCACTGCCTTTCCTAGAGTGAACATTTTCATACAAACTTTTTTTTTTCAGTGTTATTTAAATTTTTTCATATTTTTTTTATTGTCATACTTGACCTTCTGATTGCTTTTCCGGAAAAAAGTTCTGTGCACGCCACTGCACACCGCTACGTATATTTATGTGCTTGATAGTAAAACCATAGTAAAAACAGAATAGTAGGCTATCTTCAAAGAAAAGGTAAATTTCTTTAGGGGTCATGGCCCCCCCAAAATGCCCAGGAATTCCATATATTTGACTATTTGACTCGACTTTTCGATACGATTTGGGTGCACTTTTACTGTGCATAGGTATACAAGGTGAATTTGTAAACATCGTCCAAATTCATACCTGAGCCTTGGTAAGTGATCGGCATCATGAACCAGTAACGATTTTTGTAAAATTCATAAAATGAAATTTCGACTTCCCATAGTGATTCACTTAGGACTGGGAGTGAATTACTATGGGAAGTCAAAATTTCGTTATACGAATTTCACAAAAATCGTTATCGGTTCATGATGTCGATCACTTACCAAGCCTCTAGTATGAATTTGGACGATGGTCAAAAAGTCACCTTGTATATGACGTATAGAGATGTTTGCCAAAAGCACCCAAAGACTTAAGGTGCCTAAAAACTTCCCTTTTTTTACTTTGTGGTAAACTTTGTCAGAATGTCTCCCCCCAAAATCAAATCCTGGATCCGTTCTTGGTCGCCTTGGTGTTGCTATTGTATCTAAATTATTGTTATTTACCATATTCTGCATGACTCGCACTTGTTTAGTTTTTATAGCTTTCAAGTATCTAGTTTAATCGGATCCAAAGCTATGCTGGATATACGGAGCATAATAATTGGTCACTATAATGTTTCCTTTTGTAATCCTTACGTATATCCAAATATACCGTTTCTCATTATTGTACGATAATAGTGCAATGGCCATGAAATATCGGGTGCTCGTTAAGAGGCTATGCGAATTTTATTTTTGTCACTGTCACTGCAAGCGAAAACACGCTCAGTGCGAGAGGGGCGGATTCAAGGCGATAGCAAAAAATGATAGTTTTATAATTTTTATAAAAAAACTAAAATAGCTAGCAAAATTTCAAATATGAAATCTCTAGATATTGTTGAAACACACCTAATTGAGTCCTGTATATGGTTCCTATTCGTCAAACGAGGAGAAAAAGTGTGTTTGAAGACCTCATTTCAACAATTATTTCTATCGAGGAAAAATTATCCAAACATGTTTTCCAATATCAAAACCCTAGATTTTATAGTCAAAATGCATATACCTGAAAATTATTAAAATTTTCCGTGTATTTCATGAAATACACAAAAAAGAAGCACCTCTATTTTTTTATATACCGCCTTAAAATAAACTAATCGTTGTAACGCCAGTGCCACAGCTTCAAGCTTCTGGCGGCGCTTATTGCTGCGCTTCCAGGCGGTTTTTGCGACGGGCTTTGGTGTCGACCCTTCGGCGCCTTCCACCTCATCGGATGTATAGCGCGCTCGCTCGCTCAAAGCGCTCGACACTAGCTTCGTCCTGTGCGCTCGCTCACTGTTTCAACCGCCCGCCTCCCCGCACACCGCCGCCCCGAGAGCGCAAGTCACTCGAAGCCGGACCCATGACCGTCTCTATACAACTTCATACATTTGTTCTCTCCGCCGCCGGCGCCGTCGCAAGAAGAACCGCTTGGCGCGCCTCTCGAAGCCTGAATGCTATTAAGAAACTCGCCTTAAATTCTCACTCATGTTTTATAACCTCTATATGTGCCGGTTTCATAAACAACTATTTTCGTGCACAAATTTTAATGCTTTTAAAGAGCCCGGTTATAGAATAAATTAAACAGTAAATTTAATATTTAAAAATTAAAATATAAATATAAATTATATTATTTTAATTGCAATAAGGAAATAACAAAGATGTATGATATGATGATACGGAGAATTTACTTACAACGATAAGATAATATAAATGTATACATAACATTTAAAGTTGTAATATCTATACATACATAAAGTCCCTTTCAATAGAATCCGCCAATAATGTAAACAAGATAATTATTTGACAGTTCTCTATGATTATGGTGTTGTACCCAAAGATTTGGTTGTACCTATACTGATGTCAAAGTGGTATTTTGGTGTGGTATTTTTTGAGTTTCTAAATAATGCTTCATGGTATCTCTTACAACATACTGAGACACCTCCATAATTTCTGAAGTAATTTTATATAACTCCATTTTGGATGGGTATGTAAGAGAGGATTTTTCTAAATAATTATAAATATTCACTAGAATTTTTTTCCCTTGTGGTCAGATGGATTTTTCGTTTTTTGGCAGGCGGAGGAGTCTTCGACCCTGATGTACTGAGTTACGGCTCACTCATTATAACCTAAAAACACCACGTAATAATTTTTCACTTTATTATTATTCTTGGATTTATTCTTAGCATCTCTAAGTGATTATGTGTACATCTTTATTAGATTTTAAAGAATTAATAGTTTATAAACATTGTTACCACCTTGTTTCTTGAGAAAGAGATCCAATCGTAAGCAAAAACAAAGTCCGTGATTTCACGCAGAAGTCGTCGTTCCAAGAATAAATCCAAGCAAATCGCAAAGAAAATGTCCAAAAACCAAAATACTAAAAGCAAAGTCGTCGATAATTAGAGGAAACAGAAAAACGCACAGAACTCGGAACAATACCCACCAATGAATAAAAAATCTAAGGAAATGAAATAATTGCCAAACCCATACCTCTCCAAATCAGCTGTTTGCGGCCATTACAAATTTTCATTTTGTTGGTACAAAAGCGGTGTTTGTGAGAGGTTTGTGAAGTCACAACACTAACTTTCCGAAGACAAAAAAGACTTCGATGATAAAAAAATTAAAATGACAGTTTTACAAACTATTGAAATTTTCGTCGTCCGATTATTTTTAATTAAAATAACTATCATAAAGAAGTTATTTGGTGTCGAAATGATTTTAAGAACAATGTATGGTTCCTTGAAATGTGAATATGATCAGGATTGATATTCAAATGTAAGTAATTACGCAGTAATCGTGTTTAAATTGGTTTGTTTACATTATTGCCGGATTCTATTGAAAGGGACTTTAACTATACTATATTATACTATACATACATGTAAGTACAAACAAAAATGTATAAAATGTTTAAACTACTTACCACTCCTGCAAAACATGAAAGAAATATATATATTGTCACGACATTAATCCCCGAGGGGGTGTCAGATGTGTTCCGAGTGCAAACTGTGAAATGCAAGTCACAGTCGACACTCGGTACACTCGCGTTTCACCGACTGTTATTACGTCCCAACGTGATGAGAGGTGAACCCTATCGAAGTTCTTCGGGCACAAATACACACTTTTCAGGACATGCAGGTTTCCTTACGATGTATTCCTTCACAGTTAAGTGGTAAGTAAGAACAAAATACTATTCACATAAATTCCGAAAAACTCATTGGTGCATGCCCAACCGGTGATCTAACCTGGATCTCAAGAATATTTAATTCTAGATTCCCTATTCAACTATTAGAATAAATTTTTCTGAATATATTATTGTTTATATCATACTTATTATATTTTTGTATGATATTACCCTGTAAGTGTGTGTCTTATTTTTTTATTGGCTGTGTCAATAGGTAGACTTGTTCACAAAATATTTTTGTTTTCGCTACATTTCTCATACAATAAATTTAATCTTGTTAACTTACTTATTAAAATTAAATAAAATGTCACAACTATTTTAACATAAAAATGTAACCACCTCTATACAGGCTGTAGATTTGGTCCACAAATTGCGTCACATCAATACTAGTAGTATGATGCTTATTAAAAAAATAATAATAATACCACTTGAAGGAGTTTTGCACTTTTTTATATGTCCTAAATTTATCTTGATAAACGACGTGGTGGGCTAGTACTTACCTACTGTGGTGCCCCTCAGCCTCACCACCTCGCCGCCCGTCCCGCCTATACTGTATTTTAATACGGCAAATAATGTTTGTAAACAACTTTATAACCTAAAAGTGATGAAATATATGTTCAACTGCAATTTTTGCTGCACAATAATAGTAGTTTATGCTACTAGGGCGAAAAGGAATAAATTACGAGGACGATTTTAAACGTAACCGAGTAATTTATTGCTCTTACGCCCGTGTATCATACTCATACTACGTTTTTCAATGCATAGTGTGAGGAAATAAAACAAAATATATAATCTTGTGAACTTTAAATAATAATTGGCTCAAAAGGACTCTATCCAGAGCCGTTACACAGTGGGAAAAAAGTATAGCATTTATGGTGCATAGGAAAGGCTGCAGGTTAGCCAACCATTGTAAATAAAATAAAAAATAATGATAATAAAACCCTAGGGCAAAATAATCGACTTTCTGTTTGGTTTTGATGCATAAAAAGTGGGGCTTTACGAGCACTTGCATTGAAAACATATTAATGTACGTGAGTTCACTTTTATTAGTTTAAACCAAAATGTATAGGTATAAAAATGCTTTCTTACATCGTATTTCATCACTTAGGTTACAAAGTTGTTTACAAACATTATTTGCCCTATTAAAATAGAGTATAGATGGGGATCCACAGGCAAAGCTAATTACAGAGGGCGCTAGCATCGGTCCGGCCAATATACACTACTACGTATGTCAAACTTTGTTGTTGTGTGTGTTCCGGTTTTCCTACTGTTTTTCTCCAATATCCCGCATTTATTCCAATATGTTAGACGTATATTTGTTATTATGTTATTCATTTTTAATATGGTGTGTTTGGGGATAAAATTAACACCAAAACCAAAGCAACCTGGTTAGGCACAGAAAGGCAAAATTCCAAAAAATAATCGAAAATCACAAAAAACTACGCAAAAACCATATAGCAATGTAATGTAATGACAGATTTCCATGGCCGGGTCGACGATGCGTCAACTACGGGGATAATTTAGCAGTGGGCTTTAGGGGTGGCTTCAAATACGCAGCCACCAAAATCTGGAATAATTTACCTGCAGCCTTGCGCAAGCAAGTCCAATGACATTTAAAAAACATTTTAAATGTATTTTATTAAATGCGCAAAAATTTTATCAAAAATTGTATTAAATAGCTTGTGTAAATCTTAGTTATGTCCTGAACAGTAAAAAACTAATATATTTCTGTATTATTATTATTATTTTTTTATTCCTTTTTTTTTTTCTCATGTAATTTATTTTAATGTATGATGTAAATTGTTCTAATTCGTGAATATTATAATTTATTGCATCAATTTTTAAAATTGAAATGAATAATTTCAAATTACATCTAATTTGATAGAAACATTGTAGTTAAATTTTAAACCTACCTGCAAGGAAGGAATATGTAATGTTTGTGTTATTTGGAAAAAATGGGACAAACTGAAAACCAGCGCTGTCAGTTGCTTGCAACTAGCGCAGCATTTGCTGAGTTTGGCCCTTTTTGCCACTTTATTTATTTATTTTTTTCTCTGTGCGTGTGTGTTTCTTTTTTGTGGCAAATAAATACTTTTCACTTTCACTTTCACTTTCAGTGTGGATCCCCATTTCGTCATGTCTGTCGTACACTAGCCGTTTTTTGTTGCCCCCATCGGGAGTCAACCACCAATGCAGCTAGACTAAATACTACGGGACCTCGGCTGCGGCACCTTTTTGGTTAAATAATTGATTTTATTATTGTATGTATAAGAACCTTACCTGTATCTCATCGACGTACGCGAAGTCGAGGACATTCTTCCACCTGAAAGGCACGTCACGTGACACTCGGAAGGTGGAGCTGACTCCAGCCACCTCCACAGTCGTGTGAGTGGAAAGAAACTCTTCTACTGAAGGGGTGACCCCAAGGCCAAGGAACTTGAATAGTGTGCGTGTCATGTTGTTGTGATTCAACGCGAGCTCTTCGTATCGCAGTGCCCTGGGAATGTCAAGCATTTGAATTAATTGTATTCTGTGCAACTGTAACATTACGTGGGACATTGTGACACGAGTTCTTTTTCTTTCTTCAAAAGTGTGTGTTAGTGAGTCAATGCTTTTCCTCACCTTCGCGCAAAAAGTGACAGAATAAATTTAGTACTAAGAGTAGCACTTGCCACGTCCGGTGTTAAAGGTCGGTGCTCCTTGGAATAAGTCCTGCTCTAATGCTTTTTATATGTCTATCTCGCTCTAATCAACTGCCGCCGAAGGAAAACCTGTTATGCTGACTTTTTTTGCAACATTTTTACGTAGTGCAAAAAAACTATAACTGGTATTGGAAAAGTGTTTTACACCATGTTTTATATGTGTGTACTAATTAAATTACAATACTGAGAATATGGAAATGCAATTCTAGAGTTTTCTTGAAATTCCAGATTTTTTTCTGAGGTCAAATGTTTGACAGCAATTATTTTAATGATCTTGTGCTTCATATTATAGAGTAGCAAGTGGTATTTAATTTGTTGTCAAATTTAAATAAATACTTCGTGAGCGAAGCAAACAAAGTTCTCAGAGTCTACTTGAACAATCTGGCGTTTTTATGTGTATGAGTGTTTGTCTGACACTTGTATCGATTCGGCATAACACGTCTTAACTTATTTGACAGGACTAACCTTATTTTAAGCATCTTACCTTTTTCTTTCTTTATTGAAAAGACAAGGACAGAACGATTAAATTAAGTTTAGTCCTGTGAAATAAGATAAGATGTGCATCACCGAATCGGTACCAATAACTCAAGTATGGTTGATCGGAACATCATGAAAATTGGTAGGCAAGTAAATGACAAAAACAATTTTTAAGTTTGAACATGATTGAATCGCGAGTTCACAGTTCGGGGTGAACTACTATTATTTTAGATATCAAACAATCAATTTAAGTCTGAAAATTATTACCTACAACTATAGAGAAATAAGCTATTAATACAAATGCAAATTAGGGATGGCTAAAAAACAAGCTTTGGGCTATAAGTTAGGTAAAAAATAAAGGGTATGTTTGTATGTATGAATCATGAGCTAAATCAGTAAAGATTGAATCACAAGTTCACAGTTTGAAGCGAACTACTAGTAAATTTTATAACACTAAAAAAGGTTGCTTACATAATTTTGTTGGGATACTTCTGCAGCAACCGCCCAACAGCTACATAGTCACTGATCATGTCAGCACAGAGCAGCTCAGGTCGCCAGCAATCCGGAGCGGGCTGGCAGAAGTTCCGATGTTGCCGTGACTGCATCACACCTCGTGGGTCCCGGATCAGTAATACCACCTTCACGTTCAGTCTGGAAACAAATATACCAGATCTAATAAAACTATGGATTAGCGTCTGATCTGATATTCATTAAGACAAAGATATAAGCAATAATAAATATTTAAGATCTGAATAAGAAGTTACAGGAAACAACTATAAAACAAAGAATTACATTAAAAAGCTTAGAAAAATATTGGAAAAAGCAATAAGAAAGTATACAAATAAAAGAATTACTCACTCTTTATCTAGTATTATCTCCTCAATAAGGCGAACTCGTAAACGCACCACCTTCATATTTTGAAAGGGAAATACCTTACAAAACCTAGCTGTGAAATTAGCATCAAAACACAGCTCCTTCTTATATTTACAGTGGTCCCACAGTCTTGTGTTATGGCTGAATTGGTGCAAATGAGTCTTTCCATATTCAAAATAATCTTCCATTCCTTCATAATTACACCTAAGCATGTTTTTGATAATGTTCAAAGCTTTGTCTGCGTGTGGCGGGCCTCTTATTTGTATTATTTCATATTTGAGTAGAGGTTCATAGTGATAGAAGTTACCAGGCATGGAGTTGAGGACCTCTCCGAGGAACGTCGTCCCTGACCGCCAAGTGGACAAGATGAGGCTCCGGCGAGGCTGTCCTCCAGCTTCCATGAGCAACTCATCCAGTTGCTGAACACCGGAGTCACTGAAGTTGTAGTTCCAAAGCTCAGTTTTAATTTTTAATCTAGTCTTTTCCAACATTCTCTCGATGTTCGGCGATCCATCGTCAGGGCTCGTCGGAAAAGGCTGCAGCAAGTTGTCATCTCCATACTCTATTTTTAGGAAGTTCCTGATGTTCCTGCGGCTTTCAGGAGCTGGACGGTAATTTGGGTTATCTGTATATCGACTTCCAGCAAGAATCAAGAGAACACTGAGGCCGAAAGCGAAACATACCGAGTAGAAGTTAATTCGCCGTAACATTACGATAAATATCAAGAAAACAGTAACCGAGAAATTTTCAACTTATGTAGGCACTACCGTAACTCATTTACTATCATTTTACAGTTATTTTTAAGACTTGTTTATAATGAAAACATAACTTTTTGCTTTTTTTACGCGTTTCCACAGAAACTCCGCATTGCACCGATTTGCACCTTCACCGCCATTTTGAACGAATGACGTATTGCTGTCAATGTCAGCTGTCAGGTAATTTTTTTTAAGGCCATGAGCATTACGTTATGCCAACAAAAACTTAACAGCAATGAATGTTATCAAAATGCAAATGTTTTCCAGGTTTCTCAATTTAATTACTTAGTGGTAGACACGTCATAGATAATAAGTACCTACCTAAATACTAGGCAAATTTCCATTCACGTGATGACTCTGATTATGACTGAGACGCTCTATTCAGATCAGCTACACAGCACAAATGGTATTAAAATTATGGTAGCTTCAAAATAATTGGATTTTCCGTAAGGGTGAATTTTTTACCCACTTTATACCTATGTACTGTGTGATGCATAAAACGCGCGGTTTAACAATATGGGGAAAAAAAACTTAATGTAGGTAGGTACATATTATGATATTCATTTGTACTTACTTACATGTTTTTATTCCTTTTAATTTCTTTTTAATTCTGTACAAAAATGGATAAGTATTTAATATTTTTCTTAATATTTGTTACAGCAATAAAAGTAACAATTTTTATATAAATAAACATAAAAATAAAATATTAAAAATAAATGTTAAAATTAAGTTGTATTCTTATTTTTGTGCAAGCAAAAAGAAATTGAAAATACATACAAGGAACAAATTTATACTTTTTTTTTGTTTTTATCATAGTTCTATGCCCTCATTTTTTCGTTACAATATTACTAATTTTTATATTGACTTTTTTATTTGCTTTTAACCTTAATTAAAATCCGTTTTGTATCAAATTTGATACTAGGGGCATTTAAGGGCCAATATTTTTTTTTAAATTTCACTCTGAAAAATCCAATTATTTTGAAGCTATCATCAAAATCGTCAAAAATATGTTTACGCAGATAATAAATTATTGGTATACTTACATTGCTCTTAGCTACAATTTATTATTTCTGCAACTCCGGAGAATCGACCATATTATATTCTCTGCCATAAGTCCATATCTCTACCCCTTGAGAGATAGAATAACTTGATAGGTACAGAGTTACATTCAAAATAAGTCTATCAATTTTGGTAAAAATATAAAAAGCTTTAGAAAAATACGGGAAAAACGAACAATAAAAAACATGCTTCAGTGTTTATTTTTCATTTTCAAGCATCCGTTTTCGCAAAAAGAAACTATTATCTACCTATTTTAGTTTTCTTCAGACTTTATATCCAACAATATGAAACTTCCCGATGGTCTCTCCAAGGAAAAACCATAGAAAGACCTCCAAACAGACGAGGGTCAGCAGCCAAAGTTGCCTAATGCTCAAATATTTGTAGCAACCGCTTTTGAAGAAATCTTGTATCAGTCTTATGTCCGACTTCAATTGCTGTAAATTAATGGTAATATTTATAAATTGAAACCAAAATATACTGTACTAGTTATACCATAGATAAATAATTATTTATCTATGGTTATACTGACCAACCAGGCAACCACCTTCACAAAGAACGCAAAAAAAAAACTTGACAGTGGGCATACAAAAATCACTGAATTATGTTTTGAAAATTGGTAAGAAATTATTTTGTTTTATTTGCGTAAGTTGTTTAGTAGTTTGCTACTATTAACTATTAACTAATGTTATCTCCATCTCCATGGTTGAAAAGAGCAACAATGGACGTTTGCTCATATTGTCATAAGTAAGTAAGTATCTATAAAGATACCCACCTAGTTACGTTTGTGTGTATTCCATTATTTTACGAATTTGTCGCAAAGCATTTCGATATCATAAGGCATTATCAATATTTATTTAGACTACCTGTACATCTAATTTTCTATATGCTTGCATAAGACGGGAATGACGGTGTACGTAAAAACCCTTACAGGTTTCTGATACACCTTATTATTGTAAAATATGTATTTCTTTTTGGTTATTAAATAAATAAATAAATAAATAAACTAGTACAAAATTATACTGATTCAAAAACCGTTTTAAGCTAAATGAGGTTTACTACCTACCTAAACTATATTTTAATATGTAGCGGCGGTAGCTCAGGGGTAGAATGCTGGTCTATCAATCTTGAGATCCTGGTGCAGGTTTCCTTGCGATGTTTTCCTTCACCGTTCAGCAAGTGGTAAGTAAGAACAAATACTATGCACATAAATTCCCAAAAACTCATTGGTACATACTCGACAGGTCATCAGGTCGAGTATGTACCAATGAGTTTTTGGGAATTTATGTGCAAATTGTGCATAGTATTTGTTCTTACTTACCACTTGCTGAACGGTGAAGGAAAACATCGCAAGGAAACCTGCTTGCCCTAATACGTGTGTATTTGTGCCCGAAGTACGGGAGTAGAGCTCATCACTCATCCATCCCGTTTTGCCACGTAAAAATAGTCGGTGAAACGCGGGTGTACCGAGTGTAGACTGTAACTTGTCTTCACAGTTCACACTCGGAACACCTCTGACACCCCCTTGATTCATATCGTAACGATATATATAAATCGCAATTATAATGGTAGTTTATGCTACAAGGGCGAAAAGGTATAAATTACGAGGACGATTTAAAACACGAGCGTAGTGAGTGTTTTAAACGTAACCGAGTAATTTATTGCTCTTACGCCCGTGTATCATACTACGTTTTTCAATGCATAGTGTGAGGAAATAAAACAAATATAATCTTGTGAACGTAAAATTATGATTGTCTCGAAAGGACTGTATCCAGAGCCGTTAAACAGTGGAAAAAAGTATAACATTTATGGTACACAGGAAAGGCTGCAGGTTAGCCAACCATAGTAAATAAATTAAAAAAATATATAATAATAAAGCCCTAAGGCAAAATAATCGACTTTCTGTTGGGTTTTGATGCATAAAAAGTGGGCCTTTACGAGCACTTGCATCGAAAATTATTTTTTTATTCTTGCGATTGTCGGCACTTGGTGAAACTTGAAACACATCTTGAGTTAAAAGCATGTACAGTAGTTTCACTTTATTTATGTTTACTCACAACTGCCGGTTTCGGATTTTACACCATTTTCAAATTTCATTGACTCCAGGCTAGTTAGCTCTGTGCAACGTTAACAATGATAATGTTGACAGAAAATAGAATTGAGTAAAGGTCAAATTACCCGAAAAATTGGGAATTTTCTCTTGAAAATTGTGTAAAATCCGAAACCGGTTGGGGGAAAACATAAATAAAATGAAACTATTGTACAAGTGCTTTTAACTCAAGATATATTTATTTTGTTATTTAAAAAATACAAAACTTAATATAAAAAAAGGAGAGCAGGAAGTGAGCATTTGCTGGACAGGTGTAAATAAACTAGAAATCTGAGCCGGAAGCGAAAGATTTCTTTAATACGAATCCAGCAAAATAAGTGCCAGTTCTGTCGAAATTTATAAACACCGTAAGACATTTAGAATGACAAGGGGATCCCAAAAAAAAATCTCTCTTATAACGTCGTTGATGTTAATTATAATATAGGATGTCAAATAAATAGGTGATCTACATTTATGAAAACTGGAAAACCGGTTATTTTATTTCCGAATCAATTTGATTATATGAGTTTGAAATTGACCTGCATCTCGCTCCTTTGAGGTGGCGCCATTTCTACCATGTAGTATTTTTTCGCAATGTTTATTTTATGTGCTATCTGCGAAGATCTTGCAGCTTCAGTCTTCTCTGAAACATTGAGCAATTTTTCAAGTGAAATTGGTGCGTTTTTTCAAAATATGGATACATGTCGCAGGATAATAGAAAAAAAACCGGCCAAGTGCAAGTCAGACTCGCGTACTTAGGGTTCCGTATTGTGGATGATAAATTTAATTTTGGAATTTTTTTCATGAATTTCTCAACCGCTTTAATTTTCCTGTAATCTTTACATAAATACATATCACCATGATTTTTTTCATATTTTTTGGTCCACCAGTTTTGAAGATAAGGGGGGGGGGGACATACAACTTTTTGTGGTGTTTCAAGGATTTCTCGAAATAGATACATTTAAATATAGCCAAACTGTATATTTTTGCAGTTAACGTTATAATATCTGCAATTTGATACCCATATTGTATTTTTATAAAATGTATTTTTTTACTTCTTTTTTACATTTTTTATTTTTGCAAATTTTTTTTTAATCGCTATTGTTTTCCTGTAACTGGCCAGTTACAATCTATAATCGACATTTTTTTCATATTTTTCGGTCTACCAGTTTCGGAGATAAGGGGGGGGGAAATACATATTTTTGTGGTTTTTTAAAGATCTCTCGAAACCAGTGACAGTAAATATAAGAGAAGTATATTTTAACAATTAGCTTTTTAATATCTACAATTTGATACCCATATTATATTTTTAAGATAATATTTTTTATTTTTCTCACTTTTGTTTTGGAAATATTTTGAACAATTTCAAAGCTTTAATTTTTTTTTTACACCTTGACATGTGGGCAAATTAATGCTATTTTTGTGCCAAATTTCATGTCTTTATTTTTAACGGTGCTAAGATTATGAGGCTGTGACATACGGACGGACAGACAACGGAGTCTCACCATAAAGGTTCCTTTTGTACCTTTTCGGTACGGAACCCTAAAAACGTAATTTAGCTTTAATCCCGGGACTTTAGCTAATGTCCAGCACATAGCGTTTAAAACATGTTTGAAATAATAATTGAAAGGTTTCTGCTGGGTTGTCATAAAAATGATCACGACGTCTACACCACGTTCCGCGACTCACAAACCTTCTAACCAAATCTAACCGGCTCGCTTCTGCACTAAAGGATTTCTGGTCTGGGTCATGTAGATGGCTGTCTGGGTCACTTTTATGTTATCGTACTAAAGTGGGGCCAGAATTTAGCCAAAATACTAATAGCCTCATTCAAATGCTATCTGCTGGACTTAAGCTATATTCCCGGGATCTTAGGTATGCTTACGTCAAGATTATTACTATTATCCTGCCACAGATATAGGGTGTGGTTATCAGATTAAACAAAATAAACACACTCAACTATCGTGGATAAGTTGGTTATGTAAATAAGCAAAATAAACCAAATAAACCAACCATACCATGGTGTTTTATAGTGGCCTGAAGTTAGCTGCACAATCACGTTTGACAGCCAATTTTTCCCCACGATTTTTGACGTTTGTTGAGGGTCATGACCGAATCGTGGGTGTTTGTAGTGGAAAATAGTAGGTTGTTGTGATCTGAAGACCGTACCCATAATATAACGTACCTTTGATAAGTTCAAATATCTTTTCCCTTCTTCTAGAAATAGTAGGTTTATAAACTTCTGCAAGTTCGTGAAAAAAGGCTGGTCTATTACCTGCAAGAGTAGAAAACATGTTTTTTTATGTTTTCAAGTGACTATATATATATCCATCCATCAGCCTAGTTCGTCCACTGCTGGACGTAAGCCTTTCCAGGACTGCCACCCTGGAAGAATTACCCATACTCACACACGCTGGGCAGGCGGGTTGGTGAGCGCGGTGCCGAAACCCTCGTGACGCCGTTGCCCGTCACCAGTCATTTTCAATTATTGTTGGCTTCGAGACTGTGATTTGCGCTCGGCTCCACCCATGCTGAAAAATAATTTCCCTTCGGCGTATTATCCCCGGCTTGTTTTACTAAAATATTCACTGCCCCGTTTCCCTTAGTGAGAGCACACTTAATTAAAGAACATTGGGAATACTGAAAACCGCATCAAAGTGCATTTAGGAATTTTCAACAAAATCCTTCCCTAGCCTAACATACAATAACCCAAAGAGTCATCAGTCAACCTCAAATTTTGCCTGAGAAAAATTTGGTAACCATTATTTTATAACCCGTCGTTAAAAAATACGTTTTTAGGAACACACTTGATACATTGTTTTCGTTAAATAATACCACACAGTTTTATTGAACAATTATTTTTTTCATTAAGTATTTAGTAGTTTTTACAGGATTCGAATTAGAGCGGGACAAAAAAGAAAGAAAGAAAAGACATTTATTTTGATGCCACATCGTAAACAAATTCATTTATTTACTCCAGGTTAATTGATATATTTTAAATTATCAAGATGCAGCAAACAAAAAGGTCCCTAACCCAGCAAAATGCCACAGCAGAACTGTGATGCTGTTCTTCCGTCAGAGGCCGCGAGTTGCGACACATATGTTATTTAAGTAACAGTATTTTGATAATTAGTTTTTATGGTGTGATGCAGAATAAAATAAAAAACAAAAAAATCAATATGTTAGCTGCAAACCGTGGTGAAAAATTAAATTATACAATTATATAAAAAGAAATTAATAAACATTGTTAAATAAAAAAATATATAAACAGAGAAGTACTTATCAGGGTAAAATTCATATAAATATTTAAATAAAATTACTGTATCGTTCAATAAAATTGTAAATATATCTGGCGGCGTACGTGACGTACTGTTTAATCGCAAAAACACTGTGTCACGCTGCTCGCACTTGTAATTGAACTAAGTGGAGTCGCGCGCGATTAAACACTGTGATACGCCGCCTGGTAAAGTTTATAAATACGAAATTATTCCTTATTCCTACGAAAAGACTAATAAGGCAAAGACTTAAATGTGCTTTAAATAAGGAATAACAAGGTATACACCTCTACGCATGTCGCAGGCATTGAAGTATTATGTACAACGTATTGTAGTACATACCAATTTTAATAGCTCAATGGTCGCAGGGTTCTGATGAAATTCGGGTTTTGATCGATGCCCTGGGAATTTGATCAAATCTCAGGATCTGACGTAATGAATTGACTGTATTATATAAGGTCTTTCAATTTAAATGGAAAGTAATTTAGGAGCTGATTCCTTATCGTTAATACATCACATTCTACTGCAAAGCACTTTTTTTTGCGCGAACTTTTTTTTCACTTCTCCGTACAAAGTGGTCCAATCAGCTGACTCAGTTTGTATGGACAAGTGATGTATTAACGATACTGAATCACCTTCTAAATTACTTTCCATTTAAATTGAAAGACCTTATATAAAATAAAATAAATATATCATTTCAACATGAATCCCCGAGGGATTTGCTCCAAGTTCCAGAGTTTTGATCAAAACGCTACGACTTATATTACAGTAGAAAAGATCCTGCCTGACTTCTCATTATAGTTCAAGAAAATAAAAGAATAGTTTATATTTATACTAACGTAACATATTAGTGACGCTCCTAAATAAACGTTTTTTTGTTGTGGTCGCCATCCTCCTTAGGTTTGTACATGAAACAAGTTAATTTTTATTAGTTTTTATCTCCGCTTGGTTAAATATTAGTTTTTTTTCGTCTTCCTTGTTAAATTGTAGAGAATAAATGACAACGACAACAACATTTTTTTTTTATTTTTAATCACAAGAAAATCGACCTTTTTGGGAATACTCACTCGTATGTGCGCTGAATGATTGAATGTCCATGCGTGGGGCGCTGAAAATAGCAGCCGTCGTCGCCAAGAAACAGAAAAAAAAGCAAAAAAAAAAAAGATTAGGGCTGTTAGTAAATGTTAGTCAAGTTAGTGATAGTACAGTTTCTTCAGAGGCAAACAGTATTACGGACGGAATGAACTTAGAATCAAGAATCTTTCAGTAATAAAATGCAAAACCTATAGATATCGAATTATAAGTATTGAAAAGTCAATTATACACATAATTGATTATGAATGTGTTACCTTCTTGATGGAACGTATCTAATCATTGCAAATAAAATTCTTGATACTCAGTTCCACGAAAATTACTTAGGTTTGCGACCGGTTTCATCGTTTAAACGACATCTGCAGGTACAAAATTCTATATTCGAAGCCCAGTAACACACTTTTATAAATACATATGACAGACGTTTAAGGCGCTACGGAAAAAAAATCGACACTTTTAGAACTTGCATATCTACTTCAGTAAAGAATGTACAATTTTGATAAAATAGTATATTATTTTTGGAATCTTGGTATAGGGATCTGCTATAACAGAAACGCGATTGGAGAAATTCGGCTCGATACAAATATTTATTGAAATGAGGGGTTTTTCGACACTTCACGAATTTTTCACGAATCCGTCCTTCTCGCACTGAGGGTTTTTTCGCATATGGAGTAACAGGGACGCTTAAACTTTTACATATAGCCTTAACGTTTATGTTACGTACATAAGTTACTGCCCGAATTATACCATGGATAATACAATCAAATGACTTATAGGCCAAATCAGTGGTTTTGGAGGTCAATTCATATTAATATAACTTGTGCTGATTTTGTGTTATGTATTCGGAGAATATTAGAAGGATATTGATATCCTTCTGTCAGTGGTTTTGGGTCTAAATTCATATCGATATTTGCGTTGTTTTCCCAGAATATTAGTTTTCGCGGAAACTCAGTTAGTAATCTGTGCTCGCAGTTGCATTTGCATATGTTTCGGGCTTATAACAAATTTAGAATGCAACAAAGTTTTTAAATTGGATATTTGAAATGTAGTAAGTAATTTCAGAAAATGCAACAGACTAAGTAAAACTGAGTTATTAAATTGTTAAAAATCGGAGTATTCCTTGGAATTATCCAAAATCGTATCTGCTGAAGCCAGAAAAAGTTATAAGCACATCGATATCGATATCGACAGGGGGCCAGTTTTTGATTTAAGAAAATGTCATTAAAGCTGAATATAAAGTCAGATTGAGCACCTCATTTTGCACTAATCAGAACTGAACTCTATGGCGTTTTCTTTTAGTTTAAAATAGCGCGCCCTTATAGCCGTGACTGTAACGACAACCAAATAACACACGCTCTCGAAAAACTGAGTTTTTATTTAATAACTCGACTTTTAGATTATAGTAGTTTATGCTACAAGGGCGCAAAGGAATAAGTTACGAGGACGATTTAAAACACGAGCGTAGCGAGTGTTTTAAACGTAACCGAGTAATTTATTGCTTTTACGCCCGTGTATCATACTACATTTTTCAATGCATAGTGTGAGGAAATGAAAACAAATATAATCTTGTGAACTTTCAATTATGATTGGCTCAAAAGGATTGTATCCAGAGCCATTAAACAGTGAAAAAAAAATTATAACATCTATGGTACACAGGAAAGGCCAGGTTAGCCAACCATTGCAAACAAATAAAAAAAAAATTATAATAAAGCCCTAGGGCAAAATAATCGACTTTCTGTTCGGTTTTGATGCATAAAAAGTGGGCCTTTACGAGCACATGCATTGAAATAGTAGTTTATGCTACTAGGGCGAAAAGGAATAAATAACGAGGACGATTTAAAACACGAGCGTAGCGAGTGTTTTAAACGTAACCGAGTAATTTATTGCTTTTACGCCCGTGTATCATACTACGTTTTTCAATGCATAGTGTGAGGAAATGAAAACAAATATAATCTTGTGAACTTTCAATTATGATTGGCTCAAAAGGATTGAATCCAGAGCCGTTAAACAGTGGAAAAAAAAGTATAACATCTATGGTAGACAGGAAAGGCTGCAGGTTAGCCAACCATTGCAAACAAATAAAAAATAATAATAATAAAAGCCCTAGGGCAAAATAATCGACTTTCTGTTCGGTTTTGATGCATAAAAAGTGGGCCTTTACGAGCACATGCATTGAAAAATTATTAAAATGTACTATTTAGATAGTGTTATTGTACATTTATTTTTAATACAAATTTCAAGGCTGTAAATTTCAAGAAAGGCTCTTTAACACTCGAGAAACATGAAATTTAGGGGTAACTTCATATTTTTTTTTCTATCAAGCAAACTTAAAGCTCTTGCGTTTTTTCCAAAATGTTTAGATCAGCCCTATAGTCTACTATCTAAATTATTCTTATTAAACCGATTGACCAAGTTACACAATGTGAAATGGTCATTTGAAGTTGTGCATCGGACCTTATACGGACCCTTAAAAAACGCTTAGGCGGTGATCCAATCAAGACTTTTGGCGTGTGGATGACAGTGACAAGGGGGTAGCAGCTTTAGTTCTGATTTTGATCACGACCAACCCAAGCGCCAAAAGTGTCTTGTTGCACTATAGATGAGTTATAATATTATATGGGTGTTATTTAAATGGTTAGCATAGTATTGGTATTTTTGTGAGCAGAAATAGCTAATTGATCAGCAACTCATGGCCAGCAAACATTTCAAAATCAATCAGCTATTTATGTCATTCTGGATGGCTGTAATTATTTTTGTACAGCATATTAATAATATAAGCTGCAATGAGCTGCTCCTGTTTAATAAAATTTTAAGAGGGTAAGCAAAAAAAAATCATTTTTCATTTTGTAATTGCTTCGGCGTTGCGGAAAGTGCAGCCCCTTCGCCCTTGTGTAACAAAGCACAGTCACCCATGCTTTTTATATACACTCTAGGGGTAGTACCCTCAGGAATGTATAGAGTCGGGGTGCTCTGCTACGGTTTTGGAACATATTCAACCTATTTTTTGCAGAGACATGTTTTCTCTGCTGATCAATCATGAAATCTTGCCGATCAAGTAGTTATTTTGCGGACTGAATGTGTATCATGCAAACTCATGTTATTGTAAGCTGCTATTTATGATTTAATTTTTGACCATTATCAAAATTATTTGCGGAACAAAGATTGCTGCCTGATTTTTTTTATTGCAAACAAAATCTTTGTATGTTGACCAATAAATGCAGTTTTTTTGTGGCGCACCAAATTTTATAATTGCTTAACTATTTATTTACTTCTATATCATATCACCCTTAAGCCGACTTACCTTCTTGACAACTTTTCTGAAAATAACCACCGCTTAATTTGAAATTCTCATATGTGAAATCGGGAGTAGTTTATCATGATTTATTAGTAAACTATTATTTTATTATATTAATGAGTCAACCGTACGGAATTGAAGGAGTCGTCGGAGAAATAGCCCCGCGGCCTAGAGTAAACAACGCCAGACTTTCGAGGATTCGTTTGAAGAAATTCGGACTCTCCTTGTAGGTATTGAAAAAAATATATTTTTGAATTATTGATCTTTTATCTAAGGATTCTACTTATAAACAATGTATTAAGATTTATACGTTTGCAAAAAAATGATTTTATTTTCAAGAACGCGGTTAAGAGAACAACTTGTTTTTTTTTTCATAAAATAAGTAATAAAAATATTAAGGGATACTACTTAAACCCAATATTTTTTTCCCTACAAAATATTTCAGTATTAGCTAAAAACACATTAATTTGTTGTTTCGCTGCGTGATCATTAGTATTACGCGTCCAAGAAAAAGAGGCGAATGAGCCAAAATCAAGTAAAGACAAGCTGTTTTTTATGGAGGTAAATAAGAAGAAAATTTCGTTGGCATGTTTTTATAAATCTCTGCAGCTCATAATGTCAAATTCATTTGAAAAACCAAATTTTATGATAAGTACAGTTTATTTATTTTTCTTTGGTGCATCTTTATTTTTTGATTCATCAACCTTTTTAGGAACTTCTTTTTTCTTTTGCTTTCTAGCTTGTTTCTTTTTCTTATCCTTAGATGGTGTTGATATCACTTTTTTAATTTCCGTTGTTTTTACTGCAGGAGCTTGTTTTTCTTTTACTTTCTCTTTCTTTGCTGCTTCAGCTTTAAGTTTCATCAACTCCTCTTTCTTCTTAGCTGCTGCTTTCTTTCTTTCTAACTCAGCTTTGATTGCTGCTTCCTGTTCTTGAATTTTTTTAGATGCGTCTATGTCTATTTGTTTTATGTTTTCTCGCAATAAAGTAATAATACCGTCAGCTGATGCAGAAACAGAATTTTCTAGTTTTCTAATAGCTGCTCCTTGAAAGAATGTTTGCGTCATGGGAGGAGCCATTTCTACTTTTGCGTATTGCCAAATTTTGCCCACAGCTGGTTTCAATGTTGAAGTTGTGGCTAAGAAAGAAAACGAATTAAATTCAAATAATATATTTATTTACAGTGTGCAATTGTTTTGAATACTACAGTTTATAAGTTTTTCCTTTTTCAGATAGTCTCTTTCGTGCCACTTCCAGTTCTTTTTCAAGGTATTTTATTTCTTTTGGTATCTGTCGATCTCGCATTGATTCCATTTTGGATGCCATGACAGCAGTAAGATTATTTAGCCCATTTTCTACGGTTTTGATTACCGGATTGTCAACTATAATCTTAACCTTTGTGTTTGAAACCGCATTTTTTAGCCTCCCCCATATATTAGTGACGACAGGTTTTGTCTTTTGCAGAGAAACTGCAACACAAAATGCAGATGATATTATTATTATTTTATATAAAAGCGATATGTTTGTGTGATGCTTTTGTCTTACAGTTTCTTAAAAGTTTCTACTCGGCTTCATACATCAGCTGCTATTTTAAATGAGACGGGTTATACAAAGCGATCACTATAAGTAAACAGAGACGAGGCCCTACATGAAAAAGAAAATCTTTCTTTTAATTTTGGGAAGTCGCGTTGAAACCACAACCCTAATCACAGACACTATATATACCTACACTTGCTAGGTTCCATGGTGGAGAAAAATACAAAATCACATTTACCTAAAGCAAGGTCCAAGACCACCCTTGTTGCTCTAGCCATTGATGATTCGATAATTTTCTCCCGTTTTGAAAACTTCAATTCCACTCTAACTGATATTTTCTTGTCATGTTTGTAATTTGACAGTTTATCTATGACTGGTTATGTAATAAAATAAAAGAAAAAGTTATTTGGCGAAGATGCTTTTTGGTAGAGAATAAAAACTCTTTCAAGTTCTTCAAAATTAAAAATCATCTCTCTACCGCTTGAAAAGATTGAAACAGGTAATTACTAAATGAATAAGGCAAGACAATCAAGAGGCCAGAGAATTGTAAAGATCATGGGTTTACGATCATGTCCGTTGTAATTATCTTTGCTTATTTTGTAATGCAAATGGTCGACGCCATCAAGGTCCCTTGCGAAAATTTACTAAGAGATATTATTGTGGGTTCCGTGGAATAACTGATTATTACCTACCTCATTTCAGTCAAGTGTGTTATCAAACTCGTGCATGCTTTATTTGTTACAATTGTAATAATTTCCTGTTGTTGACGAAAATTTATATGTATTATTGCAATTCTGCAAATAGCTCGGATAAAGAATAGTTATAAATATAGTATGTATATTAAAGCTGATTCTGAGGCTTTGATTTTAGTTTTAGTGCTGTCAAAAATTTATTTCTTCCAAAGTATATTAGCTTCTGTTCTTAACAGTTACAAACTATTTTGCAATAAAAAAAAAATAGTTTTGACAGCACTAAAACTAAAATTAAAGCCTTCAGAATCGGCTTTAGTATGCCATTTTGTATACACTAAGCCCTTGTATACTCTTAGCCTAGAAGCGTACAGTCGGTAACCCTATGTATCGAGTAACAAGGGACCAATTTGCAGTTGAAAAAAAAACTACATCAAAATAAATAAAGTTGGCTGAACGCAACCTGGTATTTTTTTTTGACTGAACAAACTGCTTCAGTTTGCGCGCAGCCAAACCTGTTTCTTTTGATGTAATTTTTGTTTCTACACAACTAAGAATTGATCACAACTTGCTGAAAATTATGCCGAATCGTTTTTTCAAATAAATCGATCTTCGATAAAATCAGGCTGACTCACGTTAGTATTAGTATAGGACGCGCAAACCTTAATTTTTTAAGCACCTTTTGAAACGCCCTATCGAACGTAGTAGGGCCCTTGTTACTTATAGACGTTATTTTTTAATCAGAAAAAAACATTATCTTTTTGCTGACTGTACAAAATGCTCTAGGTTACGCTCGGCCAACCCGGTTTATTTTGATGTAGTTTTTTTTCTACATATCACCGAATCAGTCACATTTTGTTACTCGATACATAGGGTTAACCACGGTGCGCCCGTTGTCTATCTAGTTGATCGCAAACCTCTGAACGGATTTGAAATAAGTTGTCACTATAGTAAGGAGTTTCGTGATAGAGGTGTTACCCCTCGGCCACAGCTTCAGGCTTCGAGACGCGCGCCAAGCGGTTCTTCTTGCGACGGCGCCGGCGGAGAGAACAAATGTATGAAATTGTATAGAGCCAGCCATGTCGCCGTTCGCGCGTCTTTTCCGGCTTCAAGTGATTTGCGCTCTCGGGACGGCGGTGTGTGGGGAGTCGGGTGGTTGAAACAGTGATCGAGTGCACACGAGGAACCTAGTGTCGAGTGCTTTAAGCGAGCGAGCGCACTATACATCCGATGCGGTGGAAGGCGCCGCGACGGGTGTCGTGGCAGGGCAAAGCCCGTCGCAAAAACCGTCTGGAAGCGCAGCAAGAAGCGCCGCCAGAAGCCTGAAGCTGTGGCCCTGGCGTTAAGGTTGTATCTTAAGTTTTGGATGCGGCTTTTTGTTTGTTTGATTGAAGCTATTTGAATAATGTACTATTGTGCTATTCTTGACAGGAGCTGAGAAGTTCGGTAAAAGTTGGAGAAAAGGGAGCTGAAGGCAGCTATTCTACAGCTTACAGCGCTTTAGCGCTTCGTTATTAAAGTTTTTCTATAACGAAGGATAACCTGACTGATTGACTGATCTATCAACGACTAAACCAAACGGCTGGTCCTAGGAACATTAAATTTGGACTGTAGGTTTCTTGTATGATGTAGACATCCACATATAAGGAGTTACAGTAAATTCATACGCGATTAAACGGAAGTCACGCGGGCAACGTTTAAGTATAAAATTGATAAGTACTTCATATAAAATAATTGATTTATTTTATTTATTTATTTATCAAAAATTATGCAGCACACGGAGGAGAATTACTACACCAAAAGGGGTTCCATTTGTCAACGGTACCCAAGAAACGAGCACTCAGGAAGAAGGTATTGGACACAGGGTGAACGTCTGCGTGCCAAATTAAGGTCATTCACATCTCCTTGGGGCTGATGAACTGCTCCCCAAACTGGATACCTGTCGGTAAAAAATGTCGGATTTGTAACCACAGCCTTATCTGTAATGGTAATGAGATAGGTTGTACCAGGAGCCCAACTGCTGGAGGAGATTTAGATTGACGGTTGATAAAATAATGGTTTTGGTCACAGAACATTATTAAGAAGTTTTGGTCCTCTTGATGAGAGTCTGTAAAAGCCTTTTTGACTTTATACCTACAGTCATCTCATCGGACATACGCATGTAAGACAGTTGTAGCCCTTTTTTGACCCCCACCAAATTGATGGGAAATTGTAATAAAAATCCAAATTCATTGATAAATTTATGAGTAAAAAACAAAACTAAAATTAAGGGAAAAAATACCATCAATAAATCTGGATTAGCCCAAGATAAAGGATCAGCCACTGGAATCAGATAATCTAACGAATCTCCGCGTAAGATAAAGGATCAGCCACTGGAATCAGATAATCTAACGAATCTCCGCGTAAGATAAAGGATCAGCCACTGGAATCAGATAATCTAACGAATCTCCGCGTAAGATAAAGGATCAGCCACTGGAATCAGATAATCTAACGAATCTCCGCGTAAGATAAAGGATCAGCCACTGGAATCAGATAATCTGACGAATCTCCGCGTAAGATAAAGGATCAGCCACTGAATTCAGATAATCTAACGAATCTCCGCGTAAGATAAAAGATCAGCCACTGGAATCAGGTAATCTAACGAATCTCCGCGTAAGATAAAGGATCAGCCACTGGAATCAGATAATCTAACGAATCTCCGCGTAAGATAAAGGATCAGCCACTGGAATCAGATAATCTAACGAATCTCCGCGTAAGATAAAGGATCAGCCACTGGAATCAGATAATCTGACGAATCTCCGCGTATACGGCTTCCCGTCTTCTGAACGTCCCCCAAGGAGAGACAATCTCGGTAAAGCATAGTTTGAAATTTAATGCACAATTAGTCATGATCGTGTCCAAACAAAGTTAAAACGGCATTTTAAGTTAGTTTTGAAAAGATGATGACTATTTGTGTATACAATTTCAAACTCTTGCTTTATAAACCTCACTAATTCAATTCAATTCAATATTTTTATTTCAGACAAATGTCCATAGAGTAACAGTAACTTTATGCTAGTAGGTACAAAATTCTTAATTAATTATAATTAATAGTATAGTGTGGAGCTGCATCCATCTCTGTAAACGAGGAGAGTCCCACCCATCTGAAAATACCTTCAGAATGCCGTTGGTGCTACCGCGAAGGTGGGCAAGTGCAGAGGCATACCTTTATGTCATAGTCGCGGCGAAGCCATCGGTCTGCCACTCCGCAAACATTTCTGACGCGCTACACCGCCACGGCAGCCCCAACAGTGCCCTAAACCCATTATTATATTAGACCCGTAGGTCGCTGTATGCCCTCTGAGTAAAACTAACCCACAGACTACACGTGTAGAATGTCTGGCGTCAATTGCCACATAACAAAATAATTTACATTTTTTTATTTCTTAGCAAGAAAATCAAACTTAAGGCGTATGACCACGCTAAATAAGCAACTCGATGTGTGTCGGTACAAATATCAACGGAAACGACATTGAAATAATGTTCATTTCAGCGTGCCTTGAAAAGTGGCTGTTACGACAACCACTGCGTCTCCGGCTAGCGCAAAATAGGAGAAAATAATACTTTTCACATGTACGCCATGAACGGAAAAAAAATGTTGATCTTCAATTTTTTAGATCTAAAAACTTCCTATAATTTGGTGAAATAATAATTAAAATCGCTTTAGGCGTTGGGAAGGAGTAAGAGAATTCTTGTGTAAATAATGTGAAACTTTCGATGACTTTCGATTTTTTTTTGTCAAAACTTACAATAGTAAAACAGTTTATGAAACTTGAAATTTATTTTTGAGTCTATAATGCCTATCATATATTTTTATGAAAAATTTTGGACCTTCGGGAGAAGGCCTTCGAAGATAGGTCCAAATTTCAGTTGGCGTATCCATTCGCCTTAAGTTATGCACTATGCGCTAAGCGACTGTCGTTTAACCTTAACATGTCCTATAACTTTTGACTAATGTTACACCATTAATAGAATACTATATGTATTTGTTATGTCAATGAATGATCTCTTTCGCGCAGGCAACTAAGCGATTGGCATTCAAAACGCTAAAACAATAGAGTATAGAACCTACATACCTAGGACACCTAATACCTATCTTATGTTAGGCAATATAAAATCGTGTTTAATATTGATTGAGCTAAACAAATCATTGACCTACATATGTCTATTGTCTTGTTTGTATTCAGAATTACGTTCGTGCTTATTTTCAAAATGTTTGCTTACTTCACTAGATGCTTACTAAACTTATATAAGTATACAGATCTACTGAAATGTTCTGAGAACAGTATTTATTTACCAATATTTGCCTTCGTATAACTCAATTAAAGGTAGGCGTGGACCGCAGCCATCGAACAAGTTTCTCTATGACTGCAGCCTACTTACCGTATTCATGCAGCGCTAATTTGGTGCTAACCCCGCTGACGTTTACGTCATAAATGTTATTTTCGTATGGCATATGATTTTTTATTAATTAATTAATTACCATACATACGTACTCCCTACGTGCCAAATTTCGTAGTGCTAGAAAAAGTAGAAGTTACCTTTATTTTCTGAAAATTTAGTAAGTAGAGGTAGTGCTTTTTGGTAATCAATAAAACAAATGTTATAGGTACCAAGTTTCGCCTGCGTGGTGATTGTCACTTATGCGCACTGCAGTCTTGCATTCGCGTCAGAGAATTTCGCTTAGATTAAATTATGTTAAGGTGTGTGAAAACCATTCCAAGATTTAGGTTTAATAAGCCGTATTTTAGAACTTGCGGTCTAAAAAACCTCATGATGATAAATATTTTTAGGAAAAAGCTGTAACTTCCATTTGCCTACGTGTGACGCCACTTGAGAAATGGCTGTTTAGAAATTGCTATCAAGATAAATTTATTTTTCGACTGATTTGAAAGCTGGATGACAGATGAGTAGATAGACAGAGACAGACCACTTTTTTTCATAAGCAATCACTTTCAGTATAATGTCTAAAATTCTCAAGTGACGTCATATCGGTCAATCTTTAAAAAGTCATAAAAAATAATAGTTAATTAATATACCAAAACAATGAAAATTATGTCCTAAAATGAAGTATATTCTCAGAAAAAAAAATTATAAAAATCTTCTAGAAATTAAGCTATGGGAATTGGCCTCTTTTTTTTATTTCCTTTACAATTTTTAGTAGACATAATATTGAAACAAGCGTGAAAAAAGTGATGTCTTTCATTTGACCTTCAGTGACGTCATTACCACACATACGCAGAAATATATTTATTGAACGCATCCTAAAGTCTAACAAGGATTGAACCATTCAAACTAATAATTGATTACGTCACTTCCTTTAAATACTAAAACTAAAACACTTAGACAATAGGTATAAAGGACCGACAAAGGTATTATTGAAATTACATACCTAAACCGATCTGTTTATTTGAAAAAGCAGACAACACTAGCATATTCAAGTTTAAAAAAACCGGCCAAGTGCGAGTTGGACTCGCGCACGAAGGGTTACGTACCATTATCTATAAAAACGGCAGAAAAAACATGTCTGTTGCATGGGAGCCCCCTTAAATATTTATTTTATTCTGTTTTTTTAGTATTTGTTGTTATAGCGGCAACAGAAATACATCATCTGTGAAAATTTCAACTGTCTAACTATCACGGTTCGTGAGATACAGCCTGGTTACCCTTTGGGAACGGAACCCTAAAAACGACCGAGTTGGGCTGCTGACTCGTTGTGTGCTGTGGGTGCGTTGCGGCCCGTACGGCATAGTCGACGTGTACCTTTAACGAATGGATTATTCCAACAAAATATACAAAACATTCGGCCTTATATGACAGGAAACTAGAATTAGGACGTAAATAGCGTCAGGATCAGATCCTGAAAGATACCCATATATATTTCATGGTTTCACAGCTAAAGACAAAATAGTTAATTGACTATGAAACCTTGCCAAGTTCTTTATATTCAGTAGCAAGGTCCTTAAAACTTTCTTTTAAAACAAGTGAACAACGTTGTACGATATATTGCAGTGTTGACTGAAGAAACTTCCATAAACCTCGGCACCCAATTTGATCTCAATTAATTTTTTTGGCAACGACGCCAACAATCCTGGGGCTCTACCGCGTAATTCTCATTTGTATCAACTTCAAGCAAATGCATGCGAAATTCAACGCGTGCAAAAGAGATGGCATGTTAGGCGGGGGTCGTCGCACGCACGTCAAATTTCAATCTCAAGTTGATGTTGATGAAAATGAGAATTACGCGGTAGACCCGCTGCACTGTCTTTGTACTGGACTCGGCCCCTTTTTCATATGTATGTTTTTGGTGGGAAATCATTGATTTTTGTAAAGTTGTAGATAAATATACCTATACCATTAATAGCTATGTCCCTAGGGAACTGCCCATCCCCAGGGAACAAGCTATAGCCCATGTCCAAGTGAAGAATCTTTAGACTCTTAACAAATAGTATAATAAACATTTTTTTTTTCCACATGCAGTTATAAAAAAGTAACATGATACTTATGATCGTTTAAAGTTTATGTGACCAAAGGATCTAATTTAGCTGGGCCATTATGCCTTCTGTAATCCCACTATCCCGCTAATATTATAAATGCGAAAGTTTGGATATATGGTTGTTACTCTTTCACGCCGTAACTAATGAACCGATCGGTTTGAAACTTTGCACAAATGTAGTTCTGAACCTGGAATAGGACATAGGCTACTTTTATCCCTGAAATCAGTTCCCATGGGATAGCAATGGGGTGTCAAGTTTCAACATATAAAAGTGTTGTTTTACTCCTTCACATCATACCTACTGAACCGATTGGGATAAAACTGTGCACAAATGTGGTTCTAGAACTAGAATGGGACATGAGCTACTTTTATCCCATTAATCAGCTCCCATGAGATTATTCGATGCTTTTAATGATTTTTCATTGATACCTGTGATAGAATCTGTGCTTAAAGTATATAGATAAATATTAATAGATTAGATAAGAACACATAAAATCTTAATCAACGCGAGCGAAGCTACGAGTAAAAGCTAGTGATTCAATAAAAGTAAATTTCAGAATTTTTCTGAAACTACCTTTATATCAAATTTCAAGTAAATCAGCGAGTCGTCAATGTTAAAAATTTGATTTTTTGAAATGGTGATTTTTGACGTGAATATATCAAACACTAAAGTTTCATTTATGAAATTTAGGATTTTAGGTAGTTGCGGAGACCTTGATATGCACGCAGAAATGCTACTTCGTAGGTCCAATAGGAAGTAAGTTATAGGGGGGTCAAAAGTAGTTCGAAATAGTTCGTGTAATGAAATATGAAATGGCTGGTGCGCCGGTCTTTCTTTCGAACTCGGCCCAAGGGGGTCTAGCATTGCAGACCTCATCCATAGTAAAACCAGATGCCTCATCGATACATCATGTCTATCCCTCTCCAGGTAGATCAACAGAGTGAGAGAAAGCGCTGTATCACGCGCTATTGACACAAAATAACCACTTACAGAAGGTTCACTCCGCATAACTAGCGAAAACAGGCGCACGCACGAATAGACGCGTACGTACAACGATCTCGGATGAAGTCGGTCGAATGCCAATACGAAATTCTGCCGAGATCATCATACGTACGCGTCTTTGCAAGTGTGCGTCTGTATTCGCTCCGTCGTCGAGTCGGCCTTCTGGTAGTATCTATTTTGTGATGTTGAGCTCGATATGTGTTGCTATGCTAGCCTGGCTGGACACACTGCCGCGTGTCTCTGTATATCTGGCGCGTGCTAGCTACACTTTTCGAAAAACTATTTTAGAATAGATGTGTAAATGTAAAGTGTTTGTTTTTTATGCAAACAAAAGGCCTGGACATTGATTTAATTGTCATGTACGAAGGTCATGGCAATACTAAATTTATTTACGTGTTTCTCTTTAAAAAACAACATAATGTGTACCCATTTCGTTAGAAATAAACTACTGACATACTCTTTCAACAATCTTGAGCGTTGAGTATTATTTCGTAAGATATTTACCAGTTACTTACATAAAGCTGCTGTATCGTCATTAATCTTATTTATCCAATTTTATTTCGTCAAATAAGGAATTATTTGATGTGATGATAATAGCGTTTGAAGGTGCTTTCATAACGTTCTCGAATCGAGAATCTCGATTCACTGACGAAATTGAGTGATGGTAATTAAGGCGCTACGGAAAAAAAAATCGACACTTTAAGGACTTGCATATCTACTTCAGTAAATAATGTATTATTTTGATAAAAGAGTATATTATTTTTGGATTCTTTTTCTAGAACAGAAACGCGATTGGAGAAATTCGGCTCGATAGAAATATTTATTGAAATGAGGTCCTTTTAGACACCAATTCTCCTGGTTTGACAATTTACCAAACCAGGAGACTGTAGACTGCAACTATATTTTATAAGATGGGTTTTAACGGTATCTAGGACCTGGTAAAACGAAATTTTGATAGCAACTTTAGTACATTTTATATTAATAAAAAACCGACTTTTTGCTACTTTTCCACGAATCTGTCTCTCTCGCACTGAGGATTTTTTCGCATATGGAGTAACAGGGATGCTAAAACTTTTACATATTGCATATAAAGGCATTCAACAACACAAGCAAGGGCGTACGCAGGATGCCCCACTCAGAGGGGGGCAGAAACTTAATAATATTAGCATAGGTTCTAAAACGAAAAAGGCAAACAATTTATTGAACACTATGTATGTATTTTCTATATCAAATTTATCTTTAAAAAATTAGTCTCCGGGGATTTTCAGTAGTCCTTATGTATATAGCTTACCTACAGTAAGTTTTTAAAACAAAAGTTAGTTTTCAGTGTAAAGCGAGATAATAATTTTAATACATAACACTTGCTTGTCTCACACTCCAGGGGGGGCTATTTTGCCCACGCCCTTAAACACAAGTCAAATCTATTAGTATCGAGCCTCTGTGTAGCCATATTTAAAGTAACCTTATAAACTTATAGGAATATAAAAAGCGAAATCATTCAAATTAAATTAGATTATTATAGAAATCCTACTGCGATTTCAGGTTCCGAGCTCAGTCACAAAGAAAACAAAAAAAAGTTGTTTAGTTTTGTAGTTTTCAAGATTTCTTAGTATGTGCAAAGTGCATGCTTGTTACAAAATAAAACAATTTTCGGATATTATAAACTAAGCTGTGTAAAAGTGCACCAGAATCGAATCGAAAAATAAAGTGGCGAGAGTAGATTATTTAACCCTTAAATGCATTTTGGGTCAAAAACGGCACAAAGGTTTTATTTTTTATTTTTTACATAATTTTATGTTAAAAAAATATAAGCTGCTTAATAAATTTATTTTCGGTAATTTTTATTATTAATATTAATATTTGTAAGTAATTCTGTTTTTTTTTTGTATTTTCTCGCATTTTATCGGGAAAATTGTTAAAGAGAGCTTTTGGAAAAATAAATCCAATGAATATTAAAACGATATAAGGTACGGTTATCAGATCACAACAAACTACTATTTTCCACTATTAGGTCATGACCCTCAACAAACGTCAAAAATCATGGGTAAAAATTGGCTGTCAAACGTGATTGTGCAGCTAACTTCAGGCTGCTATTGACCACCATGGTATGTACTATGATGGTTGGTTTATTCTGCTTATTTACATAACTGACTTACCCACGATAGCTGAGTGTGTTTATTTTGTTTAATCTGATGACCACACCCATACTCTTGTGTATCTTGTAACACTTTTACTTCAATTTAAAATCTTGAAAAGAAATTATTAGTTTAGTACCTACCTATTATAATAAATACCGTCTTGTGGTCTAAATTATGTAGGACATCATTACCAAAACAAGAAACCCTTGTTCGACAAGATTATAAAAAATTGGCGAAATTATCTATCCAGTAGATTTTTTACTATCTACTCCTTACTTAGGACTTTTTGTGCCTTGTCCCAGTTCTGTGGTTCGTTTGCCTTCAGCATCTAACTGGACATACTTTAGGGTTCTACCATAGTATAGAAACCATTTTTTTATAAATTACTTTAGCCTCTAGCCTGTGGCTTTGCCCACTGATTAGGTTTTTGCACTAACGTTTGTTATTGTTGACTATATGCCAATTGTTTCACCGATACAATTTCGGCATTTTTAAGGCGAATGTCATTCTTAGTTGGGTTACCAGATGTAAAACTGAAAAGTTCTGATTAAAAGCCTGATTTTTACAAAATCCTGATATTTTTCACGCGAAAATATAAACTCTTTTTTGGTGTTCTGTAATTACTTTTAATAAGAAGTTAGTTTGACACATTAGTGTAACATTTTTGGAACTTTATTATAAATTTCTGTTGAAAAACTTTCACTCGATAGTAGTAATTATTGAAGCGAGGTCTTCAAACACACTTTTTTTCCTCGTTTGACGTGTAGGAATACAGAACTCAAACATAGTTTATTAGATAGGTTTTAACAATATCTGATTTGGTTAAGGAAAATTTTGATAGACATTTTAGTTCCTTTTATACACCGTGTAACAGAAAGTTGTAACCATATTTGAACAGCTTATTCAGTCAATGGTATAGAACAACTTTTACTACGGAGCTAACCTAGAAATCCAAAAAAAAAAATCTGCCCTTTATACATTTCGGCCGAGCGGCATTGCATTTTTCTATAAAACAGAAAAAACTTTTTTTTCGAGATACATGTTTTTTTCCATAGTAAAAGTTGTTCTATACCATTGACTGAATAAGCTCTTAAAATATGGTTACACCTTTCTGTTACACGTTGTATAACAAAATAATTTACATGTGAGGACAAATCCTGACATCTGGTAACCCTCTTGGGACCAAGTACGTTTGGGCCCAATAATAAATGTGAGTGCAAAAACCAGTATGTCAGCTCACGCTAGTTTTAATAATATTTACCTTGAAAATTACATATTTTTTCTACCGCTTAGCATATAATATTAACATCAATATTGTGTTCACATACAACTAACACAAAACGGTTTTGGACGCGATTTTCAATGCTGAATAGGATTTTGTTCAAGTTTATGTATACTTCATAATGAGCTACTCTATATACATAAGTAAAGAAATAATCAGTAATATTTTAGGAGATGAAATTGAAAACGAACGGCTATTCTGGCAAATGCGGAAAAATTGCTAATGCAGATTTCGGGTGATTTTAAAAGTGATTTTGTACGGACATGTATCGTTTTATTTTTTGAAGTGAATGCTTATGTTCGCATTTCGTATGTTTACATCGGGCTTGTTCAAAATTTTTACGTCGCTTCCGTGATCAACTTAACGAAAGAATTCTGCAGACCAAGACAATTTCGTATTTAGTACTTGACAATAAGTACTTTTTGACAGGGGAGTATTTCGTGAAAAGAACTTTAGGAGAAGCTTTTTGACTTGACCTGCGTACTCGTTGACAGATATTTGATTTCTTAATATATATTTTTACGTTTTTAAATTATTTATTATTTTTTATTAATTAGTTATTATTAAAGGTAAGTTAATGCTTTTTTTATTGGCATAATTAAATTTTTGAAATTACAGACCGTTCATCATAACTTGTATTTTGCTCTCATGGTATCACTGATTGTCAAGATTTTGCCTGACATTGCCTGTTGTTCTTGTTAGATTTTTGGAAATTCTTTAATACTTTATGTATAAATAATGCCAAACGCATTGACATACTAGAGACATGTGTCGATGCTTTTGTGAAAGAGAGAAGGCAAACAAAGCATTGTTAATTCCTCTCGAATGTATGGAACCAACGTGATAACCGTTGGGGCCGTAAGGCATTGAAATGGAGACCACTTACAGCAAAGCGCAGCGAAGGCCGATATTAGTCTTTTTTAAAATATTCTATTTAGTAAGAAGATTTTGTCACTTCGTCATTCATTTATGTCATTCTCATTATTTGTAGATTTATATGTTGTTTAAAGTTTAAAGAAATATTTATTCATTTCTTTTATTTAATTGTAATTATAATATTTTATTGTATATTGTAATTGGTTATATATAGTCGGTTTCTTAAAGCCATTTCAATACAGTAATTACAAAATTACGCAAATTATTTAAAACCAAAATGTTAAAGCTATCAATTCATGCAGTAGGGGAGATGACAGGGTAAACAAAATATTATTCTATTTAGTCCGTCATTTAGATTATCAAAAAATACTGGACACGCATTTTTCTTTTGTCAATCAAATAAAAAATGACAGAGATAAAGCGCGTCAAAGTTTAGGAGTGGGCGCTGGTGACGTCACGCCTAGTAAAAAAGTGTACTTAGGCGTGACGTCACGCGGAATTTTAGCGGGCTATATCTTCATAATTTTTTGTTTAATTGACAACAGAAAAAAATACGTGTCCAATATTTTCTGATATTCTAACTGACTGACTAATTAGAATTTTTTAGTCATCATGCCTGTTCTGAAAGTAGGTTTGTTTCCGCCCAAGCAAAGCAAATTGAAGCCTCATCATCGTGGCACAGAGTCTCACTTGACTCACATTTTTTTGTTACTATCAGTCGAGGTCTTGGTCACTCTCGATCTCAATCAGTAATCTGGGGGGCTATTTGGAGAAACAGTCGAAGCGAGACTTCTAATACTCGAGCCAAAAGTTTAGGAGTTCGACAGATAAAACAGGTTTTCACGGTCGAGAAGGCTAACTCTTCAGACTGGAAATTGCCCCCCAGGGCTGCCAGATGTGAATTAGAGAGAATCCTACTGCAAAACATAAAAATGTACGTTAAGAGGCTATGCGAATTTTATTTTTGTCACTGTCACTCTAAGCGAAAAAACGCGCAGTGCGATAGGGGCGGATTCAGGACGAAAGAGAAAAAAGTAGTTTTATATTTTTGTAAAAAAAAACTAAAATAGCTAGTGAAATTACCACAGTAAAAATTTAGATATAGTTGAAACCGATCTAATAAAATACGTTTGAAATCTGTACATAGTTTCTATTCGTCAAACGAGGAGAAAAAGTGTGTTTGAAGACCTCACTTCAACAATTATTTCAATCGTGGAAAATTTACCCCAACGTATTTTCTAAAAATAAAACCCTAGATTATATAAGGTCTTTCAATTTAAATAGAAAGTAATTTAGGAGGTGATTCAGTATCATTAATACATCACATTCCACTGCAAAGCACTTTTTTTGCGCGAACTTTTTTTTCACTTCTCAGTACAATGTGGTCCGATCAGCTGACTCAGTTATTATAGACTGTATTAACGATACTGAATCACCTCCTAAATTACTTTCCATCTAAATTGAAATACCTTATATAGTTAAAATGCATATACACCAGACATTGATTACAATTTTCCGTGTATTTCATGAAAAACACAGAAAAGAAGCAGCCCGTATTTTTTTTTCATATTGCCTCAAGTACGAATTAAGTATTCACTCGACCAACTTAATTTTGGAATTTTGTAGGTAATGATAGGTTTGTAATTTTTATTAAAATAATTTTAAGTAACTCTGATAAGTCAATCAAATTATTTTCAGTCAATATAATAATAATAACTGATTTGAATGGTACAAAACCCTCGGGCGCGAGACCTCTAGCAATAGACTTTTTTTTATCCAGTGCCTAATAGCACGGAAACTGAGATAATTGACTAATAACATGATTTGGTGACTATGCAAGCCGCAGATTACATAATAAATAAATATACCATACATTTTCTGCAAGTTAATTGCTAATAAACAAGGTTTTATGTTGAATACTTCCTGCCTATGCTCCAGGTTATAAATTTTATGGCTTTGTCCCTGTAACCGGAATATCCAACTCCGTTGCATATAGCAACACTGTTGATATGACATAGCGGGTGCACAACATTTTCATTTGAGTTGTGTGGGCGATAACAGAGAGCATGGGCGATAATAACGACACTTTTTGCTTGAACCGTTTCATTCGGATTATTACAGAATACGAAATAGTACATATAACGGGGTTTCAAGTTTAACGGCTTTTTTCATTTCAGGTGTTACAGAGTTTTTTTTTTAGTTGTAACTTTGTTAAATTTGCTAACACTAATAAAAAAAAAACATCTGACATGGATTTGAACTCCTAAACCTAGTTACCAAATTCTAGTTAAAATTGCCTAAATTAAAATTATCTACCCACTGCACCAACGATTCGATACTGAAGCGACAAATCAAGCGAAGGTTACCATTTTTGCCGTCGGCTTTCATCATTCTTCATAGGATTCCACTGCGCATGCGCAAAATGGCCAGTCTTTGGCGGATTCCTATTAATTAAAATAAAAAATCCGTGGGACGGCGGAATAATAACGTCTACAATGCAATATCACTGGTAGACGTGTAGCCACTCTGCTTATAAAAACCTACGACGGTCATTATCTAAAAAAAAAGCATTGCCTTCTGCCAAAGTCGAATGAAGCGGTAATAATATTAATATTAATATTAAACGTGAATTAATAATACCCTTACTTTTTTCAGAAATGTGATTTCCTGAGCTTTTCGCTTGCTATAGTACTAAAAGACTGAAATTCAAATTCAAATTATTTATTTGCGTTATCACATACATAATAAAGATGATTTGCCCCGTCGAAAGATGTGCCCCGTAGGGGCACAGCAAAAACAATGACAATGAGGAGAGGACATGTACATTGTTTACTTTACTTATAGTATTAATAAGCTATTAATAATAGTATTACTAATCAATCTACTTACAAATACTTACTTAGTACTTATAATTATGTGTTTATTTGTGGATTAAGGTTATTAAAATGTTTGTAATCTATCATTTAAGTATTCATTCAGTCCATACCGGAAGCATATCCGCACATTGGATAGGTTCCACCTCAAATGCCTGCGTGACATCCAGAACATCCACTGGTCGGAGCGTGTGAGAAACACGGAAGTTCTGCGACGTGCTGATGTCGGTGGGATTGAGGCATATCCAATGAGGCGTCAGCTGCGATGGTGTGGCCATGTTTCCCGAATGTCTGATGCCAGGGTGGCTAAGCGCATCTTCTACTCCGAACTGCAGGAAGGGAAACGGAAACAGGGCGGCCAATTTCTGCGGTATAAGACGTGCAGTGAATGTGGTCGCACGTTCACTGCAAAAATCGGCTACGTCAGCCACGTGAGGGCTCATCAGCGCCGCTCTCAGCAGTGACAGTCGCTGTGACCGAAAACGGCCTGGAAGAATTGATTGAGTAGCATTTTGTATTTAGTAATATTGTCAATTGTTTTGTAAATGTGACGTCTTTTGTTTCATTTTTTATTATTTCGGGTAAATGATTATAAATATTTATAGACATGGCTAGACATGATAAACATGCCATGACCGAAATTATGCCTATTTTAAAATCTGCTCAAGGTGGAGTTTTAGAGTCGTTGTTGTCTATACCATTTTTACTTTTTTACGTTTATAGGAAATCATGATTATTTAATAAGGAAATATCAAAGTAATATTCATAAATTCTGACAGATTACACATCTTACGTTATAAATACGTTTATAAATAAATACTTTTATCACTGTTATGTGTTATTTTTAAATGCATGGGCAATGAAAATAAAATACTTAATAAGAATGATTATTATTATTATTACGTAGTTTTACAATCGTGACGGGCCATGACTAAGAAGGCTTAACAAGCTTTTAAGGTTCTTCTTCTCACGATTTGCTAAATATTACTGATATCATTAAGAATGATTTATCCTTTGATGATCTCATCATTATATTTTGTTCCGGTAATAGTAAGATTGTAGTATTGTAGAGGTGGTAGAGCTGATGCCGGGCTCGACTGTGGAGGTACCACCATCTTACTTGGAGACTCCCTCGAAGTAATTCGGGTGAGAGTAAGAGGACAGCTCACAGGCAAAAAACCAGGAGGCCCACCATGTCTTTGACCGATGGATGGCGGTATATCCATCCCTAATATCCGGGCCTTATATGGAACAGACTGGTGACGGGCAGCGGTGTCACGGGTGCGAGGGTTCCGTCACCGCGCTCACCAACCCGCCTGCCCAGCGTGTGTGAGTATGGGCAATTCTTCCAAGATGACCGCCAAGAGTGGCTAAGTCCTGGAAAGGCTTATGTCCAGCAATGGACGAACTTGGCTGATGGATGGATACTAATTTAATTTATAATCAATTATTGAAACTATGACAGAAATAAATGTCTATGTTTGAACACTTGGCAATTTATCCATCGCAAGGAGATATAAATTAACATTATATTAACCGGGATCCCGGTTCAGAGCTCCTCACATCCAGATTTACTTTTCTTTCTGCGTTTCTATACTGCAATGATATAATGTTAATTTAATCAATTATTGATAAAAAGATTTTAGGGCTCTGTCATAAATGTTGATCGTTTCAAAATTTGTTATATAAATTTTACGTGGGACCCCCAAAAAAAAAGACGAAGAAATCATGATATCATGTTTCATATTTTGAAAAAGTATCAAATTTAGTAGTAAAAATTGAATTGTAGTAGTAAAAAATTTTAGTAGTAAGCAAGTGACGTTTTAGGTATGCGACACTGGATAGATTTTCCAAAATTAGAAATTTTCATCTATAAAACCATCGAAATATAAAACCTTAAAAAACTGCAACATATCTTGTTCATGAAATTTACGCAGCAATGCTGATTGTGACATTTTTATCCTCTATTGGCAAAGGCTTTCGTTGTTTTTTTTTCTTAGTTCTTAGGTTTCCTCCAGATGGCGCTGTCCATGTCACCATAGATAAAATGTGTTTCGTACTCTTATTCTGAGGTTTCGTAGCAATCAATGTCAAAGTGGTTATTGGTGTGTTGGGAATCGGTGCAAATTTTGTCTTTGATTCTGTTGCTAAAAAAATACGACAGTGTGCCATCTAGGAATCTTATTTAACACTAAATCTGACATAAGGAAAAACGCTCCTGTACCGTTGTTAGTCCAATACAAATTGGCTTACAACAACTTTTAATACACGAATCATCTTTTTCTGTTTTTATTTGACAGGATTAACTTTATTTAAAGCCTATCTTTGTCTTTGCGATAAAGAAAGAAAAAGACAGAACGCTTAAATTAGGTTTAGTCCTGTCAAATAAGTTAAATCGTGTTACACCGAATCGACACTTGTTAACCATGTTGAATAGGACTTCGATGTTTTTTAACAGATCTTGGTCGAGGGCTAGGTATAGATAGATAGACATTTGCAACAGTGATTCGTCTTTTTTCCCCTTTAAGTTGTTTACATCGGTTACAAATATATAATTCTCGACCAAAATCAGTTAGAAAAGTGTAGGTACACTAAGTAAATATCCATATAGGTAATAGAATCCATTGAAAAAATAAAACTTGACTCGGTTTTTTTTTAATTTTTTATTGATATTTTTCTCGGACTATTTCTCTTTTTCAGATTTGATTAACATGTCGGATGCACTAATATCTGGATGTGTTGAAAGCGTGAAATTCATTCACAAGAACTAATCTTACAAAGTTCACGCAAAAATAGAAATGGCATATCATTCTCAATCGTAAACAAATCTTCCGGCTTAAAATAATGACCTCATACATACGCAGATTGATCGTTACATGGCTATTAAGTTTTTCAACGCGCCACATAGACTAGGAGCGTGCAGTCGGTAACCCAATGCATCGAGTAACAAGATAGGACCAATTTGTAGATTTGTAGAAAAAAAATTACATCGAAATAAATAAGGTTGGCTGGGCGCAACCCCGACCAACCCTATTTATAACAGTGGCGTGCACAGAACTTTTTTTCCGGAAAAGCAATCAGAAGGTCAAGTACGACAATAAAAAAAAAAATTAACATTTTTTAATAACACTTTGAAAAAAAGAAGTTTGTATGACGCCAGGGTAGGCACTGCCTTTCCTAGAGTGAACATTTTCATACAAACTTTTTTTTTTCAAAGTGTTATTTAAATTTTTTCATATTTTTTTATTGTCGTACTTGACCTTCTGATTGCTTTTCCGAAAAAAAGTTCTGTGCATGCCACTGATTTATAATAATGTAGTCTTTGTTTCTACACAACTACGAATTGGTCACATCGTGATGAAAACGATGCTAAATCATTTTTTTCGAATAAATTGATCTTCGATGAAATCAGGCTGACTCACGTTAGTACCAACATAGGACGCACAAACCTTATTTTTTAAGCACCTTTTGATACACTCTATCGAACGTAGTATTACTTGTACAACTACTTGTTACATAGTACGTGATTTTTTAATCAGAAAAACAATTTTTTTTCCTTACTGTACAAAATGCTCCAGATTGCGCATAGCCAACCCTGTTTATTTTGATGTAGTTTTTTATCTACACATCTCCGAAATGGTCACATCTTGTTACTCGATACATAGGGTTACCCACGGTGCGCCCGTAGTCTAACATCTTCGCATCAAAGAATACGAGGCCGGTGGATGACGCGCCAAAACGTGCCGTGTTAATCTCATTCACAATAAAATACCAATTGAATTGGACTTTAGCTAATCTAAACATGCTTACTGACATTGGGTATTTATTTATTTTTATTTATTTATTAGAAAAGGCACATCAACAATGTAAACACATAACATTTATAATACACGTGAAAAATTCCAAAACTAATGTTTACATCTATAACAGATATGCACAGCATTCATAATTAACGTGATACATAAATTTAATTTAACACAAAACTAAAGTGGAAAACTAAAACTAACATGCAATTAATACCTAATATATAGGTACATTTTAAAAAACACAAAATTAAACTAGCATGCAAGAAAAAAAATAATTAATTAGATTATATTGTTATTAATTTAGACATAAAAGAATTAAAACTATATCGAAAAATATCCCGTTCATAAGGTACGAGTATGTTCATAAGGTCTAGTTTATATGGGTAAGGTCATCAGATCACAATAAACTTCTATTTTCCACTATAAGCACCTTAGACTATATAAGAGTGGACCAGTTTTAGGCGTATTTCCACATGCAGTCAGTTCTGCCACTTTTGGTGAGGGACGAGGTAACCACCCGTACATGACCAAAACATGTTCCTACAAACGCACACACATGCGATTCGCACACCTGCAACATAACTTTATGTAAATACTTACCGTCTTTGAATGTGTGCGTTAAATTGAATAGAGTTGGGAACACGTTTATCGATAAATACATCACTGCCACCATTCCATCAGAATCTGAGGTAGACAAAATCTTCTTTTCTATACATATAAAATGCAAAGTCTGTCTGTCTGTATGTATGTACGCTTACTTTTAACTTGGGAACCACTCAATGGATTTTGATGCAGTTTTCATTGTAAGGTAGAAAATTTCTCGAGGAAGGTTTTAGGCACACAGTGGCGTGCACAGAACTTTTTGCTGGAAAAGCAAACAATGAGGGGTTTTCAAAGTCAAATTAAAAAAGAAAAAGTAGTACCGAACGACTCAATAGATGGCGCAGCCTGTATTAAAAGTGTCACAAAATGTCTTCCTGGCAACACTGGATTCTTATGATTTTGACACTTCTTCTTTGCTTCTTTGTTTTTTATGGTCAATCCATGCCTCAAATGTATTATTGCTAAGATTGTTCTTTCCGTAATTAGTTAAACTGTGTGTTCCTATATTTTTACAATTAGCTACAACGCATGGGCTGACCATATTGAAACTTGAATGTAATACCAAGCTTTTAACGTAAGTAATACAGATAGAAAACAACACAATATAAATACAACAAAATAGGAATGTCTTTGTGAAGGGTGTTGTGGATTTAACAATTGAATTGACGATTTTTATCTTGCTGCCCACAGATTAAAAAAATAATCTTTGCTTTTTGACACTTGAAAGCAGGGTAACGCCATCTGTGTTTACCTCTGAAAGCTTGATCAAGGTCAATCTGGAAAACCGCTCATTGGTCAAGAATAACAATAAAAAAAATATGAAAAAATTTTAAAAAATATATATTGTATGACGCCAGGGTAGACAATGTCTACCCTAGAGTGAAAATTGCCTATACAAACTTTTTTTTTTCAAAATGATATTTGAATTTTTTCATATTTTTTTTATTGTTATTCTTGACCAATTGCTTGCTTTTCCAGCAAAAAGTTCTGTGCACGCCACTGGGCACGGATATGTTTTAGGCTATGTATCATCGCGATATGACATATAATATTATATTATAAGATACAAATTTACATTTATTTACTTACTACCTTGAGATAACTTAAATTTATCTGAGATTGAAAACATTTCGTGGGGATAGATCTATTATTATTATTAATTAGAGGACACAAGTCGGTGACAAATATAAACTGGTGACAGGAAATATAGGTCCTGTACATACTGAACGCTCACGAAGGCGTTATGTGAAATTCTACACCCGTAGCACAGTGTTTAATCGCGCTCGACGTGACTTGGTTGAATCACAAGTGCGAGGAGAGTGATAAGATGTTTTTGTGATTAAACAGTTTGTCACGCTCCTCGCACTTGTGATTCAACTAAGTCGCGTCGCGAACGATTAAACTCCGTACTACGGTTGCTGGTTGATCTTTTCTAGCTTGTAATAATATTTAGAATATCCTTAGCGATGGATGTCGTTATAAAAACATAGAATTCACGTTTTAACTTATGTGACAAGACTTAACTTAATGTAAGCGTTGTCTTTTTCTTTCTGCATCGAAAACACAAAAACAGGACGCTTAAAATAAGGTAAGTCCTGTCAAATAAGTTAAGTCGTGTTACACCGAATCGACACTATTGGTGTAATATGCAATAACAGACAATAAAGGCTGTGGTCATCAGATTAAACAAATAAACACACTCAGCTATCGTGGGTAAGTCGGTTATGTAAATAAGCAGAATAAGCCAAATAAACCAACCACCACAGTACATACCATGGTGGTTTATAGCAGCCTGAAGTTAGCTGCACAATCACGTTTGACAGCCAATTTGTCCCCACGATTTTTGACGTTGGCTGAGGGTCATGACCAAACCGTGGGTTCTTAGTAGAGCATATACCAAAGGAGACGCCTTACACAGACGTTCATCTCTGCCAAAAGTATGAGATTCTATCTCCAATGCGTTATATAAAACTAGTTCAGCCGCCATTTCTGTCATAAGATTCCCAAACGTCTTTGCATAAAGAGCTCCGAGAAAATGCCGTTATGTGCTATGCATAGGTGCAAGAAAAATTCTAACACATCAAGTTTACAAAAAGATGGTGTTACATTTCACTTGTAAGTAAATGTTTTGGTTATTTCATTCGTAATGAGGGCTTTTCATGACAGCTCTTAATCAAGTTTCACCAAAATGAACTAGATGGCGCTGAGGTATGGTCTAATTTCAAAAATGTATGACGTAACAAAATCTACTCTATGACAAGACCTAACCTTAAATATTATAATAAAGATTTCAATATATTTAATATTATATAGTACTATTTTCCACATAAGCGTGAGAATGTGGAAAAATCAATAATGAAATAGCATTAATTACCTAATTCTTTGGATAATGTAGCTTAAATTAAACTTTAAATGTTTTAGTGCTAGAGTGTCTTTTTTTACCAACTAAAGTCTAATCCACAAAAAAAAAACAGCTAATAAAAACAATATTTCTCCGCTAAAATGGGTTTCTAAACCACCAGTTTTAGTGCAAATTCCCTAAGTTGGCAACACTGAATCAGGAACCATAGAGTAGACTGTATATTTTTGACATGAGAGCATACGTCAGCGCCGTCTATTGATCGCACTCTGAACTATTTTTTTTTTAATGCTGTCTGAAAAGCCCTCATTTACTCATTATCTAACATTTTTGAAAATAGATACTGTTGGCGACTGGCCGCAACCGGCCGGTCTATGGTTTTTAAATATATTTGAGCTTTTATGTCATTGTCATTGTTTTTGGCTTGTAATCTTGAAATAGATCGCAATTTCCTTATTACTCGTGTTTCTTTTAATTTCTACTCTTTTAGTCCATTTTTAATATTAACAGATACAATTCATATTTGGCGCTATGATTTTCTCATGATGACGTAGGCGTACTCCCTACGAGACTAATTTAGTCTCTAATTTAGTATTGTATTTACAATAAATACTACGTCGTCATTACGTCGTCGTTGGTGGCTACAAGTCACGTCCGAAGATAATAGTCTTCGGACGTGACTTGTCACCACCCTAATGACGAGACCGTGCCGCCAAGCGACTCGGGAGGTACAGGGGAGAAGTTACACAGACAGTTGCCTATATAAATGTATGTGCACTTATACGCCCAGTTTTGCTAATATATTGCACATATTAGGGGTCAGTCATTCGTCCGTTACCTACTTCAGTAGATTTTTGGGGAAGTCCCTGGAAAGACTATTAACTCCTCGACTATTCTGGGAGGGTGCCCTTCATCCTAGGTATTAGCGATGATTTCCATCAGGCGTGCAGCGTAAGGTCACATAGAGTAAAAAACCGGCCCAGTGCGAGTCGGACTCAAGCACTAAAATTTTTTCAATTCTAATTTTCGGAAACCAACGGAAACTTTGCGGTAGCAACTTACACAATACATAGGTAATAAGGTTTTGTTGAATAACTATTGAGAGAATTTTGAATTTAAGAGTTGTGTTTCGATTCATTAGAAAAAGGCGGTTATTTCGGCTGCAATACCACTCTTAAGCATTTCTTCTTTTGAACTATTTGCTATATTACAAAGCCTTTCAATGTATATTATATATTGTTATTTTATATATTTTATATTACGTAACTACGTAAGTATAAGTAAAATAGATTATTACCGAGAAAATCATACCAGGCCGGGTAACTAACCCTGTTCGGTTAGAAATAATAGTAGTTTATGCTACTAGGGCGAAAAGGAATAAATTACGAGGACGATTTAAAACACGAGCGTAGCGAGTGTTTTAAACGTAACCGAGTAATTTATTGCTTTTACGCCCGTGTATCATACTACGTTTTTCAATGCATAGTGTGAGGAAATGAAAATAAATATAATCTTGTGAACTTTAAATTATAATTGGCTCAAAAGGACTGTATCCAGAGCCGTTAAACAGTGGAAAAAAAAGTATAACATCTATGGTACACAGGAAAGGCTGCAGGTTAGCCAACCTTTATAAATAAATTTAAAAAAATAATAATAATAAAGCCCTAGGGCAAAATAATCGACTTTTTGTTCGGTTTTGATGCATAAAAAGTGGGCCTTTACGAGCACATGCATTGAAAAGTAATTAACTACACGCAAAACACTTGACCACATCCGCTTACTAATTTGAGGATAATAATAAATATGAATTTATTTCTAGAATACCTGCGATCAGGGTAGGTTATGTTCACGATGCTTATTCCTAAATTTATAATCAAATCTGGGGGCACGATAGTGCCCCCCGCCAAGACGAGCCAAAGGAAGCGGGGCACTACGTACCTTTTCTCGAAGCGTTTCGTCATATTTTCGAACCCTCACATCCAAATTTACAGTTTAACAAAACCATATAACAAAATATTCAGAATCGGAGCACTCTGCAGGTGGCGTACCTAGAGCGCCGGCTGACTAAATTCTCCCTTAAAAAGTCTGGTTCATGATTTAATTTTTTTTTTTAAATATTTTTATATCAATAGATGTAAGCGGTTTTCTAACTTCAAATACCTATATTTGTCATATGATATTTTTCTATTCGCCTGATGACGACCCCACTGAGGGGTCGAAATATAGCGTTTACAACCATTTAATTAAGTATTTATATTTATGTGGAATATAACATATCAAAAATAAATATTCCAAAACACAGCATACAAAAAAAATACTACATAGAAAAGAAGATAGGTATGCCCGTTTTTATTTGTTCTAAAATTCTCTTGATTAACTCTATGTGTTGAACATACCTATGTTATTTACCATGTTTTTTTTTTAGGATTCCATATCCGTATTGTGTGGCAGTACGGATTCCTTTGTGCTCAAGTCTGACTCTTGTACTTGGCCAAATTATTTTAAACTTTATTTCGTACCAGCTTTTGCTCGTGACCGCGCCGTCGCCGCGCCGCGCGCGTGATATTCGTTGTTATGTCATCATTTTTCCCACGGTAATAGTGTTTTTTTCGGGATAAAATGTAGCCTTTGCGTTAATTCAGGGTATTAGCTATCTCCAATCCAAATTTCATCCAAATCCGTCTATCTGTTTCAGCGTGAAGAAGTAACAAACATACTAACTCACATTCACACACACCCTCACATACACAAACTTTTACATTTATAATATAAGTGGGATAATATACTTCCAAGCACAAGTTAGTGAGCGTTTTCTAAATAAATTCTTAATCCCTGAAAAAGTCAAGTTATGGTAGCCACACTTACCGGAGACCCGGCCAGGGACGGGAGCCGTATTTTTGAATCGTTCGTTTTCAATTCACGTGCGAAAGTATATATCGATCTCACGTAGCACATCAGAACTTGTCATTTGCAAGATGAGACAGGTGTATATTTTCACACGTGAATTGAAAATGAACGATTCAAAAATACGGCTCCAGGAACAAGGTTCAATGATCACCAACCGACCCCCCAGCACGAATCCAGGCGGCCGACCACATCCCATCCTATATACTAATAGGTTACAATTATAAATACATGCCCACCTCCGCCCATTCGATTAGTCTTGCTAAGAAGAAGGGCAAGAAACTTAGCAAGATCATGTCTTTTTTTTATCATTTACATACTAAAACTAATACTATACAGTGTGGTAGAATACAATGTATTTCTAAATTTCTTTATGAATAAGCTCGCCCTTGAATAAATTTTTATTCATGTGTATGTTATATTATTTAATTTTTTTGTGCAATAAACAATAAAGAAGAATAAATAATGTAATGTAAATTCCTCAATAAATCATAACGTCACGCCTATCGAAAATCTATTATTATTTGTCGCTACAATAATAGCATAAAATATATTTTTATGCTACAATTTGATTTTGGGTGTTATAATTGTTTCTTTAAATTTTATTACAAAATCCGGAGACACGGCTCTCAAAAGATATTCAAACCAATGCAACGGGTTCCACCTGTGCTCTCCTTTACCGTCCCAGAGAATATAAATTATACTACGTAACGTACCAAGAAGAAATAACAGGCTATCATACAGACTCCCGTACAAACTGCATAACTAAGCAATAGTTTTACGGGCCAATAAACAACTTGGTAATAAATTGCTTCTAAATTAAGATATAAGTGTTATTGTTATTTTTAATGGAATAATATATTTTTATTATGCATTAAATATGACTAAACTAATTGAAATTAAATCTTTACAATATGTCGGGAGAGGCATAAGAGGTGTGTTAGGATCGCAGCAGATAGAAATCTGTAGTCTCTGCTTACCCTTCTTGGAGACAGGCGTGAGTATTATGTATGTATGTTTGTTTACAATATAAAGTTATCTAAATTTTATAATAGTAAATAGTCGTTCTACACGAGATGAAAAACAAAATATGGCTACATCGTGACTTATTTAAACGAGAGGTCTGCTTCGTCCATTCAGGAGGCAAGGCCAAGAAAAAAAACAGTTTCAGTTTTGATTTCTCAGTTGTTTACGGTTTTCAAGCCAAAGCGGTACTTTTTTTCATTTTCAGTTTTGAAATTAATTTAGATAGAGGCAGGGCCTGTGGGATCTGTAGTCAAGGCTTTAGTTAGAAAGTAAACTTTAAATTCACTACTTTTGTAACGGTTCCGAAACCAGAAGGATTTTCCGGTGTACCTGCGATTCTCACCGACAACTTCCATTTCAACTTTCATCAAGGAAACAGATAGATACAATCAGATCATTTCTCAGCTTCCCACACTACCTAATTCATTAAGGTAATACTAATAAGGTCAGTACCCGTAGCACTGTATTTAATCGCGCGCGACGCGACTTAGTTTAAGGACCTTACTATTGCCAAATGGGTACTTTCTAAAGCCTACTCCTCGTTTATGGCCAAACCAAAAATAATGAATAAATCTATTATGAATAATCAACTCTTAGACAACATATGCAACCTTTTTCTTTTTCATACCACTAAAACTTCTACATGAATTTTTTTTTTACTGAATGGTGTTTTTTGACCTCAAATTCCCTACTGCTCCTGAGTGGCTTGGTCGATTGAATTCATCTATGCTTTGATAAATGGATAAACTTGATAGCTATAAACATAACATAAGATTATTCAATCGAGTAATGACGTCCAAGTGAAAAGTATAATTTTCTCCTATTTTGCCCTCTCAAGGACGCAGCGAGCGTCGTAACAGCCACTTAGCATTGCGCGCTGATATGAACGTTATTTCAATGTCGTTTCCGTTGATATTCGTAGTGACAAATATCGAGCTGCTAATTTGGCGAAGGTAATCGCCTGGAGCATGACATACTATTTAATCGCAAAAACATCGTGTCACTCACACTCATCGCACTTGCGATTCAACTAAGTCGCGTAGCGAGCGATTACACACTGTGCTACGGGTGCTGTAAGGGTTCTTTTTTCCAGGAATCCTAAATATAATGGACAGGCCAATGGCATCGAAGGTTTTTAGCTCCTGCACCTGCAACGCGAATCATAAATCCCATCAAAAACATTTCATGTAAACTATCGCCAAGACACAAGCTCAAATCGCTTTTACTGTTAAAAAGTTATCAGATCTCATGTAGAGCCAAGCCCTGAACTCTACAAGGCCTAACTCTACAAGCCCTAACTCTACAAACCCTACATATTGATCATAAAGTATGGCTTGACCGTTTCATGGCACTATTGCATGACACAAATGGGAGTGTCTGTTTGACGACCGCAAAACGGCCAAGCCAAACTTTTTGATCAAGATGTAGGATTTGTAGAGTTAGGGCTTGTAGAGTTAGGCCTTGTAGAGTTCAGGGCTTGGCTCTACATGAGATCTGATAACTTTTTAACAGTAAAAGCGATTTGAGCTTGTGTCTTGGCGATAGTTTACATGAAATGTTTTTGATGGGATTTCATTTCTTTTTGTAAGATGCTCTACTTCTTTTATAAGAGGGGTTGCAGGTTAAAAGTTACAGATTCCTTAATTTTTTCGTCGTTTGTGTGCTAATCCTAGCCTTCATACCAAATTTCAGCTTTCTAGGACTCCAGGAAGTTTGGAACAGAAATTTTTATTTAATACAGAACCAGACCCCCTTAAGAGGGGTTGGAGTGTGAAAGTTAGAGATTTATTAATTTTCTTGTTGTTTGTATGCTAGTCCTAGCCTGCATACAAAATTTCGGTTTTCTAGGACGTCAGGAAGTTTGGAATTGAATTTTTTATTTAATGCAGAACCAGACCCCCCTTAAGAGGGGTTGGAGGGTGATAGTTACAGATTTCTTAATTTTCTTGTTTTTTGTGTGCTAATCCTAGCCTGCATACAAAATTTCGGTTTTCTAGGACGTCAGGAAGTTTGGAATTGAATTTTTTATTTAATGCAGAACCAGACCCCCCTTAAGAGGGGTTGGAGGGTGAAAGTTACAAATTTCTTAATTTTCTTGTTGTTTGTGTGCTAGTCCTAGCCTGCATACCAAATTTCAGCTTTCTAGGACTTCAGGAAGTACCCTAGATTTTTGATGATCATCAGTGAGTGAGTGAGTGAGTGAGTGACAAAATCGACGTATTTTAGGTATTAATAACATTCAAAGTATAAAAGCTAGAAAAATGAAAATTATCGTGTTTAATAAGAATGCTTCCTACATGTTACCTTGAGAATTTGGTATCTCTAGTATTATCTAGACCGAAGCTATGAGGGTTCGAAAATATGACGAAACGCTTCGAGAAAAGGTACGTAGTGCCCCGCTTCCTTTGGCTCGTCTTGGCGGGGGGCACTATCGTGCCCCCAGATATGAAGAGCGTGACTCGATATTTTTGCGATTAAACAGTATGTTACGCTCCTCGCACTTGTGAACTAAGTCGTGCGCGATTATGCTACGGGTGCAGGATCACTTTGTGTCTACCTATCTGTTTGTATGTCAAGTCCCTTTTTCTCAGGAATGGCTTGAAATATGAAGTTGAAATTACCTTTTGTCGAATACTAAGGGCATATTGCCCACTGTGAACAATTCTTATTCAACAAAATTCAGTTTAAAGAAACCGGTCAAGTGCGAGTCAGACTCGATCGCGTACCTAGGGTTCCATGATTCGACAGTTTTGGTAATTTTGTCATTTTGTTTTCGTGAATTTCTTAATGGCTATATTTTTCCTATAATCTTTACGTAAGTACATATTAATAATAATAATAATAAATTTCATTTATTTCGGATAACAAAGATCCATATTTGTTTACATGCCATTTGTTTTAAATAATAATAATAAATTTCAAAATACAATAATAACTAATGTCAAACACAATTAATTCATAATAATGGGAAATAAAAAAAAATATATAAAATAAAATAAAAATTAAAGATTAGAAATTAAAAATTAAAAAAGTTTAATACCTTCTCACCGGCACAGCTAATGCCGTATGTCTGTCACAGCAGTGCCGGAGAAAAGGGCAGTCTACTCTGTCTCCATTCATTGTCAGAATAATAACATTGGAACTGGCCCGAACTCTGCGCACAAAGAATGCGGCGCGCTTGCGCATGGTGGTGGCGAAGCAGTCTGTGCGTGCCTGCGCGAACATACCGGAGGCGCTGCAGTATCGGGACAGCCCCAATATTATCCTGAACGCATTATTATACAGGACGCGGAGATCGCTGTAACTTCGCTTAGTGTAGTCTGCCCACAGGCTGCAAGTGTAGAGTGATGTACAGTACGCCCTAAAAAGCGTAACTTTAACTTTCTGTGAACATCGCGCAAACCTGCGGGCTATCATGTTAGCTCTTATTGACAGCGCCCTCCGCTCCCGCTCAATGTCCGCGTTGTCCTTGAGGTCGCTAGTCAGTACGTGCCCCAGGTACTTAAACTGTGCCACATTTTCCAGAGGCGTACCATTCAGCAACACCGGTGGTACACTCTTGGGCCGTTTTGTACCGGCCTCAAAGACCATGCATTGGCTTTTCTTTACGTTATATATTAACCCGGGACCACTTGCGTACTCCTCACAAGTTCGTACCAGCTTCCTCAGGCCACAGATTGACGCGCTCAGCAGCACCATGTCGTCTGCATAACTCAAGTTGTTGACACAAATTCCGTCAACATGGCAGCCGATATGCTGATTGCTGAGCGCGACGATCAGCTCGTTGATATAAAGGTTGAACAGGGTTGGAGATGTTAATCCACCCTGCCTGACTCCGCATTCAAGTTGATAGGGATCCGACATTGTCCCCGCCCACCTGGCACTGTTGGACTGATGCGCGTACCAGTACTGGAACATAATACCATGATGGAACATATTACCATGATTTTTTCTATATTTTTCGGTCCACCAGTTTTGGGGATAAGGGGGGTACATTTTGTATTTTTTGGATATAATTTTTTATTTTTCTCTCTTTTGTTATGGAAATATTTTTAAAACTTTTTTTACTCCGTTTTATGTGGCCATATTATTGCTATTTTTGTGCTAAATTTAAAGTTATGAGGCTGTGATATACGGACAGACGGACGGACGGGCGGACGGACAACGGAGTTTCACCATAAGGGTTCCTTTTATACCTTTCAGGTACTACGGAACCCTAAATGTACGGCCTTTCTAAGAATATTTTCATACAAAAAAGTCCACACATTGACTGATTTCTGTGGTGTATTTCCCAGTTACCATAGGACTGCACTTCATGATTACTTACAGTTTTGAAATTAGGGACAAGGGACCTCCCTTGGCACAAGGGACGAAACAAATCCGAACCTCATTTGATGTTTTAGGGTTCCGTACCCAAAGGGTAACCAACGGGACCCTATTACTAAGACTCAGTTGTCCGTCTTTCTGTCCGTCTGTCTGTCAGTCTGTCCATCTGTCACCAGGCTGTATCTCATGAACCGTGATAGTTAGACAAATTAAATTTTCACAGATGATGTATTTCTGTTGCTGCTATAACAACAAATACTAAAAAACAGAATAAAATAAGTATTTAAGGGGGCTCCCATACAACAGACATGTTTTTTTGCCGTTTTTATAGATAATGGTACGGAACCCTTCGTGGGCGAGTCCGATTCGCACTTGGCCGGTTTTTCACTTCTGTCATACATGTTGTACGTAATTATAAGTTTGTAATTTTTGTTCAAATTATTCAAGTCAAGTCAAATCATCAAGTTATTTGATACTAGAGGTCATTACTAGAGGAGAGGAGTTAGGTGGTAGAGCTGATGCCGGGCTCGACTGTGGAGGTACCACGATCTTACTTGGAGACCCCCTCGAAGTAATTCGAGGGAGAGTAAGAGAACAGCTTACAGGCAAAAGACCAGAAGGCCCACTATGCATGGGACCAATGGATGGCGGTATATCCATCCCTAATAGCCGGGCCTTATATGGAACAGACTGGTGACGGGCAGCGGCGTCACTGGTGCGAGGGTTTCGGCACCGCGCTCACCAACCCGCCTGCCCAGCGTGTGTGAGTATGGGCAATTCTTTCAGGATGACCGCTAGGAGTGGAAAAGTCCCGGAAAGGCTTATGTCCAGCAGTGGACGAACTAGGCTGGTGGATGGATGGATAGAGGAAATCTGCGTATATTTGGGACATGAACAGCCCGTTCTACCCGTTGGGAACTCATTTTTGATACAAAAGTGTACACCCCGTTTCATAAAACAGCGTCGATTTAATTATTTTATCCGTCAGATAAAATAACCGACTGAAATACAAAGAGGCGACAGGCATGGCATTGCTTGGATCCGGTTGATACCTTGTTACCGTATAAAGAGGCATTCGGTCGGAGCAACTTCATTGATCAAAGTGACAGTACAGCTACTCGCGAACTAGCCTTGCTATTCCTGGTTATCAATATACAGGCGAAACCACTGCTCTACCTATCACGCTGAACAAGTTTTCCCGAACACAAACCGTGTAAAAACAAAGTTGTGTTGACAGATTGTGAATTGATAAAAATAGTTTTGCAATATTCAATAGTTTTAAAAATCACTTGGAGTTCTGTGAATAGAATATAATATAGGTAGAAAACAAATTTATTTATCTGCTACAACCTACAACACACAAAGCAAATGTTGATATGTAGGGGAAGCAAATTAAATCCAAAAAAAGGGTTTTGGGGAATAAATTTCCAGCAAGCTGGATATCATTTTAATACCTTAATTTGGTCCTAAATACGTATAATCCGAGTTCACACGGTCCCAGGAGGTGAGCTCAACTTTTGGGGGCCAAAAAACCGCGAAATGTTTGCACTTTTTACAGATTTGTGCTTGTAGCTGAAAAATGGTACGTTGGACAGAAAATATCATAATCCAATATTAAAGAGGGTTCAATTTTGCGTCGAATGAACATCTAAAACTTCAAATTCAGTTTAGTGGTATAGCTGAAATCTAAAGTTGTAAACCGGGATTTTTTTTTATTTAGGTGCAAATTTACATTTTGCGACTTTCCAAGACCATACTTCTTTAAAAATAAAATAATATAGAATAAAATTTAGCGTTATATGGACACCTCAATTTTCAAATTCAGTAATTTTTTAAGACTAAATTTGGCATCAATTCAAAATCGGTTTTATTCTCAGTCCTAAGTTCGTGTCTCTGGTTTGATAAATACAGTGTGAAAATTTGATTAAAGTGTTATAACGTCAACGACGTTGCGATCCTTCTCGACCGGTTCTCATTTCATCTTACAAAGTAAGATGTCAGCGTAGATTTTCGGTCTGTGAACTTAAAGTGTTTTAAGATTCCGTACTCAAAAATGAGAAAAAGGAACAGGCCAAAGTCACTTTCCTCCGCGACGGATAATGATGTGTCAACTGAAACAATTTTAAAATTTTTGAAATATAATTTGTGCAACTGTAACATAATTTGAGTCACTTCGTTCGTTTCGTTATAGTTTTGCACGATGTCCCAATGTCTAATTATGTACAGTTGCACACAACACTTTATCTACGACCATCAAAAATGTCCTTATCTATAAAATTTTCAACTAACAATTTCAAGAAGAAGAACACTAGTTCATGATCTTCGGGTACGTCGTCCTGTAATGCTGCCTTGAAAGCCAATCAGGACAAAGGGGGCGTGGCTTAAGAAATAAGTTTAGGACTTATTTCTCGTCTCTGTTCTTGATTGGCTCTCTAGCGGTTTTATAATAAATTGGGTCAACCACAACGCAGAATCGCGGTGTGATAATGTAACATTATAACATCGGACGAACAATCTAGGTACTTATAGAACTGTTTTTGATGTTACAATTACCTTTTTGTAGAATGAGAGTAGATAAAAATTCCTATGGCACTGCGTAACTTTTTAGGCACATAAATGTCATAGGTGCCATCACTAGATGACTCTAATATAGCTCCGAGTTGTGTAATTTTATTGTCATTTTCCTGAGTGTTGAAAATGTTATTCAACAAAGTGTATGTCAGAGAACACAAGTATTTATAACTTAAATACCTTAACAAGTAATTGATTTCACGGTCTAAAACGATTGAATTATTTTAATTATGATTCGGAAGCAATAGAACTGGCGACTTATTAGTTATTACGTAGATTACTCTTGTGTTTTTGGTTGGTCCCTGTTTATTCCAGAGTATTGTAATAAAATTAAATTGATTTTTTGTATACAATATGGTACATTCAATACATTTATTTTACACATCAACTAATATGTAAATAAAATAATTGAGCTACGTAAATATAAGGGAAACACAATTAAAAAAACCAGTCAAGTGCAAGTCAGATTCGCGTACCCTAAGGTTCCGTATCGTGGATGAAAAATTTAATTTTGTAATTTTTTTTTGTGAATTTTTCAACCGCTATATTTTTCCTGTAATCTTTACGTAAACATATACTACCATGATATTTTGGTATTTTTCGGTCCACCAGTTTTGGATATAAGGGGGGACATACATTTTTTCATATTTTTCGGTCTAACAGTTTTTTTTTTTTTTCTTTTTATTCTGGAAACAGACAGTCATACAAACATGTTTTAACTAAGTACTCTAGATAATTACTGACCTAAAGTTCCAAAGCTTAATAAGTAAATCTTAAATATTGATTTGATTACAATATCGAAATGTAGTCGCACGTACTATTATTATAAGAAAACAATCCGGAAAAAATGTACCTAAATGGTACTTAAGTACAATATAATTAAATTATTTAACATCTAATTGTCTTAATTTTTATTTTAGAGAGATCAATATGTGAAAGATTCATTTTTCGATGATTTCTAGAAATAGATGCAAGTAAGTATAGCCAAACTTTATATTTTTACAATTAACTCTTTAAAACCTACAATTACATACCCATATTGTGTTTTTATAAAATATTGTTTTTATTTATTTTCCTTTCTTTATTTTTCTCATTTGTGTTAAATTTTTCTTACATTGCTATAATTTTCCTGTATGATCCCAAGTATGATCTGCAACGGAATTTTTTTTCAAATTTTTCGGTCCACGAGTTTCAGAGATTAGGGGGGACATAAAATTTTTGTGGTTTTTCAAAGATTTCTCGATATCAGTGCCAGTAAATATAGTTAAGGTATATATTTTTACAATTTACATTTTAATATCTGATTTTTCTCTTTTACTTTGTAAATATTTTGAACAGTTTCAAGTATTGCATATTTTTTTACACTTTGTAATGTGAGCAAATTATTGCTATTTTTGTGTCAGATTTCAAGTCTTTATCTTTAACAGTGCTAAAGTTACGAGTCTGTGACATACGGACGGACGGACAACAGAGCCTAACCATAAAAAATCCTTTTGTACCTTTTAGGTACTATGGAACCCTAAAAATATATAAGTATGTATGGCTTTCTTAACTTTAATCAAATAATACACTTTCATAAATCTTTATCTACTAATAATAAATTACCTAGTAAAAAAGTACCTTTTCTTCACATTTAATATTTTTGTAATGAGTATGAGTATTAATATTATTAGTATTGTATACCTACTTCTCAAATTTTTACTTCCACAAATCAACTCAAGAATCTTATCCCCCAATGAGCGTTTTTCTCGTTGTTTTTTTTTCTTAGTATTTAGATTTCCTCCAGATGTCGTTGTACATGTCACCATAGATAAAATATGTTTAGTAGCAATCAATGTCAAAGTGGTTATAAGTTTGTTTGGAATCGGTGCAAATTTTGTCTTTGATTCTGTTGCTAAAGTATACGGCAGTGCCATCTAAAATAAGATTTATTTAACACTAAATTTGACACAAGGAAAAACGCTCATTGTCCCCCATAGGGCCCATAGCTATAAAACCCCCCAAATTTGGGGGATGCCCCCCAATCTGGCATCACTTTACAGCGATCTGATGGCGCGTCAATGACAGTGACAGGGGGGCGCAGCTGTGGAACAAGGAGTTCTGATTTTGGGCACAACCAATCCACGCGCCAAAAGAGTCCTGTAGCCAATGACGTAATACCATGGAATTAGTATGTACTAATACTAATTTCATGCGTACTACTCACAATGCTTGTAGCACTGTACGTATATAAGTGACAGTCACCACGCATGCGAAACTTGGTATGACATTTTTTATTTTTTTATTCATTACCGTTTAAACCAGCGGTAGCTCAAGGGTAGAACCATGCCCTCTCAATCTTGAGATCCAGGTTCGATTCCCGGTCGGGCATGTCGAATTTATTAAACGGTGAAGGAAAACATCGTAAGGAAACCTGCATGCACTAAAAAGCGTGTATTTGTGCCCGAAGTACGGCGATAGGGCTCACCACCCATCACGTTGGGACGTAATAATCGTCGGTGAAACGCGGGTGTACCGAGTACGGACTATGGCTTGAATTTCACAGTTCACACGTGGCATACCTCTGACACCCCCTCGGGGATTCATGTCGTGACGATATATGATATATATATATTTTAAACCACTCCCGCGCTAAGTTATCAACAATAAGGTAAACTTCTTCTTATTCCATCAATAAAAAATATGGCACGTAGAGAGTGCTATAATTATATGATAATTAATTAATAAATGAAAAATGCTATACCAAGTTTCGCCTACGAAAATGACATCTCTGACGTAAACGTCAGCGTGATTAATTAACACCTGCATAGAATACGGTGATTAGGCTGCTGCTCTTATCCTATAGTAAACAAAGATACTCTCGCGCAACAAATCTTAAATTTTGTTTTTTTTTTTTATTTTTGAACAGTGCAAGGTTGTTTTATTACTTATTTCAGGTTTTAGAAGGTTCAAAAGTAAGATTTGCTGTACGGAATAGGGGTCACTCATAGCATTTAAAACGAAGGCATAAATTCGAACCAAGTTGGGCAAGAAGTTTATGCAGTGGCGCAAATACGAATGTTTATTATAATATTTTTTGTGAGCTATGAGTTTGTGATCATATAGATTCTAATCAAAATAGCTTGCCCTTTATTTAAATCACCATTAATCTATAATTATGGATCCGAGCTAAGATCTGGATTGCGACCACTGTTGTGTACTGTTGTTTTAGCGATGATAAGAACAAAAAGGGTTACGAATTTAAAAAACGATTTTTTTTTTAAAAGAGGATTTTATTGAAGAGCTAAAGTACATAATTTTGAATGTGAATTTAATTTTTTTCACTGTCGCTCAAAGCGAAAAAACGCGTAGTGTGAGAGGGGCGGATTCAGGGCGAAAAATGCCTACAGCCACTTATTGGCTACCGGCCGGGCCCTGAGTCATATTGCTCCCCCACACATTCGCCGAGAAAATTGTTTGTAACGCGAATTAGCTAAGATATCAGAAAACCCATTACTACCAGTCAACGAAGATCTTGACTCTTTAAAAACCACAAGGTCTAAGTTATACGCGTTCCACCTGCAAAAAGCTTCCAACTGGCAACCCCTCGTGGAACGCTAAATGATGTCAGGATAAATGAATGGAGCATCAACTTACCATCGGCATCGTGCAATCTTCAAATTGAACACAATAAAATAGCTGGTCCAGCTGGCTTCAATGTATCGCGAAATGTCTGGTTTCGGCTCAGCAGGAGTGATGGAAAACTGTGCTTACCTCTGACATAAAACAAAACCCTAGATTATATAGGTACCTTAAAAAGACCGTGAGAGTTCTGCGCATCCAGAGTACAATAACGCGTTTAGGATGCTGATGGGGCTGAGGCAGTGGTGCAGCGCGTCGGGTATATTCGCTGTGGCGCGCACCCAAGACTACTTCGGCATTATGAGGCTGCGTGCTGCCTCGCTGCTGCGCCGAGTGCGATCGAGCCTCTACCAACAGGTCCAACAGCATCCTTAACACGATCGTGAATAGGATTGACAACCCATTCATTATGCATTGGGTGCAGTTGTCAATCCTACCCAATGCGAAATAAATTAAAAACTGTAAATATAATAGTTACTAACAATAGCAATTAAGTAAAACTGTTACTAACAATATGGATACAATATCCGAAATAAACGTTATTATTATTATATTGTCAAAATGTATTACCAGAAATTGTTTACAAAATTCTGTGTATTTCATTATAATAAACAGAAAAATAGCGCCCCTATTTTAGTTACATACAACATTTAATTTGCATAGGCCCTACACGTAGATAAAATTTCTATGACAGGATTATAAAGGCAGTAAAACGGTAGAAGTATTTTTTTTATTCGGCCAAGTATCAAAATGTAGAAATCCCTTTCTATCATGATTTTACCGGAACATTTTAATTGATTTCTTGCATCACAACTTTATGGTGCGACTCCTCAAGTCCATCTCCGCCATATCACCAATAGGCACCAGTCTGGGTGCCAGCTAATGGCGGAATTACATGTAATCACCATACTAACGAGCCGCCCCAAGTCATAATGGCAATCATCTGTCATTCTACCTCGCTATGATGTACAGCCCTGTCTAGGTTTGACGTCTTCTAGTAAAACCATTCTTGTAATTGCACCGTCTTAAGTGATTAGGCACTTCGGTGAGTGTGTGGGCTAATAGGGGGATAATCACGGCCGTACATATAGGGAGGGCATTGTGGGCCAATGCCCTATCTTTAAACAGCAGTTCCCTACCTTTAAAATTAGGTATGCCTCCCCCCCCCCCCCTTCCGTTGTGTAGGTAATTTTTGTAACTTTAAAAGTCAAAACTAATTGACTACGCCCAGCGCAATTTAGCCTAGTTTTTGAAAATAAAAAAGATTATCCATCTGTTAATGTTGAAACTGACTATATTTTGAAGAATTTTGCTTTAAACTTAGCGCCCTGAAGATTCCTATGTTAAATTCAGTTCTGACCACGAACCTGGAGTTAATTCTATAGGGAAACTTGCTATTTGACAGATGAAAAAATATAATTTTTCTCTCGTCACAACCATGACAACCAGTCACAAATTCGTATTTACACATCTGTTTTAAAACCTAAAACTGAAAACAGTTTGTGAACATACATAAGTATTTAAAAAAAAGATATTATTTTATACAAAGTGAATTTTAATCAACCGTCCAAAGTCATACTGGAGACTCAGTTAGTGATCAGGAAAAAGGTCAATAAAAAAATGTTGTCCCCGTACGAACTGCACTAGTTCAAATACAATTCCTAGTACAGGCAGTAAGGGAGCAAAACAATTTTTTTTGTGTTTTACCTGAAGGGTCATTAAATATTTTTTCCTGATGACTAACCGAGTCTCCAGTATGAATTCGGACGGTTGATTAAATTTGACGTTATATTATTGATTGTTGTTCAATTTGATCTTGATTTTCTGAATCTTACTAACAACAAGCTTAGTTTATAAATAAATACTTTCTGCTCTCGTTGACAGTGATGCAGGGGCTTGATCTACAGAAAAATATTTTTTGAAGTGGTGATTTAGGATAAGGAAACACTTACCGGGCATACATAGTTATTACAAATTTTTGTATGTTGCTATCGGCTTCGTCCATATTTCCATCTAACAACGCTTTATATGCAAGGGATATGCATTCCATGCCTAAAATGCAGTCTTTTTAGGGTTCCGTACCTGAAAGGTATAAAAGGAACCTTTATGGTGAGACTCCGTTGTCCGTCCGTCCGCATGTCACAGCCGCATTACTTTAGCACCGTTAAAGATAAAGACATAGAATTTGGCACAAAAATAGCGTCAATTTGCCCACATATCAAGGTGTAAAAAAATACAAAAATTTTGAATTGTTCAAAATATTTCCAAAACAAAAGTGAGAAAAACAAAAAATATTATCCTAAACATACAATGTGGGTATCAAATTGTAGATATTAAAAAGCTAATTGTAAAAATATATACTTTTATTTATTACTATATTTACTGGCACTGGTTTCAAGAAATATTTAAAAAGCCACAAAAATCCTTTTTTTATCCTTATCTCCGGAACTGGTAAACCAAAAAATATGAAAAAAATGACGATTATAGATCAAAACTGGCCAATCACATGAACACAATAACGATTTAAAAAAATTGAGCACAAATGAAAAATATAAAAAAAAAAAAAAATAAATAAAAAAAATCCCAACCCATCCCACTAATATTATAAATGCGAAAGTTTGGATAGATGTATGGATGGATGGATGTTTGTTAATTCTTCACGCCGTAACTACTTAACCGATTGAGCTGAAACTTTGCACAAATGTAGTTCTAGAATTGGAATAAGACATAGGCTACTTTTTATCCCATAAATCAGTTCCCATGAGATAGCAATGGAGTGAGCGGCTCGGCCTTCAGGCTCGCGAAATATGCTAAACTAGGGGATTAAATCAGTTATCAAAGACCGCCAAAGACACATTCAAAATATTTACAGATTCGATACAACTATACAAAAACTGAATCAACGCGGGCGAAGCCGCGGGCAAATGCTAGTATTTTATAAAAATACAATATGGGTATCAAATTGTAGGTATTAAAAATCTGATTGTAAACATATATAGTTTGGCTATATTTAATTGCATCTATTTAGAGAAATCCTTGAAAAACCACACAATACGGAACCCTAGGTACGCGAGTCTGACTCGCACTTGCCCGGTTTTTCCCTTTTGATTAAAGCAGGAAACGGTATCGCACACCGTAAAAGTGTGAAAAATTGGGAGCACTTGATTTTTCTGGCCCTGAAAAAAACAATGATAGTGAATTCTTCAACAATAAAATAATGCAGGAGAGCATAAAATTAGTTTTTAATACATTTACCGAGTCCAGCGGCAATAGAGTGGCATGAAATATATGTGTGCGTTTTCCCTGTGCCTACGTGGATCCATAGTTCTTTTAGCGAGGGTAATTTATGGATACATGTGACAGCCACTACTACAACATCCGTATCCACTGCGCGTACATAATTTTTTCATGGCATTGGTCTACGCCATCGGAAACATGTAACAACATCCGAGTCAACCTTCTTATGGTTACATGGTTCTAATCTCATCCCATCACGGCTAATGTTACTCATAACGGCAGTCTTTTGAGTCACGTTAAATTCTTTATCTTCTGGTAAACTCACTGCAAAATTCGCAAGGCACCGTCTTGACAGAAGATCAAAAATCTCTTCGTTATTATACGAATCACGAAAGAAATTTGCCCAAAGTTTTAGGACTCCAGATATGTATATGTATATGTATATTTAATATCATATTGGTTATGTGTCATATTATTGGCAACATACCGAATAAGGCCAATGTCAAAAGTACCCGGAATAGAAGAGCTTTTATCACTAGATTGATGGATGTAGAAGAGGCGAAAAAGGTGTGCCAGGATCGTAGCAGAGGGAAATCTGTGGTATCTGCCTACCTTTCTAGGAGACAGATATGAGTATGTTTATCGTATGTATGTATATTGGTTATGAAATCCGTCCAGTGTTTTACATCGATGATACATCGGTAAAGTTAACTGACCACCGCATGACAATAAAGATTTTTTTTCGACAACTTATTGTAAATCAAGGCGCTTCAAATTTATATTTTTCTGATGTGCATACTTACAAGGTGTTAAAATTATAGGCATTAACACACATTTTTTTTCTATGATTTTTGGCCTTATTCTTTATTTGTCAGAAGAATTACTATGATATAGGTAAAATATTATAGGAAAACTGAATTCTCCGTCCCTAATTCATCCGAAAATGATATCAAACAAGGTATAACAGCTGCTTAGCAACAGTGGTTAATTTTTGAGTAACGGTGGGCGGACCCCCTTTTTGGATCCCTATAACACCTCCAAAAAAATGTTTCTTCATGACCCCCGGTCTGGATCTATTTAGAATGACCCAAAGACCGTTTGTGGTGAGTGGTTTGCTTGTATCACACTTTTTTAGGTCAGCCCCTTTTTGCGACAAAAATGACTCCAGTATAGCGCCCGAACTGGCAAGTCGATGCGTGCGTTCATCTTGGTCACCTTAGATCCCGCTATACATAGAAATCAATGGCAGCTTAACAGTTTGAACTAGTCATGAAAAAAATTACATAACAAAGACGGAACAATTTTATTTTTAATTTCAAAGCACTGTGCGTGGGTGTTGTCTATGGGGCGTGAGGAGAAAGATTTCATCGTGTATTTGAACATACCGTTGCCCATACAACCAAATTCGGCCGCGGCGCTGAAATTTCGGTAACATAGAAATCTTCGTAGAGTCGCAATAGTTAATACTCTTTGCGGCTGTGTGAAGTTTCAGTCGCAAAATGTGCTGCATCTAAAATTGTGTGAGACAAATTTTGGACGCAATGTTCTGTATCTGATGTTATTACAACCCTGCATTTTTTTTGTTCAAAAACCTTACTTTAATTTTTATTTATATGAAACGTAATTTACCTGCCACTGTGGGACTGACTGACAAAATCACTTCAAGGTCATGCCTCTAAAACGGTGCGGGAAGTGTACAAAACTTTTTTAGAAAAAAAAAAACGGCTCCGTTTTCACGTTTTCACAAATAAAAATAAATGTATTGAATTTATAATTCAATTTTCGGTTTTGGGTCAACATTCTACAAAAAATATCAAATTTTCAGGTCTGCAACACATTCCGTCTATTATTCCGTCTACGACCTACAGACACTTGACGTATGGACGGACCATGGGCGGACAGACAAACGGACAGCAATTATTAGGACTTCGTTTTACCCTGAACATGTAATAACAGAAAATCTAAGATTATGTTTATTTTGCAAAATCCATCGCTATGAATACTCTAAATATTATTAGAGTGCATTTGTAGCGACGACAGCGCCATCTGTTTCTTAAGAACAAGGCGTGAAATCACATAACGCCCTCGTGAGCGTTCTGTATGTGCAGTACAAGCTATTATATCAAGCAGATGCAAAAATAACAGTGGACAAGTATGATGGAAGAATTCGCCGGTTTAGGTAGGAACCTCGGTGGCGCAATTGGTAGCGCGCTTGTCTTGATAACAAGAGGTCGCAGGTTCGAATCCTGGCACGGGGAATTATTTCAAATTCTTGTCTTTGGATTTGTTTCTGATTGATATTTTCTAGTTTATAATGCACTCTAATAATATTAACAGAAAATCTGATTTACAAAATTGCTATTCGCCCTTGTACGAGTATGTACAACTGAGTGACATATTTAATTACGTGTATAAGTTTTACAAACGCGAGTCGGTGTTAGCACTATCTATCTAGCAATCATTACACACTTTTTATTGAATCGAAAATGATGATCACGTTAGAATTGATCCATATAATTAATCAAAAAGCTTTCGCAAAGAGCTTTTTTGTCGCTCAATGAGATCATGTGTGTGAGACAAATAAGTTAAATCAGACACAAATTAATCTTATCATGACAGCTGATGACTTTTTGAAATGATGCTTGAGGGTTCCGTAAAAACCACAACTAAAACGGTGGATTCTGGCTTTAAACGGTTTTAGGTTCATAGAGACTTTTAAGGAATTTTCATAACTATGATAAAGTGTACGAGACGCAATGTCGTCGCGGACGCGTCTTCACTCGCCCAGAAGAAGGCAGTCTGAATTTGCCGAAACTGGTCGGCTGTCCCGATCAAAAATACTTATTGGGGTGAGCTGTTTTGCGATAATCAAGCTAAGTGATGTCATTCTAAATCCAATATGGCCAACCCCCAAGATGGTGTCGATTCGGTGTCACACAACTTAACTTACTCGACAGGACTAAGATTATTTTAAGCGTTCCTGTCTTAGTCTTTTCGATACAGAAAGAAGAAAACAGAAGGCTTGAATTAAGTTCAGTCCTGCCAAATAAGTCAAATCGTGTTACACCGAATCGACACCAGTATCAGACATCTTTAATATTTTTTCACTAACACGCACGTCCGATCACTGCGAGAGCTATGAACGTACTACTGAAAAAATCCGACATGTAAGCTAATGAAGGTCACGCGCAAGCACATGGGCGATTTTCTTTGGGAGTTCGACTCGTGGAATGGAGTATAAACTAATTTTATTATGCTTAAATAAAAACTTGTTTTTAAAAATACTTTTTGTTTATTATTTCATTGGTTAAAATGTTCTGAATAAGGAGTTAAAGGAAGACTCTAATATTTTAAGTAGGTACCTATTACAGTTTTCTAGTGATTTCCTAAATATTAGTAACATTTAGTACATAAATCAGCTTAAATATCGAAAAAAAAAACATTTACCCTCTCATCATCGAAACTTATAGAAAAACATTTTGAAAAAAGTATTCATATCAAAATAAAAAATTACTCTTATACATGTATGTATTTCAAGCTCCCTAGCAATAAAAAACCGGCCAAGTGCGAGTCAGACTCGCGTACCTAGAGTTCCGTATTGTGGATGATAAATTTAATTTTGTTATTTTTGTTTTCGTGAATTTCTCGACCGCTTTATTTTTCCTGTAATCTTTACGTAAACACATATTACCATGATATTTTTCATATTTCTTGGTCCACCAGTTTTGGAGATAAGGCGGTGACATATATTTTTGGGGTTTTTTAAAGATTTCTCGAAACCAGTGTCAATAAATATATTAAAAGTATATATTTTTACAATCAAATTTTTAATACCTACAATTGGATACCCATATTGTATTTTTATAAAAAAATTTTTTTTTTTATTTTACTTCTTTGTTTGTATTTCTCATTAGTGCTGATTTTTTTTTAATCACTGTAGTTTTCATGTAATAAGCCAGTTATGATCTATAATTGAATTTTTTTTCATATTTTTCGGTCCACCTGTTTCGGAGATAAAGGGGGGGACATACATATTTTTGGGATTTTTTAAGATTTCTCGGAAACAGTGTCAGTAAATATATTAAAAGTATATATTTTTAGGATCAAATTTTTAATATCTACAATTTGATACCCATATTGTATTTTTAGGCTAATATTTTTTATTTTTCTCATTTTTGTTTTGGAAATATTTTGAACAATTTAAAATTTTTCGTACTTTATTTTACACCATGATATGTGGGCACATTAATGCTATTTTTGTGCTAAATTTCATGTCTTTATCTTGAACGTTGCTAAAGTTATGAGGCTGTGACATACGGACGGACGGACAACGGAGTCTCACCATAAGGTTCCTTTTGTACCTTTTAGGTACGGAACCCTAAAAAGACGAATAGGTAGGCAGCCTGTCATGCTTGTTACCCTCCGTAGGTATATTAGCGGAACCCACACATTATGTAAGGCAAACGCTAGTCAGACATTTGCCACAAAAAGCTGCTTTTGCTCATGCAAATAAGCCAATGAGCATAGGAATTTGGTGCAATTTCAAATTGATTTTACTATCTGAGTACTAGGAAGTGAAACAACGAGCAACCGACGACGACGCTACTCATCATCACGGAACCAGCGTCTGGCCGTCGAGAGCGATCAAGGAAATTGTGCAATCCATTTATCTATTACACAGCTACCTACCATAGGGCAGCCGGCCGTACGCGGTAGCATTTTAACGGTTACTTACCATTATATTGAGCATAGAATCCGAGATAAGAGAAGATGAATTACAAAACTTAGGTACGAATTTTTATAGGCCCTATAAAGTTGTGAAAGGCACAAAGTTATTTCTTGATAAGATATTTCCTGTTTCACGATAATAGTATGGCAATGATCAATATGTTTTATTTGATATGCAAAAAGTAAGTACCTACATGTAAAAAATAACACGTGTTGTTAAAATATCGGATGTGATGAAACAATAATGATGATGATGGTATCAAATGACATTCATATCGTACAAACATTGCATGTATCAGACCAAAATCAGAGAATATAAAGTATTGCAAAATATTTATTCCATAATGATCCCAACGATAACAAATCTGGATAAAAATATCTAAAGCATTATTAACCTTGAAGGCTAAATTATAAAAAATAAGTATAATACTGTCTAAATCATATAATACTACGAGTACTCTTTAGTTCTTAAAGCTCAGGCAGTTACTGTTCTTATTTCCATAGCATAAGAGTCAAGAGCTTAGAAACTTCATCATCTCACTGTACTTAGACGCAGAACCCTTTTCATTCATCCAGACATATTCAAAAATAAGCCTTTTTATTTGGCACAAAGGGGTCCTCCAAACATGTTTTAGGCTAAGGGAACAAAAAAGCCATTGGGTTCTGGCTCTTCGGTTCCCCACCGCAGCACCCGCCAGACCGCAACCGGCGACCCCATGCCATGCGACAGTACTGTGATGCGAGTTGGCTGGCTCTAGTGAACTGAACCCAACCCAGTCTGCCGCGCGCCGTCGCTCGAGGGAGGCGCCAGCATCGCGCATCTTCCACGCTCACAATATCAAACTCGCATCTTGTTTTCGATAAAACTGCATGCAACTCAACCGCTCGATGTTACTCAGTGTTAATCCCTACAGTGCCACTCCTTGACTAGTGTGTTCACACTGCCCCGTCTGATTCCCAGACAAATGCTCGATTGGAACGCGCTTTGCAGGAACTTTAAACATATTATCCCGGTGAGTTAACTTATTGGCTATAACTATAGTTGAGTTTCACTTTCGGACGAAAATGGCTTTGTGATTCATTACACCCATGTTGTACTGGCAGGAAAGGGTAAAGTAGTTGCCACAGTTTTGTCCGAACAAATCTTCTACTTGAACTCTGTGCGAATTTCAAAAATCATAACTATAAATCTAATTTGCTTAAGCAAGCAAGCAGCAAATCCTTGCTATCTAATTAGAGGGTAGACAACAAATGTTCCCGTTAACTTACAATTAAAAACAATTAAACAAATAAATATACTCGTATTATACCTATATGTACTAATCAGAACCGTTGTGAACGATCAATATCGTTAGTTTATAATAAACCGAGAACAACTCAATCTGACAGAGATCTTGTTATCATAGCCTGAGACATAGAAATTGTATGCGAAGGCCATCATAATGCCTTGTGCCAGTACGTCCATACTTCCATTTCCTCAATCTTTTAATTTGTGTAGAAGGCATCACCTTATCTCTGTATGTCACCTTGACCTTGCTGCTAGAATTCTTAAAAAGTAAATACATAGGTACAAACTCTGACATGACTGTCTGTTTACTTGTGCACCTATACTTGACTACCACTGAGTGCCACTCGCACTTAAGTTAGGAAGATAATAGTGGAGGACTTAATGGTTTCATTTTCCAAATATGTTAACTATTTTTAAAGGCATCCATCATTAGACCATTTTTTACCGAGCTATTGTGATTGTGGATACTATCCCGATAACTGAGACACACTTTGAAGAATGCACAGAACCGCACCGTGATACCGCTGAAGAAATCCTAAAAAAGAAACAAAGACTGAAACAAAGGCTTAGCGAAAAAATGGATTTTCCGCAAAAAAAAAACAATCAACACAGCAGATTGAAACGAGAATCAATAAAATTCACATGTCATGTAGATGGTCAAATTTATGAAGACAATAATCAAAATAAGAAGAGTTAGAACTTGCCAAGGTTATTTAAATATGGAAGCAGAGCCTTTGCAACAAAAAATATGTAATAAGAATAATATCCTAATTGCTACTTCTGATCTAACGATGCTTGTTCCTTCGTGTGGAACGGAATAACGTTTATTTTTGGAAAAAAACAGACACCTGCAAATAAATTGGATGAGATTTTCAAGCAGGAAGATTAATTCAGAATCGAATGAACCAATGACCTCGTGACTTTTCATGCTGCAACAACAAGAAAATCTAGTAATAGTTAAATATATGGGAAGAAAGATTATCTCTAGAAGAATCTATTAATAAATAGTTGGAGCTTTTCAAAGATTTCGTACATTGCCTAAGCTTCGACAAAACGAAAAAAATTAAAATACCCTTTGTCCTATTTCTGACATAATTGTTCAAGCATAACTTAGCAAAACATGTTGTAAAGCTTATCTAGATTTAGATTGCCGTTATTTAGGCAAGTTTCCAAAATAATAAATGTTCATACAAGCCTTGCACGACTGTTACGACTGGCCTGATAAGATCTCCACCAATCCTGAGATATACAGCTATTTCTTAGCAAAGAGCATCTTTTATTTAGTTGACATTTTGGATTGATTCTGCAACAACTTCGTTCACGCCTTCTCGATGAAAGCTTGCATTGAAACAATGCTATCAGCAGATAATATTCTAAAAAACATCTTTTTTTCTAAAGCAATAAACGAGATTATTAGTTAAAATTAAATATTTGGCACAGGGGATCCTAATTCTGCTTTATTGCCAGTTACCTACAACCTACAACGAAACTTTAATATAGGTATTTTAATGGGTCATATTAACATAAGTTAATATACGAGTATCTATGCATTCATGCAGTTTAATGATAATGTATACGTCATCTGCATGTGTGTTAGCAAGTTTAGCAGAACTAATTAAATGAAACGTGCCGAATTTGTATAATGCTTGTCCGTACACGCTCCTTATTGAAAGTGTTAAAATCAATTTGTTCCACATATGCTGATGTTTTCAATGATAAATAGATGATAAAAAGAATATAAGTACTGAGTTAACTTCAGCTACTAAAAGCAAAAATAACTGAGTTTTGGTATCACCGGAAGAAACTATCAAGGACTGCAGAGAAATTGCAATTTTGAAAAGACACTAAATTCTAAGGAAAAAGTTCGTTATGGCAACCGCTAACTACATATTTACCGTTTTGAAATACACACAATCAATATTTTAGAATCTCTACAAAAATATTGACTGATTCACACGTGCACGTAGTACTATCATTCTTTGTTTGTTATCTTTCTTTTCCTGGAACTCCTTATGAATGAAACGATTTGCCTATAAATAGCCTATACCTAAGTGCTCTGAAACATGGTAAAACGATTTTTTTTCTTTTCGATAATTATATAGGAAATATACATACATAAGACACTAATAGCTAAGCAACAACTCAAAATAATCACGTACAGCTAAGTTATTTATTGCTAACAGAACTGCCGAAAAAATACCACTTACTTATCGAAATTGGCAATGACGACAAAGTAGGTCGCATGCGAGTCACGATAGCATCTTAAGAAGATGCAAAACGATTGAGAAACATTATTAAATTCAATTCAGGTGCTCCAGTTTTGATAAATTTGCTACATTGTCAAGGTAATAAAAGTAATGGAGTGAAGTAGCAGACGCAAATCTTTTGTATTTAGATTTTACAAGACTCAATCGACAGTTTAAAGACATGGAACGATGCGCATGCGCTAGTCTTGGGAGCACCCATGCGTAAAATATTTGCAAAACAACACAATAATCACATTCAGTCAATGTACTACCTGAGCCCAACAAAAAGGCTATAATGATAGGAAACGATAACCCTCTATTAGATATGTGACAAGAAAAAGAAACAATCCCTTCGTTCCGCGTGTTGGTCACGTTTGGAAATATAAATATTTCCTCATGTTTGATAGGGCTTCCGATTCGCAGCCGAGGGCTGGACGAATAGCTGCGGTAAATGCAATATCTCTTTTTAAATTGGTGGCGTTATACCCTTCCCCCTGAGTCTAGACTCTAGACTGAGGTGTATACAGTGAACTGGGGTGGGTTTGTTCACGCCTGGCTGCCTCGGTCGAAACACAAACGGAATTGGATTTGCTTCGATTCATCGTCGCGTCATCAGGATATTGCGTTTCGGAATGCTAAACGGCCAGCAATTTTCTCACAATCATATTCTGCGCAACGATATGCGTCCGTTACAAACAAGTTCAGTCGATGGACTGAAATTAACACGGCAATTTTATGAGGAGCAAATTTTCTCACAGTGAGGAGACTTTTAAATGACTTCCTTAGAAATTCATAATTATATAGGTGTTCAGTTATTCGCAGACTGTCGTGCCATTCATCAAGTGTGTGTGGGTCCAGCAAGGCCCCACGGACCCGGTCTGGGTGTTTAGATAACTGAGCACAATGCGCCGGCACGCCTGCCCACATTCCTGTTGCACGCACACCATCTCGACAATTACCCATAACTTATTTTAAACCCTTTCGTACCGCAACTTTGTCAACAAGTGCCGTTCAGCCATAAAACCCAGTTTGACATACCATCGTCAACGTATAAATAAAACAAAACTGGTGTATACTGTACCCGATAGAAATCAATTTAATAACGTTTAATTAATTAACGAATACCGTTGCTTGTAACATAATTGGGCTATTTACACGCATATCCGTTTGAGTTGAAAATATTTTGTTTAGTTAACTAAGTTCAGAACAAACAGCTTTAATAATGTAAAAATTTAAATTCTGTTAAAGGCTTGAAGGGTTTTTGTTCTGATAGATAGATAGATAAAAACTTTATTCAAAGCCTTCTTACAAAAAAAAACACAAAAAGTACACTTTTAGAGCTTAACAAATAACAAATACATTATAATATAATCCTTAAAATAATGACAATCTTTGACATAGAGGCTGAAAAGGCGCTGGGTCAGCATACGCCACAGAATAATCTGTGACACTGATATTCTGCCAGTACCTATGTCTGGTGTATATCTTAATCTGGTGTATTAAATGAAATTTTTATTAAACCCATAAGAAAATTGTGAAATAATTTTATTGTTTGGGGAATCAAAAGTTCATACGTTGTTCTTTTTTCAGTAAAAATTATTACCCACAGAAAAATACTATCCCTTGAAAATAGCATATTATTGTACTTTTTTCACGTTACCTACCCTTATTCAAATTTTCCTTTCCATATCACATATTTTATAAATAATAATTAAAATATTTTAAGGGATAAGCTTTAAAATTAATTAATGTAATAATCTTTTTCTAGGGATCTGTTAAACAGAAACGTGATTGGAGAAATTCGGTCCAATAAAAATATTGATTGAAATGAGGTCTTTTTCCACACCATGTCTCCTGGTTTAACAATTTGGAATGACATGGATTGCGATTATATTTTATTAGATGGGTTTTAACCACAGAACTATGGTTTTAACCTTCGACCAAAATAAAATAAATGGACGGGCCATAGCGTACAGATTTTTGAAATCTGTAAAGTGAGCGCCGGCTCTCACTTCATCTCTGTCTCTGTCTGTTAGAAGAGTGACACGTACGCTTATTATTACATGCCATCCAAATAACTGACGAAAAAATACCTTCTTGTGCATTTACAAAGAGCAAAACGCAAAATAAACATAAAAATAAAAATTAGGTATTGCAGTATATATCCAATTGCTTAGACTCGTTATGAGTGAGGAAACTGTAAAGACAAGGCCCGTCCATTCATTTTATTTTGGTCGAAGGTTTTAACAGTATCTAAGACCTGCTTAAACGAAATTTAGTACAATTATAATTAAAAATACAATTATTTAGTACAATTTATATAAATAAAAAACCGACTTTTTGCTACTTTTCCACGAATCCGTTCCTCTTGCACTGAGGGTTTTATTGCAAATGGAGTAACAGAGACGCAAATTTTTTTTACATATCGCCTTAATTAAAATACAATTTCATTTACTCTAGGGTCTCTAGGCACTAGCTCTGAGCAACGTAAACAATGATAATGTAGAAGTGCTTTTAACTCAAGATGTGTTTCAAGTTTCACTAAGTGTGACAATCGCAAGTAGAAATCATACTGTTTAATTTTTTTGATTTTCTTATCAATGCAATATTACTGTTATTGTTAATATTTCTTACCTACAGCGGTACAGGAGCCGTATTTTTGAATCGTTCTTTTACAATTCACGTGCGAAAATATATACCTGTCTCATCTTGCAAATGACAAGTTCTGATGTGCTACGTGAGATGGGGATATACTTTCGCACGTAAATTGAAAAAAAAAGAACGATTCAAAAATACGGCTCCAGGGCTCTTTTGGCGCGTGGATTGGTTGTGTCCATAATTGGAAGTAACGCCGTCTCCATACCATAGACTACACAATCATTGCAATATTATAAAACAAACCGGCCAAGTGCGAGTCAGACTCGCGTACCTAGGGTTCCGTATTGTGGATGATAAATTTAATTTTGTATTTTTTTTTCGTGAATTTCTTGACCATTTTATTTTTCCTGTAATCTTTACGTAAACACATATTACCATGATTTTTTCATATTTTTTAACCGACTTCAAAAAGGAGGCGGTTCTCAATTCGACTGTATGTTTGTTTTTTTTTATTATTTTTTTTTTTTTTGGCGTTGTTACTCCATAACTCCGTCATTTCTGAACCGATTTGAACAATTCTTTTTTTGTTTGAAAGAGTGTACTTCCAGGTAGGTCCCATTTTTGGTTTGGTCATGATCTGATGAAGGTCTTCAGAGATAGGCAGTGAAACTCCTCAGAAAATGACAGCATACCTCTCGAAATTGAGGTAATCGCTTTGTACCTGGGTGCTGATTAAAAGGTATTACTTGAAAATCATCATTCTTCCACCTGACCTTCGATCCTGGCTTCATCACCATATTCACCATAGAACTCCTCAACGGATCAGAGCACATAACTCGAGATTGTGGCAATCACTGCGTTAGGGTGCTAATTCAAGGGTATTACTTGGAGATTACCAGAATACCCACCTGACCTTCGATCCTGGCTTCATCACCATAGAACTCCTCAACGGATGACAGCACATAACTTTGGATTGCGGCAATCAGTTTGTGTTATGGTGCTCATTGCAGGGCATTGCTTGAAAATTGCCAGTGTACCCACCTGACCTTCGATCTTGGCTTCATCACCGAAGAACTCTTTAACGAATGACAGCACATAACTCGAGATTGATAGCAGGAAGCTACTCAAACATAGCTACTTATACTCACTTGAACTTCGTTTCATATTAAAACCACGTTTGCAAGAACTACCCATATTTCACAATTTAACCCAGCAACACTAAAAAATGTGAAATAAAATAAACTTTTAACAAAAAAATAGCAACCGACTTCAATAGTAACAGCAGTCATTCACTAAAAAGTTAATAATAATTCTATAAAGACCGATGGTACCGAAGCAACACTTTTGCCGACTTCTTTCTTCCTGAAACATTATGTTATCTAGAAGTCGGCGTATTTCCTACGATATAGCAACATAAAAACCAATATAAGAACGCCGACTTCTAGATAACATAACGTTTCAGGAAGAAAGAAGTCGGCAAAAGTGTTGCTTCGGTACCATCGGTCTTTATAGAATTATTATTAACTTTTTAGTGAATGACTGCTGTTACTATTGAAGTCGGTTGCTATTTTTTTGTTAAAAGTTTATTAGTTTTGGAGATAGGTGGGGGGACATACATATTTTTGTGGTTTTTTAAAGATTTCTCGAAACCAATGCCAGTAAGTATAGTAAAAGTATATATTTTTACAATCAACTTTTTAATATCTACAATTTGATACCCATATTGTGTTTTTATAAAATATCTTTTTTATTTATTTTACTCCTTTTTTTATATTTCTCATTAGTTCTGAATTTTTTTTATACGCTATAGTTTTACTTTAATTGGCCAGTTATGATCTACAATTGACATTTTTTTCATATTTTTCGGTTTACCAGTTTCGGAGATAAGGGGGGAGACATACATATTTTTGGGGTTTTTTAAAGATTTCTCGAAACCAGTCTCAGTAAATATATTAAAAGTATATATTTTTACAATCAGCTTTTTAATACCCACAATTTGATACCCATATTGTATTTTTATAAAATATTTTTTTCATTTATTTTACTTCTTTTTTTGTATTTCTCATTAGTGCTAATTTTTTTTATCGCTATAGTTTTCCTATAATCGACCAGTTATGATCTATAATTGACATTTATTCATATTTTTCGGTCTACCAGTTTCGGAGATAAGGCCCCCCCCTTACATACATATTTTTGGGGTTTTTTAAAGATTTCTCGAAACCCGTGTCAGTAAATACAATAAAAGTATATATTTTACAATCGGCTTTTTAATACCTACAATTTGATACCCATATTGTATTTTTTTAAATATTTTTTTTTATTTATTTTACTTCTTTTATTGTATTTCTCATTAGTGCTGATTTTTTTTAATCGCTATAGTTTTCCTGTAATTGGCCAGTTATGATCTATAATTGACATTTTAATTCGTGCCCTAAATATCGTGGTAATTCAAAACGTCAAAAACTGATAAGATAAAGACTTTTGAATTTGTGTAATTATCTAATTATTGACCTTTGCTTGCACTTCATATAATATCCCTTAAGAATATGAGAAGCCTATTAAAATGTCAACGCTTTACGCGAGGTGACGCAAGCGCAAGTGCTACTGGAATGGAAACTGCAATTTATAGCACCTAGTTCGATAAGCTCCCTCGGCCAATGGAAAGCAATCCCTATTATTAAAACCTTTAGATTCATAACTGCTGTCTAGTAACAATGGTATACAAACACCGAGTGCTTAGTCCTAGCTTAACTACATAATACGAGGAAAAAAAAACCGAGCAAGTGCAAGTTTGATCTACGCCCGAGGGTTTCGTGTTCCTAAGAAACATCTATATAGTTTTCCTGTTTTATGGACGTGTACTTCTATATTGTAGATTGTTTTCAGAATTTTCGGTTGCATACTTGGTCCCTTCAAATACTTAGATAAAAATATGTACTTGTGAGACGAAAACTTAGGTTTTAAACAAGTAATTTACAACTATTTCAAGTTTATAGCTTTATCTATCGTCAAAAAGTGGCTGTGACTGACACAGACGACGATTCATGCCATAAGGGTTCCATTTTCCTATTTTTCTTAAACAGAACCCTAAAAAATCTAAAAATACTAACCTGCATGCGATATAAATACTATGTCGCGGAGATAGTTTCGAGTTTAGTTGTATTAAGAAGTGAATTTATCTTGGGAAAAAAGAAAGTTTTTTTTTGCGGATCCATAGGGCTTTACCATATTCTAAACTAATATATATTTTGTAAAATTCTTTGTTTTAAATGTTACAAGTACAAGGAAAATTTTGAATACTTTATAGTCCGTTTTATAAGCGGGTATTTTTTATTTCAATAATTATTTTCTTGCGTGTGTGAAATTTTTCAATCAACTTTTTTTCGCTGTGTTGCATTATCATTTCAGAGCTATCTACTACAAAGTTTCAAGTATCTAGTCCATCAAGAAGCTTAGCGCAAAATGCATGACTTAGCTTTGTTTTTATTGTTGATAAATAAAAAAATAAGAAGCATTTTGGTCTGTGGCAATTGACACCAATAGTAGTAAATAGTATTAGTAAGATTTATAAAACAAGAGTTTGCAATTTAATGCACAATTAGTCATGATCTTGTCCAAACAAACTTAAAACGACTTTTTAAGTTGGTCTTTCAAAGATCACGAATGATTGTAAATTTCCAACTCTTGCTTTATAAACCTCACTAATACTGAACTATTGGCGTCAATTGCCACAGACCAAAATGCTTTTTATTTTTTTTATTTCTTAACAAGAAAATCAAAGTTAAGTTATGCACTTTGCTTTGACTGTATGAGCCTAGAGCATGACTAAAATACCAGACTTTTGAGGATTCGTTTGAAGAAATTCGGACTCTCCTTGTATGAAAAAAAATATATATATTTATTGATCTTTTATCTAAGGATTCTAACTTATAAACAATGTATTAAGATTTATACGTTTGTCAAAAAAAAAAAGATTTCCACCCTCTTTTTATTGGTTTTCAAACTTTAATTTCAAGAATGCGGTTAAGAAATCAACTCGTTTCTTTTTTTTTTTCTAAATATAGGTTATAGAAAAATTATTTCCCTACAAAATATTTTAGTATTAGCTTAAAACACACCAATTTGTTGTATCCCTGTGTGATCATTAGTATTACGCGTCCAGGAAAAAGAGACGAATGAGCCAACATATAATCGTCTCTATCAAAAGCAAATAAGATCTTTGCCATTGGTCTTATTGTGCTGGACGGTAATAAAAAAGGTGCTGTTACTCTATATGCGAAAAAACCCTCAGTGCGAGTGGGACGGATTCGTGGAAAAGTAGCAAAAGTAGTATAAAATGTACTAAGCTATTTCGTCAAAAATATTTTCAAGGAGACTTTACAAATACATAATATCCATATTTTGAATGCAATTTCACAATTAAATTAGTTAGGATTTCAGAATTACAGGAAATAAAACAATTTAGAGGTCTTTTCGGAATTAAATTCTATCGAGAAAATTTCATCCAATCGCGTTTTCCTTCAGTGAGAATCTTAATCAAATACTCAATAAACATTTGCCCAAAAATGAAATACGTAGATGACGATGACGTTATACTGGAGTAAATGGATTCGAAAAAACCCCTTTTTTTTGGTATCGCCTTGAAACCGGATGCAGGTTGGTCAATACTAGTAGAATGTCACTACCATTTTACATTATTGACTTATCTACATACCTACATGGTAACACAAGCGCAGCTTATGCCCATATTGTCCAGTTTCATCACACCATGTTTTATGAGGTCATTCATAACATTCATTAATTACATGGAAAAAATATATGTTTTTTTTTTTATCAAACGCTAACTGTGAACTTTATTATTTCCTTTTACCGGCTACCTCAAAAAAATATAATATTGATACCAATTTGCCTAAATAGAAGACATGAATATGTGTTCCTTCAGTAGGAAAATTTTATCAGGGCGTCTAGCACGCGCCGTCAATACAGCGTCTTTCCATAATACTTGCTCTCTCGCACATTAACAAACGTGGTTTGCGTGAGAGAGCTATATAGTAGGATAGGTAGACGCTCTATCTCTGACGCGTGCTAGCCACACTGAAGATCGGAAAATATTGCGCATTACAGTCATCCATCCATCCATCAGGCCGTATTCGTCCACTGCTGAACATAGGCCTCCCCCATATTACGCCACTCCTGGCAGTCCTCAGTCATCCTCATCCTCCAGCCGCCACCCGCAACGTCCTTCAGATCAGATCGTCAGTCCAGCGGGCACGAGGGCGGCCTACGCTACGCTTTGCTGTACGTGGTCTCCATTCCAATGCCTTACGGCCCCAACGGTCATCACGTCGGCGACAAATATGGCCAGTCCACTGCCACTTCAACTTACTGATTCGGCAGGCTATGTCGGTCACTTTCGATATCTGACGAATATCTTCAGTATTTACAGTAAAAAAAAGAGATGCGTGATTTATATAAACGGCTCAATACGTGTTATGATCGGGATAGCCGACCAGTTTGCGGTGAGCCGATTATATAAATCATGAATTTATCCTCAGGTCTCATTTAATCCTATAAAAAAAATGCGTTCCAAATCTCACGATTCTCTCCAAATGGTCCAGACTTATCTACTGATATCTTATCAATGTGTTGTTGAGTGATTGATTAAAATCTTGGTACGGTGAATGAAAAAGACATAGAAAATTAATTTCTAACAATTCGTGTCATTCGAAAATGGCACCAGAGACTGAAAAGAACAAAATGCTCATGATTGGTTCGTACTGTTGTCATGCGGCACTAGGTCAGCCGTGATTGGCCGACTCAAAGACACAGTAAACGCTATTGGAGCCGTCGCCATACAAAATTGTGTTTAACACACTTTATCGTGGGGTCATTTTTCAGCACTAATCAGACTTCCATGTTTTTGTCGTTCACTGCGTACATATATGTAACTAACAAAAAATTGTTACAAACATTTTTACTTCTTTTTGGTATCTGGTATATACAGTTATTGCCTTCAGTACAAATTAATTACTTTTCAAAGTAATTGGGGTATCTGAAGGCCATTGAAATAATAGCCGATTGCAAAAAGTCACGAAGACACCAATAAAAGCTTCATGCAAGGTGATGCCTACTTATATAATACTAGCTTTTGCCCGTGGCTTCGCTCACGTCGAAGTGTCTTTCAATCTTTGAATAGTATCGACAGTTTTCGGCTTCGCGGGTAGCTTATCAACACCCCTTTAAACATATACCAGGGTCACTACGATGATAATAAAGAAAATCGCATCTAAATCCGTTGAGTGGTTCTCGAGTTTAAACGAAACAGAAGAATTGTTTGAATTTACATACCTATACATAGTATAGACAGAAATTCAAAAAATTGTACTTCTGGCCTCAGTACTACGTTTTTTACTATTTAAGGCGATACGTAAAAGTTTTAGCGTCCCCCAAGTAGCACATAAATAATATATTAACTAAAATAACTGCGGATTTATGCCCTAAAGTCATATTTTCATTTTTAATCAGCACTGGTCATTAATTTGTCATTAATCACAAGGCATTAATTTCATTTGATAATGGTTAATGCCATGTTATGGTTACTAAAAAAAGTATTATAATGTCAAAACTCCTATTTAAGTATAAGGTAATGTTAATATACAGTTGTTATCGTATTTTGGTAATATGAAAAACATCATACATTAAATAAGCATTAACATATTATTATTTAGTGCACATAGTTGTATATTGTCATTTTCTAGAAACAAAGGTTTTTTAATGGTCTGTGCTTGTGTCGATTTAATGCTTATCCTATATACACATTGAATAAAGAACAAGTAATGCTTTAGCTCCGTTATCTTCTTAATTTATGCTTTAATCAAACATTGGGCTATATTTTGATCAAATTTAATGTATATTTAGAAATACAAGTAATAAATAGATCATAATTTGAGTTTTCAAATGGTTACTTTTATGTATTGTAATGGTGGATTTTATACGCATCGCTTGCGCCATGGACAAAAAACGTTGGAAAAAAACAAATAAAACAGGTCGATTTAAAAGAAAACTGAAAAAATTTTTATGCATTATTAATAATAAGGTTTTTAACACATGATCGCGGTATCCTACCTAACTCGATATCAATCCATCACAGTGGCGTTTAATGATTATTTGCATTATAAGATACTTCTGAAGTGTTGAAATACGGCTGAACCTTAAATGGAAGTGTGTTCTACGAGCTCTATGTTTTGTGTCCGACCATAATACGATTAACAGCTCTACTACACTATATTTGAATGCCTAATGCATTAATTTTACGTGTCGCCATTTGCTTTCTTGTTTCATTTCTTACAAAAAGATTTAAAGTCAACTTAATCAGATGAAAAAGGGTTAACGATAATTTATTTTGTGCACAGATGCCTATAAAACCAATTATATTTGTTAAAACAATGCTAAAAGCCTAAATTTCAACAAAAGTTGTCACTACAAGTTTAAATTTTCTATTATTTTTATAATAATAAAGGACGTTTGCGAAGGCGCGTGTATTTTACGCCATAAACTTGTAAATTTTACTCCACAAACTGATGCTCGCAGCTTATTTCACTCATTACGAACTGTAAAAATGATAGTTCTCATCTGTTCAATATTAAAATTCACTTTAACACCAACACGGAACATAAAATTACACCATTGCACATGACAATAACTTAAACTGATTGATATATTTTTTAAATCTTTTGAATATACTTTTCAACAAAGGAAATAAAACAGTAAGCATTGTAATAACATTAAATTAACATACTGAAATTTGAATTGCCGCATATCAATTGTAATATAGTCACAAAAAATTCAATTAGCACCTTTTAATACTTTTACCTGACTTTATTAATGCTATTATACAAAAGTTGTAGTGCTATTATACATCCTTTATAAAACTTAAAGCCGTATAAAGGGGGGGCCCAAATTTTACGTATAAGAGTCGTATAAAAGAAATACGGTTGATATACGATTTTCTTATAATGTAAAGAGCATTGACTCGTGCTATTATAAGTTTGATATAATGGTGTTTTGTGCTACTTGTGTTACTCCATATGCGAAAAAACCCTCAGTGCGAGTGGGACGGATTCGTGGAAAAGTAGCAAAAGTCGGTTTTTTGTTAATATAAAATGTACTAAGCTATTTTGTCGAAAAGATTTTCAAGGAGACTTTACAAATACATAATATCCACATTTTGAATGCAATTTCACAATGAAATTAGTTAGGATTTCAGAATACAGGAAAAAATAAAACAATTTAGAGGTCTTTTCGGAATTAAATTCTATCGAGAAAATTTCATCCAATCGCGTTTTCCTTCAGTGAGAATCTTAATCAAATACTCAATAAATATGTAGATACCCAAAAATGAAATACGTAGATGATGTTGTGGTGGAGTAAATGGATTCGAAAAAACCCCATTTTTTTTTTTTGGTGTCGCCTTAATTATTAGTATATGTAGTTTATATAAATAACTAACTACAAACATATTTTTGTTTCCAATTTTCCCCAGTCTCAATCAAAATACCTATTTTGTTAATTAAAATATTACAATTTGACGTATCAGGAGCATAATTTAAAGTTAGTCTAAAAGGGGCCTGTTATCAACTAACTTGCGATACGCGCTCCCGCATGCTAACAACGTCACTACTTCCTTTTCCGTTTGACCAGAGCACAAAATAACCACTTACAGAATGTTTACTCCGAATAACTAGCGAAAACAGGCGCACGCACACATAGACGCGTACGTACGACGATCTCGGAGATACTCGGGTGTATGTAGAGTTATCAGATCCAATAACGTAAATTCCTGACAAAATTCCTGATTATTCAATAAATTTCCTGACATTTTTCTAAAGGCTAATGCGGAGACAGCGCGATTTTCAACAGTTTACGTTACAAACATAATGTAACTCAATAAATATAACTATTTTAAGCATATATTCGTTCACTTAAAAATTCCCGACAAATCCTATTTTTTCCTGATTTCCTGACAGAGGGCCAAAATTCTTGACATGTCAGGAAAATTCCTGTCATATGGTAACCCTTGGTGTATGCCAATACGAAATTCTGCCGAGATCGTCGTACGTACGCGTCTATGCATGTGTGCGTCTGTTTTGCGGCCTTCTGGTAGTATCTATTTTGTGACAAGAGTGTGTAAGTTTAATGAAACTTTTTAGGTGTGAATCATTGACGTAAAAAAAGAATTAATATTGAGAATAGTTTAGTCTTGTAATTCCATTAATAAATGAAATTGCTGAAATTTTCTTACAGATTCATGAGTTCATAATTCCTGTAATTCAATAGCTATTTCAATGATTTGTTTTTTGTTTGAAAGTTGATTTCAAAGTTATACATCTATGTACTAAATAGAAAACGGCAATTTCATATGTAACGACATAATATTAAGACAAAGGAAACTTCATATTTTAATTACAGCTTTCTTAGAGCTAATCGCTTTTTAATCGCATATTGATCCATCATGGCAAAACAGAGAACTTAGTTTCATAGTAATTCATGGCAATAAAAATTCAAATTCGATAGCAACCCTGCAAGCGTGGTCTTAAAAGATGCAAATTATAGTGATTTTTGCAAATTATTTTGCGATTCTGCCATAAAATTATTGCAGATGCGGCATTATTTCAAATTATAACCCGGGTAGTAATTGATTTTGCGAATCTGTACCCCTCTCGACGAAACGAATACAAGGTGGGAATTCCCATGCCGAAGGCGGAAAAAATGCTGGGGAAAAAATGGCATCGGTTTGTATGATTCATCATTCCACATTATCATGCTGAAGATTGCTTTGTTTAAAGTCGGACCCGTATGATTAAATTATGATATCCGCTGAGGAATGTCCGACCACTAGCTGATGCAAAAAGTGACTGATGGAAAAATTATTATTAAACTAGATTTACCCGCGGATTCACTCGAGTGTCTTTGAGTGTAAACGTCAGTCCGTTAGCGCAAAGTGCAAAGTGAAATGAAACAGCATGACATTGTTCTTAACGTCATTTTTTGCCTCGGCGGTTATTTTATCAACACCCCTTATAGCCTATGTTGCCTAGTGTCACTACGATGATAATCAAAAAAGTCGCATTCAAATCCGTTGAGTGGTTCTCGAGTTAAAGCGGAACAGACAGACAGTAAAAATTTACAAAATTATAGTTTTGGCCTCAATACTAATAAATACTCCAATATGTACAGACACGACTTTACACTACTTTATTATTAGTATAGATTATAAGTGCTTTTTACACCCTATATAGTCTGAATCCTGAGGGGATGTAAATGAGGTAGAACTAATATCTAACACCGTAAAAAAAGTAATAAATATATAAGTAAGAGTTATATATATTTATATACACTCTGCCCGCGTCACGGAGATACTTAGTCTTTGGAATCTGTTTCTAGGGTTCCGTAGGACCTAAAAGGTACAAAAATAACCTTTATGGTACGGTCCGTCTGTATGTCACAGCCTCATAACTTTAGCACCGTTAAAGGTAAAGACTTGAGATTTGGAACAAAATAGCATTAATTTGCGTTGACATGAGGGGATATTTTTTTTTTTATTCGGAATTGTTCGAGATATTGACAAAACCAAAGAGAGAAAAATAACAAATTTAATCCTAAAAATACGATATGGACATCAAATTGTAGATATTAAAAACTTGATTGTAAAAATATAAACCTTTACTACATTTACTGGCACTGGTTTCGGGAAATCTTTGAAAAAGCTCAAAAAATTCCCCTCTTATCTCCGAAATTGGTAAACCAAAAAATATGAAAAAGAATGTCAATTACAGATCAATTATAGAACAAATATAGTGATTTAAAAAAAGTTGAACCTAAATGAGAAATATAAAAAATGTAAAGTAAACAAAAAAATTTTTTTTGAGAGTACAATAAGGGTATCAAATTGTAGGTTGGATATATTTACTTGCATCTATTTCGAGAAATATTCCAAAAACCACAAAAAAAGTTATGTCCCTCCCCTCATCTCCAAAACTTTACTGCTGGACCGAAAAATATGAAAAATATCATGGTAATATGTGTTTACTTAAAGATTACAAATAAAATATAGCGGATGAGAAATTCAAGAAAAAAAGCAATATGCAAAAGAAACCCTAATAGAAAACTGTGAAAAGAAAAATGAGAAAAAAAAACAGAAAAACAATATTTTCATATTATTGATGCGAAATACTCAAGCCAATGATATTTTGTCCTTCCTTTTAGAGTATTATTGATATTTATTATGTACAAGTATTCTAATTCATCTTAAACAATTGAATTTTTGATGAGAGAGACATATATTATTGGTATGGAACCTATTAGGTTTTAGTATTACATAATATGATTGGAAACCTAATTATATTTTATATTTAATACCTAATAATACGGATAGGAGTACTCATCAAGAGGTTGAAAATGTAAAGTTCTGTCTAAAAGCTCCTTGGAAAGGTTAAAGCAAACACAGACAGACAGGCGATTATTTCGCGGTCTAAACATTCTCGTGTATCTCTTGTCACTTTGACTTATGGGTTAAAATGGCACAAATTTCAAGTGTTGAAATGCGGCCAATCGTATACTTGGCGCAGCGCCAGGATGCGCTCGCATGTGTTTACAAAATGACTGTATGTCTGTGCTACATTTTTGAAAGAGCTTAACAAGACACGTTGTTTTTGCAAATCTTTTGTAAGTGTTTATAATTCAAGATTGCATTTGTGTGCAAAAAAAATGAGTTATACGTTTTGTAAAATGTAATACGTACTGTGTATTAATAAGGCTTTTAGAACTTGCATATTATTTCAGTACTTCAGTAAAGAATGTATTATTTTGATAAAATAGTATATTATTTTTGGAATCTTTTTCTAGGGATCTGTTAAACAAAAACGCGATTGGAGAAATTCGGCTCGATAAAAATATTTATTGAAATGAGGTATTTTTCGGCACCATTTCTCTTGGTTTGACAATTCGGAATGACATATGGACTGCAATTATATTTTATTAGATGGGATTTAACAGTATCTAGGACCTGGTTAAACGACGATAAAAAACCGACTTTTTGCAACTTTTCCACGAGTCCGTCCCTTTCGCACTGAGGGCTTTTTCGCATATGGAGTAACAGGGGCGCTAAAACTTTTACATATCGCCTTCATACTGTACTTTACCAAGTGTAGAGAGGAGAGATGTATAGTTTCTAAATGTATGTATGTATAATTTCTCAATTAACTTTGTGTGGTCGTACTCGTGAACGAGGTAAAAGGTACCATGTCACGAAATACAAAAAAATCATTATTTTAGAATTAGAGGGATGTGTTTTGAATATGACGGCCGTCTTATATCACATTTGTACGACTTTTTTTTGGTATAAGTTTTATTGTCTAAAACCTAATATAACTCAAATGAAATGATATTTAGATCATAGTTTGGGCCTTCCTTTGCGATCTTATTGGATGCAGGAAAAATAAACTTTTAACAAAAAAATAGCAACCGACTTCAATAGTAACAGCAGTCATTCACTAAAAAGTTAATAATAATTCTATAAAGACCGATGGTACCGAAGCAACACTTTTGCCGACTTCTTTCTTCCTGAAACGTTATGTTATCTAGAAGTCGGCGTTCTTATATTGGTTTCTATGTTGCTATATCGTAGGAAATACGCCGACTTCTAGATAACATAATGTTTCAGGAAGAAAGAAGTCGGCAAAAGTGTTGCTTCGGTACCATCGGTCTTTATAGAATTATTATTAACTTTTTAGTGAATGACTGCTGTTACTATTGAAGTCGGTTGCTATTTTTTTGTTAAAAGTTTATTTTATTTCACATTTTTTAGTGTTGCTGGGTTAAATTGTGAGGTATAGGTAGTTCTTGCAAACGTGGTGTTAATATGAAACGAAGTTCAAGTGAGTATAAGTAGCCATGTTTGAGTAGCTTCCTGCTATCAGCACCCTAACACAACATGATTACCGCAATCTCGAGTTATGTGCTGTCATCCGTTGAAGAGTTCTACGGTGATGAAGCCAAGATCGAAATTCAGTTGGGTACACTGGCAATTTTCAGCAATGCCCTGCAATGAGCACCCTAACACAAACTGGTTGCCGCAATCTAAAGTTATGTGCTGTCATCCGTTGAGGAGTTCTATGATGATGAAGCCAGGATCGAAGGTCAGGTGGGTATTCTGATAATCTCCAAGTAATACACTTGAATCAGCACCCTAACGCAGTGATTGCCGCAATCTCGAGTTATGTGCTCTGATCCGTTGAAGAGTTCTATGGTGAATATGTTGATGAAGCCAGGATCGAAGGTCAGGTGGAAGAATGTCGATTTTCAAGTAATACCTTGTAATCAGCACCCAAGTACATAGCGATTGCCTCAATTTTGAGAGATATGCTGTCATTTTCTGAGGAGTTCCACTGCCTATCTCTGAAGACCTTCATCAGATCATGACCAAACCCAAAATGGGACCTACCTGGAAGTATACTCTTTCAAACAAAAAAAGAATTGTTCAAATCGGTTGGGAAATGACAGAGTTATGGAGTAACAACGCCAAAAAAAAAAAATAAAAAAAAATAAAAAAAAAAACATACAGTCGAATTGAGAACCGCCTCCTTTTTGAAGTCGGTTAAAAATAGTAACCGACTTCAATAGTAACAGCAGTCATTCACTAAAAAGTTAATAATAATTCTATAAAGACCGATGGTACTTACCGAAGCAACACTTTTGCCGACTTCTTACTTCCTGAAACGTTATGTTATCTAGAAGTCGGCGTTCTTATATTGGTTTCTATGTTGCTATATCGTAGGAAATACGCCGACTTCTAGATAACATAATGTTTCAGGAAGAAAGAAGTCGGCAAAAGTGTTGCTTCGGTAAGTACCATCGGTCTTTATAGAATTATTATTAACTTTTTAGTGAATGACTGCTGTTACTATTGAAGTCGGTTACTATTTTTTTGTTAAAAGTTTATTTTATTTCACATTTTTTAGTGTTGCTGGGTTAAATTGTGAGGTATAGGTAGTTCTTGCAAACGTGGTGTTAATATGAAACGAAGTTCAAGTGAGTATAAGTAACCATGTTTGAGTAGCTTCCTGCTATCAGCACCCTAACACAACATGATTACCGCAATCTCGAGTTATGTGCTGTCATCCGTCGAAGAGTTCTACGGTGATGAAGCCAAGATCGAAATTCAGGTGGGTACACTGGCAATTGTCAGCAATGCCCTGCAATGAGCACCCTAACACAAACTGGTTGCCGCAATCTAAAGTTATGTGCTGTCATCCGTTGAGGAGTTCTATGGTGATGAAGCCAGGATCGAAGGTCAGGTGGGTATTCTGATAATCTCCAAGTGATACCCTTGAATCAGCACCCTAACGCAGTGATTGCCGCAATCTCGAGTTATGTGCTCTGACAGATCCGTTGAAGAGTTCTATGGTGAATATGTTGATGAAGCCAGGATCGAAGGTCAGGTGGAAGAATGTCGATTTTCAAGTAATACCTTGTAATCAGCACCCAAGTACATAGCGATTGCCTCAATTTCGAGAGATATGCTGTCATTTTCTGAGGAGTTCCACTGCCTATCTCTGAAGACCTTCATCAGATCATGACCAAACCCAAAATGGGACCTACCTGGAAGTATACTCTTTCAAACAAAAAAAGAATTGTTCAAATCGGTTGGGAAATGACGGAGTTATGGAGTAACAACGCCAAAAAAAAAAAAAAAAAAAAAAAAAACATACAGTCGAATTGAGAACCGCCTCCTTTTTGAAGTCGGTTAAAAATGCAAGTAATCGTGTATCAAATAGCCGAAATATTAAGATCAAAGAGTGAAACATGACATAGTTTTATTGCCACAATTCCATGGTTTAAAATTAATTTAAAAATAGACAAAATCGCAATTTTGGCCTACTTATATTAAAAATCTGCAGGGAAGGGTGCAATATATGTGCGGCCTATGTGCCTTGGAAAGAACGTCAAGCCATTGGTCCAGGCTACTAAAATGTAGAATAGAATTTAATAGTTCCTTGCCATATTTCGCTGCGAAGAAAGATTTCATAAAATTCCTGGCTTCCACCGCTTCCATGTCACCTAAGGCCACGATGTTTTACTTCATTTCAAGTTTTTAAGCCAACTGGAAGTGCCCTATAGGTTTCGATTCCCTTGCGAGTGTCGAAACTTTGTATGAAATTGATTATGTAAAGTGCAAAAACTTTTTTTTGCGTCAACAATTTGTAATCTTCAGATTTTTTCCTATGTGTATGCTATAAGACCTACCTGTAAACAAAATTTTAAATTTTCTAAGTCAACTGGAAGTGCCTTATAGGTTTTCATGCTGAGTACATTTTTATGAAACAGTGGGTCTACCGCGTAATTCTCATTTTCATCAACATCAACTTGAGATTGAAATTTGACGTGCGTGCGACGACGCCCGCCTAACATGCCATCTCTTTTGCACGCGTTGAATTTCGCATGCATTTGCTTGAAGTTGATACAAATGAGAATTACGCGGTAGAGCCCCTGATTAGTAGGTAGGTATTTAAAGTGCAATAACTTTTTTCACGTTGAGTTAGAAGCCTGATTTTTTTACAGCACCATTGAACCGTAGTTTTCTGTAGGAGGTTTCAGTTTCAACTTGATATTTCTATAAAAGGATCTTGACAGACAGACGGACAACAAAGTGATCCTATAAGGGTTCTGTTTTTTCATATTGAGGTACGGAGGAGCCCTTAAAAGCACAAAAACTTGCCTTGCTGTATCTGGCCCTTCGAAAATATTACAGCATAATAAGTAAAGCTTTATTATACAACAATATTTGACCAAGAAATCTATAATCATATGTTCAATTCTTGTCTGATTCGAAATCAGGACCGCCTTGAGCCAATTTTACTTAGTAAATCAGTCATTAAACTGCAGTGAACTTTCATAATTTAATATAGTTATCCTTGAAAAGTTTGTCTTTGAACTCATTTCATTGTGCCCCGCCCTCGTTATGACAATTACTTTGAGTGTTATTATTTCATCTGGAGCAGCAGTGCATTGGTTCAATTGATCTGATGGATCTGATTCAATGAAAAGTTAGCACTGATTTAGTTTCAATGAGATATTCTGTGATACCAACTGTCTCAGGGTACAAACAATGCGAGTTATACCATCATAAAGGGAATGAAATAAAAAGGATGAAGAAATTATAAAAGAGTTGGAAAAAATCAGAACTGTTTTTAGAGTTAAAAAATATAATATATAATTAAAAACGACTTTTACGATTGTGAATTCTCGTGCGATATTTTGGGAACTTGACAAATATTGATTATTGCAAAACGGCACTTCAATAACAATTTTACGATTGTGAATTCTCGAGCGATATTTTGGGGACTTGACAAATATTGTTGACGAATTCACAGACATACTCTATCTACACAAATTATATCTTTTTATCTATGTTGTGGGCAGATCGTAGATTTGGGCAAACCATAGAATGATCTGTCTAAGCAGATCATATTTCTGTTAAAACTAGGAGGGTTGCCTCGCTCCGCTCCGCTTCGCTCGGATGAGATGTTGTCATCTACGAAATATGAAATATCTTATCTAAAAGTATTTTTTTCTTCTTTTCAATTTGCATACTAAACACGTACATTACAACGATTATGTACACAAACAGGAAAATTGTGGGTAATTTAGAAGTCTTTATGTTTCACAGAACAATTTACTTGGCTCTATTCATGTGTACTTATCGAAGTCTTTGAATTTTTAGGGTTCCAATCCTTGTATCTAAAGATTCTAAACCTCGCTGTGTGTTGGTTTTTCCACGGTACATTTGAAAACAAAACCACTATCTATCTGTAGATGCAGAATTACTTGCCAAATCTTCGATGCCGTCATTAAAAAAAAAGTGACTGAATCTTCAAAAAAAAACGAAATGTACTTGACCGGATTCTTTGTGTTCACAATGATAAGAAACGACGTCACCCTAACGGATGTTGAGCTTCTACCTGTTTGTTTTTTGCAAATAGACATTTTTTGCTAATGTTTGTCTGCTACTTAAAAGTTGTTCCATTTAATGTGATTGGATTTGAAAAACTAACAGTGAAAAGATAAAACTGAACAAAACTACATGAAACTAAGATAAAAATGTTAATACTGTCAGAGATTGTTATGAATGGGAAAACACAGCCATCATTATGTAAATAGGTACAGAGCATTACAGAATAAAGGTATTTGACAATGTTTTATGCATCTTTAGAATTTATTTTCTTATTTTGCCATTTATTTCAGACACAATCAACTTCAATTATGTAAGTTTAATGCCATACACAATTGACACCGATTGTGTCTGAAAAAGATACACCAGTCTGGTTCAGTAAGAAATGTATCGTGATCTTGAGCAACATAAATTTATTCTTTATTTTTCAAATACGAATGCCAATACAGGCGCATTATCTAAATCAAATATCGTAAAACAAACCTCAAAGTTTAAGCCACCTCAAAGGTTTCTTAGAAAAGACGAAATAAGAACCTCATCAGATGTGACTCATCATATTGAAGGTCGTCGGCCTGTCCATCCGTCTGTCCATCCACGCCAAATCAAACCACAGCAAATTGCTGGCCAAAGGAAGTCCCAAACTCTACAATGTAAGCAAAAAAAACGTCCACTTGGACTTGGCCTTAGCGGTCGGCCTTTCACGACTTTTGGAATATTTCAAGCATTTTTACTGTAATCTATATATTTGTATTTCTCTTCTACCACAATTATTTTCTACGCTTCAAACGTCACTTCCGTAATAATTTAGTTAGCGTTCCAAAGCTCTTTTTACATTCGGTACAATAAGGTCCTTGTCAAACTCAAGTTAATCAGCTCGATGGAATTCCGGTAAAAGGCTAATGACAGTTCAAATTTAAATTTGTAATATGAGCAATGATGCAAATTCTAATGAGCATATTAATACTGATGTAACATTACTAATACTTATTTGGTGAAATTTAAAATCACCCTTCTGTTAGTGTAACATTTGACCAATACCAAAAATCTGGCATAACGCTTGACAAATGTAAGCGAATGTCTATAGATGTTAGTCCAATTTCTTAAGACAATTATATTGGTCAAAGCTATGGATTTAGAACATACCCCTAATGGTGATTATAATTTTTCTATTGACTATTTAATTGAGGTTTATAGTCTTCTTAATTACTTAAAAACCAGTAGTACAGTCGTGGAATTGATACTTTTCATTTCTAAACCTTAAGAATTTATGATATGTGAGAGTTTTATGTTCTATTGAAAAAAATAACACAATTAACATGCGATTTTACGTTTCTATCTTTTTATTTTCATTCTTCAGTAAATAATTATTTAAATTATTTAATATATTTAATCTTTAAAAACTTACTTATATTTAACAACTTATTAACTTTACTTATTTCTGTATTATTTATTAGATACATACATTATTTATTTTACATAAACTCTATGTAAGGGTACTTTTTTATTTAACTTATTATTAAACGCCATTGCGCACCAATCTACTCAAAAAATTATCCTATTCTTGCCCATTAATTTATTATTGTATAGAGACGGCAACCGCTACAAAGTCTTTATTTAATACCGCTAATCCTTCCAAATGGGCCACCCGCATCATCTTGACGCCTCCAGGGTTCGTAATTGCTAGAATAGTAACAAAATTATCTGTCAAACCACACAGCATGCGCGTGGGCAACAGATTGCGCCACGCGACCACGCGAATTGTCATTTCAATATGGTAGATGTACGATGTTTCAGAAATTAGAACATATTCGTCATTATATCATCGGAGTAAGGACTTAGAATGGGGACTTTTAGGACGACTTCACCGTCTTTATGATGAATGCCATGTGCGGGGTTCGGGATAATTTAGTTTAGACTGACAATATGATATGGTGGGATCAAGGTCGAAGAATCTTTAAGATAAATCAAAGAAGAAGAAAAGTCATCATAATCATAAGTGCAGCACCAATTACATACCATAACCACAGTGTCTTTAAACTGTGCCATAACATAAGACTTGTAAATACTTTGACATGTTTATGAGGTTATAGGATGTTTTTATGTCCTATTTATAAATAAAGCTGTAGATAGCCAGTTATATCATATTTTATTGTTGATATTGTTACAAGATATTATATCTAAAACTCAAGACAAGAGTTGACATTAGAAGTCATTTTGTGACTCTATGGACGAATGCGCATGAAGGTTTTATTTGTGATGGGCGAGTCGCCACACCACCCCCCTAGGAGAAAGTTAACCCATACCTAAATAACTATAATCTTATAATGAAACAGGGGCAAACATAACATTTCTCATCCTTAAATTAACTAAACAGAATTACATTTAAAAGTCACAAAAAAATTACAAAATCCTCGAAAGGCGAGTAAGTCAAATATGTAGAATAATGATATAGGGAATAATATTTACAACAACCATTAACATATTATGTAAACCTTACTAACGAGTGGGAACCAAAACAGCAAGTCAAAGGTCGAGAGGAGTCTTGAAACGAACACTCCGTCCCGCACGTGTTATGTAGTTTGGCTTTACAGGTGCTGGGTTAATGGGGTTGGGAATAGGAGCAGAAACAGGGTCAGCAGAGTTACCAGGTACAAAAGAAGCTGCTGAGGGTGTAGCAGGAGCCAAAGCTGGTGTCAGAGTAACCGATGAACCAGGAGACTCAGCGTCAACGCAGAGGTATGCCGGTTTTACACGGTCGATGCTGACCTGTATGTTCTTATCTCCAATGACAATAGTGAGCGTCTTATTCCTCCTAGAAACGACTTTATAGGGTCCAGTGTAAGGAGGTTTTAAAGAAGGCCTCACCGTATCATCACGCAAGAAAACGTGACTAGAGGATGCCAAGTCCTTGTGAATAAAGATGGATTTCCTACCGTGTGCTGACGTAGGAGTAGGCTGCAGTTGCGACATACAACGCCTTAACTGTGTGGCAAAGTTAGTCACATCAGTGTTGCGATAGGGAGCTGCGGAAGGTGAAACGAACTCACCGGGTAGGCACAAGGGTTCCCCGTACAATACCTCGGCGGGAGAAACTTGTAAGTCTTCCTTAAGAGAAGCACGCATCCCTAACAACACCATGGGCAGGGCTTTACACCACGTCTCTTGGTGGCACATCAGTGCAGCTTTCAATTGGCGGTGCATACGCTCAACCAACCCGTTCGCACACGGGTGATAACTCGTGGTACGAACGCGCTTGGCTGAACAAAGTTGCATTAAAGCCTGAAAGAGGGCAGACTCAAATTGTCGGCCCTGATCTGTCGTTACCAAAGATGGAACGCCATATCTAGCGACCCAGCCGCTAAAAAATGTCTCGGCGACCTCCTCCGCTGTTATACCCACCATCGGCCATGCTTCAGGCCACCGACTAAAACGGTCGACAGCTGTCAAACAGTAGTAAAAACCTTTACTGTAAGGCAAGGGGCCTATTATGTCCAAATGGACGTGGCGAAAACGCTTAGTAGGCGTGGCGAAGGTTCCGAGAGGAGAGTTAGTGTGCCGCGTAATTTTGCTACGTTGGCAAGCTTGGCAAGATCGAGCCCAAGTGCGGCAATCCTTTTGTATGTTTGGCCACACAAATCGCTCAGAGACGAGTTTGGCTGTATTTCGAGCACCTGGGTGACTAAGATTATGAATCTTATCAAATACAGCACGTCTAAAATCGTGTGTGACAAATGGCCGGGGCTTCCCAGTAGAGGTGTCACAGTAAAGGAAAATATCCGTCCCAGGGACTGCGACTTTTTCAAGTTTGAGGGATGAGCTGTTCAACATCTCACGCAGTTCGTCGTTTGCCACCTGATCAGCGGCGAGAGCGGCGAAATTATCATCAAGGCGAATGGCCTCGATGCGAGACATAGAGTCGGCCACCACGTTGTCCTTTCCGCTTATATGGACGATATCCGTCGTAAATTGGGATATGAAGGACAACTGATTAAGTTGAACTGGAGGTAACTTTTCACGACGTTGTGAAAATGCATAGATCAAGGGTTTATGATCCGTGTAAATACGCACATGTTGTGCCTCCAAAACGTGTCGAAAATGTTGGACAGCTTCATAGACAGCGAGTAATTCTCGGTAATAGGCTGGCCATGTTGTTTGTCGAGTAGTAAGCTTTTTACTAAAAAATGCAAGAGGCTGCCAATCATCTTCAACACGCTGTTGGAGACATGCTCCTACATGGGTGGAAGATGCATCTGTGAAAAGTCCCAGTGTGGCAGTGATGTCGGGATGGGCTAGGATTGTTGCGCTAGCCAAATGATCCCTGCATTTTTGGAAAGCAGTTTCTAAATCCGTTGTCCAGGGGACGGGTTTCTTGCCCTTGAGTTGGGTGGAGGCCAACATGTCTATAAGCGGAGCTTGATACTCAGCTGCGTTAGGTAGGAACCGGCGATAAAAATTTATCATGCCTAAAAACCTGCGTAGGCCTTCTACTGTTTCCGGCAAGGGGTAATTTTTGAGGGCCTCGATACGTTCTGGTGGTGGACGAATGCCGTCTTTTGAGATCCGGTGACCTAAAAATGTCACTTCCTCGGCACCAAAAGTACACTTTGAGGTGTTGATGACTACGCCATATTCTGAAAGTCTTTGGAAAAGGGCACGAAGATGATGGTTGTGCTCTTCTTTTGAACGAGAATAAATCAGAATGTCGTCCACATAAGGAAAAACGAATTCAAGCCCGCGTACCACCTCGTCAATAAAACGTTGAAACTTTTGTCCCGCGTTGCGTAACCCGAACGTCATATAAGGAAATTCAAAGAGGCCAAAGGGTGTTGTGATTGCCGTTTTAGCAATATCGTCTGGCGAAACTGGTATTTGTTGGTAAGCTTTGACTAGATCCACAGTGCTAAATACGGTAGATCCTGCCAGGTCCTGGCCAAAATCCCCTATGTGCCGAACGGGATAACGATCGGGGATGGTACGGGCGTTAAGGGCACGGTAGTCACCACAGGGGCGCCAGCCATTTTCACCCTTCTTTGCCAAATGTAATGGCGAGGACCAAGCGCTGTCGGAAGGTCGGGCAGTCCCACATGCAACCATCTCTTGGAATTCCTTCCTGGCTGCCTGCAACTTCTGCGAGGCAAGACGGCGTGGGCGAGATGCAACCGGTGGACCCTCTGTAGTAACGATGTGATGCACCGTGTTATGCTTGATTGTCCTGTGAAGGCCAGGAGGCCGTGTGATGTCAGGGAACTCTTGCAATAACCTGATGTAAGGTGAGTCCCCAGCAACAATGGTTTTGACACTTGATTGGGAGACCTGGGCAATGGTAGCCTGTGTGGCCAATTTCGTGGAGCCGTCAATTAATTTAAGGTTACAGCAGTCCGGTAACAGATGATAATGTGCCAGAAAATCCGCTCCAATTATGGGACTGGCCACGTCTGCAATAATAAAATTCCATCGGAATTCCCGGCGTAGCCCAAGGTTCACACATAAAGTAATGGAGCCGTAGGTTTTTATAGGGCTACCATTAGCGGCACGTACGTCGAATCCAGTAGGGTGATGTATACCCTTCATGAGCTGGCGTGGGTAGCAGCACAGATCTGACCCAGTGTCGATCAGGTATCGGACCTTCGATACAGAGTCTGTTACGAATAAACGACGGCTGGAATGACCGAAGCAGTCAGATGCCGCCGCTACTGGCTGCTGGAGGGGTTTTCCTGGTCAGGCTTCCAACCACAGGGAGACATACACTTATTTGCCTGGTTGGCATACTTTTTGTGGTACCAGCAGAGGCGGGTGCTGGGCTGTGAAGAGGATCTGGACTTAGATCCTGAGCGAGAATTGGATCGATGGCGGTTAGACTGATTCTTTGTAAGGGCATCAACTTTCTTCGACAGTTCGAGTAAGCAACGCTTAATGTTATCGAGTTCGGTAATTGAAGAAGACGCTGCGTGTATGGCTGAGGGTGTGGAAGTTGACGGCATTTCAGCTATAGCATCAGCAATTTCAGCGATTTTGTCAAGTGACAAGTCACGCTGCGCCGTCAAAATCCTCTGCACCTCTTCCGGTAATCGGCGCATCCACAGCTCGCGTAATATATCTTCATCCCCAACGGTCATTCCAGCCAGTGATCGCAAATGGCGGAGAAAAGCAGAAGGCTTCCTATCTCCCAGTTGTTCTTCACTCAATAATTTTCTCACCCGCTGCTCTTTTGACGAAGATATCCTTCGAATGAGCTCCCTTTTCAGGTTCTCATATTTGTCAGAGGCGGGCGGGTTGGCGATGACGTCCTCTATCACATCAGCCAAACGGGCATCCAGTTTGGACAAAATATGTCCGTACTTGGTGGGATCATGTGAGATTCCAGCAATTTCGAACTGTGCCTCGGCCTGTGCAAACCATAGAGTTGGTTTATCCTCCCAAAAGTCACTCAGTTTGAGTGAAACAGCATTCACATAAGACGGGTTTGAAACGGAGGGTTGCGTGCATGCAAGTTGCCTCTGTAACTCCCGCACTTGCTGCCTTAGTTCCTCCTCGGCAGACATAATTAGTGAACAAATCGAATAGAAGCACAAAAACCAAAACAATACAATTATTGATTAATAATAATTAATATAAGTGCAGAAGAAAAAAAAAATTCAACAGGTGCTATCTACATACAAGTCATAAGGCAAAACACCAAACATAAAGAAATTAAAAAAATCTACGTATTAAAAAGTTTTAAATATTAAATCTGATAAAAGGTTTATGAGCCCTTACTATTTGGGACAAATTTACAATAAGGTTAATACACACTCTGTATATACAAAAGTATGCAAGTAAACGATATAAGTAACTTAAAACCAGCACACAACTATCACAAATTTGCAAAAGAAAATTAAGTTTAAGTTTACGAAAATCAATTTTTTTTTATGTTCATTAAATGTTAAGTTAGTTTGCAGTTCACCGAACACTTTCACCAAATTATTTAAAAAGTTCGAAAGCAGATAAATGAAGAAAACGTGTTACCGTCTGTCCGTAGTCCATACTGTACCAGTTTGCAGTTAGGCAGTTTCCAGTGGCCCCCCTAGGCGCTATGTGGCGTGCAGCAGCAATGCTGGATATCCCACAGGTGGCAGGAAGATCAGGAAGTCGAAAGTTACAATGCCCAACCGGTGATATAATAGTTTGAAGAACGTGAACACAAAATATTGTAGTTCATACGGGCAACATAAACACAGAAGGTTGTAGGTATAGTTCATACGGGGTCACCAATATAGGATGTTTTTATGTCCTATTTATAAATAAAGCTGTAGATAGCCAGTTATATCATATTTTATTGTTGATATTGTTACAAGATATTATATCTAAAACTCAAGACAAGAGTTGACATTAGAAGTCATTTTGTGACTCTATGGACGAATGCGCATGAAGGTTTTATTTGTGATGGGCGAGTCGCCACAAGGTTATACAGGCGTTGAAATATCACTGTGAACTTTAAAAGCCGATTTAGCATACATTGACATTACAACGTTAACTATAGAAACACATTCTAATTTGGTACCGAGGGTTCAATGCCATTCAGGCTTCCTTAATCTTATCATCGTGACAGAAAGCCTTAAATCCCTGGTATTAGACTGCAGCCGCGATTCTGCATCATGTCTGCGGTTGCTGAACCTCCATTGCTATCAAGATGGCCAATTTACGACTAATTATTTTGATTCCAACACAGCTGTTTTGCAAATTAAGTAGCACGTCTGCTGGCACGAGCTGTGTTGAAAACAGACTTTGAGGTTTATGAAAGGTTTTCTTTTCTCTGTACACTTTTGAAGTTTCATCTTGTGGTTTATTTCTATTATCTACTTCTTTACTAACTATGTGAAACTTCAGCAAAACAAAGTGAAATTTTATCAATAATATTAATTGTGATCTCAAGCAGAAATTTGACGTGAAGTGGACTACAATTCATTTAAACGTTCCTTTTTTTCCTCATACTTTTGTTGGAATGTGATTTCCACAATTCCACTAGATTTCGGTATCATCACATATTAATTATGCTATCGGGGAAAATTGCACAGACATGATTTCGGCCTTATTACGGCAGAACTTTCGTAGTATAAATCATTGTTAACTCGTTTATGTTCACGATTTATAATTTCCATGTATCTGTATAGTTCTTCAATTGATTCCGAAAATCGATCAGAGTAAAATCAGAGCTAGCAAGGAAAGATATCTACCAGTCCAATAATTTGATGCTTGCGTTTCCTCCTACCACAAGGTTCATGACGTGAATAACTAACTGCCTCTTTATGATGAATTCAGAGATGGTGGTGGTAATTATGACCGTCAGCCCAAGGTACAACTTGACTACAATTACCTAGGTCAAGGTGAATCAAATGTCAAACGAATGATTTCTAGTGGCTAAACAATTTGGGTAGCGTGGAGAAAATTTTGGCTTTAACGATAAAAAATCATTTTATCATGCGAGTGTCTAACACTAACATCTAGATAAGGATGTAAATACTAATCGGCTGTAAATTATAGACCACAGAATAAACTAGCAAAAGCCTTCCTTAGATAATATGCCTGACGTGGTTGATGGTAAGATCATAAAAGTGTATGAGGCAATAGAACGTGGCTCATCAGGATTTAATCAATATCTTAGATTTTGGTCTGACGGAAGTCGTATCTCAAGATTTAGAATTGAATCGTTATTGTGATCGATTCCTCACGATCGCCGTATCATCATGTACGTATCATTCTCTAAGCTACGTGACTAAACTGAGGTGTATTTGTTACTTGTTTGCTATTTATTTCAAATCATTTAGTCGTTTTTATGTTATGTCATATTTTTCGATGCAAGTTCAACTTTTATATTATTTTATGCCTAGAGACCACTCCTCTTTGATTTTTTTTTTATTTCCACATTTTGGATATTAGAAAAAATTGTATCTATGCCCATACTGCAATAAAGTAATTACAACATCAAAAGCGGTTTTTTATGTACCTACATTGTTTGAACTTGAGGGATGTTATAACATTACATTATAACACCGCAATTCTGCGATGTGATTGGCCAAATTTACTATAACACCGCTAGAAAACCTCAAGCAATAACGGTCTGTCTTAATTTCTTAAACCACGCCCCTTTACCCTTCTCGCTTCTGATTGGTCTCAATCAGGCGTCTATGTATGTACATACTAATTCCATCTTATTCTATACTATTTTTCTTATCCAAAGTAAGCACCTTATCTATAAGTACCTACCTATTGTGAAGAGTGATGCCGCGGTGTGAATCCGGTGTGCGGTCAAACCTAAACTGGTTTTTGTCACACCTGGTTTTTGTTTTTGTTAACTCTGTTTTATTAATAAATTAATAAAATAAATAAAATCATAACACAGTATCATGACGTGTTCTATTTCTCATTTTTCGCGAAATTGTTTTTGATAGTCGTAGATAAAGTATTGCGTGCAAATAGACGTCATTAGACATTGGGACACTCGTGCAAAACTATTACGAAACGAACGAAACTTCGTTCGTTTCGTAAACAAGCATTCGTGTCCCAATGTCTTACATTATGTCACAGTTGCACAAAATACTATTGTTTGTTAAGTAAAGTTTTCTAAAAGAAGATATCTAGGTTTTAAAACCTAGTTAGTACTTTTAATAACCTAAAGGTGCCTTTATTTTGTCAACTTACTCGGTCCCTTATCTTTCTCATCAACAAATATTTCTCTGTAAGTGTGAATTAACTGCTTACCTACGCATTAAATGAACCTACTATACAAGATGACTTTTTGATCATCGTCCAAATTCATACTGGAGGCTTGATAAGTGATCAGTATCTTGGATCAATAACAATTTTTTTGAAGTTTGTAAAATGAAATTTCGGCTTCCCATAGAAATTCACTTCCAGTTCCGAGTGAATCACTATGGGGAGTCGAAATTTCATTTTACGAATTTTACAAAAATTGTTACTGATCCATGATACTGATCACTTACCAAGCCACCAGTATGAATTTGGAAGATGATCAAAAAGTCACCTTGTATAATTAATGTCAAGTAAAATTGGCTAATTAAGCTTGATATTTGGAATGAAAATTAGCTTTCTAAATAATTGTATACCTCAGCATTTGTGCACTTGGTGATAATTATTTACTGATTACTTAGATTATATCAAGCTAGCTTGTGCAACATTGGTGTCGATTCGGTGTAGCACACCTTAATGCGATATGTAAATGTTTTAGCGTCCCTGTTACACCATATGCGAAAAAACCCTCAGTGCGAGAAAGACGGATTCGTGGAAAAGTAGCAAAAAGTCTGTTTTTTATTAATATAAAATGTACTTAAGTTGCTATCAAAATTTCGTTTAACTAGGTCGTAGATACCGTTAAAATAAAAACAAAATTTAATACGTAAATGTAAAACCTTGAAATCAACTTCAAACAACAACAACAAAAACAACTAATTGAAATAGCTATTAATTACAGAAATTACTCATGAATCTATAAGAAAATTTCGGCAATTTCATATGTAAAGACCTATTATTATAATATTTTATCGCAGCAAATTTTCCGTGGACACAAAACAAGGCTACAGTTATTATCCTTATCATGAGCAGACTCTATTTTATATTCTAACTATATTACACCATTCTTACCTACCATTTTTCTGAGTGACATCAATTCCCACATTTCGGACGCGAGCGCAACAGCCAACAAGCTACTAAGTGAAACACTTTCCCCGCTGAAGGTCGCTCTTGTTGCGCTGCGCACGCGCCGGTGCCGTAACAAACGAGACATTTTGACTATTCCCTCATAATGACCAAAGTAAACACATCTACTGAGACGTGACGGAGTTTGCATGACAATGACGGAACTGTAGAATAGTCTGTCAAGTGGACGTTGTGCACAATGTGCGTGTCCCGTCAATGCAGTTGCAATCCGTTTGAAAACGCGCATTGTTTGATACCACAACGATACCTACAGACGTGAAGGACGTACGACAAAAAGCTACTTAGAAAATGAATGGTTATTTTTGTGGGATTTCAACAAAAACGTCGAAAACAATACCTTTTTATTTGGTCTTCGCGAATAATAAAATAAAATAACCCACCTGCTCATATCGATTTTGTAACATTATTATGGGTTTATCTAACATTGGAATTTTAGATAAAGGTTCAGATTTTTGTGAGCGTATAAAAGCAATATAACAAAATAAATCGATAAATTTTGCTGTTTTAGACATGTTGGTCGAGTAGGTATATCTAACTTTTTTACTTAACTTTTTTTGAGCCCCAAGCGCCAAACTTTTTACTGGTATATTGGTAACATTGTTTGTCAGGCGATACCGTTTTAGCGGCATATTTGTGTTGCCTTATGAGATCTACATTGTGGTGATTTACCATGGTTTTAGGGTTTGGTACCTGTATTGTGTGGTGCTGCGGATCCCTTTGTACGCGAATCGGACTCGCGCTTAGCCAAATGTTTGGTTTCCCCGCGGCTAAAAATCCAGCCAGCCAATATACTCATAAATTCAGCAAAAATATCTCAATTTTCACACGAAATAGAATGCAGTTTTTGCCAGAATTATTTGACAACATTTTAACGTGCCATAAAGTAGAGAGTTTATTGTGTTTCTTAATGTCCACGTCATTTAAACTTCATTCCCAAGCTCCTTGCCAGTGCTAGCTATGTTATATATTAGGTTCGTTTCAGACAACAAAAGAGCAGTTAAAGTTAACGATTTTGAGTAAAAGTCCTGGCTCGGATGGTCTAGCCGTTCGTCCATCTTGGAAGTTACTATGTGCCTACCCCCGGGTATCTTGTGTAAACCATAGAGGTAGCAGATAGTACCTAGAGAAGGATATAGGCCGTTAAACTATTTGTATGGCTTTTGAACTGTTAAATGTTCAGTAGCCCTATTCATTTTCATTACCAATAAAACAATATTAAGGTTAAACGTCAGTCGCTTAGCACAAAGTGCATAACTTAACTTTGTATTTCTTGTTTAGAAGTTAAAAATTGAAAAACATTTTGGTATGTGGCAGTTAACACCAATGGTTTAGTAAAGCATGAGTTTGAACTTTAATGGACAATTAGTCATGATCTTGTCCCAACAAAATTAAAACAGCATTTTAAGTTAAAACAGCACGAGTATCGAGGCATAAATGGTAGGCTTTCAGATTAAGAGTATGACCTACCCCAGCAACTTTTTTTATAACCCGTCCAGCACAACAAGTCCAATGGCAAAGACCTTATTTGCTTTTGATAGAGGCGACTATAATAAGGGTACACGGAAAGAACGTGCGTTATCAATTATTATTTTTTTTAGATTTTGATGCCAAGTTGTTCAGATTGCGTTGAAGTTTGGTATAGCTTCGAGAAACAGGGAAAAAACGTGCCTAGTCATGAGTATTATGTATGTAAAGATTTTGTAGAAAGGGAAAAAACCTGCCATATCAGATTGTTCCAGTAAAGAAACGTGCTTTATTTTTTAAAACAGGAAAAAAATGCAACATTTTTCAAAATAGGAAAGAAAAATGCAATGTCAATAGAAACCAAAGACAAAACCAAAACATGCCGATGGAGCTCCCGAGTGATTGGTATGACTTGCTAAGGGTATCGAGGCAAACCCCATGTCCCTTCGATGTGATTGAAGTAGGAAATGGAATGGTTAAGTCATGGTTGGACTTCACAAAACCCCTCTACCTGAAGAAATGTCCATTCCCCACATAAAAACATTAAAAGAGGTCAAAGTCACTCTGGAAGAACCACAGTGCATGTTGTATAGGAAGCACTACAATACTTCCTGGGCCAAAAAAGTTATCCGTCCTCGCTCTTTGGTCAACACTTTGCCAGCTGTAGAATTTGAACTACCATCAAATGCCTATGTTGACCTCATCCCACTCAAAAAATAAAAATATGAAGACCTGCAAGCTTTAAAGAAGTTTTGTTCTCAATCTGCTCAATAATATTACACTAACTTGCCAAAAATGTAAAACTTTTAAAAACATGTTTCTTTTATAGCCATTGACAATTTTATTTCTATTGAACCCTAAAAATATCCCCTACATAAACATACAATATTTTCACATAGATATTAAGTACCACTTTCTTCCCTGTAAAGTGTGACAATGCATGTTTTTTCCGCGACATTAGTTGACAATGCACGTTTTTTCCGAGTTTTGCTAAAACACCAGCTAATACTAATTTAAGTGCAACTTAAAGTAGTGCAACTTAAAGTAGTGCAACTTAAGTGTAGGCTTGGTCCAAACTTTTCGTTTCAAGTAACATAAACCAGAGATTTGATGGTTTTTGCGATACTAATTATGATAACTACATGAACACGAACTTTTGTGGTATCACCGTATTTGTATGGCTTTTATTTGTAGCTCTAGTACAAACACTACCATCTATATAGTGTAAACGCCCCTTTATTTGCCGCCCCGCCAAACTGACAACTTTTCCGACATTATGGGATGTAAATCTATAGTCGGGTCAACTATGACATACGATTGTTCGATTTCAAACTCTATGCCATTCACCTTAAGGTCTAATTAAAGCACGTAGCCCGTGGTAGATTCTACATCAATAACGAAGGCCATAATTTATTCTTTGCGACGCAAATTACTTAGGAAAGCAGCGCATTGTTAGCATGGAATTCTTATGAAATCAATATTTTAGCGTCAAATTGATTTATCTACCTAATTCTTTTACTCGATTTGTTCTGAGAATTTTATGCAAATAACCTCAAATTATCTGAAATTTATTTGCCTTCACAGAGTTCAATTAAAATAATTTTCGCACGGTATTTAATTCTTATTGCAACGTAATACAAATTTAATGATAAATTTTATTCATATGTACAGTGGAGACCACATCAAGCTATACACTTGCAGTACGAAATTAGCCCCTACAGAGAAGAATATAAGATAGGTACAAAGTCCAATGTGTCTTACTTGATGCGGTCTCCACTGTACTTGAAGTTTGATTTTTATACGGCTTGACAAAATTAAAGGTCATCAATTTTTTCAATTTTTATGCTTGCCTGATTGTAATTCGTTAGTACCTACACAATATAGGTAAGTATGCATAATCAATCAATTTTATTGTGATTGTTTTTTACAATATTCTTATTTTGAACATAAATTCGTGTTAAGGATCGATTCTTTTGATTTTTTGCGGATTTGCAGTCTATAACTACAGATATTCATATAATGTAGACGAAAACTGTTTTTCTTATGATATCCATCCATCAGCCTAGTTGTCCACTGCTGGACATTAGACTTTCCAGGACTTTGCCACTCCCGGCGGTCATCCTGGAAGAATTTCCCATACTCACACACACTGGGCAGGCGGGTTGGTGAGCGCGGTGCCGGAACCCTCGCACCAGTGACGCCGCTACCCGTCACCAGTCTGTTCCATATAAGGCCCGGCTTTTAGGGATGGATATATCGCCATCCATCGTCGGTCCCAGGTATGGTGGGCCTCGTGGTATTTTTGCCTGTGAGCTGTCCTCTTACTCTCCCCCGAATTACTTTGTACAGATGGTAGAGCTGATGCCGGACTCGACTGTGGAGGTACCACCATCTTACTTGGAGACCCCCTCGAAGTAATTCGGGGGATAGTAAGAGGACCTGGTCACCATGATTTACCAAAGTAATAACCAATCAAAGAAGCCGAAACTCTAAAGGTCTGCTGTTGTCCGTTGAAGAGATCCCGTACTCACCTTCCAGTCCCATCATCAGACCTTGGTCACCATATTTTTAGTCAGTACATTACGACACGTCCGACAGGGGTACTGTCAGCCTACCAACCTACGCCCGCTTCTTACCGACGATTTATTCCATGCCAACGTGATGGATGGTATGCCCTATTGCCATAACAACATTAAGGCGAGAAAAGCAAACCACTGAATTGATAGCGCCTGGCAAACAATTCGGCACACCCTGAGTCAATCTAATAATATAGGTATATCAACTGCTTTACTTTTCCTGTAACCTTTACGTAACCACCTATTTTCATATTTTTCAGTTTTTAGGGTTCCGTACCTAAAAGGTATTTTATTTCATATAAGCTATGGTATTATAGAACAGGTTCAAATCCTGGCCCGAGGAACATTTTTCAAAATATTTGTGCTTTTAAATTTGTTTCTGATTGATTTCTAGTTTGTAGTGCACTCTAATAATTATTATGGTTATTTCTTGCGATTTGTTTACAAATATAAAGAATCGATCCTTAATCAAGATTAGTGCTTTCTGTAAAATTAAAAGTATAATTAATTTCATTTTAATGTTTGCGGATTGCAGACCATTTATTTGTATTTTCCTGAATAAACTGATTAAAACTTATGTATTTGTAAGTATTTGTTCTTACTTACCACTAGCTGAACGGTGAAGGAAAACATCGTAAGGAAACCTGCATGTCCTAAAAAGCGTGTATTTGTGCCCGAAGAACGGCGATAGGGTTCACCACTCATCACGTTGGGCCGTAATAATCGTCGGTGAAACGCGGGTGACTTTCATGTCACAGTTCACACTCGGAACACCTCTGACACCCCCTCGGGGATTCATGGCGTGACGATATATTTCAAATTGTTCAAGTTACGTATATAATATGTATGTGGATAAGTAGATAATTTAAGGGACAGGTCTTTTAGTGAATTTGAAACTTCATGTTATTTAAGTTTTTAACTATATATGACTGTTTGTTCCTTAATAAAATAAAATAAGACTTTAAATGTAAAGGGTTACAGGTAATTCGACCTATTTCTGTTAGGGGGTCCAAAATAATTATTAAAATCTAAAAGTATACCATATAGAGGGTTCCGAAGGGTGCCAAGCTTAATGGAAAGAATCCATTAAAATACTTACTAAAGTACATTTTCTTTAATGACCTGCAATTTTTTATAAAACTTTGTTAAATTTAAATTTTATACAAAATAAAAAAAAAGTTTCGGTTTTTTTTTCGAACGAGCAAATATGTAGGTATATCGTATTGAACCATAAAAAATTCACTGTTAAAATTAATTTGAAAAAAGAAAATTGGAATAACCCCCCTTAAATAATTTTTGACAATCACTTTGTTTGCAGAAGTTAACAAACACTTTTCAAGGAATTGGTTCGCTTACAAAACGACTTTGTTTGTTTTCATAATAATACATAATAATACATACAACGTGAAATTTAAGTAATTTTGTTAACAAAAACAGCTGGTGATAGTACTTGTCCATATAAACAACTTTTACTATGGAGCCAACCCTGAAATCGTAAAAAAAATATCAGCTGTTCCATAGAAAAGTTACCTACTCGACCCAAATGTATGAGACAGCTGATCCTTTTTTCACGATTACAGGGTTGGCTTCATAGTAAAAGTTGTTCATATGGACGAGTACTATCACCAGTTTTCGTAAACAAAATGACTTAAATTTCACGTTGTATTAAAGCCTGACCAGGAAAATAAAAAACCTGCTTATTTGCTTTTATGATTTTCATTTTATGATTGCAACACTCTGACAGCACACACGAAAAAAGAACACCACACTTTGACAGCAATCGACATAATGACGTTTTAAAGTTGAGGTTGCCAGTAGAAAAAAATAATTCCGCAATATGGCGAGGTTTTTTATTTTCTTGGTCAGGATTTACATTACAGAATCAATTCACGAAAACCGACAAAGCATAATACTTACTTTTTTATCTTTTCATGACATCGGTGACCGCTATTTAATTGCAGGTAAGAGGATTAATACAGTTAAGCTGTTTGATGGCTTTCAACCTAATGAACTGGTAATGCTAGATACGCAGATACCAACGGATAAAGACGTAAGCTCACCTCCACACAAATGTAAACCCTTTTTTAGGGTTCCATACCAAGGGTGGATCCAGGATTTGATTTTGCGGGGGCCATTCTGACGAGGTTTATCACAAAGTAAAAAAGGAAAGTTTTATGCGCATTAAGAGTAAAATGACCTAAAAATGACAATTGTTATTTTGATTTCTGACCACTAAATTAAGTCCAAAATTGTTAAAAACAATATGTATGGTTATATATATATATGTATATATGTATATATATTACATATACTTTTAAAACCCTGTGTAAAAGTGCACCCAAACCGAATCGAAAAGTTGAGTAAAATAGTCAAATATATGGAATTTCTGGGCGTTTTGGGGGGGTGGTCTGGCCCGTATGTCCGTATGTCTGTCTTTCACATGCTTCTACCTACAGTTTCAGCCCTTATTTATGGGTAGCCAAATGAAATTTCATAGAAGCACCTCTTCTGCCTTTGCCACGGTAAATAATAAAAAATAAAAAAACTTTGTATACTTTCTCTCAGGACGTTTAAAAATGTAGGTCGTCATACCTGTGTTCCATCAGGTATGACGACCTACATTTAAGGTCACACATTTAAGGTTACTTACCTACATATAAGGTTACATCAGGGACTAGGGAATTTCCTTAACCGGGTTACATACATTAAACCGGGTTTAAAAATTTTAAATTATGAATTTATAAAAAAATCAAGATTTCTAAAAATATTGTCGACGATGGTTGCATTAAATATACTGGGTGTTAAGATGAAGTTGCTGAAGCCGGAAACTGGTGATAGTACTCGTCCATACGAACAACTTTTACTATGGAGCCAACATCGAATCGCGAAAAAAAATCAGCTGTTCCATAGAAAAGTTACATAGCTACCCGACCAAGATGACAACTGTTTTTTTGGATTTTTCCTTGAGGTACCCGATCCTTGAGGGACCCGTCCTTTAGAGCCCCGATCCTCGAGAACCCCGATAAATTTGATAAAATGCCAATGGCTTTTAAAGTATAATTGCCAACAAAAGTGTTAAACTAACAATATTATTAATCAGTTGGAATTAAGTAATAACACAGTTGCTAATTAAGTAGCTCTTATTTCACCGCTTTTAGGCCCATAATGCAGCTTATAAAACACACGTACTTTTCACTTTATTTTACTGCACTAGTGCTTTTACATTTACATTTTTTTTAATTCAGCAAAGATTTTTTATGTGTAAAAAATTGTAAACACATAGTATAGCGCATATAACACATAGTTTAGTATAGCGCCAGCTCATTATAAGTAGTTAGTGGCCAGGTAGAATTTTTAACAATGGGTCCACTTTTCTGGCTCGTCTTTAGTATTTCTGGGGATTTAAAATATGGAATAAACATAAAATTATATCAGTTTAACTCTAGACTAGGTTGCCTTAACCAAACTAATACATTATTTAATTAATGTACTTTGAAGCACTTTTTGTATCGATGGTACACTAGCATAATAATGGCAAAAATAACAAAAAAGAAATAATTAAATTCATCGGGGTGCTGAAGGATCGGGGCCCTAAAGGACGGGTCCCTCAAGGATCGGGTACCTTAAGGATGAACCCGTTTTTTTTTCTCGATTTCTCGACTTTTTTTCACGAAGAGTTGTTCGCATGGGCGAGTACTATCGCCAGTTTCCGGCTTCCGCAACTTCATCTTAACATCCAGTATATGTTTATTCTATTACTTTAGGGACCTCCATGTCGATATAAAAATATCGTATGCCATATTTTAAAAACAGGCTTAAGGTGATATACCGTGCTAGCAAAGGTCCCCGTTACTCCAGGCAGAAAGACCCGCAGTGCGAAAGGGACGGAATCGGGGAAAATTGTCAAAAAGTCGGTTTTAAATTAATGCAAAATTAACTAAAATAGCTACAAAAAATTCCATAACCAGTAATTTAGGTGTAGTTAAAACCCATCTAAATAAATATTTTTCAAGTCTGTATGCTATCCTAATTTGTCAGAATATCAAAAAAAGTGTAAATTTAGACCTGATTTCAATAATTATTTCTATCGAATGAAATTCCTCCTATCGCGTTTCTGATAGACCAAAATCTAGTAAAAGGTCCCAAAATTGTTATACTAATTCATTTTACTTGGAACTTCATTAAAAGAGCAGATAAATAACAAAAAGTGTCAATTTTCACGGTATAGCCCCTTAAATCGGGGGCACAATAGTGCCCCCCGTCAAGACGAGCTAAAGGAAGCGGGGCACTACGTACCTTTTCTCGATGCGTTTCGTCATATTTTCGAATTCTATTTACTAGATCAATGTTATTAAAGCGTAAATAAATTTCTCGACCCATTAATTGTAATAAATAATTAATGATGACATGTTTTTCATAATAATGTATTTAATTAATTTACTAATAACTAATATATTTAAAGGAATTAATATTTGCACAACACAATGTGGTCGAGTTTTTGACACAATTTATTATTATTATCTCTAATGTACCAAATTCTGAAGCAAATAAACGTTTTGCTTGATTGATTGAAAATAACTAATACTGAAAATAATAAAATAATAATTATATATATAATAAATATTTCAAATGATTGAAAATGATTGAAAATAACCTATAAGATATATCTTATATACATATATATAAGTATATACTTATATGCTTATACTTATATACTTATATAACCTATAAGATATATCTTATAATATAAGATATATCTTATAGGTTATTTTCAATCATTTCACAATCATTTGAAATAATTATTTATATATAATATTTATTATATAACCTGTTACTACAACTGCTTGTGTCCTAAATGAAAAAAATATCAAGAAATTGAAATCCAATGGGGGTGCCCCATACAAGAAACCTCTGCATTTTTTCAACGTTTTCGTTCACCTAGCAAATAAGCGTTTTGGACGTGTTTAGTGCGTAAGTTTAATGTATGTAAGTTTTTCGTATTTAGTTAATTAATAAATGATTCTATGATTCCAGCTCTATCTTAAAAAAAACGGTCAAGTGCGAGTAGGACTCGCGCCCTGAGGGTTCCGTGCCACTTAAATAATTTGAACAGAAATAACAAAATTATCACCACCTACAAATTGTGTGAAATAAAACTGCAAAATTGAGTTGGTTGAGTATTCGGGGACGTAACCCTAAAACTACATCATAAATCGGCGTTTTCAGTATTTTTTGTTTATATACAACATTATGGTACATAACAGGTATACAGAAATTACAAATTCCTACCTACTTTGGTCTTTAAGATAGACCCCGTAACAAAAATGGTCTAAAAAATATTACTTTGATAGCCTATTTCTTTATTTTCGAAGATAAAAAAATATAAAAAATAGATTTACACTCTACTTAATGAGTCGAGAATAATGATACCCGCAATTTTCGGGGTAAGTAATTTTTTTTTCTGCTCCATTTTCGCCCCCCCTGAAAAATTATTTTATTTTATTTTTGATTTAATATTCGGTTTCGGGTTAAAATTTTACACAACATATCAAAATTTCAGGTTTCTATCTCATTCCGTCTAAGAGCAAGAGAGCCGTCTCATACGGAGTTACGGACAGACGACAGCGGAGTGACATTAATAGGGCTCCGTTTTGCCCTTTGGCTACGGAACCCTAAAACGGTAATACATACAAATTTCAAATTTGGTCAGATCGAAATGCGTTCTTGGTAAAACAACAAATAATGAAAATTAGGTTTCGTACCCAAAGGAAGTCGAATTGTTTTTTGTCGCCTTGATGTTACTATGGCATCTGTATTGTAGTTATTTACCATAAAGTTTTTAGGGTTCTGTATCCGTATCGTACAGAAACCTCTGTGCGCAAGTCTGACTCGAACGGTTTTGTTTTCCCTGTTGATGCTGTCGGTCGGTACGAGGTTAATGGATCCAACCTTGCACTTTATTCTGCTGGGATGAAACATGGCACAATTCAAGTTAAATTTCGGTGACAATTCAAAACTAGTTGCCCTTTGGCAACTCCGGTGCACTCTTGTAAATTCCAACAATTCCTACCTTCATTTCGTCATTCCTATGAGCAAGCTTTCCCCAGCCATTTCTTAGGTCACTGTTTGCTCAGCTCAAACATCCCTTTGCGCAGGCGTGTTACTTTTCAATAGACAACTAAGTATGTTTGCATACATCTACATATGTACATGCATACATACTGTAGTTCTGATAGGTCTGCAAGTAATCTTGATCGGGCTTAGCTTGTCTGGCACCTTGTCTATGCTACTCACAGTATACCATAGATAGAGATTACAACTCAAGAAATACCGATACTTTGAAAAGGATGCGAATTTCTTGGACTCCGACAATTTTTTGGGTTCCGTACCTCATCGTGGAAAAAGGGAACCCTTGTGGAATATATAGAATAACTTTGTTGTCCGTCTGTCTGTTCGTGTACTAAGTCATATTTTTCTCTGGGATGACAGCTTGAGGTGTCATGTTAAAATTAACATCGAATACTAAGGTATATAGTCTCGTAATGCTAATACTAAGGTTTATAGTCTCATACTGTTGTAAAAAAATCAAGTTTCTAGTTTAACGAAATAAAAATTACGGCCTTTCAAATCATATTTTCATGCCAAACTCACTGACTGCTTATAATAAAAACCATGAAATTTGGTACGAAGGGAGGTCTTTTGGCACAACTGAATGAATACATCCACAGAACATAATACATCCGTGTAAGTGGAATACAAAACTAACAAAATTTTACAGTTTCTTTCGGTAATTTCGTACCTAATGATATTAAAACGTGTGTTTTTTATTCAAATTATTTATTAACTTATTTTAAACGAAACATAGCTCTCTCTGAAAAAACACGTTTTTCACTCAAAAACGTTTCTAAGGTGAAATTTATCCGCAAAGGTACACTGAGAAAAAATTCTGGTTCCGTTAACCCGAATATAGTTCATTTAAACAGAAAATATTGTACTATATGTGACGTCTATATTTATTGTTCAGTTTACTTGAACAATCTATTGTATACAATAATTCAAGTAAACATGACATAATTCTGTTTTTGTTAACCAGGTTTTTTTTACAAAACGATCTGGTAGTATTGTAAAAATATTTTTTCTCCGTGTACTTACTAAATTGCGTTTTCTTTAATGTCCTGTAATTTTCATACAATTTGGCAATGTAAATTTTATATAAAACAAAAAAAAACATTAAAATTGTATGTATTTTCTAGGCACTTCAAGGCCCAGATTTCGATCTGCTGCGGTCCTGACACACCTCTTTTACCTCTTGTCACACCTGACAGCTCCTGCCTGACACAGTACACCTCTTTAGCCTCTTCCAGGTGGATTAAATATGAAATAAGGGGCAAATCTCATGTATTAATTAAAACATTTAACCAGTAGAATGATTTATTCTTGATAACAATTTATTTACAAATAAACTGCTGGCACGATCGTGGCCATGACTAATTACAAACTTCTTTGTTATTATATATATTTACATAAAAACAAAATCATTCAGGGCTGCAATTGCTGTATTCATTTGACAGCAACGTACGATTTCAATTAATTGTCAAACGGCTATTCGGCTAATATATAAGGTCTTTCAATTTAAATGGAAAGTAATTTAGGAGGTGATTCAGTATCGTTAATACATCACATTCTACTGCAAAGTACTTTTTTTTGCGCGAACTTTTTCTTCACTTGTCCATACAAACTGAGTCAGCTGATCGGACCACTTTGTTCTGAGAAGTAAAAAAAAAGTTCGCGCAAAAAATGTTCTTTGCAATGGAATGTGATGTATTAACGATACTGAATCACCTCCTAAATTATTTTCAATTTAAATTGAAAGACATTATATATATACAGTAGAACGCGGCTATGAAGTCAATCCTAACACATTGCGCAACTATGAAGTTTCTGAATAATGACAATGACAACCCTGAGTGACAACCATAGGAAAAAATTACATATTTACTTATTGCGTGTGACAGAATAGTGAGTGGCAATAATATCACAGACAATATATCGATATACGTTAAGAAGTTCGTATAGCCAAAAATATTGTTTATGTTTTATAATTATGTGCATTAATGTAAATAAGGTGATTACCATGAAGAAATGGATGGTGAGAAGTTTACCCAATGGTTCACTAATATGCTGACTAGCCTTTCTGAGCCATCAGTTATTATTATGGATAATGCACCTTATCACTCCATGTTAGTTGACAAGCCAACTTCAAACTCTGAGAAAAAAGCCCATCTCGTTGCATGGCTTCAAACAAAAGGTGTAGACGCAAGTATGTCTATGTTGAAAGGAGATTTGATTACTACAAGCATATTATGGTGCGTAGGTTAGTGGTGACTAAAATCAGAACTAACACCGCTACCATCTACTCCTTGTTTCACTGTCATCCACACGCCATCAGATCCTTGAGCAAATTAGCCCGTTTGACAATTAAAACGTATGTTTAACGCTGTCAAAATGAAGAAGATTTTCTTACACAATTCCACAACAGCCCCCCTATTCTGTATCTTTAGTTGCCAACTGAACTAGGTGCGTATCATCAAAAACATAGATAAATACTGAAATTTCAAAATTACCTTTAGTGGGTATTGAAGTACTAACAATCTGTGTCGTCACTTCAAGTGCGAACATATCCTTAGGAAATCGGAATTCGATAGTATATCTATGTTTTTGATGATAGGCACCCAGTCCAGAAGGCAACTTGAGATACATAATAGGCCCGCAGGTCGCTACAAACTACAAAGCATTATACAGAGTACGACATGCTATAACATACTATCTGATACACTCCTCCCTGAGTAACGATCCTCAACCGCAATAAACCAACACTAATCTGAATGCGGCTACCTGTTTTATTGAACGGGATGTATTTAATGTGTGCTGGATAATCATTTTATTACCCGTTATAACGATCGTGCTTAACGGCCAATTAAATTACAGTTCGAGATGACCAAAGTGTCCTTTAATGCCTACGTATTCCAATATTAGCTTGGGCTTTATTTCATAGACACAAAATAGCCACTTACAGAATGTTTATTCCGCATGACTAGCGAAAACAGGCGCACGCACACATAGACGCGTACGTACGACGATCTCGGAGATACTCGGGTGAATGCCAATACGAAATTAATTCTGCCGAGATCATCATACGTACGCGTCTATGCATGTGTGCGTCTGTTTTCGCTATGGCTCCGTGGTCGAGTCGGCCTTCTGGTAGTCTATGTGTCATATTAAAGTGCAAGATGTCCTTACAATCTATTTTGTAATTTAATTTCATTTCATTTCAATTTACTTATGAACAAGAATTCACAGCAAATACAGTAAACATTCACTAAATATAACATCAGCTAATAGTATAGTACCAATAACGGATTTTACTATGCTAAACAATAAATATACATAATTTTACACTAGGAACTAACATGATGATCAATTTATAAAAGACAATACTAAAAAAAGACGCAAGACTTCTGTGTTTAGATATTGGTGTCGATTCGATGCCACATATCTGACAGGATCATGTAACTATAGCTCAGTCAATCTAAGAATATTTGTTTGGTGCAGGTTGAATTAAATGTACACTGGGTGAAAGTTGGGAATTTATCAGTTAACTAACTGAAAAATTTAAATTCATATTAATCTCTAAAAAAATTGTTTTTTAAATAACCAGAACAAATAGACCATGGCTAAGAACAATATTAGTAAAATCAGGAGTCTAAATGTTTTGATAAAAATTAAAATTTATGTTCCTCCGGGAGGTTGGGGGTGTGTCAACAATAGCTTTGAAGTCATTTTATTTATTTTGTTCTGTAATCTTTCATTTACTGGACTAATAAAGTATCGTGTCTGCACGTTGAATATTTTTTCAATATTTTAAATAAAATGGGTTATTAGTATTCTACTGAAACCAAACCACAATTTTTGTGTATGTATGTTCCGAATTAACTCAAAAAATACTCATTCAACGGATTTGGATGCGGTTTTCTTTATTATAATCGTAGTGACCATGGTCAACATACAAAGGCTAAGGGGTTTGGATAAAATAACGCCCAAGCCAACGGGTCGGATATTGAATAAACGCGAGCAAAAGGCTAGTGAATACTAACTTGCGTGTTTGTAATGCATGTTTTTATGAGGGACTAACTCATTATGAACTTGTTAGGGATGAAATTATACACCCATAATTAATGTGTCTAGACTGAACTAGTTGGCGCTGACAGACATGCTAAATATCCCTTTCCCGTTGTTCCAGGAGCGACAGCCGGCGCCATCTTGGCGCCCTCAGACACCCGCCCGCTGATGAAACAATAAATTGTGATGCTGACACGAACAGAACCCTACAAAAAAATACGTCCTAGAGGGCGAAGAAGGACGTTGTAGCATAGGAAATTAGAATATTGTGCAAGTGCCTATACCAGTTAGTAATAATGTTGACTAACCGCCGTAACGTATGGTTTAGAGTGAGCATCGTGATCAACATCGCGGTGCTACTGTATGCAGCGGTGCAGCTGTCCAGTGGACCGGGTGAGGAGTGGCCTGTAATGGCCAGCGCTGGCGGCGCCGATGGCTCAGACAGATCCTATGTCAGATACATGCGAGAACTGAACGAGCAACGGAACGACACTCCCACAGCTTACGCCAGCGTCTCAAACCACCTCCTTGATGTATCCACCTCGCAAAAGACCCCCACCACCACTCCCCCAGCGAACAAAACTACTTCGAGCACAATGTCTATTATAGAATTAGAAAAACAGACCAGTCGAAAGTTGGGTCCAAGCATTATCCCTTCGGAACCGGGTAACGTGGTTGAGGGCACAGTCGGTGACGGATTGGACCAGGTGGATCAGGACGCGTTGTCGGAGGCGACACTGGCTCGCCTGCAGAGTCTCCTGGCTTGCAACGAGCGGGACTTCGTCCACCGTATCTACCAGCGCGGGGACTACTGGGTGCTGCAGAACTATGTGCGCGCGGACCACGGCACTGTCTCGTGCTATGAGACCGTTACGTACACCACGCACGCTGGCTACGAGTTCCTCGACAATGTGGAGCCGCTTGTGGCGCGGTAAGTTTACCTATTAGATCATATTTCCGCCTTCATATTTCAGTGTCGCAAACAATGGCCATGGCTGGTTATCCGTTTGTTAGCAAAAGAATTATGATCACATCTGACGGTCCTTACCTCAATGTTAGCAGATATAATCGTCCACAATTAGCTAGCGATGGCGTCACAGACTCAACCCACGACTTCTTTGGCAACGCGGTCGGTTCTGTGCCGACATTTGGTAACCACATTTGCTTAATTAAAACAATACCCCCTGCGGATCCAAAAATATGTGTAACAAACAATGCTCGATTCATGTCCATCTTTGCGTCAGACCACTTGGCACCTCGTTTATTTTACTTTCGGTATACCACAACGTTAAGTCATTCTGTGACCTGTCACAGCGAGCGGATCCGGTTCTCTTGTAGTTTTTACCTTGCTTTGCTTCCGATTAAACAACTTTCATCAGAGTGGGTGTCATTGACTGCTTCTAGCGATTTACATATTTATTTTATTTTATTAAACTAACATTTTCACTTTTTATGTGGTCTATTTGACTATTGACTATTGTTTGCTTAACCAATAACTTTGAATTAAGAAATTCTTGTTCTTATTCATCTTAATAAATGTTGAAATAATTAATGCTGATCTTTCACAAGTGGTACATCTGAAATGAATTGCACATTAAAATCTTTCGAAAAGTGATCCGAATGTGCCAACAGTTGAGTTCTTTCTTATAAATTGATTGTCTTTATTAAGCAATCGGATCAAAGATTGCATCTGTGGGTGTTACTTCACACGTTCAAGTTCAACTTGCACACAATAGGGCACAACTTGAACACAATGGGGTACCATAGACGACGAGGTGTAATAATGAAATTATTTCACAGATTATAGCACGACTACTTCATTCAAATCTGAAGAACAATAGCCGCCCGGTGTCAATGTCTAAATGTATGACGTTTTATGACAGAGTCGCAGTTTGGAGATACTTAGCACTTTTAATTTCTGAATTTTCATGTTCATTGAAATAGTGATGTATAGGTATAGGTATATTTCGCGACAGGCGAGCGTGCGAGCGGTTTCATACTGACATGTATGTACTCGCCCGCACTCCTGCCATGTCGCGTACTTATACTTCTGTTATACAGAGTCTTTGGGACATCTATGTAAATATTTTGAGGGATGATCAAGGAAGTGATTTTGAAAACTTCTGAGTGAATTTGCTATTACGCAAAGTTTTTTAGTTTTCGAGATACAGACATTTTTCAGTTTTGTATACTTAAAATTAGGTAACTGCATTTAAAAAGAATAAAACACTATTTATGGCTAAAAATATTAATTTAAGATATTACTAAAATTTACAAAAAAAAAAACTGTTGCTACGTAAAGTATTTAGCTTTATGTTTATTTTCACTTCTTTTTGAACACATTTATATTGTTTTCTTGTTTAATTGAAGTGTATTAAGAAATAATTTAAAAAAATATATATTTTTAGCCATAAATAGTGTTTTATTAAAATTTTAAGTAGATAAAACTGAAAAATGTCTATAATTCGAAAACGAATAAACTTTGCCTTATAGTAAATACATTCAATGAGAAATGTTCAAAATCACTTTCCTTAACATCCCTAAAATATTCACATCGATGTCCCAAACACCCTGTATATCCGTGATAGGTACTTACAGTTTCCTTTCCACTGAGGTACATAGAGTTCAATGTTCCTTTCACTAGTATAGGCTTTTTCTCTACGCAGAAACAGATTTTATATTAATTAAATATTTACAAATATTAGCCTTTATTTTTAGACTAACCTGGGGTTTTAGCACGCACCGTCGATGCAGCCAGATCTATTGCCAGATCTAATTAGATCAAATCCGTATTAGGTGTTTTGAGATCCGTACAAATGTATATTTTGTACAAAAATCCGTACTCCTTATAAATCTTGATGTATGAAAATCTGTATTAGTATGAAAACTGGATAATTTAATTTCATGAAAATCCGTTATACATACGGACAAATGGCAACACTGGCAGCGTGGAGCGTATCTCGATCATACTTGCTCTCTCACACGTTGACAAACGCAGTTGTGTGCGAACTAGGGTTGCCAACTCTTGGAGGAACCAACCAACCCGAGAGATTTGAACAAATCGGTGGACAATTGAATGAAAGTCGGTAATATTTGTTATTTTTAATTTGCTTTGTTTCGTGGAAGCATCATTCATATTTGATATGAAAAAGCAAAATTTATTCCGGGAGGGTTGGGTACCCTAGTGAGAATGCAAGTAGGATAGACAGACGCTGTACTGGAACTATTTGGGACGTGCTGGCCACCTTGACCCGACTCTACGATAAAATGTTGCATCCATTCCTGTATTTATTATGACGTCTGTCAAAACCATGGCCTTTGGACCGACAATGGATCAGTGGAGTAATAACGTGTTAGACATGTCTCTGCCATGTTGTAATGTACCTAACAGATCTGATCGATGGTTCTTTCTTTTCAATCGACTCAATTACATTTCTGTACAATGAAATGATCAGCAATGATGAATGTATTCGGCCCATCGTTATTTACACTCAATTGCTAATCAAAAATTATGTTATTTTCTGTTAGATTGCCAATTTTATCACTCATCTATTACCTTGATTTGAAGTCATCAACCAAAATGTTATACATGAGGATTGACTACTGTAAACTGACTTTCTGTGATATTTTAATGAATACTTACAAGATTTTGTTTATTATTATTAGAGATGAGCCGAATATGGATTTCACCGAATACGCATTTTCGGTAAAATGTTTACCGAACCGAATATTCGTACCTACTAAAGTTCGGCAGAATACGAATATTCGGTAAAACTGCCGAATGTGTAGAATACCGAATATAAAACGATTATACCGCCCATCCCTAAATATATTAGAGATTTTATGTCGATTTTGAAGAAGGGAAATGTCAAAAGTACCCAGAATAGAAGAGCTTGTATGACTAGATTGATGGATGTGAAAGAGGCGAAAGAGGTGTGTCAGGATCGATACAGATGGAAATCTGTCGTCTCTGCCTATCCCTCTGAGTGACAGGCGTGAGTATATATTATCTATGTATGTTATGTCTACACTGGTGAAGAAAAATGATTTTTATGTTAGTTAAACAGTGTCATCGTTAATGATTATGTATGTATCTATTATTAATTACCTAATTAGTTGTTTTTATATGGTTGTAACAAGATAACAATATAATTAAATGAATGTACAAAAAGTCCAGAAATTCCCGTCGCAGGGGATTATCGCAGGGAAGTTATGGAATAAGCCAAATATAATGTATTATTAGCAGTGGCGTGCACAGAACTTTTTGCTAGAAAAGCAAGCAATTGGTCAAGAATAACAATCAAAACATATGAAAAAATTTAAATAACACTTTGAAAAAAAAATTGTATGACGCCAGGGTAGACAATGTCTACCTTAGAGTGAAAATTTCAAAGTGATATTTAAATATTTTCATTTTTTTTTTTGTTATTCTTGACCAATTGCTTGCTTTTCCAGCAAAAAGTTCTGTGCATGCTACTGAATTAGGTCCCATACTCCCATACTTTCCCAAAAATAAAATTGGCATTATTAAAGGCATTTCATACTGTAAAGTTAGCTTAAATAAAAAGCAATTTCATTCAAAGCAATTATGTGAACGCGATCCAAGCACCAGCAAAAATAATGGGTATTTTCGTGTAAGTCAACAAAATAAGCAGACTACATTGACCTCTGCACACAATTATTGATTTCTGACTAATGTATCAAAGAGTTTGTTTTGAGTAATGCACAATAAGTTCACATCAAGCTCAAAACATTATAGAGGTTATTATACTGGATGTTAAGTGCGGTTTCACAGCCGCATTGTAAAAAACCCGCCCTACGTAAAAGTTTTAGCGTCCCTGTTACTCCATATGCGAAAAAAACCTCAGTGCGAGTGGGACGGATTCGTGGAAAAGTAGCAAAAAGTAGGTTTTTTATTTATATAAAATGTACTAAGCTACTTTGTCAAAAAGATTTTCAAGGAGACTTTACAAATACATAATATCCACATTTTGAATGCATGTTCACAATTAAATTAGTTAGCATTTCAGAATTACATGAAAAAATAAAACAATTTAGAGGTATTTACGGAATTAAATTCTATGGAGAAAATTTCATCCAATCGCGTTTTCCTTCAGTGAGAATCTTAATCAAATACTCAATAAACATTTACACAAAAATTAAATACGTAGATGACGTTATAGTGGAGTTTTTTTTTTTTTTTTCAAATGGATTTGAAAAAACCCCATATTTTTTTGGTATTGCCTTATTCGAAACAGAACACTTAAATTCAAAATTCACTCAATAGTTATACAACATCCAACAATTCCCCGAGTTTATTTTTATTATTTGTTAACCTTATAACCTATATATTGTGTAACATTTTCTAAATTCACAATTTTTGAAACATTCTAATAAAAAAAAAATTAAATAATAATAATACAGTAACCAAACTAACCAATGGAAGCTTTGCGATGACAGCTTACACAATACATAATGTACAATACTATTGAGTGAATTTTGAATTTAAGTGTTATGTTTCGATTAATTAGAAAAAGGCGGGTTTTTCACAATCCGGCTGCGAAACCGCTCTTAAGGGCCTTACTATTGCCAAATGGGTACTTTCTAAAGCCTACTCCTCGTTTATGGCCAAACCAAAAATAATGAAAAAATGTATTATTAATAATCAACTCTTAGACAACATATGCAACATTTTTCTTTTTCATACCACCAAAACTTGTACATGAATTTTTTTTTTTACTGATTGATATTTTTTGGCCTCAATTTCCTACTGCTCCTAAGTGGCTTGGCCGATTGAATTCATTTATGCTTTGATAAATAGATAAACTTAATAGATATAAACATAACATATGATTATTCAATCGAACAATCACGTCCATGTGAAAAGTATTATTTTCTCCTATTTCGCCCTATCAAGGACGCAGCGAGCGTCGTAACAGCTACTATGCATTGTGCGCTGATATAAACTTTATTTCAATGTCGTTTCCGTTGATATTCGTAGTGACAAATATCGAGCTGCTAATTTGGCGATGGTAATCGCCTTAAAATGAAGTTGCGGAAACTGGCGATAGTACTCGTCCATACGAACTACTTTTACTATGGAACCAAACCCCGAATAGCGAAAAAAATTTATGAAACAACGGTTTTTTTTTTTCTCGAGTTCTCAAGTTGTTTGTGTGGATGGGTACTATCGCCAGTTTCCGGCTTTTGGCTTCCGCAACTTCATCTTAACACCCTGTATATACTACATCGGCGGATACAGGAATTCCTATATTTGACTCGACTTTACAATTAAATTTGGGTGCACTTTTATACAGCATAGATATGTAATTATGGATAGGTTTGCCAAAAGCACCACAAGGGGCAGGTAGCCACCAGCAACCTTGAGCCGACCTGTATAATGAAAGACAAATAGGTTAGTCCTGTCAAATAAGTTAGGTCGTGTTATACCGAATCGACACCATTGTATTTTTTATCTTATCAATACAGACCGACATTACACGACATGACCACGGTCATAAACGCAAAAAATAAAAAAAAAATCCAACTGCTTGCTCCAATCAAATTTTGTTGCTGACAATTTCAAAAATGCTCATGGGAAATGTAATGACAATGTTAAGTATGACTAGTAAAAAAATATGAAAATAATAAAAACAACATTGAAAAAAAAAACGTGTGCCACCAAGGCATGCTAGCATGCCCTACAGCAGACATTTTCATACAAAGGTTTCCTTTTCAAAGTCGTTTTCTATTGTTTTTATATATTTTTACTAGTCATACTTGACATTGTCTTTGCTTTTTCAGTAAAAAGTTCCAGGCACGCCACTGCCGACGCTGTCTATCTGTTCGTCAGTCTGTCTATCTGCCTGTCTGTCTGTCTATCTGTCTGCAGTTATATATACAGCGGTTTTAAGATGTTAGGATTCCGCACTCACATTCCACAGGGAGCCGCGAATTGTTTGCTAGGCCCCACCACATTAGCGGCTTGTTTTTGTCGCCCTTTGTGGCATCTATATTGTTGTTATTTTTAGGGTTCCGTACTCGTGTTATGTGGTGGTCCGGTACCTTTTGTGCGCGAGTCCGACTCGCACTTGCCCAAATTATTTCTGTTCTGAAGTGAAGTTAGCTCCAAAATAGAGATTGGTCAAAATCAAATATATCTTTATTATTTGATCGCTGAACTCAATTCAATTCAATACTAATAACATTATAACATCGTACTAATAATAACGCATGTTTGATTTACTGAAGTTTGCAATACAATTACTTTTACCAAGAATTTAGCTACAATGAAAACAACTAACTACCTAAAAAGTAATTATGTAATACATATTGCAATTATTTATGACAGAAAGAAAGTTTGATAAGCGTACACGGCGTACAGTGGAGATCACATCGAACTATACACCTGCAGTATTACCACAGATTATTATAATAGTTCATTAGCCCCTCTAGTGAAGGATATAAGATATATATACAAAACTACAAACAAACACATTGGACATTTATATCTATCCCTAGTCTATTTTGTAGTAACTCTATTTATACCCTTTCAAACACATTTTTTTTAGAGTATGTACACCATTTTAGGACATAGTTTTCATTATTTTATACGAATTTTTAAAGAATTGTCGGTTATGACGTCACTTGAGAATTTTAGATACTGATTGTGATGTGTGATTGCTTAGGTATAAAAAAATAGTTTGTATCTGTCTACTCACCTGTCATCCATCTGTCAAATCAATCTGTCGAATTTTTATAAATTTATCTTGATAGCAAAGGACACATTTCTAAACAGCCATTTCTCAAACACGAAGGCAAAATGGAAGTTGCAGCTTTTTCGTAAAAATATCAATCATCATGAGGTTTTTTAGACCACAAGTTCTAAAATACGGCTTATTAAACCTAAATCTCGAAATGGTTTTCGAATTACCACAACTTAACATAATTTAATTTAAGCGATCTATTATTTCGAATGTAGTGTGCGGTTGTTATCTAATTATGAACATTAATTGATAAGTGCTTGACAAACAGTTACGTGAATGCTTTGTTTGTAATTTGTTACTGTACCTTTTAGATAAAATCAAATGAAATAAATATTTGATTGTACAACAAGGGCATAAAACAATCCATTTTATCCGAGAGGATAAAATGGGTTTTATGCCAGAGTTATACACTCTGCTTTTCACTGCGATTGAGAGGAAATGAAACAGTGATATTGCTAGCAAATGACCTATTTAACATTCAGTAGGTAATATTTAATGCAAATTTAAATAAACAACTTAACATATGTACCTATTGAGGAAAAACAACAGCTCTTTCCCGCCAAAGTATTTTTTTTAAATTTCTTCCACCTTTATTGAATTTTAAAAAGTTTGTCTATGATGTTGTACTGGCTGTATGTACGTTCTTATAAGAAGTAAACACTTTTATGCACTAGAGCATAAAACGTAGTTTTAGTCCGCTTATAGCAAGCATAAACAAGAACTTTACGAGCATGAGAAGTGAAAAATAAATTTTCACAATTTATAGAAAAAAAATACCCACAAATCGGGTCCAAATACGTAATTTAGATAACTATTAACTAATGTTGGTATATTACGAGGGCTAGAATGTTTTCTGATCAGTTAACACACGGGCCTTTGTTTTTTATTGCGCCAGCGCAGCGATCGCAATGGCGTAGGTACAACAACATTCTAATTTAGTTATAGTATTGCATTCAGAAGAAGCATCTTTAAAGGTCAGTCGAAAAGTCGAAGCCTTTTATTTGAAAAGTCGTTTGACAACGATAACGAAAAATCAAAAAAGACCTTCAATCATCGCAAAAACCCGTAAAATGACAGTTTATATACAACTTTACCTTCTCATCTCTTTTTTGGACAAGATTTCTCGGACAAGCTGTCAAGCCACTTCAGCATATACAGGGTGTTAATATGATGTTACGGAAGCCGGAAACTGGCAATAGTACTCGTCCATATACTAAAAATTATTCGTGAAAATAATAAAGAAATCGAGAAAAAATAAACTTGGTCGGGTTTCTATGTAACTTTTCTATGGAACAGCTGTTTTGTTTTTTCGTGATTCGAGGGTTGGCTCCATAGTAAAAGTTGTTCGTATGGACGAATTTATCGTCAGTTCCGGCTTCCACAACGTGTAAAAAAAATACACGTGCTTCTTTTCTGTGTATTTCATGAAATACATGGAAAATTGTAACCCATGAATATGAACAACTTTTATTATGCGCAAAACCTGAAATTACGAAAAAAAATCAGCAGTTCCATTGAAAAGTTAAATACCTACTCGACCAAAATATATGAAATAACCGATTTATTTTTTGCGATTTATAGTGGCCCCGTAGTAAAGGTTGTTCATATTAATGGGTAGAACATCTGTTTTAAGGATAAAGGATTTAAGGATATCATCTTAACACCCTGTATATGTACCTATATATATACATAGATTTATAGACCCAGTTTTCAATCCTGCCGGGCTGGGAATGCAGCAATGAGTTTTTAGGAATTTATGTGCATAATATATATATACTTTATATACTTACCCTACCTAATGTTTTAATAAAACATACAGGATGTCGATTTCGTCCGCAACTTGCGTCACATGAATATTAATACATATAATTCTTCTTCCAAAAAACAGCATATAAATAAACCATCCAAAGAGGGAGATAGGTATTCCTTTTATTATATGTCCAAAAATTGTCTTGATAAATGGTCACAGCGGCGCGAAGCGCTAGCAGGTCGCTTCACGATTTTTGACCGATCGGCGAAAGTGGTGGGGGACTAGCGCATGTGTTCATTCGCTTACAAAATTACTGAGTGCGATACAGAAAAAAATACTAATGCAGTCAAAGTCAGACCTTATAAACCGTGCCGCTACCTGACCTACCTGTACCTACCTACTCAGGCGCCCCACCCGCCACCGCTTCGCCAGTGCTGAGTCAATTTCATTGTTCTGTCTAGGCGTGTTATGTCGCCCCAAAACTATCATAAATAATTTTACGAAAAAAAAAGTATATTTTTATATTTTTTTCGTAGTTTCCGTACCCTGTGACGGAAGTTGCTGGCCAAATCAACACCCTGTATATTTAATGGCATAATGGTAACATAACTGAACAAACTAATGTTACTACATCCGGAGTAGTCAATACCCTAAAAATGGAATCATGGTTGAGCAAGTAACAAATAAAATATCTACATTATAACTTCAATAGAGAGGAATGTTTTCTATATTTATTGCATGTGTCTACTCAACCGTTTAACAGACAAGGGCTAGCTTCTGAATTAATAAAATCTTGTAAGGCGATACACAGGCTGTCGACTAATCAGCCATTGTATATTATAGCTATAGTGAGTTTCATAAAATAGTTCCTATGCCGTTATGTTGGTAACAAGTAACAATGCAATCCAGTTTAGATCATCCATACAAAATTAAGTTTTAGCCAATCATCTCGCTTATACGTCGCTGACAGACAGGGTAGCCAACATTACGGCATAGGAACTATTTTATAAAACGCACTTTGGGAGGGAAAATGCTTGCTTTTAAATCAATTTTGTTTTTTTTTTTTACATTGGATAATATAAATAATTCTCATATTAATATTGTAATTCTTCATATTTAATAATCATACTACGACTTTTTTGAAATTTATTTAACTTCACTGCATTGAATTAATTCTATAACATACAGGTTTTTTGACCTGCCGATGCCGCCACAAAATATACAAGGTGACTTTTTGATCATCGTCCAAATTCATACTGGAGGCTTGGTAAGTGATCAGCATCATAAATCGATAACAATTTTTGTGAAATTCGTATAATGACATTTTGACTTCCCATAGTAATTCACTCCCAGTCCTGAGTGAATCACTATGGGGAGTCGAAATTTAGTTTCATGAATTTTACAAAAATCGTTATGGTTCATGATGCTGATGAGTTACCAAGGCTCAAGTATGAATTTGGACGATGATCAAAAAGTCACCTTGTATAGTAGTCTGATAATACAAACCATTTTTTCAAATTTTAATACAAAAACAAAATGCTTAGAAAATAGATATGGCGCAGCTGAGGCTTTGGCATTATGCGGATCTTTTTCGGAAAGACAAAAGAAGCCGAAATTCAGGTATAAAAAACGAACAAAAAGTTTAAACAATAGCCTGTGCGAAAAAATGGACTCTGCTTTATGGATTTGACGGATTTCCGGGTTTCACTTTTCACTCTCATTATACTATCGAGAAGCAGATGAAGCATGTTATGAGCTGAGAGACGAATTTATCCTGTTTGAGTAAAAACGAACCTCGCTAAGGGCTGAGCCTTATCGCCGTCCTAAAGGAGATATAGTATAATCATCAAGGCTATCAGGTCCTCAAAAAGGCCGCTTTGGATGAATCATATTATGATTCTGTTCTAATGCCGTCTCTTTTGCACGCGTGAAAAAACTCTTGACTCCATCCTACTTTCAAATCATTCTATGATTCACCCAAGTCGGCCTTTTTAGATCCACAGGTCCTCTAAAAAGGCCGCTTTTGATGAATCATATTATGATTCCGTTTTAATGCCGTCTCTTTTGCACGTGTGAAAAAACTCTGACTCTATCTTACTTTCAAATCATTTTATGGTTCACCCAAGTCGGCCTTTTTAGATCCCCTGGTCTTCTAAAAAAGCCATTTTGCATGAATCACATTATGATTCTGTTATAATGCCGTCTCTTTTGCACGCGTGATAAAACTCTGACTCTATCCTACTTTCAAATGATTTTATGATTCACCTAAGTCGGCCTTCTTAGATACCCTGTTTGCCCCTTCTGCCCTTTTGCTGAAGTCATAATTTGAGCTCGAAACGGTTTTTCCTTTTAAGGCGATATGTAAAAGTTTTAGCGTCCCTGTCACCCCATGTGCGAAAATAACTCTCAGTGCGAGAGGGACAGATTCGTGGAAAGGAAGCAAAAGGTCAGTTTTTTATTAATATAAAATGTACTAAGGTTGCTATCAAAATTTCGTTTAACCAGCCCCCCTATTCTGTATCTTTAGTTGCCAACTGACCGAGGTGTCTATCATCAAAAACATAGATAAAAACTGAAATTTCAAAATTGCCTTTAGTGGGTATTGAACTATTAACAAACTGTGTCGTCACTTCAAGTGCGAACATATCCTTAGACAATCGGAATTCGATAGTATATCTATGTTTTTGATGATAGACACCCAGTCCAGAAGGCAACTAGAGATACATAATAGGCCCTCAGGTCCTAGATATGTTAAAACCCATCTAATAAAATATAATTGCAGTCCATATGTCATTCCAAATTGTCAAACCAGGAGATTTGTTGTCGAGAAAGACATAATTTCAATGAATATTTGTATCGAGCCGAATTTCTCCAATCGCGTTTCTGTTTTAGCGAATCCCTAGAAAAAGATTCCAAAAACAATACAAGTACTATTTTATCAAAATAATACATTATTTACTGAATACATTATCTACATATGCAAGTTCTAAATGTGTCTATGTTTTTTCCGTAGGGCCTTAACGATATAACAATACTAAGTGCACATCAAAGGTTCGGCGTGTTTTAGGGACTTTCTCCATAAGTAATTAATAAGAGTTCTTGTTTCTGTTAGCCGACTACTTTACTACATGCGTTATCTACTCTACTCTACTTATTATCTTTAGTACTATTTTGTAAATGTTTACATAAGGCTAGTAATATTTTTATCCCTGGTACCCCACCAGTTACTCTACCCGTGTAAACTAGGCAATACGGTGTTATAAAACTCGCTTTTACAGTTTCCGCTCTACATGCTTCTATCTGTATCACTTGACGCGATAAATGCTATACTATGGCTATCAATGTCCACAGTTGTTTTACAATGATATGTGTGAGGGACTGCTACAATTCACGTATTTATAAATGAGAATAGAAAATCCTAATTGTTTTCAATCATTATCAGTTTTTATTATTTATTGTACACAGAAACAAGAATACAAACAGTTACTGTAAAAGGGATGTACATATAGGTGAGCTTATCTCTAATAAGTAGAGACCGGATTATATGCATTTGCATGTTGCATATGCATTTGCACGTTTAGCCCCTTTTCATCGGTTATTGCACTATTTTATTATATTTTGCCAGAAACAATAAGTGCTAACATAACACTAAAATTCAAATACTGCTCAGTTACCTCAGTGGATGTAGAACGGTTTTTTCTGCTTATAAAAATGTTTATTATAATCGATAGTCGATATCACTACATATAATAAAACAAAGTCGCTTCCCGCTGTCTGTCCCTATATATGCTTAGATCTTTAAAACTACGCAACGGATTTTGATGCGGTTTTTTGTGATTCAAGAGGAAGATTTATATGTATAATACATGCCCGTGCAAAGCTGGGGCGGGTCATTAGTCATTCATAATAATCGAAGACAATCTCACCACCAAATATTTGGAACAGTGCCTGATTTTTGTAATAGTAGCAAAATGTAAATTAATTTGTAAACAATACTTTTGTCCGATAGTATTAATAATATGTTACATACATACATATACTCACGCCTGTTTCCCAGAAGGGTAGACAGAGACTACAGATTTCCATCTGCTACGATCCAGACACGCCACTTTCGCCTCTTATAATATGGTATTCAAAAAATTACTGATTTTATGTTGTTTTTGAAATAAAATAACTAAAAATGTTGCATATGTTGACACTTTTCATGCAAATTTCAAGAATTTTTCATGCATATTTCGAGCTTTTTATGTTGCATTTAATCCGGTTTCTATTAATAAGAAATTTGTTACAGCAAACCATTTAATAAACCATTAAAATTTAAATAAGAGTAATCATACACGTGCACAAAAAATTAAGGCTGCCTACAATAATAAACCTAAATATATAATAAATAATAACGTACTTACTTCTATTATTATATGCATAAAATACATACCATAAGTATTAAGTATACATATAATATAATAAAATACATAAATATATATAAAATCTTTTGTTATTCTGAAAACAGTTTCAGAACTGGTACTACAACAATCTTTATCTAAGCAGTCATTTTACAGAACAGAAGAAAACATTTAACATTTTAAGTTAGCTGTAAAAGAGTGAAAAGCACGAGTCTAAGAGTTCTAACACACAGTTCTAACTTTCTACCTTATACAGGTAGAACTACAGTTGTAAGTGACAAAACACACCACATAAGGCGTGACTAAGTCAGAAGTGGTAAAATAGATACAATTTTAACCATTGCACAGTTTAGAGTGGTGGAAGGGATATAAATATAACCATAGCACAGTTGTTAGAGCATTAAGGTGTCACAAAATATGTTTAAGCTGCCGTTAAGGCTTAGCGCTTTAGTTGACTCTGTTTTAGAACTCATGACTAAATGTGATCTCTCTATTATACCACCGCTATGCTCCTTAGATTTCTAATATAGTTGCAATTTCCACCAGTATGTTAGTTGGGTATCTAGGAATCACGAGATCACGCGGTTGTTGCAATATTCTGAAGCCACTTTCACTGTACTCTCTCCCAACAACTTCGGTATTTGTACCACAAACATATAAGCAGAAGGTCGCAGATTCAAATCCTGGCCCGAGGAATTTTTTCCAACATATTTGTGCTTTTTAAATTTGTTTCTGATTGATATCTGTAATGTAATAATAATTATTTTTTTTTGGTTTCTCCAGTTTTAAGGGTTCCGTAGTACCTAAAAGGTACAAAAGGAACCTTTATGGTGAGACTCCGTTGTCCGTCCGTCCGTCCGTCCGTCCGTATTTCACAGCCTCATAACTTCAGCACCGTAAAAGATAAAGACATGAAATTTGGCGCAAAAATTACATTAATTTGCTCGAAAAAAATAATGAAAATTTTGAGATTGTTTAAAATATTTCCAAAACAAAAGGGAGAAAAATAAAAAATATTATCCTAAAAATAAAATATGAGTAAAAAATCATGGTAATATGTGTTTACGTAAAGATTACAGGAAAAATAAAGCTGTTGAGAAATTCACGAAAAAAAATGACAAAATAACCTTACAGCTAGGCCAATGCGATAGTGAACATTCATCAAACTTATTATTTATCAGTGGCGTGCACAGAACTTTTTGCTGGAAAAGCAAGCAATTGGTCAAGAATAACAATTAAAAAAATATGAAAAAATTTAACAACCACTTTGAAAAAAAAAATTGTATTAAAAATTTTCACTCTAGGGTAGACATTGTCTACCCTGGCGTCATACAAATTTTTTTTTTTCAAAGTGATATTTAAATTTTTTCATATTTTTTTATTGTTATTCTTGACCAATTGCTTACTTTTCCAGCAAAAAGTTCTGTGCACGCCACTGTTATTTATGTGTGCTTACAAATAACTATTAATTATAATAAATTATTACAACTACTAAATATGTAAATAGTGAACCTTTAATAATCTGACAATGAATATAACGCTTATATGTATTTACCGTAATTTTACGGGTATTTGAATCGGACATTACAAAGAAAAATTATATTTGCGTTACATATTGCACATAAAGAGTAGAACTAATACGATTTCATGGTTTTGTTCGTGTTCAGATTTATTATCAGAAACACAAATTAATGAATTTTTGGGGTTCCGTGATTAAAAAATCAACCTTCGATCGTCCGTAAAAATGTTACATTCAGTTTTATATGATTATAATGTTTATTCTGCTTTTAAGGGGCGGTGGGAAGCTGGTCCTCTAAAAAGGCCGTTTTGCATGAATCACATTATAATTATGTTCTAATGCCGTCTCTTTTGCACGCGTGAAAAATTTCTGAATCTATCCTACTTTCAAATCATTTTATGATTCACCCAAGTCAGCCTTTTTAGATCCCCAGGTCCCCTAAAAAGGCCGCTTTGGATGAGTATTATGAGTAATATTATGATTCCGTTCTAATGCCGTCTCTTTTGCAAGCGTGATAAAACTCTGACTCCATCCTACTTTCAAATCATTTTATGATTCACCCAAGTCAGCCTTTTTAGATCCCCAGGTCCCCTAAAAAGGCCGCTTTGGATGAGTATTATGAGTAATATTATGATTCCGTTCTAATGCCGTCTCTTTTGCAAGCGTGATAAAACACTGACTCCATCCTACTTTCAAATCATTTTATGATTCACCCAAGTCAGCCTTTTTAGATCCCCAGGTCCCCTAAAAAGGCCGCTTTGGATGAGTATTATGAGTAATATTATGATTCCGTTCTAATGCCGTCTCTTTTGCAAGCGTGATAAAACTCTGACTCCATCCTACTTTCAAATCATTTTATGATTCACCCAAGTCAGCCTTTTTAGATCCCCAGGTCCCCTAAAAAGGCCGCTTTGGATGAGTATTATGAGTAATATTATGATTCCGTTCTAATGCCGTCTCTTTTGCAAGCGTGAAAAAACTCTGACTCCATCCTACTTTCAAATCATTTTATGATTCACCCAAGTCGGTTGTTTTAGATCCCCTGATATAATGATTATTGCAAAACGGCTCACCTCGATAACTATTTTTGATTGGGACGCTTCCGCGACGACATCGACAGAAGAACTCGTCACTCGTCCAGAAGAAGGCAGTCTGAATCTGCTGAAACTGGTCGGCTATCGCGATCATAAATAGTTTCTGAGTTGAGCCATTTTGCAATAATCATGTTTTATTCTCAAGTTACATTCAATTCGATAGCTGATATGATACTCGTATGATGAAATAAGGTTGAAAATGGCGATGCGATTGATTTTTTTCGCATATTTTATGACTTGACAAAATTAAAAATCTCTTGCCCGCACATACGGGGGAAAATTATTCAAAAAATGTTCGGGAAATGTAAAAAATTTGTGCCTAATATATTATTTAAAAGAACAATTTTTTATATTTATTTTGCTATATGGGTGTCTACTGTCTATATCCTATTTAAAAAATATATAGATTTTCTTAAAGATTACTAGAATCTTCGAAAAAGCTACATCGTAATTTACAGATTCGTTATACCTAAATTTCGTGGGTAGATAGGTGCGATGATGAGCGGGGCGAGAAGGAGTGTGTTAGGTTAAGGCGATATGCGAAAAAAATACGGGTGTTTCTTTGTGTATTTCATGAAATACACGGATAATTTTAATACATTTCTGGTATATGCATTTTGACTATATAATCTAGGGTTTTGAAACTGTAAAACATGTTTGGCTAAAAATTTTCCTCGTTAGAAATAATTGTTGAAATGAGGTCTTCAAACACACTTTTTCTCCTCGTTTGACGAATAGGAACCATATACATAACTCAAACATATTTTATTAAGTGTGTTTCAACAATATCTAGAGATTTGATATTTGAAATTTTGCTAGCTATTTTAGTTTTTTTTTATAAAAATATAAAACCAACTTTTTTCCCTTTTGCCCTGAATCCGCCCCTCTCGCACTGCGCGATGATTTTTCGCTTGGAGTGACAGTTACAAAAATGAAATTCGCATAGCCTCTTAACATGTGAATAGATTTAAGGAGCCATGCGAAGCGGAGTGGAGCGTCTTATTATGCCCAGGCAGATCATGATATGCCCAATTCGACGATGTGCCGACGACATAAATACCAAACCAACCCTATACTAAAACGTTGACCCGTTGACTCATTAGTAACACCTAAAATTGGACATAATAAGGCCATACTCACAATGTCACAATAACCTTGTCTCTACAAACCATGACTAGTAGACCTACTAAGAAACAAGGCACGTGGTGATTGGCTCTCTACCACCTACTAATGTTCTACTAACTACTAAAACCTGCTATTCTGTTTGAATATCTAATCGTGCGAGGAACTAAATCATGCATAACAGCGTTATGTTCGTTTTACACTAATAATAAAGTTAAGAGGATGGCATACCCTAGCAACATTTTTTATTACCCGTCCAGCACAATAAGTCTAATGGCAAAGACCTTATTTGCTATTCATAGAGGCGATTAAGTGTTGGCTCTCTGGCCTCTTTTTCTTGGACGCGTAATACTAGTGATCACGCAGCGAAACAACAAATTGGTGTGTTTTTAGCTAATACTGAAATATTGTGTAGGGAAAAAATATTGGATTTAGGTAAAATCCCTTCATATTTCTATTGCCTATTTTATAAAAAAAAATCAAGTTGATCTCTTAACTGTGTTTTTGAAACGAACGTTTGAAGACAAAAAGAGGGTGGAAAACATTTTTTTTTGTCAAAAGTATAAATCTTAAAACATTTTCTTCAATATGAAGAGAGACCTAGTTTCTTCCAATGAACCCTTGAAAACCTGGTGTTGTTGATGTTCTAGCGTCAGGTGTCCCGTTAAGGCGAGGGTATACGTGTTTTACACTAATAATAAACTTAAGGCGATGGTATACGTGCTTTCCGGGTAAACATCTTATTCTTTGGTGTTTTATTTGTAAATAACAAAGTATTTAAATTTAGAAATGATATATGTAATATTAATTCTTAGATTTTACTATTTGATTTTAATTCATGATTACTTGCATTTACCTGCATCCATTAAAATCGCAAAGATGGGCCTAAACTGTGGTATAAATCTAATTTTATTTGCGTTATACATATTAGGTTTTGGATAATAAAACTTATACAAAAATAAATCTTTTAAGAAATGTGATACAAAACGGCCATCTTATTCCAAAGTAATAAATAAAAAAACCGCCCAAGTGCATGTCGGGCCACGCGCAGTGTAGGGTTCCGTAGTTGCCCTGCACAATATGCGGACTTCTTCTCCATGTATGACTAATACAGATCGCGCCAAACTTCTAGTGCGCTCGGTAGTTGCTCTTCCCAAGAACGGCCCATATATTTTGTTCCTGCTGATGCGAATCATCCCGTGTTTAGCGGGGACTAAAAGTTTGGCGCGATCTGTACTCGTTAACTTGTAAAGCCTATTTAGCTGTGATAGTTTTTCTTTTAATTTCGTTATGTATACTACTGCCGTGTTTTTTTTACGTCTCCAAATATAACCGTTTCGCTGGCAGGGAGGGGGACTCTAACAAAAATTAACACTTCTAAGCTTAATATTTTGCAAATGAAACCCTGGATCAAAAAATTGCCTTCTCACACCCCCAATATTTTTCAATTACCTATCCAACGACACCCACACTAGGGGATAGACGAGAAAAAAAAATCATCCCCACTTTACGTGTAGGGGACCCGGGAGATAACCTAAAAAAAATCTTTTTCAAAATTTTACTACACCACTTTACTGGCATGATAAATATGTATACTCATGCCAAATTACAGCTTTCTAGTACTAATAGTATCTAAGCTAAGCCGCGGACAGATTTATTTGTCAAATGGAAGAACAAATGAACATATAATTAACCTGTTAAGTGGCAGGAGGCACGGTCGTGCCTGAATTATATTGTAAATCAATCAAGGGCTTCGAGGAAAAAAAACAATCGTCAAAAAAATATATATTTTGTTGTCAATGGCCTAAGGTTACTGTCCTCTATCGATTAATAGAATTAGTTTTTGGAAAAAATGCTTTAGTCGCCAAATGTACCAAGAAAATAAATGTATGGCCATTGGAAAAACAACACAAGTCAAGCTATGACACAAGTGACTTGCGTCGGTTTTCCTAAATAAGAACGCAGCTTTCACTTGACACTGGTATATAAAAAACATAACCTGCTATTTAGGCTCTTCCTATTTACAATGACGGATGTGAATAACTTTAGTTAATTCATTATTAATGATTAATTAATTACCTAATAAAGACGAAATTTTCCTAATGCGTTCACAATATTTGTTGGAAAAAGAACCTATGTCAAGGTATAATAACTGATTTTTCAACAAAATAACATCTCGATAAATTGTATATTTTTCATTTAGTTTGGTATAAAAAACAGAAAACTCTTATGGAAAAAGGGTTTTTTTCTAAAAAGGCTAAATTTGCAAAACCTGACATGTGTTTGTTTTTCCTCCAAACCCTTTAATTGTTATCGAGAACCAATAATCACACTGAAGCAATAAGCGCTTGGCCTATCTCTGTATCCTATAACAGCGGCATACATATAAAGGGTTAAAAAAAATTGGTGAAACTCAAAACAAAAAGTCGTCTCAGCCAAATTCGTAATAAGAGTAAGCGGAAAAACCGGCCAAGTGCGAGTCACACTCGCGTACCTACGGTTCCGTATTGTGGATGATAAATTTTATTTTGTCATTTTTATTTCTTGAATTCCTCAACCGCTTTATTTTTCCTGTAAACTTTACGTAAACATAAATTACCATGATTTTTTTTCATATTTTTCGGTCCACCGGTTTTGGAGATACGGAGGGGGAACATACATTTTTTATGGTTTTTCAAGGATTTCTCGAAATAGATGCAATTAAATATAGCCAAACCATATATTTTTACAATCATATTATCTTTTTATTTTTCTCACTTTTGTTTTGGAAATATTTTGAACAAATTCAATTTTCATATGTTTTTTTACACTGTGATATGTGGGCAAATTAATGCTATTTTTCTGCCAAATTTCATATATTTATCTTTGACGGTGCTAAAGTTATGAGGCTGTGACATACGGACGGACGGGCAACGGAGTCTCACCGTAAAGACACCTTTTGTACTTTTTAGGTACTACGGATACGGAACCCTAAAAATATATAATTAAACAAAAACGAGAGGTGTCGAAGGACACCCGGTTGAAACAAGTTCCTTTCGCTATATATTATGTATAAAATAACAGGCATAATGAAATAAATAAACAATAGACATACGATTTTAAACACACAAACACATAACGAATATAATCACAATGATCATATCATCCAAAACCCGTGACATGAAAAAATATCTGCGTACATAGCATTAGCGTGAATCTATTGAAAACTTGAGATCTTATAGCACATAGTAAAACTTGAAAAACAAACATTATATTTGTTGGACGCTTCGATAAATCGAGGGCCAGCCGGTTTTTTTAGTGCGGTACTATAGACCAGTCAGAATAAATGAAAATATTCAAGTAGGAAAGTTTCCAATCCAACGGGTATTACCTATTTATTTAGCGGTATTGTGACGCAATTAAAAAAAAAAGCCTACAAACAATTCTCAGCCAAAAACAGTGTGTAAGGTGACTTTGATTAATATAAACAAATTCAGTGATCAGGACTAAGGTTAGAATACCCTTTTTGCAAAATGCGAAAAAAATTATTTGTGTTGTGCCCCATGACAATGGAAATTCGATTATTTTAACGCCACTATAATATTTTTGCATAGCACACTAGCTTTTGCCTGCGGCTTCGCCCGCGCTGAGTTCGTTTGCATTTGTCCGGGATAAAAAGTTAGCCTACAAACTATCTCTATGCAAAAATCCACATCGATCCGTTGCTCTGTTGCTGCGTGAAAGAAGAACAAACTAACAATAACAAACACAATATGTAGCATTTATATTGGTCCTTAGAAATGAAATCAGCGGTTTTTCAAACTGGCCACCTTGATCTCAAAAATCTGGCGTTTGGCTAGCAATTCCAAATTCAAATTTATTTTAAATTTAGGCTTGTCTTGCACCTAGCTAGCATTTTCCTCGCTGTAGTTAGGTGAAAATTTGTGTGTTTCGGTCGGCAGCAAAGTTATTTTGCGTCTCCTACCTTTGAAACCTTCGCTACGCTGAGGATTCTATTTTTAACAACTCGCTTCGCTCGCGGTTCAATCCTAGAATCCTTCGCTTCCTCAGGTTTCAATACAAGTACTCGCGCCAAATAGCAGCTTTGTAGCCTTGCATAACAAATAACTATAACTTGTACACTTTTCTTTTACTGGAACCTATTTTTTTAGTGTTATAAGTAATTAGTTATTTCTTGTAATTGCGTTCCAAATCTGAAGAAATTATCCTTTAATAACACCGAACTCGTCAGCCAACTCAGTCAGAGCTCAGTAGTTCAAAACTCACGTGCAAAAACTCAGTGGGCAGTTCTTGTGAGTTTTGACATTGAGTAATGAGTGGCCGAGTACCTGAGATGTTTTGGATTGATGTTTAGTTTTAATGAACGGAATCCAGAAATGCAGGTCAACCGTTGCATGGCCTGCTGGCTCCTATATCTGATAACTAATGATGCAACCGCACCTCAAATTACACTTGATTGATTTAGAATGTAGGAAGCCATTAGAGACATAAATGTATATTCCATACGCATGCGCTGGATAATCTAAAGAGATGCTCACAGAAATGAACACACATTTACGGAGATGAATACACATCAATGCAGGGGAAATAGTTATTAGTAATCAAGGCGTGATCGGTTTTCCGTCATTCATGAAGCAGCTGGTTCTATACAAGATTGAATATTTTATTCAATCACATACTGATCTGATCATACGAAACAATTTTCCCAAGGAAACATGGCCGCCAAAATAAAATAAAATCGTTTATCCGCATACAAAACTCATATATGAAATTTGTTGCGGACTTTTCCATCCGCCAATCTGACATAATTTTTCACTCGTTCAGTCATTAAATACAATAGTATAAAGTTGAGTGACTAAAGCCCGTTGAATGATGACCACTTCGCTATAAAAACTTCTAAAAATCACTCGACATCTGCCTCCGCAATTTTTTCGCATATCCCAAAATCGCCGACCTTTATCTGTCTGCTTGTAGTACCCGGTATGTGTAATAAAATAAGTCATTACCTCTATAAAGTTACCACTTGCATCTTGAAGTAACTGTACTCAAATTATTAGTCTTGTCTTGGGTTTTAGAGATAAACTAGCGATTATCTAAGCATTCCACAATCAACATAAAATTCTCGTTTAGTGTAAATTGAGCTTTTCTGTACATTGAGGCTTGAATAAGCGTGGATTTGGTAAAATTGCGTATGTTTAGCTCGATTTGTAGGCCAAACTGGCTACTAGAAAATTCTGGGAAATATATATGTACTTAATCATGTTTTTCTGACGAATTAAGCCTTTATAGATTATCGAAATGTTATATCTTTATTCAAATGAATATATATCTGTAGGTACCTAATTACATTCAATTCGCTCGGACACGGAATATGCGTTTGAAATGAATCTTTCACACAATAAAAGATCTCATTATTATCTACAAAAAAGCCTGACTACTTTATTTCTGTATGTCCTAATGGAGCCACGATTTCAAAATAACTGAAGTTTTGCGTGCGCGGCATCTGATTAGAGCAGGATAGAGAGTTAAAAAACAAACGCGTTAGAGCGGGACCGAATTTTAGCATAGTGCCGCCCCTTAACTTATTGTGAGTGAAGCTTGTATTCGAAGTCACGTCATAAAACAAATTATAAAAACAAGCAGGATAAATATTGGAAAACGATTGCATAGCGTATGATTTATGTTCTGCTGGATTACGCCAGCATCTGTCTCCGTCATTGGGCTAACGGCACAACAAAACATTAGCAGACACATTGTTTTTCTTATGACAACATTTCATTTGCGTTCAGTAGGCCTGAGCGATCGAGGCGAGGCCTTGCGGTGAACCCAGGTGAAGACACTCGGCTCGTGCAGTGTCTCCCATTACGGCATCGAGATCCAGTGTACTGTTATACACATAGCGACTGCGGTCACACACATCTAGGTCATGCACTTGAACATCAAATTAAGTTATGACTAGTGAAAATTCCATTTAAATTACAGGTCGTCTCTCGAGCGCCCGCGGCGGACTCGCACGGGTATATGGCGCCCCCCTTACTACGCCCATAATCTATTGTCTGCCATCTACGAGCATGATGGCGTTTGAATGCTAACTTTATAACCTAATGGCCTGACATCCATTCATTGTATAATATCTGGAATGAATCTCGAAGGAGTTCTAATGTCAATCGCAGCTTGAAACGAGTCTTGCACTCCAATTTGCGTAATAGCTTCTTTTATGGATTAAGGATTTATAGTATAGAATCTTTGATTTATCTGCGGTGGCTGCTTCATTTCATATATTTCTAAAGCTTCTACTACCTACGAATAAAACCTTGTAAGTAGATATAAAATTATCAGTTTTAATTGAATGCAATGGTCAGTGGCGGCGTTAGGGTAGAGCGCGGTTGGGCGACCGCCCAGGGCGCCAAACGTCAAGGGGCGCCAGCGCCCCCTCGTCAGTTTGGATCACGGGATGGCGCGGCGAGCGTAGTTGCAAATAGGTTGGGTCAGTCCAGGCCCCCAGCTTGAAGTTAGTTTCACTTTGGGAAGAATTTCAACACTCGCGCCCTCGTGAGTTTTGACATTATCTCAATCTAGATTGACAAACTTGGCAACTCTATCAATCGAAAATTAAATAGCAGAAAACATCGATTTCGGTGTCTTAATAAAGGAGTTTGCTAATAGAAAGGCAAGAAAAGTAAGATTTTGTTAAATTATGTTAAAATAAATGGTCATGACTGAAGATTGAAATAATCTTTCCCTTGTTTTTTTTTTCCTTTTTTGCACATGAATAATTTAGGAAACAGATAGGGGGCGCCGTAGAATTCTCGCCCAGGGCGCCGTCAATGCTAAAACCGGCACTGGCAATGGTGGCCCTCAACAGCAAGGGATCAAAGCCCCTCATTCAGGCTGTCACGTATAATCCAGAGGAATTATTTGATCAATGCAATGGTGTAAAGCTCCTGGGACAGTTGATTGACGCTTTATTTTATAGGTTCTATTCATTTGTAATAAATCAATTTGATGTTCTTTACTTATAAGTATAAATTTATACTTATAGAATTAAATGTCAGACGTTCGATACAAAGTGCACAACTTAACTTTGTTTTTCTTGTTAAGAAGTTAAAAGTGAAAAAGATATTGGTCTGTGACAATGCACGTCAATAGATTGGTATGAATTAGGTTTATAAATCAACAGTTTGGAATAAAATGCGCAATTAGTCACGATTTTGTCTAAACAAACTTAGCCCTTAAATGACTGGCTGGCTCTGAAAGTTGTTGACTGACATTTTTGTATAACATTGATATCTGTGAAGTAAAAAACAAGTGGTAAAAAACATTTTTTTTTACTGTGGAGACAACCACGCCATGGAACTTATCTTCTGATTCCGGCCTTGTTTCAGATGTGGTACGTACACACATATCTTCACATATATCAATGTTATGCAAAAATGTCAATCAACAACTTTGAGAGCCAGTCACTAACTGCACTAGATGGCATTATTAAAATGACTTAATTCAATTTTTTACTTTTTTCAATCCCTAAGTCCAAACCTCTCCATACACTCGCGCCACTGTGCGTCAATCCTACCAAATTGTTTTGAAATTGTATTAGCCCGGATTTTTTAGGGTAAATACAAAGACCCTTAAAATTCTGCCATAACGTTGGAGACAAAATACAAATATAAAAAGAAATATAGCCTACAAAGCAGACCCTAAATAAGATTCGCAGACAACATGTTGATTAGTATTTGTCATCTATTTTATTTTTCAGCATAGTTCAGCCGCTTATTTTAACATACTCGGACATACAGACATGTGTCGTGCTTTTACTTTAGAAACTCACATTTTCTAACCTCTCCATTTTCTCGTCAAACTATATTTCCTTTCAAAAACTGTTTCAACTTAATCTGAACCCTTATTCCCTAGATTGTGTCGTTGTTGTCTAGAAATTCTGCACTCAATTTATTAAGGCGCTCTTATCCCAAAATCAGTAATTTCAAAGTCAAATAGAACTTTCAAATATCGTCTAAAACTTCCAAAAAAAAAAAATGCAATATAGTTCGAACCTTTATCTAGGTCTTCCACGCATGTGTTACACGATCAGATAAACTTTGCTCGATATAAATAATTCACGAACACAGCATGTAATAAGACCTTTCAAATCATGTCATTTCCATAATTCCACTCTTTTATGAACGAAACATATCTGGTAATATTGCTCTTTAAATTTTCTAGGTCGACCACGTAAGTGTGTTTTAATAAACATATCCCTTATTTTTAAACAATTTAAAAACCGATAAAAACAACGAAAAAGTACAAAAGTGTGGTTATTTTCTTTACTCCTTACACGTAAAGAAAAAGACAGAGAGTCACTGTTCTGGGATAAGAGCGCCTTATAGTCTTTTGCCACGCACGCAGCATTACACTTGGCTTTTATTTCAAGGCAGCACGATGTTCATAGAGCATCATCTCAAATGACTGGGGCACAATAGGAAATCCTCCTTATTGTAATATTAGCAAGCACGATGAAGACTGATATATGGACGGCCGCGGCCGTCAGGTGCTTTGTGACATCAATGAGTGTCTATTGTTCTTTATTATCGTTTGTCACGAGTTTCCTTTACATATAGAAAATATATTGTTGCGTTGTTGATTTTGCAGTTTGAAGAAGCATGATTAATAGGATGTCCTCATTTTGACAAGAGTATCCAAAACGAATTAACAGTCAATCAATACTTTGACTGGGACTTCTTTCGAGGCGTGTACTTTTCTGATTTTTTGTTATTTTTTTGCACGTTCTAAACGTTGTCTCGCTTTTTTCAGTTTGCAATGGCTTTTCTTAGTTATAGTGAGATTGACCGTTACTTGAGTACTATTGCCGAAGATAGTGAAGGTGAAATTAAAGTGCTTGAAGCTGAGGGAACTTTGGAATGTGAAGATAACGTCTCGATTAATTTTAAGGAACAGGATTTCATTCTTAAAAATGCCAGAAGAGGTTGTCGCTGGTGAACCATTGGCTAAATTGCGGAGGCAAGCCAGCTGTCTTAGAAAAAATGACAAAACAATCAAGATTTTCTGCAAGAAATTCAAAAAAAAGCTTATATTCCTAGGATGGGAACACATTTTTAACATACTTAGTTGGTAACAGGGGTTACAGTTGATCACCCCACTTATTAAATTAAGAAATTAATACACAACTACTACGATAAAGCTTTTTATTAATTAATTAAACAAAAGGAACTTACCTTATTGAGATCAATCAGTTTCTAAACATAACAGGAAAATAAAAAAATAAATGTACTTCAGACACAATTGAGAAAAATTTTCCTGCGATGTTCAGGACAAGCTGGTCTTTTGAATTTTTTGCAAAAAATCTTGATTGTTTTGTAATTTTTTCTAAGACACCTGGCTTGCCTCCGCAATTTAGCTGGTGGTTCAGCAGGCATTTTTAAAATGACATCCTCTCCTCCTCTGATTCCTCAGAATGAATCGAGACGTTATCTTCACATTCCAAAGTTCCCTCAGCTTCAAGCACTTTAATTTCACCTTCACTATCTTCGGCAATAGTACTCAAGTAACGGTCAATCTCACTATCACTAAAAAAAAACATTGCAAACTGAAAAAAGCGAGACAACGTTTAGAATGTGCAAAAAAATAACAAAAGTAAATAGTAACAGGGATGACGCGTCATCCCAAATATACTTGTATCTTTGGAATGACGTCCATAGATAAGTATAATGTATGATGACGTCCTTCCGCTGCCATTGCCAGCAACCAGACACTAACCGCGTTCGCAAAGACAGGAGAATACAGGAAATGCTAAAGTGAGACAACAAATCGCTAACGAGATATCAGCGCATGATTGGGGTGTTGGGGTGTTGGGGCACCCCTGTTACCATCCTGAGGATATAAAATAATACTGTAACTCCCACTCAGGCTGACTGGCTGCCTAACTGATCTATTAACGCCTAGACCAAACAGCATGCGCTAAGAAGAGATCTCAGGGAATTCGGCGATACACGCAAGCAATAGTGAAATATAAATATAAATAATACAGCCAACTAATTTCAGGCTATTTAAACACGACCCCTTTTTTGGCCACTTTATAAATGTTATAGTTTGTTAACGGTACCTACTTATGCACATTGGCTACTAATGAACAAGATAGCTGTTGACGGTAATGGTACGTCCATATACACGTGCAAAAACGAACCGCTTCAATGCACGCACAAAAAATGGACTTCCCGAATAGCTTTGGTTTTATTGGCGTATTTACTTGCATTGTTCGCAATCGATGGCAGACTAATGAATGTATGACTGCTGAATATTCATGTTATTCACATAGAGGTATCTGTAGTACGTAGAGGGATGTAGGCCGCCATTTTTGTTTGGCTTCCGAAATGAAAATTATTATTGTCATCATGTCACGTCGGTTCAAAATTACCGTTCGAACAAACAAAAAGAACAGTGTTTTAGTAATATTTCAAATTCCAACCATGGTACTTCTGTTAGAATACGATATGTTTCCTAATATAAAATACATAACCTCCACCAGTTTCTGAAATACTAATCAAAATTAATCGGTGAACAGAACTAAGAAAAAATACTCCATATATTCCGAACATTGACGTAGTGTCAATGATTAATTTTGTTTACAATTAACTTGGATTTGCCTTTGCCTTTCAAACGCTATATTCGACCCACCAAAGTTAAGCGCCGCGCCGTTTACTAACATAATTCTGAAAGTCTGAAATTCTGAAAGTTAGTGTCCTCGGATTTGTATGGCCATGTAGCTCTAGTAGTAATACAGCTATCTCTATGTGTTATTCATATGAGCGGCGAGTGAGTGAACGGACGTCGAAACAGGACTGGCGTATGGTCATCATTTCATCAGCTGAATGATCAGTGTATCACCGCGGACCACTGACCTCTAATAATGCAAGGTATTACTACATGTCAGTGCCGCGGACAGCTTGAATATTGCTTTAGGGTTCCGCGGTAAAAATATTCGATTCAAACATTTTAGCTAAACGTGGTTTGTACGTTCGTGACAGAAATGTGTGATCATAATTATCTCACAAGCCACAGCATCGTCAGATCGGATTCGTGTCAATTAGATTTTTATTACGAGTTAAGAGGCTATGCGAATTTTATTTTTGTCACTGTCACTCCAAGCGGAAAATCGTGCAGTGCGAGAGGGGAGAATTCAGGGCAAAAGGGAAAAAAGTTGGTTTTATATTTTTATTAAAAAAACTAAAATAACTAGTAAAATTTCAAATATCAATTCTCTAGATATTGTTGAAACGCACGTAATAAAATATGTTTGAGTTCTGCATTATTTGGTTATATGTTTTAAATGTTTAAATTGTCAAATGTTTTACAATTTCAAAACCCTAGATTATATAGTCATATATATACCAGATATATATAGCATATACCAGAAACTGATTATAATTTTCCGCCTTTAGTATTCCAATGGTTTTATAATTCTCAATATGCTGAGTCAATCTATAAATAAACTTAAAAGTAAGCTAAATAAAAACGATAAATACGTTTTATACACCCCCTTGAAGATTCATGTCGTAACGATATATGTATAGTTTTATTTGATGAAGAACTTACTTTAACACCGATACATGAATAATAAATGGGTTCAGATATGACTCTTTAGGAACACCCGTTTTTTCCCACCAATTAAAAGCCTTCAACACAATAGACTACATACCTATCACCTAACTGACTCTTTTGTTAATCTAAATTCGACTTTATTCCAAGTATACAAGAAAGTTCGTTTTAAGTCGTCGACACTATAATTCTAGAGTCTATTGATCTCTCAGCTGATGTACTGATAACCCTCAATAGTTCTGAAAAGGCCTGTGAAGTGTTCGTTGTACATAACGTACGGAATCCGTCACAAGTTGGTATCCCCCTCCACATTACGTAAAATAATACTTTCTTCACCACCCAAAGGTTGGCTGGAAGAAATCGCTTTAAGTGATAAGTCCGCCCTTGTACAACATTGTGTGTTCAAAACTCTGTACTCAATTTGTTTTTATTTGACCTTGTACAATAAAGTGTGTATTCATTCATTCATTCATTCATTCATTCATTCATTCATTCATACGCTTTACAGAATTTTTGATAAAAACAAACTCAATCTATACTAATAATCAATTTTGCTGTCGAGCGTTCGAGCGGTCAACACATCCCGAGGATGCCTCGTTTAGAAGCAAAACACGTGTCGATAAGTTTTCTTGCTTGTTATTTAAGATTGCTTTATTTTGTGCTCGTACTGCTTGCTTTGCTTGTGCATGTTTTATGCGGGAGGGCGGGCGGTGCAAAGTAAAAAAGTCAAAGTGACACTTGTTAACAATTTTAGTAACTTCTTTCTGAAAAAATAAAAAATAGGTTTCTCTACAGATGGTGTTGATTACTTTTGATATTATCTAATTGTGAAGTAATTTACACAGTGGTAGAGCTGATGCCGGGCTCGACTGTGGGGGTACCACCATCTTACTTGGAGACCCCCTCGAAGTAATTCGGAGGAGAGTAAGAGGACAGTTCACAGGCATATGTATACTTGGAATAAAACCAGGAGGCCTGCCTGGGACCGATGGATGGCGGTATATCCATCCCTAAAAGCCGGGCCTTATATGGAACAGCCTGGGGACGAGCAGCGGCGTCACTGGTCCGAGGGTTCCGGCACCGCGCTTACCAACCCGCCTGCCCAACGTGTGTGAGTATGGGCAATTCTTCCAGGATGACCGCCGGAAGTGGCAAAGTCCTGGAAAGGCTTATGTCCAGCAGTGGACGAACTACACGGAGAAAAAATATTTTTACAATACTACCAGATCGTTTTGTAAAAAAACCTTGTTAACAAAAACAGAATTATGTTAAATTAATTATTGTCTACGTTAGATTGTTCAAGTAACCTGAACAATAAATAAGTAAAGTCAACAATAAATATAGACGTCACATATAGAGGTAGTACAATATTTTCTGTTTAAATGAACTACGAGTATATTCAGGTTAACGGAACCAGAATTTTTTCTCAGTGTAGGCTGATGGATGGATGGATGGAAGTAATAAGGTTATTTATACAACTTTGTGGAATACGACCTTGGAACGTGGACGTATAGGAAACAACTCCGCTGTAAGTAAATGAGATTATAGTTCACTGAATCGTAAATCTTGTTATAAACTTTACCTTCATTTGGTATATAATTTATGATGAAGGTTACAAAATCATTACTTTTATTGGTTGCTCGAATAGATCATACTTATAATGAAATCGTAAGTAGAGCTAGTTTTGTTTGTACAAGATATACAGGGTGTCCTAAAAGTCAACGTTATCTTTTGGAGGGCTGATAGGCCAGCTCATGACTGTCCAGAATATCAAAATATGACCTCAGTTAAAAGTCGATAGTTTTCGAGTTATCGATACTTTTATGAATTTTGTGAAATTCGACACTTCAGATGAGTCTTTCCAGTGCCACAGCTACACGATTTCATATTGTAAGATTCTTATTTTTGTTTCGGAATCCTAAATAGCCCTGCTATTGAACCCACTCCAAAATTAAACTATTATCATACACATTTTTAAGAAATAAAATCATTTTTGTTCGAATTATGAGTTTGAAATTTTTAATTTGCTAACTTTGATTTTTCATACTGTGAAAAAAATGTACTACGTTTAGATGGCAAGTAATTTTAATTAATAGGTGATTTAGTGCAGTTTCTTAAATAGTAAAATAATTGCCATGTTTTACTTTAGAAAAAAGTATTATTGCTATTCTACTGTAATAGGAGCTCATCTTAAAAATATTTTAATACTTAGATATTCGAATGAAAACACTTGTTAAATTAAGTGACAGGTATTTACAAAAAAAAAACTAATTGAAATTGGAAGCAGGTGTTTAATTCTAAGAATACACGTAGAAATATTCTATGCGAAAATGAAATATCAGAAAATGTTATCTTTCTGCCAGTTTTACAGACCGATACATGTAAATCTACTGATCGAATTTTGATGAAGGTTTTACTGAATTTCACTAGCCTTATAAGAATAAAAGATAATATTAAAGATTTTATTGGCAAAGAAATACTTAATATAAACTTGCAAAAAATAATACAATTGTGAATTTACATATTTTGAAAATGATAAATAAATATGTCGTCACGACATGAATCCCCGAGGGGTTTTCAGAGGTGTTCCGAGTGTGAACTGTGAAATTCACAGTCCACATTCGGTACAACCGCGTTTCACCGACAATTAACGTACCAACAACGTGATGACTGGTGAGCTCTTTCGCCGTACTTCGGGCAGAAATACACATTAGGGTATACAGGTTTCCTGACGATGTTTTCCTTCACCGTTCAGCAAGTGGTAAGTAAGAACAAATACTATGCACATAAATTCCGAAAAACTCACTGGTACATGCCCGACCGGGAATCGAACCTGGATCTCAAGATTGAGAGGCCGCAGCGTTCTACCATATCCGTGGTTCTACCCCTGAGCAAACGCCGCTTGTTTTATATTTTAAAACTTGAAAAAAAATTGGTTAGACTTTTGAATCATTTAATATTTCTATAAGCACAAAAACTAAAACTCCAATTCGACTACACATTGTGTATTTAGGGTAGTTCTCCCTAATTCCGGCCAGCACCCAGGTAATTGTAGGTAGAGCAAGTGAGCTGACGCACGTCGCAGCCTAGGGTTGCCAGATGGGAAAACCAAAATATCTGGGCAAAATTTCAAAAAGTCAGGATTTTGGGATTATGGTCCGGACAAATAAATATTACGAAACAAAAAACAATTTTTAGTTATTAAAATTAAAGTAATTACCACAAAATACTTTTTTGCCCGCCGACCGTTGTTATTTGTAATTTGTCGGGACAATTTGTATTTTGTCGATACTGTGGACATCATATGAAATCTCGGAACAATCCCGACGAATCCCGACCATCTGGCAACCCTATCGCAGCCAGACGTGTCGCACCCTCCTGAACAAACTACTCGCGGCACGGAACTAGGCTGTGGTGTCGAACCCGTCCGACCAACTACGGTCCCGGCAGTAAATAATGACAAATGTAATGTCTGGTGACAGCGACAGCGCTCTACGAAGACGAAGATAGCCGATCCGGGTCTATCAACTGGAACAGCTGTTTAATTGGTAATAGGGAAATGAAAAAAAAAGAACTTTTTTTTACTGCTTTATATAAGTAATCGTAAATAAAAGACACGAAACAAAATGATTCCCCATGCTAATTAAAATGTGTTATTGGTAATTTTGGTTATTTTCCAGATAAATTGTAATAGTTTTATTCATCGATACAAATAATTTCTGCTCGGGGCGTCTATAAATCACGTGACACATTTTTTGTAAATTTTGGACCCTCCTCCCCCTAGTGATACCTTGGTGACATATTTATCAACCCCCCTCCCCCCTAAATGTCACGTGAATCAAAATAATCTTTTGTAACAGATGCTGATCCGGTAGAAATGCTTCAAGAATCACTGCTTTTTATGTCAGTTGGCTTTATGAAGAATTTCATCGTGTTAAAAATTTTTTGTTTAGGAGATCTTTGTTTCAATTCCTCAATTTTGTTAATTCTGGCACCGATGAATAGCCCCTTCCCATTTGATTGAATATTTCGTTCGGAAATGAATTAGTGCGTTCTCAATTAATTAGATACCCAAAATCATTGAAATGTAAAATATTACGGGATTTTTTTTATTCCCCCCCTCCCCTTAGTGACACTCAACGACTTTCTTCCATTCGAGTCACGTGATTTATGGACGTCCTCTTATAGGGGAGTAATTCACTAATCAAGAGTATTGGAATTATAACTTTAATGGTCAATTTCTCATGAAAATGAAAATGAAAAATATTGATTTCTGTAACATGATGATTTTACATAGTGGGCTGTGATAACCCTAGTAAGTTTATACAAACCTGTAACAGGGTTACCACGCTCTTCCACCATTGGTTTTAAGTTACAAAATATAAATTAAAATTAAAGTAAGAATTAACACAATTAAATAATTAATTCTATATTGTTTAGTGGGGAATGTGCGTGTGTATAGTCGTAATGTTTGAGGATGTGTGAGGGTGTGTGTGAGAGAGAGATGAAATTATATTGTGCGTCTTTAAAGTTAGGTGACTTAGGTATGTAGGATATAAAAAGACCAGCAGGTAATAAAATGTGACGTGCCACTTTGTAAATGTACACTCAACTCTCATCAGCTGATCAGCTTTCTATAATAAAAGTTGTCTTTATGACAACTCATCATCTTTGATGAGATGGATATCAATTCTTTTTACAAGCATCTCTCCGAAATCTGGAAAATAAACGGGAAAAAAAGTTTTACAAATTTAAATATAGAAAACCAAAACTATATAAGTAGTTATTTGCATAAGACACGGGTAAAATTTCAAGCACCTAAGAGGTTCAAGGCCTGCGCTGCGTCATTCCACTGTAGATTAATGGATAATATTGCGGCACCATGACATCGACCAAACTCCAGCTTTGTGGAAAAGAACAATTTGAAACATGCCACTGCGGCAAAAAGAACAAGAAGCTATTGGCGCCTTCACCTACCTAGTTTTAATTTGACGGTAATTGCAACTGCATTGTGATGCGTGGTTTGGTTTCAAGTCAAAACTTACTCATCATTTAATTGTGCAATACCGCTTTGCATCAATGCAACAATACAGTAAGCTTATTGGATGGCACAATTGACAAAACACACATTCTGCGCAAATGAACAATGGGAAACCGCGGCCTACTTTCGGTTAAATACCACGCTACTATCGAAAATGAGGGGGAACAAATGTCACGTGACTACGTTATTAGCTGTGAATTTGATGACCTGAAAACAGCCCCTGAAAAACACTTGGCCATGCCGCTTCATTGTGACCATTAGTTTATCAATTTGTTCAAGTGCTAGATTTGACTCGGAAAAGTGGAATGGTCGAAATACAGATGTGTACTGAGGTAATACGAAAAAGTTTGTTTTCACTCAAATTAGCAATCATTTGTAAATTAAAATCGGAATAGTTATTAACGCCTCTTAACTTGAAAATTCTATTTTCAATTGGGGAAATCGGGTTAATTGGTACTATTGGGGAAAATTGCAAATTAAGACTCACTTTTCACCTTAAATTAAAATATGGTCAGATGTCAAAAATCGAACTCATAACTCAACGCGGAAAAAGGTAATTGCCCTTTACCATAGATAAATAAAGGAATTATTTATCTATGCCTTTTAAATTTATACCAATTGGCTCACCATGAAAACCTATAGAACCTTCCCGCTGACTTAGGAACTTGTTCACAAATAGCTCCTCTGCCACAAATGAAGGAATAAATCCGAATTTCTCACTCTATGTGGTATATTACTAAGTTTCGCAGTTTTGTTTTGTTTTTGCAATTTTTGTTACAATTTTATTAACTTATTAAAATGGTTCAATACCCTAGGGACGAGATAATTACCTCCATATAATAAAATGTAAATAATATGATCTATATGTAAATAATCTGAATCAATGCCTGGTATATCTATATCAAATTATAACAAAAGACCTCGTTGATCAGGGTAGCTAGTAGCTAGTACAAGTAGACAGGCAGGGTGTAAATGTGAACAGACACGCAACGACCCCGCCGCCTTCTATTGATAAACATTGCGCTTAATCACCCCGGCTGGTAATGGTACCACGGTATTTATGGTACTATTTGTTTGGCTTTTCCATTCAACTGTGGAAATTTGTAGCTTTGCAAGTCTTTGTTATTTTCCTGCAGTAATGTAAGTCAAGTCAAGTCATCCGAATATCCTTTAATCACATCGTCCACTGCTTTTCTGTATTTATATCTAAATATATGTGAATGTATGTCTATAACTAAATCTAAATATTGGATTTAGATAACATCCCTCCATATTTCTATTGCCTATTTTATAAAAAAAAACAAGTTGATCTCTTAACCGTGTTTTTGAAACGAATGTTTGAAAACCAAAAAAAAGAGGGTGGAAAACTTTTTTTTTTATAAAGGTATAAATCTTAAAACATTGTTTATAGGTAGAATCCCTAGATAAAAGATCGATAAATCAAATATATTTTCTTCAATATAAGGAGAGACCTAGTTTCTTCCAATGAACCCTTGAAAACCTGGTGTTCTAGCGTTAGGTGTCCCGTTAAAATGCGTCTGTAAACAATCCCAGTGTTTTGTACTAAATTGTCAACTAAATAGTCAACATCTACAAGCCGTGCTCAAATTCACTCAAAACCTATCTCTATTGCTTCAGCTGGATGGCGCCTATTAGTATAGCAGTCCATGCGCCAGGCTCCGACTTCGTCCCGACAGTGGACAGCATCAGGTACCTCCGCGACTGCTCCGACAACGAGCTAGTGCGACAGTACGTCACTTTCCACGTCTTCTTCTCGCACAAGCATGTCCCTTCTAAGGTATGTAACTTTTGTTCTGCAAGGTTTATGCAGCTTAAAGTTGACAAAAGAAAACGCTCTTAAATTGTCACAGGCAGTCCTGCATTCAGCAGTCCTTGCAACTAATGTTTAGATGTATGAGTGTTAAATAATTATGGTTAGTAATAAAACGAGTGACTGTAAATTTAAATTTTAAGTGAGAAAAATAATTATTTTGACTTATTGTTTTACTAAGTGAGCGATTGACTGCGAGTAACGAGAAATTAATAGAACAGCAACTTAAAAACATTAATTTGAGTTACTTAAATTACAAAATGAGAAGCTTCATAATATTTGAGCGACCTGATATTTGTTTGAGTATCAACATTATGTCCTGCATTTTTTTCAATATTTGGTGACTTGAAAATACAAATTTGGGTTGAGTTGAGTAATTCTCAGGCGAACATTTTCTATTTTAGTGACAAATTAATTTTAAGTAATAAAACTAGGGACGTCGTCGCCTCGCTCTGATCCGCTTCGCTCGGCTCCTTATTTTATCCTACATGTAAACCTAACACGCTTCTCCTCGCTTCGCTCGTCGTCGCGCCTATTTTTTGACTTTTGGTGTAATATCTTCGATTTCATACTTTAAATTCGCCCAATCTGTATTTCTAGTCGCTCCCTTAGTAACTAAATCGCACGCTTAATTTTTTTGTATGTAAAATGGATTATTTACAGCCCACTTTTTGTAAGCTCGATCTGGATTTTATTAATAATCAATTCATCTTCGGTTTAGTTAATTTTTTGCTTACTCAAGTTATTAAAACAGTATCTCATCATCAGTCGCTAAGTTTTATTTTATTCACTCGTTTTATTATTCCCCAATAATTATTATGCATTGCACTTAGAGACGAAAACCAGGGGACCTAAAAAGGCCAACTTTGGTGGATCATGAAATGATTTGAAATTAGGATAGATACCTTCTGTGTCCTTTTTCGATGTGCCACATTATGGCTCGGTTCTTTGATATACCATCGAAGAAATTGCCGCAGAGTCACTTTTTGCTCTTATTCCATTGTAATACCAGAGAATATAAAGTATTACTACGGTAATACGAGCAAATTATACGTCTGCGGATTTTTCCTCGATAGTACGTTCAGTACCTTGGTGTCTGACAGCATTATTAGCTGATCGCGTACTTTCCTTTTACCATAGTAAAGCCTAATTTAAATATACATATTTATATTTTTTTATAGGGTCGTTTTTCGGTGAGTGGTTATAATTTTTATTCTTTTCTTATATTGATTGATACCTTAATTCATCGCCTGGACATGCAATTTCAATCAATTTAATCGTGTTTAATAATATGTTTGCAGATTCCAGTCTTGGACACCTTCATCCAAGTGCCATACAACTGCTCCAAAAAAGCCCCATACATGAACGTCAACTCCAGTTCCACGTACCTGAAGACCCACAACATGCTGTACCCAGTCAACGTGGCCAGGAACATCGCCAGAGACGCCGCCCTAACCCATTTCATACTGCCCTCGGATATAGAGCTGTATCCTAGTCCAAACCTGGTGCCGCAGTTCTTGAACATGATCGCGAGGAACAAGGCTCCGTTGACTGGCACCAAGCCGAGGGTTTTCCCAATCAGCATCTTTGAAATCGATGGGAAACATGAGGTAAATGATTATTTCTTCACCCGTAAAATGGATTTACTTATTTTAACTATTGTTTTAGCGATAATGAGCACCCAACACACTAATTCTACAATAAAAGGGAAAAACCGGAAATGGTTCCGTACCATTATCTATAATAATACAGATCGCGTCAAACTTCTAGTCCGCTCGGAAGTTGCTCTTACATTTTGTTCCTGCTGATGCGAATCGCCCCGTGTTTAGAGGGGACAAAAAGTTTGGCGCTATCTGTTCTCGTTAAATTGTAAAGCCTACTTAGCTGTGGTAGTTTTCTTTTTAATTTCGTTATATACACTACTGCCGTGATTTTTTTTTCGTCTCCAAATACAACCGTTTCGCCGGCAGGGGGGGGGGGGACACTTGACTCTAACAAAAATTAACACTTTTAAGTTTAATATTTCGCAAACGAAACCCTAGATCGAAAAATGATCTTCTCACACCCCTAGTATTTTTAAATTACCTATCCAACGACACCCCACACTAGGGGATAGACGAGAAAAAAAAATCATCCCCACTTTACGTGTAAGGGAGGTACCCTAAAAAAAATCTTTTTCAAAATTTTACTGTACGACTTTTATCGACGTGATAAATACGTATACCCATGCCAAATTACAGCTTTTTAGTACTAATAGTCTCTAAGCTAAGCCGCGGACAGACAGACAGACAGACAGACAGACAGACAGACAGACAGACAGACAGACGGACATGGCGAAACTATAAGGGTTCCTTGTTGTTGACTACGGAACCCTAAAAAAGCAGCGGTAGCTCAGGGTTAGAACGCTGACCTCTCAATCTTGAGATCCTGCTTCGATCCCCGGTCGGGCATGCACCAATAAGTTTTTCTTAATTTATGTGCACAGTATTTGTTCTTACTTACCACTTGCCGAACGGTGAAGGAAAACATGGTAAGGAAACCGGCTTGCCCTGAAAAGCGTGTATTTGTGCCCGAAGTACGGCGATAGGGCTCACCACCAATCACGTTGGAACGTAATAATCGGCGGAGAAACGCGGGTGTACCGAGTGTGGACTTGCATTTCACAGTTCACACTCGGAACACCTCTGACACCCCCTCGGGGATTCATGTCGTGATGATATATTTATTTAAAAAATTCTAAAATAAATACATCATTCATTTGGTCCCCTGATTTGTATTTTCTTGGCACAATAAAAAAAAAACTATGAAGATGATTGTAATTTAAATGTAAGTACCCAGAAAAGTAAACTTTCCGAAAACCGTTTACACACTGCCTCGGATAAGAGCTGAATCTTAGTCCACACTTGTTCCCAATTTTTTAAAAACAACGCCGAGTTACTCCTCAATAACAACAACACAAATTTGTTTATACACCACATATAATGAAAAATATAAACATTTAATAGTAGTTTATGCTACAAGGGCGAAAAGGAATAAATTACGAGGACGTAACCGAGTAATTTATTGCTCGTACCCCCGTGTATCATACTACGTTTTTCAATGCATAGTGTGAGGAAAAAAAAAACAATTATAATTTTGTGAACTTAAAATTATGATTGGCTCAAAAGGACTGTATCCAGAGCCGTTAAACAGTGGAAAAAAAAAGTACAACATTTATGGTACACAGGAAAGGCTGCAGGTTAGCCAACCATTGTAAATAAATTAAAAAAAATATATAATAAAGCCTTAGGGCAAAATAATCGACTTTCTGTTCGGTTTTGATGCATAAAAAGTGGGCTTTTACGGGCCTTTAATTCAAGGCAAGGCAACAAATAGGCAGTTTAATCACTTCAAGCGACTAAAACTAAACCCTTTTAACATTTTAAATGGCAGACGAGAATTTATTTGACCCATTCCTAGAATCCATCATCAATGTGCAGGTCATGGTTACGATACAGAACTGATTTAAATGAAACATTCTAAAACGGCCTTCTCTTTGCTTTTCAGGTGCCATCAACAAAAACTCAGTTACAAGCCATGCTAGCCACAAGGACTGCGATTCCATTCCACAAATTTGTATGTCCGAACTGCCACAACATACCTCAAGCTGTGCAGTGGATCCATGCCAATGAGACTGGTCGTAAGTTCTTATTTATTTTTTCTAAACTATCTTGGGCTTTTTAAATTTTTTTTAACATAATGCATCATGAACCCGTTGTTTGCCAATAGAGCATTATATGGAATCAATCAAACATGGTGTTGCTACTGAGCAAATACCGTGAAAATCTTACAAGACTTGTCATTTGATCCCATCAACTTGATCTCATGTATCCGTTACTCAAGGTTCAAGAATGAAAATAAAACGCAAATTCCTCGGAGCTACCGTTTCCCGTCTCCGCGAACCTTCGAGACCGTGTGTGCTGCATGCCGCATCGATGCAGTAACAATTAATCTCCAAGCTCTTTGCTGTCGTGAGCTATTTATTCTGTCTGCGGCATATGTTGCTGTCGTATGGAGCATTCTAATTGCGTATTATGGTTCAACGGCCGACGCCCAGACTGTTCGCTTCCATTCCGCAAATTTGTTATTCCAATTTTCCGCACCTTTTGCAATCAAGACCACTACGGTTCCTAAGCGATCAACATAATTCTGACGATGAATCATCTACCTTATAAGATTACGTTGCTATTCCTGGGCTATTCTGGCCGTGTGGGCGACGGGCATGCTAAAAATAGTCGGGATAAACCGGATTGCAATGCAACAATTTTGCTGAATAATGGATTACTTTTAAGTTTTTTTTTTTTTCTTTTCTCTGGTGATTCGGCTCATTACCATTTGGTATGTTTCAGAAATGGACGTGTTCCACGTGGGTAAGCGGCAAGGGAAGTTCGTGCATTGGGAGCCAATCTACATTGGAACCCACCAGGTGCCTTATTATGATGAGCGGCTCAGCTGGGATGGGAAAAAGGATAAGATGACTCAGGTACCTATAGCTATTTTGTGTTTTGTGCATCTCAAAATTCATCGAATCAAAATTAAAATAAAATAAAATTAAGTTAAAGTTTTAAAGAACGTTTCTGATACACCATGCACAGCATGTATTCAATCAACATGGATTTAATAAATGAATATAATGAAATAATGTTATACTAACAAACACGCATATTCACAAAACATTCACATACGAAAACCGCATGCGTTATGAACAATACATTCACTTCAACCAAACTTGGACTTTAGAGTTCCTTCAAAAAACAGAAACCCCTGCAGCGAAGCTAACGGGGGACTCAGAAAAACACGGAAAAAAATCAAGTCACGTTTATAAAATATTTTAGATACTGACGGTGGATTAATATTACTCAGTTGTGGACGTGGCCAAATGTCATGCTGTTTTTTTCGCTGTAATACGCACGTCCAATGAAACTTTGCGAAGACAATACAATCGTGCCGATTTCGACGCGGGCGCAAAATTGAATACTTGTTTCGGGGGAAACGTGATTTTGACAAGATTGTGGACATTTCCAAACATAATTTTGGTTAATATTAATCTAGATAACATTTTCTATGTTTGACTAGTATATATTTTTTTATTTTATCTAACAATAAAATAAAAAACAATAAAAGCACATTTTAATGGTAAAAAACCATTCAATTTACGTATTTTACTGGTTTGTTATTAAGTTGTTACTCAAATTTCATGAGATTTTGTTTAATTTAAATATATATTTAGATAATATCAGTGGACTCGCCTAAAATATTATAATAACATTCCACAGATACCTCTCAATTTTGTGTTAGCGTTTGTTTGTACCGATATATTATATATATTTTACTGCTGCATAAAAGCCTCTCCTTTCTGGTTCCACTTATCCAGATTCATCCGCTTCCAAGATCATCTCACCATCTTCGTTTAGGTCTGACTCGCCGCACTAACATCAGTGAATGTCCACCGATAGCCGTTGTAATCAAACCCTATATTTTGTTCCCCCCAGGGTTACGTCCTCTGCGTCAAGGACTACGACTTCATGATCCTCAACAACGCCTTCCTCTGCCATAAGCCTGGCATCAAGAAGTACTATAAGAATGCCAAGAGGGATGCCATTGTTAGCAAACAGAACTCCTACATCACCAAGTTCATCATGCCAGAATTGAAGAAGTTGTACGGCTCAAAAGCAGGCTGTGCCGTGTGACGACTGACTATTAGAATTAACATCTTGAGGCTTCACACTTCATTGTATAAACAGCAATCTGCCAGATTTTTAACCCACAGAACTCTTGAAAATTAGATATCAAGACGAAATACGGGTAGGTTACATAAGAAGAGAGTGAAAATTATCCTAAAACAAAATAAATAAATAAAAGGTTGGAATCTTAAAATCCAAATTCTAAAGTAGTAATGTGAGTCACAGGTGCTTTTAAAGTTATGTGAGTGGTTTAAAACAAAACATATCATTAAACTGTCGCAAGTATTGAGCTTTTTCTAAAGTTCTTTTCTAATTTGGCTAAAACTATTCAAAGATTTGTGTATATTTTATACTCTTGTATACTCTGGCTTGATTATTATCCTGTAGACAGGAGATAAGCCCAAACATGATCGCAGGCGCTGGCAGGAGGGGGAGTGTCAGGTGATGCACTTGCACCCCTTGGGAATTCTGAGATCAACATGATACCTATAATAATTATTTAAGGGGCATGCACAACGACCTTGAGTCGACTTGTATTAGTACAGATATCGACAAAAACTATAACGAAATAACGTTCATATCAGCGCGCATTGCATTGGACAATCGCTGCGTCTCCAGATAGCGCAATATAGGAGAAAATAATACCTTTCACTAGGATGCAATGAAGGTTAAAAAATTTAATTTTGTAGATCTAAAAATGTTTATAATTTGATGAAAGAATAATTAAAATCGCTTCAGGCATTCGGAAGGAATAAGATAATTTTTGTGAAAATCGTGTGAAACTTTCGAGGAATTTCGATTTCTTTTTTGGCAAAAATAACAACAAAACGTAAAATATTAAACTTAAATTTTATTTTTGACCTCATCGTGCCTATCATATATTATTTTTAAAGTTTTTGGACCTCCCGTGTGGGAGGAGTAGGCTTTCAAAAACAGGTCCAAATTGCAGTTGGAGTATACCTTAAGAACAGACATAATGACGCGAGCAACTCAGTTGTGGGCGTAGCCAAATGTCATGCTGTTTCATTTCGCTATAAGGTGCACGCTCCATGAAACACAATCGTGCCGATTTCGTCGCGAGCGCAAAATCGAGAACTTGATTCAGGAGAAACCAGATTTTGGCAAGACTGTGGATGTTTTCAAACATTATTTTTCGTTATTATTAACCTAGAAAACATTTTCGATGTTTGAGTCGTGTTATATTTTTAGATTTTATAACAAAAGAACATTCGATTGTTGTCATACTGTATGTGATTTAAGCCAGATATATTAAAATTGTTTATTCTGTGACATGGCACTAATCTACATGAGCAATTGAGGGCAGCACCCCTTGAATATATTTTCTGCCAGCGCCCATGAGCATGATGTAGGTAAAGTTGAAAATATCGAGCTTGAATTTAACGTAAATACATGTAATCTTGTGTAATCCGTAACATGTAATGATTGTAAATAAAAACTATTATTTTTTAATAATGTACGAAGGAACGAATAACATGTCTAGCATTGCTATTGTATGAATATGTTTACTAGGATGTAAGTAGGAAAGTAGTTCAAATATTAATAGAACGACGTCCATTCTAAGTCAAGAATATTGTATATTTTGATCTTAATTTATGTAATTTGTATGTACTTTTTTATACAATCAAACACCAAATACTTCGCAAATGCTTAGCCCTTATATAAACAATTACAGTAACATTTTCATTATTATTGTGCTTTGTTTAATATTACTGTTTATATGATTATCATATTAAATCAAGATTGGAACGCACAATTAATCATAATAATTATTTATGCATAATAAGTTTTATTTTATTATACCGTGAGCATTTTACCAACAATTTATTTTAAATGATACCCACATACCTAGATTATGTACTGTACAGCACTCGTAGCACAGTGTTTAATCGCGCGCGACTCCAGAATCACAAGTGCGAGGAGAGTGACACGATGTTTTTTGCGATTAAACAGTATGTCACGCTCCTCGCACCTGTGATTCAACTAAATGGCATCGCGCGGGATTAAATACTGTGCTACGAGGCCAAGACGTCACACGGGAAGTTTTTTTTATAGAAAAATACCCGTAGGACATCTTGTACTTTGATTTGATTTTGTAGATGCTAGCAGTTTAGATGTGTACGCAAAAATGTTTTATGTTTTATTCAATGTGATCTGCATAAGTCAATACATATCTTTAGGTTACAGTATTGTTGTAAATGTAAGTTTTTTTTTATTTACTTTACCTAATTGTGTGCTGTATTCCTGCTACCTGTGCATTTTGTATTGTATTTTTACGTAAAATACAGTATTTCAATAGACTATTGGAATTACTAAAGCCTGGTAAGTACTGATCATACTAAATAAATAAGAAAAAAAATCTACCAATAATAAATATTGCCATTGTATTAAAATAAATAATAAATAAAATGTCTTTATTCCAGCCAGATTTAAATTTAAATAACAGCAATTAAAAACAGGCTATATTACTACACACAATCATTATGAAAAATACAAAAGAAAAGAAAATAATAACAATAAACTTTATACATTTTATACACCAAAGCTTGCGTGATATTGCCGCCACTTCTTATAAATAGGTCCCACTTATAATATAGGTATATAATCTGAAAAAGTAACATTTTTTACCTGTTTGTGTATACATCAAGATAATTAATTTGTTAAGTATGATCAGTATTATATTTTAGTGAATTCTTGTGGTCTATTTAAATCATGCTGTATTAATATTGTAGAGTAAGTAATAATATGTCAGTATGAAAAAATAAGTATATTATTTTGGCATCGCAAAGCGTGTGCCAGTAAGAACCCAAGCAATATTTTTCTACGAATCTGACGTTCCAAAGTCAACATAAGCCTAAGTAGAATCAAAATGTTGTGTAACGGGCCTTATTTTATCGTGATATAAAATAAAATAAATAAATGTAAAATAAATGAAGCTAAATAAAAGTGATTAAACTCACCACGTTCGAATATATAACTTAGTTATTATTTGTAGATTTTAGGATAGTAGTTGTTTTAATGTAAAAAATATTTTTAGTCAGACATTCGTGATTTTTCTTTTTTTAATTTTTATATAATCCTTTAAAGTAAGTTCTCGAAAGTATTTTTCTTATTTATTTTACATGGTTTTTTTTTTTATTATCTTTTCTTTGAGTATTAGTTATTTTTCGCTTTTATATTAATTTTAAGTAAGATGGGGTTTTGGTTTTGGTGTACCGCATGTGGTGAGTTTTCACAATTTAGGCGAAAAGTGCCTCTAGCATGTAAATATTGAATCGTCTGTCAGTACGGTTAGGAAGCGTGGACATAGAGTGTAAGTAGTCAATATACGGACATGCATACACGTTTTACATTTTATATGAACTTTTCATGAAACCTGTTTAGTGAAACAGGTGTAAATGTAATGTTAATTGTCAAAATTGGAAATAAAACGAAATAATGCAAAATTTTGCGTTTTTTTTTTTGTGTTCTTTAGCGGTACAAATTTTAGACCGGTCTAAAAATTTTGTCTTTTTAATTTAAAATACTACCTATCCATCCATCCATCAGCCCGTATTCGACCTCTGCTGGACATAGGCCTCCCCAATATTACGCCACTCTTGGTGGTCCTCAGTCATCCTCAACCAGCCGCCACCCGCAACGTCCTTCAGATCGTCAGTCCAGCGGGCACGAGGGCGGCCTACGCTGCGTTTTGCTGTACGTGGTCTCCATTCCAATGCCTTACGGCCCAAACGGTTATCACGTCGGCGACTACTATGGCCAGTCCACTGCCACTTCAACTTACTGATTCGGCAGGCTATGTCGGTCACCTTCGATCTCTGACGGATATCTTCGTTTCGGATTTTATCCATCAAAGATATCCCAAGCATAGCCCTACTACTAAAATACTACCAATAGTTAAAATTATTGACTTGAGTAATATTAAACCTATGAAATGTCCGTTTTGTATTGAAGAAAACTCAATTTTCAGTACTATCATTTTTGCAGTTTTTTATAGGAAAGACAAATCCAAATTTTATATACTATATATTTTTTTGTGTTTGAGTGAGACAACATTAAGCTAACAGCAACTATAATTTTATTTTTGTAAAGTGTCAGCTGTAATAAAATATTAAGATTCTTATCATGGAAATGGATGGCATTTAGGACGAACTGTTTTTTGAAGATTAAATTTTAGTTATCAAACTGACAATAAAAACAAAGATTGATTCTTTGAAAAATTTAAAATTGAAAAATTAGCTGTTAGCTTAATGTTGTCTCATTTCTCAGTTCTCTCTGTTTGACTAGTATATTTTTTTACGTACCTTGAAATCAACTATCAAACAAAAAGCAACTAATGGAAATAATTATTGAATTACAGGAATTATGAACTCACGAATCTGTAAGTAAATTTCGGCAATTTCATAGGTTTTGCATTTGCACCCAATATTATCTCGACGTGCCGAAGTATACCTCAGCCCAATAATATTATTATGATATACATCTTGTCATCCGAGACGTCGCGTCGACCAAGCAATCTTTTTGAAAAGTCGGCCCCGCGTCGTTTATAAGCTCGAAGCCACCAAATATCCCTCTCTGAAATTTATGAGCTCGAAGTGTCTCGTCAGCAGCAGGTACCATCAGAGAAATTGCTGTTGGCCCGCTTTTCGCTTTTATATACATCGTCAATTATTAATTATTAGTAGTTATCTCACAACAATCCTTTGTTATATTTTAGATCATGTCACCTTCATTATACACCGGCGCTGCTGCCTTTCAAATTATAATTATGACTTCAATTACTTAAATTACTCGATTCACGAATTGTCAATTAATTTAATTGCATTTCGTGAGATACAAAGAATCGCTAAATTAGTCAAGCAGGTAGAGTCAATAGAGTTACAAAAAAATTCTACCTTAGCACGTCATTTGCACGTAAGTACGGTATAATAAGTCCTCACTCAAACGCCCTTCCCTTGCCCTTTAACCAGATACGAACATGGCTGCGTGAAAGAACCAGCTCTCAACATGCTGAGCAATGGGCAAGCATGACAGACGAAAGCGGTTTTCTCTACCGTGGACCGTCGTCTGACAAAGAAACTACTACGTCTCAATAGATCCAACCTTCACATGATGGTAGGGCTAATCACAGGACACAGTAACCTAAACAGACACTTCTATATTATAGGTCTAACCGACAGCCCTCTATGCAGAGCTTGTATGGAGGTCGAAGAAACGCCGACCCACGTGACTTTAGATTGCGTAGGAGTCAGCACACAACGGTCTAAGATCCTCGGTGAACCGAGGACGCTCCGCCAGTCCTGTGGCGACCTAGGTCGCCTCTTGGGATTTTGGCGTGAGCTGGGCTGGCTAGAATAGACGGCCCCCACACTTTTCCACGCACAAAGGTCCAAAAAAGAGACTAGTTGCGGAAACCGAGCCCACCAAGAAGAAGAAGAAGAAGAAGACGCCCTAATACGTCATCCATGTTGCGGTATGAACTACAATGTATTTATTTAATTAAGAGGATGGCATACCCTAGCAACTTTTTTGTTAACCGTCCAGCATAAAAAGTCTAATGGCAAAGACCTTATTTGCTTTTCATAGAGGCGATTATATGTTGGCTCTTTGGCCTCTTGTTCTTGGACGCGCAATACTAGTGATCACGCAGCGAAACAACAAATTGGTGTGTTTTTAGCTACTACTGAAATATTTTGTAGGGAAAAAAATATTGGATTTAGGTAACATCCCTTCATATTTCTATTGCCTATTTTATAAAAAAAATCAAGTGATCTTTTCACCGCGTCTTTGAAACGAACGTTTGAAAACCAAAAAAAAGAGGGTGGAAAACATTTTTTTTTGTCAAAAGTATAAATCTTAAAACATTGTTTATAGGTGGAATACCTAGATAAAAGATCGATAAATCAAACATATTTTCTTCAATATGAGGTGAGACCTAGTTTCTTCCAATGAACCCTTGAAAACCTGGTGTTGTTGATGTTCTAGCGTCAGGTGTCCCGTTAGGGCCAACTTATCACGGAAAATCTAGAACCTAACACTGGTGAAAGAAATATACCAATAAATACATTTATTATTATTGTTTCTGAAATTTTAAATACCATGGGGCGTGATTTCTTAATCAAACACGTACTCTTATAATTCATAATAATAAGTCTGGACAAAGGTGAACCTAATTCTATTTCACGCCATTCTAATAGCTAAAACAGCTAACAAACAAATAAATATACCGGAAACTGGCGATAGTATTCGTGCACACGAACAATTATTCGTAAAAAACAACTGAGAAATCGAGAAAAATAAACAGTATAGGTAGTTTCGTAAGGGTTATTCCACTTAACTCCAAAGCCATTGTTCTCAAAATTTTACCGTCCATACATTGTTTCCACTTCGACTCCAAAATTATTTTAGGCATTTAATTTCCATGTACTTCAATTCCACTCGACTCCAAAACCGTTCGGTAGAGTCAATAGCAAAATTACGTAATGTATGCTATAATGGAGTTTTTAAATAAAATATATCGAGGGCATCAAACTGAAAAGGCGTATCTACAGATTTTCTGAATTCCGAAAATTTCGACTTTTTTGGCGCGAATCTCCATAATTATTAGATTTTTTATGTCCTGAAAAAGTAACGGTTGCTCCACTGGTTATAGGTACTATTATGTCTAGCTCTACGACACGACGTGAAATTTTCGATACTTTATATTTTTGTAGATGCGCCCTTTCAGCTTGATGCCCTCGATATGTATTATTTAAAAACTCCATTATAGCATACATTACGCAATTTTGCTATTGACTCTACCGAACGGTTTTGGAGTCGAGTGGAATTGATGTGTATTATCGATATGTATTAGGGTCTTATATCACGCAAAGTACAACCCTTTTCTATTGCCCGGCGCGGTGGGGAATTGCGTTTATAAGTGTAAAACGTTTTCCACATTTTGCACCTATAACTAATCCTTTTGTGCCGCGCTGCTGTAGCAGTGGTATAAAAATTAAAAATCCATTGAAAACATTTTTTATATTTCAAAGCAAAACAATACAGGTGAAACGAGTTGGATACAAAATAATATTTATTGTTTGGTTGGTTCACTGAATACTCAAACCTACGACGACGACGGGGAGAACACGACCATGGCGAGATATTTTCACTTTACGTTATAATTGTCGGTGAAACGTGGGTGTACCGAGTATGGACTGTGACTTGTCTTTCACAGTTCAAACTCGGAACACCTCTGACACCTATTCGGAGATTCATTTCGTGACGATATATTTATACAACGTGTAACAGAAAGGCGTAACCATATTTGAAGAGCTTATTCAGTCAATGGTATAGAACAACTTTTACTATGGAGCCAAACCTGAAATCTCAAAAAAATATCTGTCCTTCCATACATTTCGGCCGAGCGGCATTGCATTTTTCTATGAAACAGTTGATTTTTTTTTTGAGATACAGTGTTTCTTCCATAGTAAAAGTTGTTACCATTGACTGAATAAGCGTTGTACAAAATTACATCTTGCTTGATCGTACACAATTAAGTTTATAAGTAGTGTACTCGTAGTGTATATTGGGATCCAGTTACTTACGGGTAAAGAAACCCGTCACATACTAGATCGATTCGTCAGCAGTCCATTTTCCCCGTGCTGCACACTCATCACACTCAACCGTCTACAAAGACCATGTCATCCACGCTAGATCCACTATCAGCGTTCCAGCTACGTCAGGAAAGTTACGAAAGTAAATTAATGATGCCTTTGTATAAATTTGGCTGTAACAGCTCCCACACATTCTTGCCCATCCTATTTCTATCCTAGATCAGTCAACAAACAGCTAAAGGCCTAAAAGAATCCCAAAACACGTTCAAGTTAATTCAGACAAAACTCAGACATTCCAAGCCAGCCAGACTGTTCACTCGCCAACTGAATACAAACTAAGTTCGAAGTAAGTACCGAGGGAGATAAGGAAGCTGATCTTAAGACGTGATCAGCCTATTGATAGAAAGCTCCGTTTGAATATCAGTTAAAACTGAGGGGTTTCCCATTTTGGCTCTTAAAAATAGGTAAACAGATTTTCGGGTTCCGTCTGTCAAGTCTTCTGTCCGTCCGCTCGCGGCAAAACTATAACATAGCTTTGAATCTGCCTGGTTATGTTTGCTGAAATTTTGTGTATCACCAAATAAGCGCTCTTCGCTGATTATGGCCTTACATATCAATATTTGCCTAAAATTTAAAAGAAAGAAACTTATCTCGTACAATTAATCAATGACTTGAACCTAAAACATTTACCAAGTTGCTCGAACTTGAGCTCGACATGAACATTGAAACCTCAAACTGGAGCTCCTCCTGGCGGGTAATAGTTCAGGACCGAAATTTGCCGAATACTGCATCGACGTCATGAAATCAGTGGCACAAACTTCTTCTTCTTCGTGTATCTAACGGGCATCGGCTACCATCTCTCTAAACTTTTTCCGATCTTAAGGGGGGCTTATCCCAATTTTGTCTGTTTTCAAACTCATTTTAAAGCATCAAATAGTTATTTTTAAAATCTGAAAAAAATATATGTTTCAGATACATCTTTTGTGCAGTGTTTTTTGTGGTTCAATTTGCGAGACGTTACACTTTGCTCGATCGAAAAAAAAACCGAAACTTTGTCGATTTTTAAGATTTTTTTCGTTTTATGTAACGTGTACTTAACCAAATTGCATGAAAATTGCAGATAATTAAAGGAAAACTATTGTACTAATAACTTTTGTGGTTACTTTTTTTTTAATGAAAATCGTTTTTTTTCCTTAATTTAAAAAGAAAAATTGATTCGCGACTACTCGGCGAGCGGCCGCCAGTTGCCCGCCAGCGGCTGTCGAGGCAAGACCTATGTCAGTTTTCTGAGCCCTGGTTCCCCCTCACTCGCCTCGAAGCTCTGATAGAGTGTACTATCATTATTTAAATAATCGTGTAAATATACATCAAACTATCAGTTGTGTGTACATGTAAATAAAAATCATTTAGTTGTATCTTGCTTGGATGTTTAAAAATAAAAATAAAAACTGGCCAAGTGCGAGTCAGACTCGCGTACCTAGTGTTCCGTATTGTGGCTGATAAATTTAATTTACTATTTTTTTTCGTGAATTTCTCAACTGCTTTATTTTTCCTGTAATCTTTACGTAAACACTATTACCATGATTTTTTTCATAATGTTCGATCTACCGGTTTTGGAGATAAAGACATACATTTTTTTATATCAATGTATTTTTACAATCAGCTTTTTAATATCTATAATAAATAATTTTATACCCATATTGTATTTTTAAGATAACATTTTTTAGTTTTGTTTTGAAAATATTTTGAATAATTTCAATCTTTTTTTTACATCGTGATTATGTGGGCAAATAAATGCTACTTTTGTGCCAAATTTCATGTCTTTATCTTTAAAAGTGCTAAAGTTATGAGGCTGTGATATACGGACGGACGGACAACGGAGTCTCACCATAAAGGTTCCTTTTGTACCTTTTAGGTACTACGGAACCATACAAATCATCAAATTTGAGAGTGGTGAAGATAAGAAAACAATTCTTTGACACTGTAACGAGATGTTTTATTGATCGTACAGAACAACCAACTTTTGAAATTACGCAAAAAATGTAAACAACTCTTGAGTCCGAGTATAACTGTACAACAGTAAAATGTAACAGTACTTACTCTTGCAGTCAGACAGAATATATAGATATATAATGTACATATTATGCAAATATATTATATATATACATACATACATATATATATATATATATATATATATATATATATATATATATATATATATATATATATATATATATATATATAATAATGCGATTGTATCTACATATTATTATTTTTTGTAAGCGTAAGTATGAATCGTATGTAACTAAGTGATTAAATAAAATTTCTTAACTTCAGCTTATCAATTCTTCGTACTGAGCAGGGCACCTTCGCATCGAGACAATGCATAGAGGCAACAAGTACGACAAAACTTGATAAAAACAGTAATTGGTATTACCAGGTACAAGGACAGCTTTACGTGACAGAACGGCGATTATGTCTCTTTGGCATTTGGGTAGGAGATAATGAACTTGTACATATTGAACGCATTACAAGAGATGATGATTTTTGGATGACGAAGATGGAGAGGAAGCTAATACAATTTTATATAAAATGTGTAATACCAGAGATAGTAAAAGTGATAGTGAAATGAGTTTATTTGCCACAGAACATATAAAAAAAGAAGACAGTACAACACAAAACAAAATAGCAAAAAGGAGCAAGCTTATCAAATGCTACACGTTGAAGTTACTTGCAGCTCTGATTTTCAGTTTGCCACATATGAACAAAACACAATAGCAAATAGAAGTAAAACATAATAATTAATAATTAAGAATTTTACCTTGTACAATTATACTATTATAATTATAATTATACTAAGAAAATAATGAATAATAATAATTTATTCATAAAAATAATATTGAATAATTGAAATGATATTGAAAACACACTAAAAATAATTAATTTGACAAAGAATTACAAATAAAATAATTACAAAAATTAGAGAGAAAAGACATGTTCAGAAATGGAATGAATAAAAATGGAAATTTACAAATAAAATAATAAAATAAAATAACAACACGGTATAGTAAACCCACAGTATACACGCGGGATGCCTATAAGAACTCTGACTTTGCATGATAATAAAAATAATATTTAATAAGAAAACGTGGATCCTTCACCTATCTCAGAGCAACAATCAAGCTATGACACCTCGCAACCGGGTCCTAGCACTAGCACACATACAACTGAACAAATCGTGCGACTAAAAATACCGAGTGGGCGAATTTAAAGTATGAAATCGAAAATACTTAACCAAAAATCAAAAAATAGGTGCGACGAAGAGCGAAGCGAGAAGGAGCGTGTTAGTTTACATGTAATATAAAATAAGGAGCCGAGCGAAGCGGAAAAAAATGTTTTTTTTTCGAATTCATTTACTCCACTATAACGTCATCTACGTATTTCATTTTTGGGTAAATGTTTATTGAGTATTTAATTAAAATTCTCACTGAAGGAAAACGCGATTGGATGAAATTTTCTTGATAGAATTTAATTCCGAAAAGACCTCTAAATTGTTTTATTTTTTCCTGTAATTCTGAAATCCTAACTAATTTCATTGTCAAATTGCATTCAAAATGTGGATATTATGTATTTGTAAAGTCTCCTTGAAAAACGTTTTGACAAAATTGTTTAGTACATTTTATATTAATAAAAAACCGTATTTTTTACTACTTTTCCACAAATCCGTCCCACTCGCACTGAGGGTTTTTTCGCATATGGAGTAACAGGGACGCTAAAACTTTTACGTAGCACCTTAAAATCAAATTGTCACTAAAATAGAAAATTGTTCGCCTGAGAATTATCAACTGAACTCAAATTTGTAATTTCAAGTCGCCGTTTACAACATTTTTATTCGCTCACAATCTTTCGTCCACTTAGTATTTTAGTACGCTATGTTCAGTATTTTTGACACCTTATATTTGAATTTATATTCGCTCATTTAAATACTACGCCTATAATTTTAGTTTCAGTGCCGTCGAAACCTAAATTATTCCAAAGTAATTTAGCTTCTATTTTATATTCTATTCTAATTTTAATACTTATGAACTATTTTGTAATAAACAAAATTTAGTTTTGACAGCTCCTAGATTACAATGAAAGCCTTCAGAGTCAGCTTTGTTAGCTCATATGGTTACCAAGTGTATTAAATATTTTTAGCTGTACTTCCAAATGTTTTACAAGAGCGTGCTTAGATATTGCTCATATGATCCAATGTAATAAACTCCCCTATTTGTACTAACTCGGTTTTTTAGTAGGAATAGTTTATGTTGGTTCATTTATCGGAATCAATTCTTATTAGTACGAAGTACATTTACTGGCCCCGAACCTATTTTAATGTACGGCGGTCGGTGGCGAGCACAGAACTTGTGGTGGCGAGTCACGTGAGGTCACGATTCTAGCCGCTCAGTTGCATCGTAAATAAATACGTCGCGGTGAATTGGCGGGGGCTGAGGTAGCGATAAATACCTACAGGTCCCGGATAACCTGCCCTTAAGCTAGTCTGCAGATCTCCGTCGCTTCCTTAATATTAGTCCAGGTCTTTAGGTTGTCAGTCCACTTTGTCCTTCTTCTGCCTCTTCCTCGTTTCCCCTCTATTTTTCCTTCTATAATGACTTATATTAAATTAAAATGGCACAAACTAACAAGACGTAAAGCAGCGGGCAGTGCCCCAGGAAAGAAAATAAATACATATTTCTATATACGTTAATAAATAAAAATAAAAAATTTCATTGATTAATTACAACAAATATTTAAAAAAAAATCATTAACATAATAAACAATGTAAAAGTAATATAATAATAATAATAATAAATAAATACAATAAATAAAAAATTTAAAAAACAGGGTCCCTGAAAAATTTAAATCGGGGGAAAGTGGATTAAAAAAAAAATAAAAGAAATATTTACCAAAATCAAATACACACAAAAGTTACAAGTGTTTAAAAGTCTAGGAGTGTAAATTCCATTACATAAGTCTATAATCTCCCCGACTCACTGACATCATGAAATTCCAGATCTATAGAGACTACTTTGGGTGGGCAACTACTTTGAGATCAAAAATAAAAAGGTGTGACACAGAATGCTTCAATCTATTAACCTTCTTTATTCTTTAATGTACACAGACAAACAGTTAAGACATACAATAAATTAAAAGGTATTTATACAGGCGAGTTTAACTAAAAAGAGATTTCTTCCAGCAAACCTAAGCGGGAAAGGAAAATTGTATTAAAATATGGAATGATACATACGTGTACTACAAAAAATATATCCTAAATATCCTAAACATTATACATAAATATATATATTTACCCATCGTACGATACCTTAACAATATATATATATATATATATATATATATATATATACATACATACATAATTTTTATAATATACTTACACTTACTTGCCTATAATACACATAGCGCGAGTAAAGCCGTGAACATGGCAAAAAGCTATTATATGACAATTAAGAAATACTTAGTTAATTAGTTAATTACTTAATAAATAATTTGCATAATTCGGGGAAAGCTAATAACTTCGCATTGGCACACACCCGTGAACCTGCATTACAGTGAAAATGATTAATTAATCATCAAAAATAAAATTTTAGTCAGCGTTTTGTAGAATTTGCAACCTAAACGTTGAATGTATTTATCATTTCGGTAATTTTGGAGCTAAAAGTGGGGCCTCTTAAATTTCCCGATGGTACCAAACAGTCCACGCTTCGGCGATTTGCCGTAGTCACCAGTCACCACACAGAAGAATTAAAACTTAGGATATTTAATTTTTGAACCTCCTCCGAATACCTATATTTACTTTTCTGCAATAAAATGGTTTTTAATGTCAATGCAATAACAGAACAGCGTGTTTATTAGGCGGTAGAGCTGATGCCGGGCTCGACTGTGGAGGTACCACCATCTTACTTGGAGACCCCCTCGAAGTAATTCGGGGGAGAGTAAGAGGACAGCTCACAGGCAAAAAACCAGGAGGCCCACCATACCTGGGACCGATGGATGTCGGTATATCCATCCCTAATAGCCGGGCCTTATATGGAACAGACTGCTGACGGGCAGCGGCGTCACTGGTGCGAGGGTTCCGGCACCGCGCTCACCAAACCAGCGTGTGTGAGTATGGTCAATTCTTCCAGGGTGACCGCTGGGAGTGGCAAGTCCTGGAAAGGCTTATGTCTATCAGTGGACGAACTAGGCTGATGGATAGATGGATGGATGTGTTTATTAAGGATCCCTAATTTTGTAACACGTCTCCAGCGCATTAATAAACTTGGGGATATCCCCCTTACTCATATTTATCATAGTACCATTCACATCACGTCCTTGACATTATAGTATATATGTGTTAATTTTCCTATTAGATATGATGTAAACCTGATATGATGTAACTAGTGTTTCGCTTGCGGCTTTACCCGTGTAGCCTAACTAGCATATAAGTTAGCGCGGATTACAATATGCAAAAGTTTCATCTCGATTCGTTGATTGTTAACAAACAAACCAACTGTCAAATTTGTAATATGTAGAAATAATGTGATGTACACGCAAGATTCAAATTCAAATAGTTTATTTTGTAAAGTTGGTATACATAATACACAATTTAATCGAAAAAAAAATCGACTGTTTCATAGAAAAATGCAATGACGCTCGGCCGAAATGTATGGAAGGGCAGATATTTTTTTTGAGTTTTCAGGGTTGGCTCCATAGTAAAAGTTGTTCGATACCATTGACTGAATAAGCTCTTCAAATATTGTTACACCTTTCTGTTATACATTGTATATAAATATATACCGCCCGAACCCATACCGGAGATTTTTATGGAACACAAAAGTTAACTACATGAAAACCATTGCAAAAAATATAGTGGGTAACTTGAATACATTTTAACATTAATCCGGATATCTACATCCATTTGTGCAATTTTTAAGGAACGTACGACGTAAAACTTGTCAAACTGGCGAATTTGCTTGAGAGAATAGCAGTTTGACCGTAGACAAAGACTGTCTACGAGTTTGACAAAGAGAGACTTTCTTAAAACAAAAGAAATTGAAGGTTTCGCTGTCAAACAGAACGTTGCCCCTCAGAACAATTTCTAAGCGTTGCCCATACACTTTATATTTGACAGTGAAACCTGAAAACCGCTCATTTCTTTTTTTTAAGAATGTCATTGAAATACGTACGTTTTATGCTGTCAAATGAATACAATTTTCTTACACAATTGCACCGAGTAAATTCTTAGGTACTTTATAGACAACCACACGTTGAAGTTTTACATCAGGCTTTTGTCTCAAATACATAAAAGTATGTATTTGTACACTATGTATATTAATACTTATAACAAAGTAGTAAAAAGGTCGTGAATGTACATTTTTCTTTCTTTTTTTGTTGTAAAATTTTCTTACTAACACAGCTTTACTAACAAAGTGAGTCTTCGATGCTTCAATAAATAATTACTCTATTCTATTGAAGATTTTTGCAAAATTTTAAATTAAATGGGTTATTCGTTTTTATGAGGCTTAAAAGGTCTGATCTCCGAGATATGGTTGGTATTATTACCGGACATTGCAATCTGAATAAACACCTCTTCACTACAGGTGTTACTGACAGCCCCCTATGTCGAGGGTGCTTAGTCGAGGACGAGGCGGTGGAGCATGTGCTGCTTCACTGCCTCGCCACCGAGGATATGAGACGTAGAGCTGGGATCGCAACGAGCTCCACCTTCCTCTCTCTGGACCAGACTTTATGTCAGCAAGCTGAAGCCGTTCGGCTCTATTTCAAGGAGTTGTCCTGGCTGGGCTAGCTGACTGGGGGGAAGTGCCCAACACTCACGATCACGGAGACTCAGTGCAGGACTCATCGCCCCCGCTACGAATTTAGAATTTGTATTGTACTGTATTGTATTGTATTAATTTGTATTGTATTTTGTGTCTGTATGTATGTTCCGTTTTAACTCGAGAACCACTCAACGGATTTGGGTGCGGTTTTTTTTGTTACCGTCGTAGTGACCCTGGTCAACATATAAGCTATAAGATTGTTGATAAAAAAAGCCGAAAACAGGGCAAAAGATTGAATAAATGCGGGTGGAGTCGCTGGCGAAAGGCCTTTGTTTTTCACTCTTATGTACGAAACCCTAAACTGAGATAACATTGTATTCTGTTATGTAAAACCGCTTACTTAACTGCTCGTCGATGGGCCCAGCTCGCAAAGCACAGGTGTGGCCTCTAGGGCCCAAGTTTCACAATAAGTCGGTTTGAACTGTCGCTTCATCCCCAAGGCCGGCGCGTGCGCATCCTCGCCTCCATCATTCCTTGTCTGAACTGAACATCAAGTGAACGTGTCCAAGGAGTATGAAGACTTTTGCGCTTTTAGCGTGCTTTTGCGCAGTCGGTAAGTTTGTTCTAGAAATATTAATACGTAATGAAAAATGTGTTATTTTTAAACCAACAATGCTTTTCGGTAGTAGTGAATAGTGATGTATTTGTCTGCTGACTGATTTTTTAATCGTTGTCTTTTAAATCGAAATAAATTTAAAGATTTATCGAAACACGACACTTCAAAGCAATGAGAGGAAGCTACTATAAGAATCTTTAATTTTGTGAAATGAGGCTTACAGGTAGTGGTTTTATCCGTATGATTGCCCTAATATTTTTCTTCTGACATATGAACACATTCTACTTTATTTGTAAAGTTTCCCCAGAATACAATAATACCATCTTTGAATCGATACTACGAAGCCATGGTTATTTAGTTACTCACTAAATTCATAAAACTTGACTTCATATTTCAATATGTTTTATAGATATGAATTCAAACTTTATTTTTAAAGAGAACATAACGTAAGCTTTTATTAGTTAGAAAATATTTGTTTAATTTAAACGGAACAACCACTAAATATATTAGGTTCTTACATGTGAAATTTGCTTTTTGTATGGAGAGTTTGAAGGAAACTGAATTTTCAGCACTAAAACTTTTGCTTTTTTTTAGGAATAACAAATCCAAATTTCTTTTGTGTATAAATGAGACAACATTAATCTAACAGCAACATCAATTTAATTTTTGAAAAGTGTCAGCTGTAAAAAATTATTACGAATCTTATCATGGAAATAGATGGCATTTAGGACGAACTGTTTTTGAAGATTTAATATTGGTTATCAAACAGAAAAAAAATGAAATTTAAAACGTAGATGTAAAACTCTGAAATCAACGTTAAAACAAAATATGGAAATAGCTATTGAATTACAGGAATTATGAACTCATGAATCTGTAAGAAAGTTTCGCCAATTTTATGAAACAACCAATAATAAATCAAACTCGTGAAAAAAACTAATTAAATCCTTTTGTAAAGATCTGTGTGGGGATTAATTAATCAGATAGGGTTAATTAAAAATGTTGCTTCCGTGAAAACAATGGATTAATTATATTTGTTCGTATGTTCTTCGACTGATAGAGATTCATGGTCACAGAGTCAAATGATTGTTATGTATTTAGTAATTCGCTTAGATTAAATTATGTTAAGGTGTGTTAATTCGAAAACCATTTCGAGATTTTGGTTTAATAAGCCGTATTTTAAAACTTGTGGTTGAAAAATCCTAATGATTATTTTTACGAAAAAGCTGCAAATTTCATTTGCTTTCGTTTGACATCATTTGAGAAAAGGCTGTTTAGAATTGTGTCCTTTGCTATGAAAATAAATTTATAATAATATGCTTCCGACTGATTTGACAGCTGGATGACAGATGAGTAGACAGACAGAGACAGCGCCCTTTTTTTAAGAAATCACATATCACAATCAGTATAAGGTCTAAAATACCCAAGTGACATCATATCCGATTTTTTTTTTGATCTTGTAAAGGTAATGATTAATTTATATATCAAAATAGTGAAATCTATGCTATAAAATGGCGCATATTCTCTGAAAAAAAATATAGAAATAATCTTTCAGAAGTTAAGCTATGGAAATTGACATCCTTTTCTTAATTCTTATTCCACGTTAGCTATATACTTACGGGACTCCAATTTTATTTGAAATCCATACATATTTAAACTCACACCTGTCTCCCAGATAGATTTCCATTTGCTACGATCCTTACACACCTCTTTCGCATCGTCCACATCCAACAATCTATTCGTAGAAGCTCTTCTATTCCAGGTGCTTTTGATTTTGTCCTTCGTACGTCACCAATTCGGTCGGCAATTTGTTAAAATACACTAGCTTTTGCCCGCAGCAACTCACTATGTCACTCTCCGGCCCATAAACTATCTCTATGCAAAAAAACACGTCAATCCATTGACCGTCAATCCGTTACTCCGTTGCTGCGTGAAAGAAGGACAAACCAAGACACCAACAAACACACATTCGCATTTATAATAGGGGTACGGACATACACTATACAGATAGTATAGTCCAATATGAGACACCATTTATTACGCACATTCCAGAGAATAGAAAGAAATGAGTCTTTGTCTCTTTTTAAGTACTATAGTAGATATAGTACACTATAGTACTTAATAAGTATACTTATGCCAATGGTAGGATTTCGTTGCTTTCGACATAGATGTCACTCTTATGTACAGAGGCAGGCTTTCCATCAAACTACAGATTTATAAATAAATGCAGCCACACATTCTTACAGTCATCATAATCAACTTTTTCCGCAGCGCAAGCACAATTCGGAAACAACCAATTTGGACAAAACGGCTTTGGAAGACTGAATAACCAGCAACGCAACCAATTCCAACACCAAAACGCATTTGTACAGAGCACGGCCAGCCCACAAGTACAGAGGAATGGGCCCCAGGGGGCCTTCGGGAGCCAGCAGCAGCAGGTGCCCAGGGCAAGCGCTGGCAATTGCAGAGAGCTAAATGAGAGGCAACCATTGTCTGGCAGCTGCGACAGATACATAGAGTGCATTGTGAGTTTACGATTTTTTGCGATCAATAATTTCATTTGCTTGCAGGGTTTTATGAAGAAACTGAATTTTAAGAGCTGTATCGCAGCCGGATTGTGAAAAACCCGCCTTTTTCTAATTAATCCAAACAATTAAATAAAAAATTCACTCAATAGTTATTCAACAAAACCTTATTACCTATGTATTGTGTAAACTTTTATCGTAAAATTGCCATCGGTTTCTGTAAATTAGAATTTCAAAATTTTTAAAATTCAAAATTTTTGTAATTCTAATTGCCCGAATCCAATGGAAACTTTGCGATCGTGACATACACAATAATATTTTGTTGAATAATTATTGAGTGAATTTTGAATTTAAGTGTTCTGTTTCGATTAATTATAAAAAGGGGGTTTTTCACAATCCGGCTGTGAAAGGCCCTTACTATTGCCAAATGGGTACTTTCTAAAGCCTACTCCTCGTTTATGGCCAAACCAAAAATAATGAAAAAATGTATTATGAATAATCAACTCTTAGACAACATATGCAACAGTTTTCTTTTTCATACCACCAAAACTTATACATGATTTTATTTTTTTACTGAATGGTGTTTTTTGACCTCAAATTCCCTACTGCTCCTGAGTGGCTTGGCCGATTGAATTCATCTATGCTTTGATAAATAGATAAACTTTATAGCTATAAACATAACATAAGATTATTCAATCGAGTAATCACGTCCAAGTGAAAAGTATAATTTTCCCCTATTTCGCTCTTTCAAGGACGCAGCGAGCGTCGTAACAGCCACTATGCATTGCGCGCTGATATGAACGTTATTTCAATGTCGTTTCCGTTGATATTTGTAGTGACAAATATCGAGCTGCTAATTTGGCGATGGTAATCGCCGTTGCGTGTGTCCGATCGGTGTGCACATTTATCAGAACAGCCACTTTTATTTTTTTTCCACGGCTTTCAATCCGCAGTAACTCAAAAATTGCATGACACATTGGAGCTTTCGCAATGTACACAAATGCATGGTATTTAGGAAGGAATGCGGAACCCCGCGTTGTGTCCCTATTTCTAATTGAGCCGCACATTTTCAACACTTTTTAAACTTTTCCGGTTTTTGGGAATGCAAATTATCGAGTCACGCACGATATCGGCCGACATTGACAAGATTTTGCTGCATAATTCATCCAAGCGGATCTTTCGACATCAACAAATTGAATGACGCATTAAATATGCTCTTGGCTTTTTTGGGGTTCCGTAGCAAAAATCCTATGCAGTGTAACCAGTCAGTTTTCAAAACTGAAAAATTAGGTATTTCAAATTCGACTATATTAAAATTTGTGTAAATCAAGTTTGTTATCAAAAAAATTACGTCTAAACTACCGGACCCAGCAAGTTTTATTCAGTAAACACTTGATAATATTTTTCAGAAGTTGTGGCTCTTTAAAATATGTGATATTAAAATATTCCTAGTAATAGATAAAATCTAGTACTTACTCATAAAGAAAAAAAACCTTCTACGTTATGTAACTACGTGTCATGCCTGCCTGCACTGGTCAAACAAGTTTGCCCAATTTTGGACCGTGTTGAATCCTTAACGAATTAGACTTAAAATAAATATAATCTTTTATCAAAGTCATAATTTGATAAAGGTCAACGTTTGAAACTAGTGGTCAATAGTAATTAACTATATCGTTAGGTATGATACGCTTCTCTTTAATAATAACAATTATCGTCAGGGAATTTTAAATGTATTTTACTTTATTAATAATTTATTCAGATTCAAATTCAAAAAGTTTATTTTGTGAAGTAGGTACATATCATGATGATGATGATGATGATGATGATGATGATGATGATGATGGTCTCCAAGCCGACGCGGCTACGGCGACTACTATTGGTGAGGGTGTGAGTGTGATGGGCTTCGGTGGTGTGCCCGAATGTGGCTGACGTAACCAATCTTGGCTTTAAATGTTCGTCCGCATATACCACATTTGAGTGTTCCATTCTCGTAGTTGTAGTCAATAGCCACAGGTGGTCGGGCCTTGAGTTGGTCACGCTTGGAGTCGAGATCTGCTCGTCTTTGTGCTTCAAAGCTAAAAACATTTGATTGCACAAGATGTCTCCACTCTGGTCTTTGAGCTGCGTGTTCCTCCCAGGTCTCATGGGGTATATCGCAACTCTTCATATGTCTCTTCAACACGTCCTTGAAACGAATAAACTGGCCTCCCTGTTTGCGCTTGCCTTCTCGGAGCTCCGAGTAGAAGACACGCTTCGCCAGCCTCTCATTAGAACATATCATACACTTTTTACGAGTCAAATTTAATCTAATACAATTATATTTTATAAAATAACTAAAGGTTTATTTAATGTATACAGCATATATACGATTCAAATGATAAGTAAATAAATATTGAAAGTTGACCCTTAGTCTTTTAAATTATTATAATTACATAAGAAAACAGTCACAATTGTGACTGATGCCGGGCCCGAGTGGCCCGAAATATATCTCACTAAAATTTAATTTAACTGTTTTCTTATGTAATTATAATAATTTAAAAGACTAAGGGTCAACTTTCAATATTTATTTACATAATACGCGATAAAGCGATATATATATATTTATGCAACTAAACTTCTTCAAATGATAAGTAAAATATATAATTAATTATACAAGATGAAATCTAATCAACCACTCGAACCCATACCGGAGATCCGGCCATTGACCAGGAACAAGATTCAATTACCTGTATTAAGATACCTTCCTGTTTTCGAAATCCTCAAAAAAAAATGAAAAAATTATTAAAATTCTGCTTCCATTCACACTGGACTAGTTCAAATACAAATCCTAGTATAGGCAGTATAGGAGCAAAAAAAAACTCATTTTACAAATCATTCATTCATTCATCAGAAATCTAAGCGGTTTTTTAAAAGAAAACTATTGATTTCACTCGTATACTAGGTACATACGAACAACTTTTACCATGGATATGAACTATTAGAACTCGCAAATCAGCTGTTCCATAGAAAAGTTAAAAAACCTACTCGACCAAAATATATCAACGGATTTTCTAATGCTTTAATAAATATATAATATGCCTCTATTAGCTTTTTATTTAGAAGTACACATACAAGGTGACTTTTTGATCATCGTCCAAATTCATATTGGAGGCTTGGTAAGTGATCAGCATCATAAATCGATAAAAAAAAATATGAAATTCATATAATGAAATTTCGACCTCCCATAGTAATTCACTCCCAGTACTGAGTGAATCACTATGGGGAGTGGAAATATCATTTCATGAATTTTACAAAAATCGTTATTGGGTCATGATGCTGATCACTTACCAAGGCACAAGTATGAATTTGGACGATGTTCGCAAATTCACCTTGTATACAAGGTGTAACAGAAAGGTGTAACCATATTTGAAGAGCTTATTCGGTCAATGGTAAAGAACATCTTTTACTATGGAGCCAACCCTGAAATCCTAAAAAAAAAATCTGCCCTTCCATACATTTCAGCCGAGCGGCATTGCATTTTTCTATGAAAAAGTAATTTTTTTTTCGAGATACAGGGTTTATTCCATAGTAAAAGTTGTTTTATACCATTGACTGAAAAAGCTCTTCAAATATGGTTACACCTTTCTGTTACACGTTGTATAACTTTAAAGTTAAATATGGGGATTTTCTAATGAAGGTTATTAAGAAACTTATTAGAATGCTTTAAATAATCATGCTTTTCTTATACGGCTTTTTATTTCTGAATTATTATTGCATATTTAAACATACAAAAACAAATAAATACGATATATATAGACTCCTTCTACGTAGTCAACATCAGTCGAATCAATAATTCAAAAAATTACAAGACCCTTTTTCTATAAATGTTATGGCCCGTGGGACCCTGCTAGATTTCGGCTATGTCTTGATTATGCCCTGATTTTTATACAAGATTATTGTTCCACAGAATGGAACAGCAGAAGAGAAACTGTGCCCAGATGGTCTCCGGTTCAATCCTAACGTGAACTTCAACGTATACCCTTGCCAGTACCCCAACGAGGTACCCTGCCTGGAGAGATCCTCACTGCGTAAGTTGATCGCTTTATTTATATACTTATACATATAAATCATGAACTCTCCGACACTCTAGAGCCTATACAAAAAATTTGGCAGGTAGATCCTAAATCAAATAAGACGCAGGCTAAGAACTGTTAAGAAGGGGTTTTGTGGTACAGTGGAGATCACATCAGGCTTTACACTTGCAGTACTACATTAGCCCATAGGGGTAAAGTCATACATAGAGTAAAGGATATAAGATAGGTACAAAGTTCAATGTGCTTTGATGTAATCTTCACTGCTTCCTTCTTCCTTCTTCAGTCTCCTTCAGCGCGAGCGGGGCTCTGGACGTAGTATATAAAACTGAAATTATTATTAAATTATTATATTATTACTATTAAAATATTACTCTCGTTTTGACCAGTTTGGCCTCTTCTTTTTTCGTCAATATTTACGATTCGAAAACCGTTTCAAAGAATGGCTTTCCTTAACCGTTTCTGGCATAAAGATATTAAAATAAGCAGGGCATATCCTTTATTAAATGAAAAAAAGTGATGTCTTTCATTCGACCTTTAGTGACGTCATCATCACATATTTCGATACGAAAATATATATGTCTTGAACGCATCCAAGGATTCGACCATTCAACCTAGTATGATTACGTCACTTCCTGTAAATACTAAAATACTTATAAAATCGGTTTAAAAGCATGAACATAACAATAGTCTTTTATTGAAATTACATACCTAAATTTTATCTATTTAATTCAAACAGCAGACAAAATTGCACATTGAAGTTCAATTGAATTGTACGACCGAATTCATCAATTCAAATTATTACTTTCAAATGAAAAATGGAAAATTCCACGAATTTAACGCATCAATGATAGAGTTAACTATATAGCAACATCAATTACGAGAATACGTTAATTATTAAGACTAACTACGAAATAATATCTATTACTTCATAGTTCATTATTGCATAGCCATCAGATATTATCTGAGTGTGTTTCATTCTACTTTTGCTAAAATGTTGATGTACGAATGAAGCAAGTTTTACTCTTTGAACTTTTGTACTCGCTTACGTAATTATGTTAACAAGATATTAATCTTTTCATTTTATACTCGTTAAATAATGATTTTGTTCGCATTTGTGCCGCAGTAACCTTTACAAAAATTTCATTTCAATACTTCAATCAAATATGTACGATTAAACTTCCTTCCAAAACCCTTTTAGTCCATGAAGGCTACGTTAAAAATACCCTTAAAAGATGTAAAAGACATTCAGGACACTGACCTCTTATACGAGAGGAGTCGTACAATTTTTGCATCTCAAATGTTTTGTGCTCCTTATTGGGAAAAGTAGTCTAATGGAGGCACAAATAATATTTTGTCGTATTCTGCAAAAAGGGTCATTAAGTGTCCGTATAAGGTCAGATGCACAACTTCAAATTACTATTTCACATTTTGTAACCTGGTCAATCGATTTAATGAAAATAATATATACAGTCGACTATAGGGCTGATCTATTTTGGAAAACACAAAAGCTTTAAGTTCGCTCGATAGAAAAAAATTACGAAGTTAAATTTCATGTTTTTCGGGGGTTAAATGGCCTTCCTTAAATTATACAGCCTTGAAATTTGTATTAAAAATAAGTGAAAAATATTAGAACATCGCGAGCGCGTGTTTCTTGGTGGTCGTAACAGCCACGGTTGTGAGCGCGCTATTTTGAACTAAACGGAACGTCTTAGAGTTCAGTTGTGATTTATGCAAAATGAGGTGCTCAATCTGACTTTATTTGCAGCCTTAAATCTTGGTTCTGACCCTTTACCGAGTATCCAGTTTGAATATGGCTTTATCAATCAAAAAAGTTCGTTTTTTTTTTATTTATTTTATTCGTATCTTTGATTGTAGAACCCCCCCAACCGACCGCGGACTGCCCGAACCAGTTCGGCTACTACAAGCTGGGAGACGCTCGCAACTGCAGTAGCTGGAGAAGCTGCGTCAACGGAGCAGCGTACGACTTCTCTTGTCCCGAGGGTCTGGCCTTCAGCTCTGAGAGCTACCGCTGCGAGTGGCCTGATGAGGTCGCCGACTGCGACGCTGAAGGTAGATAATATTTTTATATTCATGGATGACTTTTCTTGCACTGAGGGTCTGGCTTTCAGCTATGAGAGCTGCCGCTACGAGAATCCTGATGAGGTCACCAACTGTGACGCTGAAGGTAGATAATAATTCTTCATATTCGTCTACTATATCAGATGGAAGATAGGAGGCCATGAATTCTCTTGTCTAGGCGGTCTGGCTTTCAGCTTTGAGAGCTACTGCTGCGAGTTGTGTATTTATATTTGATTAGCCACCACTAAAAGCCACCGCTTTACATTGCAGTATACATCCTCTGTCACGAGAGTATGACTGTTATTTAATACCATTATGACTTCACGGCTTATGATACCTTGACCACAGGTTTTCATTACTTACGCAATAAGACCTGTCCTTCTAGTCATCCTACCTTTTTATACGGAATATCCCAAAAATTTGCTTTTCACTTTTTTCAAAACACAATAATGCCGCCTTATAAATGCAGGCCTTTGAGCTATGAACGAAGACCCTGACTGACTGATGTATCACTGCCCAGAAAAAACGGCTGTACCTCATACTAATAACATATGGACTGTAAGTTCCTTGTATGACGTAGACGTCCACTAAGAAGGGATTTTAAGAAATTCCCACGAGATCGTGAAAAACGGGACCTAAGCGAGCAACGCCGTCGAGCGTTCGCTAGTTCATACTTATAATAAAATTAATACACTTATAATATTCTCGTCTACCTGACCTTTTCTTATTGCTGTAGATCGAGAATTCTCAGAAAACTAATCGCTATCCGGTCTTGAATGCTGAGGTCAAGGCTAGTCAAAGAAATTTTAGATTCCATTGGCTAGAGTTACATAATCTTGATCAGCATAAGTTGCGTGAAAACAAACTGGCTTGAGTAGGTCTTACTTATAAAAAAGACACCGAATAGTAAATTCAAATTCAATTACAAAAGAGCAAAATGATAATTTTACGGCCACGGCACTATTTTGAATTCAGAGCGAGGGATATGTCGAGGGATAATTTTGCGGCCGAGTGAGACACTCCACTTTAGATCCCATCTATGATAAAAAAAAGTAAAAGGTGCTTTTAGATACAACTCTAGAATATTGTTCATTTTCTCGGAATTTAGAGATTCTGTATCACATTTGATGCGTCTGTTCTTATACTTTCGGGTGTTGATATAATATTTTCGCTACTTGACGAACTCATTATTCAAAGTTACTTATGTGCAAATTAAATTACACTGTGAATGATATCCCATACCTGAGCCGAGCACATAGTTCGCACATTTTTAATTTGCTTTTTAGGGTTCCGCAGTCAACATCAAGGAACCCCTATAGTTTCGCCATGTCCGTCTGTCTGTCTGTCTGTCCGCGGCTTAGCTTAGAGACTATTAGTTCTAGAAAGCTGTAATTTGGCATGGGTATACATATTTATCACGCCAATAGAGTGGTAAATTTTGAAAAAGTTTTTTTTTACGGTACCTCGTACCTTTACGGCACGGTATGATTTTTTTTTTCTCGTCTATCCCCTAGTGTGGGATGTCGTTGGATAGGTAATTCAAAAATATTGGGGATATAAGAAGACCATTTTTCGATCTAGGGTTCCATTTGCGAAATATTAAGCTTAAAAGTGTTAATTTTTAACCGACTTCAAAAAGGAGGCGGTTCTCAATTCGACTGTATGTTTTTTTTTTTTTTTTTTTTGGCGTTGTTACTCCATAACTCCGTCATTTCTGAACCGATTTGAACAATTCTTTTTTTGTTTGAAAGAGTGTACTTCCAGGTAGGTCCCATTTTAGGTTTGGTCATGATCTGATGAAGGTCTTCAGAGATAGGTAGTGGAACTCCTCAGAAAATGACAGCATACCTCTCGAAATTGAGGTAATCGCTTTGTACCTAGGTGCTGATTACAAGGTATTACTTGAAAATCATCATTCTTCCACCTGACCTTCGATCCTGGCTTCATCACCATATTCACCATAGAACTCCTCAACGGATCAGAGCACATAACTCGAGATTGCGGCAATCACTGCGTTAGGGTGCTAATTCAAGGGTATTACTTGGAGATTACCAGAATACCCACCTGACCTTCGATCCTGGCTTCATCACCATAGAACTCCTCAACGGATGACAGCACATAACTTTGGATTGCGGCAATCAGTTTGTGTTATGATGCTCATTGCAGGGCATTGCTTGAAAATTGCCAGTGTACCCACCTGACCTTCGATCTTGGCTTCATCACCGTAGAACTCTTTAACGAATGACAGCACATAACTCGAGATTGATAGCAGAAAGCTACTCAAACATAGCTACTTATACTCACTTGAACTTCGTTTCATATAAAAACCACGTTTGCAATAACTACCCATATTTCACAATTTAACCCAGCAACACTAAAAATGTGAAATAAAATAAACTTTTAACAAAAAAATAGTAACCGACTTCAATAGTAACAGCAGTCATTCACTAAAAAGTTAATAATAATTCTATAAAGACCGATGGTACCGAAGCAACACTTTTGCCGACTTCTTTCTTCCTGAAACATTATGTTATCTAGAAGTCGGCGTATTTCCTACGATATAGCAACATAAAAACCAATATAAGAACGCCGACTTCTATATAACATAACGTTTCAGGAAGAAAGAAGTCGGCAAAAGTGTTGCTTCGGTACCATCGGTCTTTATAGAATTATTATTAACTTTTTAGTGAATGACTGCTGTTACTATTGAAGTCGGTTACTATTTTTTTGTTAAAAGTTTATTTTTTGTTAGAGTCAAGTGTGGGGAACCTGCCAGCGAAACGGTTGTATTTGGAGACGTGAAAAAAATCACGGCAGCAGCATACATAACGAAATTAAAAGAAAAACTATCACAGCTAAGTAGGCTTTACAAGTTAACGAGTACAGATCGCGCCAAACTTTTAGTCCCCTCTAAACACGGGGCGATTCGCATCAGCAGGAACAAAATGTATGGGCCGTTCTTGGGAAGAGCAACTTCCGAGCGTACTACAAGTTTGGCGCGATCTGTATTAGTCGACAAACTTATAAAATGTACTTGGAGAAGAAGTCCGCATATTATGCAGGGCAACTACCTACGGAACCCTACACTGCGCGTGGCCCAACACGCACTTGGCTGGTTTTTTATTTTTTAAATACTGCCTATATAGATTCCTATATAGATGCCTATATATAGGTAGATTCATGTTCCTAATTCAAAACTCATTCCTGCCCTCCATGAAAGTCTCTTGAAGAAAAAACTTACTTTGCTCGCACTTACTGAAGAATCAATCATCGTTTTTCTAAAAGATGGGACGAAAAATGTATTTCTTTTTCTCATTGACGTAAAAATCATTGCTTTTTCTGGTTTCATTTCAGCTTTCCTCGGTTTCCGCTGCCCTGAGGTGCCAGTTTCAAGAGAGTTCGGACCGCCAGCTGGTTTCAGATTCTATAGGTAACGAAACAAAGAACTCTAAAATGGCTTTACTATTACTATTAAAGATTCATCGAGAACAGGTTATGTTAGTTTCATGTTAATGATGTGGTATCAAGCTGCTTCTGCGCAAATGTCAGCAGATGAGGTGACCTTCTGACGTAACCTCGGCATTAGATCTAAGTTAAAGGAATGTTTGCGTGATGCAAGATGTGTTTGGGCGATCGGGAGATGGGTACGCAAGCGTTGGGTCAATAATGTTGTAAGTGGTAATACGCCATTTACTTACTTTCTTGTCTAGAGGTATGATGTAAGGTGTGTCGTGTCTTTGCATTTCGTATTTAAGTATGAATAGATTTGACCCCTTTCGTTGACATTTTAATGCAACAGAGCAAATTAACAAATGATACGTACCTAAGCTGTAAGAAAACATTTTTTTTAGGTTTTGTCAAAATACGGGAACCCTACACCCAAAGTCTTAAGCGTCTGTTCGTCTGTCTCTTCTTCAAATTGTCCAGCGAAATAGCTAACCCGGTTATTCAGTTAAGGGGGGCTTATCCCAATTTTGTCTTTTTTCTGGTTCATTTTAAACCATGAAATCGTGACATTTTATGTCTGAAAAAAATATATATCTTAGATACATTCTTCCGGCAGATTTTTTTGTAGTTCAAAACGTGACACGTTATACTTGGCTCGATCGAAAAAAAATCCGATACTTAGTCGATTTTTCATGTTTTTTTTCGTTTTATATAAAATTTACATTACCAAATCGTAGGAAAATTACAGGAAATTAAGGACAATGTAATTTAGTAAGTACTTTTGCAGATAGTTGTCTATAAATAGTAAAATCATTTTTTGAGCAAAAACAGCCACGGCTCAGAGCGCGCTATTTTAAACTATAATAAAAGATCATAGAGTTCAGTTCTACTTGATGCAAAATGTGGTGCTCAATGTCAGGGATAACGGACCTGCCTGTCGTTAATTCTGAAAAAAAATCTAAATTCGTACCGGGGGCGATGAGTTCTACGTTGACTCTCCGCGATTGTAAGTATTGAGCACTTCCCCCCGGTCTGACTGATAGACAGATGGATCTGACTGACGGCCACCACGAGTCATACTTTTTCTCATTTTTGAATACGGAACCCTAAAGAGCGTAGTTTAACTATATATAGATTACATCTCCATCAACGGCAACTGAAAATTGCTGCATACAATATTGTGTACCTAAATTTTATGTAGAATTTCAGTCTATTTACACTAAATAATATGCTATTTCAATAGATGCTCCCATTTCATAATTTCTAAATTTTTTTAAATTTTATTTCAGAGAACATACGCCATAGATTTCGTTATTTTGGTATATAAATTAACCATTATTTTGCAATGATTTTTTAAAGAATTTTCGGATATGGCGTAACTTGAGCATTTTAGACAATACTGATTGTGATGTGTGACTGCTCATAAAAAAGTGGTCTATCATCCATCTGTCAAATCAGTTTGAACCAAATTATTATAAATTTATCTTGATAGCAAAGGACATATTTCTAAACAGCATTTCTCAAATGACGTCACATGAAGGCAAATGGAAGTTGCACCTCTTTCGTAAAAATATTCATCATCATGAGGTTTTTAGACCACAAATTAGAATTTAGAAAATTTAGAAAATACGGCTTATTAAACCAAAATCTCGAAATGATTTTCAAATTAACACACCTTAACATAATTTAATCTAAGCGAATTCTATAATGTGTAACAGAAAGTTGTAACCACATTTGAAGAGATTATTCAGTCAATGGTATAGAACAACTTTTACTATGGAACAAAACCTGTATCTCGAAAAAAAAATCGACTGTTTCATAGAAAAATGCAATGCCGCTCGGCCGAAATGTATGGAAGGGCAGATTTTTTTTTTGAGATTTCAGGGTTGGCTCCATACTAAAAGTTGTTCTATACCATGTTCTGAATAAGTTCTTCAAATATAGTTACACCTTTCTGTTACACATTGTATAATACTCCTATTACAGCGATACCACAGACATCGTCTATAAACGATTATATAGAAGACAGTAAGCGATTATTATCAGCATTCCTAACTTACATCTTCGTCTACATCCAGGGCCGAGAACAACTGCCAGAAGTACTTCCTCTGCATCGAGGGCAGACCACGCGTGCTGACCTGTGGTGGAGACTCAGCCTTCGATGATCTGACCAGCACTTGTGTCTCCGCCGACGAGGTGTCAGCCTGCCCCGCAGAGCTCAGGGCCCACGCCAAAGTGGCCAGGGAAGAAGAGCAGCAAAGACTGGCCAAACAGCTGGAATTCGACTCCATCTCCACACCTCAACAGAAACGTCGTTTCTGAACCACCTAGTCATTAGTTGTTAGAATTGTTTTGCTTCTTTCATCGGAAGCTGTTGCCATATTAAGTGACGTGTTAACTGCGAGAAATAAATAGAACCGATTGTATTTTTTTTTGTTTTTATTATATTGGCTTGCTCTTTAGTTTGCTTGATTCCTCGTATTTGCTGTATGACGGAAGAGTCAATGTTTTATTGATTTAAAAACCTTATCATTCAATAATTAATAAATGATAGCACTTGCTTTATCAAAATAGATGCAGCAACTATCTTGCTTATTGATATTTTTGACTTTATCTCGGACCTGTTATTCAATTAAAATTTCTATCAGGAAACCACAAAAATTCAACGGAACCAAACCAAAGATACTCCTAATTAAAGTTAACTAATTGGTAAACTTTATATAAAACGATACAGAACTCTCATCATGATATCATTTCTTTATTGGAAAGGAAAGGAAGCCATATTCCTAAAATGTATCGCTTCCTTTGCTTAGCTGTGATCGCCACTGCTTCATGTAAGTACCAAAAATAACATAATTTATTTTAGTACTAAAAAAGTTTCTGCTTCCTGATTCAAATTAAATACTTTGTTGTTTTTTGTTTCTATATAATCAAATATCTTAAAATAGGAAGCTACTAATTTATAATATTCATAAATATATTTATTTTTAAGTAAATACATGAAACTTTAAATTTGTAGATATATTAATAATTTGCAATATCCCGCTAAACACTCTTCAAGCTATTCAAAATGCAGACTCAAGCACCGCTCGCCCTCCCGCATAAAACATGCACAAGCAAAGCAAGCAGTACGAGCACAAAATAAAGCAATCTTAAAATAACAAGCAAGAAAACTTATCGACACGTGTTTCGCCTCTAAACGAGGCATCCTTGGGATGTGTAGCCCACCCGACCGCTCGACAGTCTGTATGTTAGAGTCCGGTCATAGTTTGGATGAACGTTTCCAAAATGTTCATAAAAAGTGACTATAACATTCGGAATCCTCTAATAATGGTCCGGTTGAGTAAGGTAACGCAGCACTCGACGCGTGTTTGCTGTTGTGCTTCACTCAATTCAAGAGGTACCCATTTTTTGAGTTTTTTTCCTTTCCCAAGATTGTTTTTTCACTTACACCGAAGGCTGCTGCTAACTTTGTCGTGGTTTGAGATGGATCCGCTTCCACTATCGTTTTGAATTCTACATTAACTTTTGACTTGCGGCTCCGGCCGCCACGGAGCCTAAATAAGCAACTCGATGTGTGTCGGTACAAATATCAACGGAAACGACATTGAAATAATGTCCATTTCAGCGTGCCTTGAAAAGTGGCTGTTACGACAACCACTGTGTCTCCGGCTAGCGCAAATTAGGAGAAAATAATACTTTTCAGATGGACGCCATGAACGGAAAAAAAATTTGAACTTAAATTTTTTAGATCTAAAAATTTCCTATAATTTGGTGAAATAATAATTAAAATCGCTTATGGCGTTTGGAAGGAGTAAGAGAATTCTTGTGTTAATCATGTGAATTTTGCGATGACTTTCGATTTTTTTGTCAAAACACAATATAAAAACAGTTTATGAAACTTAAAATTTATTTTTGGCTCTATAATGCCTATCATATATTTTTATGAAAGTTTTTGGACCACCCGTGTGGGAGGAGTAGGCCTTCAAAGACAGGTCCAAATTGCAGTTGGCGTATCCATTCGCCTTAAATCAAATGTAGGTAATTATAAAACCGCTAGAAACCCAATCAACAATAGAAACGAGAAATAATTCCCGACCTAATTTCTTACTGCGGCGTCAGCCATTTAATTCGTTTACAAATAGGGAGCTTGAACTGCAGGCGTCTGTATTGTACTCGTACAACACTATGTTAGCTGTATTTTTGTACTCGTCGTATAGCAGCAAGTAATTTCCAGGCCAGGCACAAACAGCCCCCCAAGGGCAGTCCAGTCCGTTCTGCACACTCCGGAACAACTATTACAAGGTCGCGGGGAGCTGCGATGCTTATATTGAGTGTAAAGTAAGTCCATTACTTTATACTACCTATACGCACAGATATTCAATACTAGTAATGTTTGTGCGTATACTACATCTATAATCTATTGATGGTTGTGATTGTCGGCACTTGGTGGAACTTATGACACATCTTTGTTCACTTTGTTGTAATAAAACACTTTTACTTGTCCACAAAACGTTTATATATGTTGTTACACCCAATCGGTTTCACGTATAAGCATTTTCATGGGTTATTTGACAAAAAATATGTATTTTGAAAAAATTAAACAATTTTGTTTACGTATTTCTTGCGTGCGATAATTTTACAATTTTATAAAATACGTACGATCATTTTTATTTTGTTTAATTTCAAAATATGTATTTTAATCAAATAACCCTTGAAATTCTTATACGCGAAACCGGTTGGGTGTAACAACACATATAAACGTTTTGTCGACAAGTACAAGTGTTTTATTACAACAAAGAGGTACATCTATGGTCCATTTACTCTTCTATAACCTTGCGGAAACAAATATTTTTACGGTTCTAAGCAACGGATGTCCTCTGAAGATTTTCGGGACTAAGACAGCTTCGCTCCAAGAGTGAAATAATTTTCAAAATAAATTGAAGATGTACATACACAAATACTACCCTACTCTAGACATCGTAGAAAAACTATTCAAAATTGACATGTTCCTACACAGGACTTTGCAGCCTATGAGATGCTCTGCCCCGACGGCCTCCATTACAACCCTGCAGCGATTTGGCCAGCCTACCCCTGCGGGTATCCTATGGAAATCTCTTGCGAAGGCAGAGGAGCTCCACGTAAGTTGTACTTTTTAGACTTCCGACTAAAATTTAAACCCTTATAGCAAAAACCTGTTTTTTCCTTGGTCCCTGGACTTTTTAATAAAATGTTATATACCATAAATTGCCATTAGAAATATATATGGGGATGATAACCTTTAGAACGGGGTGTTCTACCCATTAATATGAACAACTTTTACTATGGGGCCAACCATAAAATCGCAAAAAAAAAATGGCGTCGGAACATCGTAGAGTTTGTCATATCGTAATCTGCCTGGGCATATCATATTTCTGTTGAAACTAGAGGGGTCGCTCCGCTCGGCTTCCTAAATTTATTTAGATACATTATGTAAACTTAACATTTCCCATTTTTACGTTCCAGAACCAGCATTATCGACGCCCGAATGTCCTCACCAGTATGGCTTCTACCCGTCAGTCCGGGCTTCACCCCAGGATTGCGGCCAGTACCGCATGTGTGTGGAGGGCAGGGCCATCGAGATGATGTGCCCCCCAGGCTTGGCCTTCAACCCGAACGCCGCCCGCTGCGATTGGCCCGATCTGGTGCCCAACTGCAATGCTGAATGTAAGAAGAATCTTGGATATTTTAACGTTATTCTGTCAGTTTAATCAAAACATATGATGGGTGTCAATGGACAGGATCTTCAAATTAAACCACACTGATCATACTGAACAACTTTTTCAAAGAAATATACCTGCGGAAATGAAATAGTATTTTTCGTGCCGAGTAAAAAAGCCTACATTTCGAGGGTAAGAAAAGCGATTTTTTTACTCGGTACGAACGATACTTTTTCTATTACCTTTCAGGTAGAGTACACCTTAATTCATCATCAGAATCACTTTCTGAGAAATTCGCCATGTTTTCCCCCCAAATGTTAAGTCTTTTATTAGACGTTGCCCCGCGGCGCGGCTTGAAGTGGCTAGGCCAGTATCTTTTTTTTTTGGTTCTCAGGCTGCCTGCTGGCGGCGCTGGCCAGTATCATTCTGCCAACTACAAAGCCGCGAAATAATTTCATGTGTCAAGACCATAGATAAAATAACCAATTTCCTCTATGGTCAAGACATACTTAGGACGTCAAAAAGAACCTAACGAAGTATGAAATTAAATAGAAGTAGAATTTTTCTTTTTCACGTTTGTTTACTAATTTTGAAAAAATATTGTGAGCTTTATATGGGCAAGCCATTGACGTACAACATGGGGCAAGCTCAATATTTTTTTTATTTGCACGGTTTTGTTTCTTAGGGAAATTTGTTCAGTAGATTATGTGGTTTCATTTATAGGTACGGTCCATTTACCCCTTCAAGTTACTAATAAACATTTCTGTTGCAGCTTTCCTTGGATTCAAGTGCCCGGCTCTACCACCACTTGAGAATGGAGAAGTTAATGACATGGTCATCAATTTCAAGTCTGTACAATCATTATTATTTTGATTTCAATATTGCCGGTTCTTATTGCGGCATCATAGCCGTTAAAATCGTTTACAAACATCCCTCGAACTGCAGGCATCAGTCCAATGAATGACAGATGATATAGATCACAGAATTTATACAGTAATGAGATGACATAATAGTCGTTTATGCTACAAGGGCGAAAAGGAATAAATTACGAGGACGATTTAAAACACGAGCGTAGCGAGTGTTTTAAACGTAACCGAGTAATTTATTGCTCTTACGTCCGTATATCATACTACGTTTTTCAATGCATAGTGTGAGGAAATAAAACAAATATAATCTTGTGAACTTTAAATTATGATTGGCTCAAAAGGACTGTATCCAGAACCGTTATACAGTGGAAAAAAAAATATAACATGGTACACAGGAAAGGCTGCAGGTTAGCCTACCATTGTAAATAAATTAAAAAAATAATAATAATAAAGCCCTAGGGCTAAATAATCGACTTTCTGTTCGGTTTTGATGCATAAAAAGTGGGCCTTTACGAGCACTTGCATTGAAAAAACATATATAACCTCATAGCATTATATAACCTACTTATTGCAATACGGATTACTGACCAAGCGTCCACCATGAATTTGGACGATGTTTACAAATTCACTTTATATGTATAATAATAAACATGAAACATAAACATTAACGGCTGGTCCCCTCTTCTAGATACGAAGGTAACTGCTACGCCTTCTACTCGTGCGAACGTGGTCACGCGCGCCTGCTCACCTGTGACGTCGGTTTCGCCTTCGATCCGAGCACCGGACACTGCGAAGATGACAGCAAGGTGCAATGCGTGTGAAGATCATGATCCTGCTACTTTAATTATTCTCTGTGGTGTTCTGTCAGGGCCGGATTTAGGGGAGGGTAACCAGCGTCGGGGCCCACAGTAGAAATTTCCAAGTATTTTTTTTACGAAAACCAATTAATGTACCAATAAAAAATAAGTTACGGACTACGATGAGACAAAACGGCCTATCAATTCCTACTCAACATTAAGAGTGATTTAATCCAGGAACTGGATTTTAGCGAAATCATCAATGATTTTTCGGTGACAAAAGCTCGCAAGATTCCATTCGATAACGCTATAATTTAATTTAGTTTAATTCTTGTATTTTACTATATCCACATAATATGTTTGTTGATTTGGTTCTATTTATCTTGCAATAAATTAATGAAACACTAGAATGAAACAAAAAAAACCTATTTGAAAAATAATTGGGGCCTCCAGACCTCTGAATCCAGCCCTGTGTTCTGTTCAATAAAAGCTTGCATTTAACTAATGATTTTTTTTTAGTTGGATTGTTTTATAAAAAAAAAGACAATGTTAAACACATGCATATATCTAAACTAATGTACATCACAGTGTTTTAACTTTATAAACAAAACTAAAGTTAAATGGGATGCTTTATTAGTTTTTCTAATATTTTTCAGCTTATACGAGAAAACAAGGTAATTTATTATCATTATCAGAGATATCAGGAGGTTTGCCACAATAATATAATTGTTTGTGGTCAGATGTCTCCACGTTTTCTCCCATTTATTTCATCGACATAAACACAAAAACTCTAAGTATGACACACATACTCTTGTACGGCACGTATACTTCTTACGCACACTAATATTCGTAGTACACATGCAAAATAAGGTAGAAAAATATTATTTTTACCCTGTTCTTATAGCCGATTCTGAAAGCTTTAATTTTAGTTTTAGCGCTGTCAAAACTAAATTTTCTTCATCGCAAAAAAATCCTTAAGTGTTAGACTTAGAAGCTAAATTACTTTGGAAAAATTCAAGTTTTGACAGCACTAAAACTAAAGTCAAAGCCTTTAGAATTGGCTTTATTATCATTAAAATATTATTTAGCCATAGACAACACAACACATCACAGTGGATAAACTATAAATTGGATGTAAATATTACTGTATAAGTGATAAAACGATGTGCATATAAAGTGCTCACAAAGTGTAAATAATAAAAACGATAGGCTCAAAAGGACTTGCATCCAGAGCCGTAACACCATTAAAAAAAAATCTCCATTGACATTGTGTCTCGCATGAGGCATAGAAAGTATTGCCAGGCACACTGTAATTACTGTAGATCTACTGTATTTAAGGCGCCTGTTCCAGTGCAACGTCCTCCGAATTTTTTTCTTACTGATAACGATATTTCTCTTAAATGAGGTGTTTAAAAATTATGAAGAAAATATATAGTATTACTTAAAGTATAAGAAAAAGAGATATTTCTTAAAATTATTATATTATTAAATTTAAAAGAACAGTTTGAAAATATTAATCAAAGTCTAGCTGTTTTTAGACTAAAATTAAGTAAAATTTATTATTTCTTTGAATACACTAATGGTATGGTATGATATACGTAGCTCTTACTAAAATGCAAGGAAAATATTGCTTAGAAAAATTATCTGGAATATTATTTTCCCTCTATTTACAGTGCGCGCTGATATGAACGTTATTTCAATATAGTTTCTGTCGATATTTGTACTGACACAAGTCAACTCAAGGTCGTTGGCGACTATCTGCCCCTTAGCACGATCTAATTTACACTATAGTACTTGATAAAATACAGTGTATGCAGACACTGTAATTTTTTAACGCCAAAAGTCATGTAAGTTAGTGGAAAATATGCGAAAAATATGAAAATCAATGTATTCTACTGTATTTTGCATTGGTTCCAAATACAGTAATTTTGAGCCCTCAACAATGCAATATCAGTTTCCTCATCTGTCATATTTATTATCTAATCCTACTAAAAAAGCTATCTCTAAGTATTCTAGCAAAATTTATCCTATCAAATAACATTAAAATATAACTATGTTTTTTTTTATTGTACCGTCTAAAAGTCTAAATAACTAACCGTGTCAGAATCTAACTTGACGTTAGCAAAAAGTACCGCTTCAAATAGCAGCCATCGCCAAGACACAAAAAAAATTGTATATTTCGTGACGAGTGTAAAATGGCGGATTTTCTTACCCGAGGAATGAAGCTAGGAAAGCTTACATTCCGAGGGTAAGAAAACCCATTTTTACTCGTTGCGAACGATACTTTTTCTACTACCTGATTTATGTTTAAATATTTAATTTTTCCTTTCAAATTTAATGTATTTTATGATTTTGCAAAGCGTGGCCTTTTTTTTAGGCTTCTGCCGCCGGCTTTTATTTGTGGCCAGTATCGCTTTGTGAAAAAAGAGTGTCAGACGGACGCGATATAATCAATTATGTCGTGGATTGGAACGCAGGGAATTTCGATTGTAAAGACAAACTAAGGACGTCAAAAAGAACCTAATTTAGCATGAAATGAAGAAAAACGTCAAAAAGAACCTGATTTTGATAAATGAAATTTCAATACGATATTCCAAACTGACCTGATAGTCATTCCGCAACGGCGGGGCCTGGAAAATTCGATTTTCAAAGGAACTTTTTCATAAAGGTAGTAGAAAAAATTGTTTACGTCACAGCGTGCACACACTACTACTTTAATGTGTTGGAACATAGAGGATGTAGGAATTTACTATAAATTTGTCTTATCAATTCGAAACTAACGCACAGATTCATATAAAATTTGGAACCTGAGAATAAATTCTTTATTTCTTAGGTGCACACACGGAAATAATAGGTCATTAAGGGGGAACAATTTGTATCCTCTACGAAATGCACAACTTAAGATGGTTCTTCTTATTTTTGAATTGCTGTGACGTAAACATTTCTTTTTTCTTTTTTTTGTGTCTTGGCGATGGCTGCTATTTGAAGCGCCACTTTTTGCCAATGTCAAGTTAGATTCTGACACGGTTAGTTATTCAGACTTTTAGACGCACGCACGGTACAATATAAAAAACATAGTTATATTTTAATTTTATTTGATAGGATACATTTTTCTAGGTTATAAAGTAGGATTAGATAATAACTATGACGTATTAACGGGAAGGAAGGCATTAGATTCAATTAGACTGGGATCGATAGGAGGACAGTTAACATTTATGGGGAAAATTGAAAAATATATGGTCCAAAGAGCCGTCTTCGAGACCGCAGTCACAGAGAGGAGAATCTCTTGGTTTGTAAACATTGATACTCGTATTTTGTTCCCATAGCCAACTCGTAGCGCACAGACGTAGCCAGTGCGTAGTGCACAAACGTAGCCAGCTTGTAGCGCACATACGTAGCCAGCTCGTAGTGCACAGACGTAGCCATCTCATAGCACACAGACGTAGCCAGCTCGTAGTGCACAGACGTAGCCAGCTCGTAGTGCACAGACGTAGCCAGTTCGTAGCGCACAGTCGTAGTCAGTTCGTAGCACACAGACGTAGCCAGCTCGTAGAGCACAGACGTAGCCAGTGCGTAGTGCACAAACGTAGCCAGCTTGTAGCGCACATACGTAGCCAGCTCGTAGTGCACAGACGTAGCCATCTCATAGCACACAGACGTAGCCAGCTCGTAGTGCACAGACGTAGCCAGCTCGTAGTGCACAGACGTAGCCAGTTCGTAGCGCACAGTCGTAGTCAGTTCGTAGCACACAGACGTAGCCAGCTCGTAGGGCACAGACGTAGCCAGCTCGTAGCGCACAGACGTAGTCAGTTCGTAGCACACAGACGTAGCCAGCTCGTAGCGCACAGACATAGCCAGTCCGTAGCGCACAGTCGTAGCCAGCTCGTTGTGCACAGACGTAGCTAGCTCGTAGCGAACAGACGTAGTCAGCTCGTAGTGTACAGACGTAGCTAGCTCGTAGCGCACAGACATAGTCAGCTCGTAGTGTACAGACGTAGCTAGCTCGTAGCGCACAGACGTAGTCAGCTCGTAGCGCACAGACGTAGCCAGCCCGTAGCGCACAGACGCGTAACAAGCTAGACATCAACGCGCTAACTGCTACGTTTTTCTAAATTTGGGTAATGATTTTAGCTATCGCCAATTTAATGCGTTTTGAATTCACTAGGGTTTGTACCCCAAATAAAAGATCTGTCATTAAAATGTATACCTACGTAGTCACCAAAACAATATAAAAAAAACGGTCAAGTAGATGAAAAATTTAATTTCAATTTTTTTTCCTGAATTTCTAAACCGCTAATTTTTTCTGTAATTTTTACGTAAACACATATTACCATGTTTTTTTCACATTTTTCGGTCGACCAGTTTTGGGAGATAAGGGGGAGACACACATTTTCTTGTGGTTTTTCAAGGATTTCTCGAAATATATGCAAGTAAATATAGCCAAACTATATATGTTTACAATAAGTTTTTTTATACCACAATTTGATACCTATGTTGTATTTTTATATACAAGGTGAATTTTTGATCATCGTCCAAATTCATACTGGTGGCTTGGTAAGTGATCAGTATCATGGATCAATAACAATTTTGGTGAAATTCGTAATATGAAATTTCGACTCCCCATAGTGATTCACTCGGGAGTGGAACTGAACTTCTAGGGGAAGCCGAAATTTCAATTTACTAATTTCACAAAAATTGTTACTGACCCACGATACTGATCACTTATTAAGCCTCCAGTATGAATTTGGACGATGATCAAAAAGTCACCTTGTATATATTTTTATAGGTATTTTATTTTATTTTATTTCTCATTTGAAGTCAACTTTTTTTTAATCGTTATAGTTTTCCTTTAATTCGTAAATAATACATTTTTTCATACTTTACGGTCCACCGGTTACGGAGATAAGCATTATTAAGACATACATTTTTAGTGGTTTTTCAAAGATTTCTGGAAACTCGCGGGTGAGTATCGCATCTTTACGGAGTAATTTTCTTCAGGTGACCGATGGGCTAGAAACTACTTTGGTCAAAGAATTAGTTCGGCCATTCAACGTGGCAACGCCGACAGCCTTTTGCTTTTGGGCACCCTAATGACGGCACCGATCTGGCCAGCATTTTCTATTTATTATAAATATTTCAGATTTTAGGTTTACTTTGTTAAATTTTTATTCTAGTTTATCTTTAGTAACATTTTTGAATGTTACGTAACAAACTAAATATCAACCTTCAAAAGTCTAGAGCAATTTTGAAATAAACTTGCCACCACAATTTTGACGTGGCAACTAAATATTGTAATTGGCAGCAAGCCTTCATGCTAACTGGGCTCTTACTTACAGACGTATACCTTCTAGTTGTCAAAAATACGACACATATCAATATACCTTGGAAATCAAAATGATTGCCCGCTCTGGCTGCACCGCGAGCATAGACCGACCGCACATCCGACATCACATTACTCTAATTACTCTATTACTCTAATACTGGCAATGGTGTCGATTTGGCGCAACACAACTTAACTTATTTAACTTAAGTAACCTTATTTATAACAAAGTTTAGTCCTGTCATATAAGTTAAGTCGTGCAGGGTTGGATTTCGTAGTATAATTATACTATTTGTACCATATTTTCATGACATGTAGTATATAGTATCGTAATGGAACTATACTACGTAAAAATACCATAACTTTATCTTCAGGCCGACCGACTTGTTTTATTGGTTGAGACGTTTTGCTTTTTAACATTTACCCTACAATATGGGGAATTTCTGTGCGTTATGAATATTTTTAGTATTTGTTTTTTAATTTCACTTACAATAGGCTATTTTATTTCAATTCAAAACAAAAATCGACGAAAAACGAAACGTAGTATAATTTTAGCCAAGTAGTATATTTTTAATTCCCATAGACAATAATTTTCCAATCCAACCCTGGTCGTGGTACACAGAATCGACACTATTGACTGCTATTTTTTTTTATGCTATCTGTATTGTTTTGCGCGAATATAGACGGAGACAGGATAGAACAACGTCCATGTTTTATCCCAAGATCTATTTATACGTGCTATACCCTGAATTAATAAATAAATGAATAAATACCTGTGATATCATGTGTTTGCTTGTATACCTACCGACCAATATTAGTCTACAAAGGCTGTTAGGTGCAGGCATCAACATATTATGAATCAAGATAATTAACAGTACATCAATGATAGAAAAAACCGTTATACTTAACGAGGCTATCTGCCACAAAATATCGGGAGATAGCCCAACCACAACTCTTAACAAGTAGCATTAAAGATGATAAGAACATTTTATAAACAGAAATTTCTAATAAAATGTAGCAGTAGTGTTGAAGAACAGTTGGAACAAGTAGTAGAATATCACAACATGTTGTTGCCATTTACCATTTTACTCTACCTTATGGTCGGACTATCATTTGGTAAATATTTCATCAATACCTGGAATCACTGGAAAATTTATATTATTTTGTAACCTGTTTCACATTGTTACAGTGGTAGCCATTGAAAAAATTGGAAAAAAAGCAGAAGACTCCACGTATTATAGATCTTCTCAAAATCCAGACAGAAGCCAATTACCGCGCTTGATCCAACCAATCCATAACATCCCTCGACCTATGCCAAGGCCAATATTCATGGCAACTATTGAACCAGAACTTGCACCTACCGTTGCAGAAGTCCCATACCCTGTGTCATCTCCAACACCAGACCCCGCGGGTGGGAATCAGGTATACGGACGACGAAACTTCACATTTTCACGTCCTTCACTGGGTTCTCATCCCATACCATACCAAACTTCTAGCCCTTCTGTTCCATCACCTGAAAAGCCTTTGAAACGACCTTCAATTTACGTTCCCAATCGGTTTCAACCAGGCTGGCCAGCTCGGCAACCGGTACATCCCATAGCCGCAATACCTACTAATGTTGTTGATCAGACTCCAATTGAAGAACAAAAAGAAGTTACGGATTCATGGTCAGCAAGACCTATTCCCCAACCAAACACTGCTGGAGTGATTGAATCTACTCCTGCTGTAACAGAATCAGTCTCAATTGCTAAATCTGATATATTTGAGATGATTACTGAAAATATTGTCGAAGAACAAAAAGATGTCGAAATCACATCTAGACCAGTATCAACAATACCTGCAGTAATTCCCTCAGACTCAATACCTTATTATCAGAGGCCAGTTTTGCCAGCAAGGCTCATACCAAGGCCCGTTTCCTACGGAACGCCTAAGATAGAGTTACCTCCGGTTACAGAACCCAGCACAGAGCCAGCTATTGCCTACAAACCAAAACCAACTGAAGTCCCAATCTCAACTTCTTTGCCAGAAGAACCTGAGATTGAACCAGAAATTTCTACCGTACCTAAAAATCCGGGATTAATTGCTCCTTTGACCCCTGGATATGTTACTCTCCCCGCCACTCCTACAGTATGGAGACCTTACCAACGGCCTATAATCTCTGCAAGACCTATACCAAGACCAATTTTCAATGGAATCATAACAACTTCTCAGCCTACACCTCAAGAACTTCTGACCCCCCCGTCTTCAATAGTTATTGAGTCCCAACCCACGACGGAAGTAGTTTCACTTGTGAGTTCAGAGCCTGAGTCTGTAGAACCATTACCAAACTTTACTCCAGTTCCAATAAAATACTACGTACCAGTAGAAACATTGGTTTCAACAGAGCCACCGATATCTAAAGTTATTCCTGAACCGGTAATAACTGAGAAAGTACTATCCTCAACTGCATTCCCTGACGTTTGGATTTCTCCAGACCATCAAGAAATTCCTCACCCTATGCCCTCCCCTGGCCCTGTGTTGAGGCCACGACCAAATGTTGAATATTGGAGACCAAATCCCAACCCATCAGTCCCTGCTCTGCCTCCACCCATTGTAAAACCCTTTGTACCATCTGTAGGAAGACATCCTACCACCCAAGTGCAACCAAATAATAATATTGTTCCTAAGCCTACGCTCGTTACAAATAAACCTACATCAAAGCCGATTGTTGGAGCCAAACCAATTCCCAATACCTCGCCAACTTTTTCTGTCATTCCCGGCAATGTTTTAAACATGCGATGCGAGAGTGAAAACGGATATTTCGCAAGACAAGAATGTGACAGTTTCGTCGAGTGCAAGAGATACGTGGCTACAGTATACCTTTGTCCTGATGGGCTAAACTTTAACCCAAGCACTGTATGGCCGGAATATCCATGCGCTTATCCATCTGAGGTCCAATGCATCGGGAGACCATATCGTAAGTAGAATTTCTTTATTACTGTGATTTGGACATTATAAAAATATATATTTATATTTATATATATATATATATATATATATCGCGACATGAATCCCCGACGTCGTGTCGGAGGTGCTCCGAGTGTGAACTGTGAAATGCAAATCACAGTCCATACTTTGTACCAGCACCGGTTTTCACCGACGATTATTTAATAGTTTTGAATGATATTGGTTATTAGTATTTGTCTGTCTGTTGGTTCCTTTTAAAACCAATCAACAGATGTGGATGCGGTTTCCTTTATTATCATCGTAGTGACCCTGGTCAATGGCTAGGCTATAAGAGGTGTTGATAAAATAAACGTCAAGCAGAAAATTGTCGACACTACAAGACATGCACTTCCAAGCGAGAGAAGTCGCGGGCAAAAGCTATTATAACATGAAATAAGCCATAAATTAGGGGCATCTGATAAAGAATCCACTGATAGTTGGCGTAGGTATCAAGTAATCATAATATCTACTTTTTACTAACTATTATTTACGTACATACAACGTCCCAATGTGAAAAGGGGTTGGCTTCATAATTTATGCACAAATAATGCTCTTTATGGTTTGTAGTGCCTACCATCCAGCACGAATACTCCTCCAAGAATATGTAACAAAAAACTGATAACAATAGTTTTTACTGATGTTTTTGGTGGTGGTAATCAAATAAGTGCTCTAATTGAGAGTCTGGCGACTGAAATAAGACGCTTAATTTATGTTATATTTTTCAGGGAAAGCAAACCCTGCTTGGCGACTGAAATACGACGCCTGATTTATGTTATGTTTTCCAGAGAAAGCAAACCCAACTTTCGAATGTCCTCGACAGTATGGCTACTTCCCAATGGGTGGAGACTGCAGTAAATATCTGATGTGCCAGGACGGTATCGCCACCATAATGAGGTGTCCCCCAGGGTTGGTGTATAACCTCGCTGTCAGTGGATGCGACTGGCCAGAGCAAGTGCCTTCTTGCAAACCTGAAGGTAGGTGACCCGTTGTAGCTCTATGCTCATACATTTTTTTTTCTTGTTTACGTTTCTCTGAAACAGTTGTTATATATGGCCAGTAGCGTGAGAATTAAAAGTTTCTTTCTTGGATGGAAGTACCAGGTATCGAAAACTGCTTTGAGTCTTTTTATTTATTTATTTATTTACTCATAGGAAGATTAACAGAAAAATAGGTACAATTAAAATTTAGAATAAATACCTAAATGCCGATAAAAAATCTTCACCTAATGGATAACAAAATTAAATAGAAGTGAGTCGTAGGGGCATAACAGTTTAACTTACAGTTTTAGCTTACAAATACTACATAATTATAATATAAAATTTTAGTTTAATTAGAAATAAACAAATAATATTTAAGAAAAGATAAATTGAATGTATGTATGATACATTGTACATACGTTTATGTATGTACATTCGTACAGCCTATTTAGCAAAAAAACCGGTCAAGTGTGAGTCAGCCCCGCGTACCTAAGGCTCCGTATCGGGTTGTTCTCACTTTCATCCAAGAATGTCGAAAAATTATTCTCATAGTCCTCCAGAAATAAAAATATAAAAATGTATTTATTAAAATTGGTGTCATTTTCATTCAAGAAACCTGTTAAGATACAGTCAGTGAAAGAAGATTAAGTGTCAAGTATTTTACGTTTAAAACTTATGATCGATAACTATCAACAAGGTAAACAATAACGTAATAGTTAATAATATTATAAGCTTTTATGACATAAATTGTGAGAGAGACAAAGCATATAGTGCTGTCTTTTGCTTTAGCCTGCCATTTGGCCAGCTCCATTTTTGTAGTGTTTGCGAGACCAACACTTACGGCCAATCAGGTAGAATATCCAAGAATGTTATGTAAGAACCAGTAAAAAGCAATAAACATACCCTTTTGGTAATCGGCAAATATGATTTTTTTAGTCAAATTTAGTTTGCTTGTTGGTGTCGCGCAAATAACATGTCGCAAAAATGTTTTCAATATTTAAACTCAAACTACTATGCTATAATTAATAATAATTAAATGCTACCATTATTATAAAATAACAAAACATTTTCCGTTTTGAAAAGCATATTTGTTATAATATTAGACAGTGGTTCCATCTGACGGCCGCAATGCATCCATCGTCTTGTTAAAAATGTATTGCACAAAGAGATAACTCCATACACTTTGAATTTAATTACCTGACTGTACGTCAGCTACTTGGATGAGAATGAAACTAAAAAACGATAATAATATTAAAGTAATAAAACCATGGATGATTTTGAGAACTGATGTAGGCAATGTTTATCTTTTATATAACAAAAGAATGGAGGAACTTGAGAATAACCCTCCGTATCGTGAATGAAAAATTTTATTTTGTCATTTTGTTTTCGTGAATTTCTCATCAACCGCTTTTTTTCCTGTTATCTTTACGTAAGCACGTATTACGATGATTTTTTTATTATTTTTGGGTTCACCAGTTTTCGAGATAAGGGGGGATAAGGGGATATGGATTTTTAGACATTTGTTAGACCATGCCTAGAAACAAAATTATTTAGACCAGGTGTCTAATTATATTGACCAATAATTTAAAAAAAACTGTTGTTCTCCGCAAGTAGGGGGGGTTCCATGTGAGGGGAATACCTCCCCCCCTTCCCCCGCATCCTCCCCCCTTAATTCGTGCGGAAATTATCAAATGACCTTCCCTATAACAGCCTACTAAGAAATAAAAACTAAGTATAATAACTTAATATGTTTGTTTTCAGTCTTCCAAGGCTTCACTTGTCCTCCAGTACCGTTGGATGAAGACCCTGATATCATCATGAAATACAAGTAAGTTATTTTTGATTTCCTATCAATATACATTAAACAGACAGACTTATTGACTACAGAATAAGTGTGGTCATTCCTCTGTGTCATACTATTTTGTCACACTGGTATGACTGTATGTATATATGTAAATTCTTTATTGTACAAAATAAGTTTACAATGCACAAAGGCGAACTTAATGCTAATTAGCATTCTCTACCAGTTAACCTATGGTGATGTGGAGATTACAAGGGTGGTGCCAAATAAGTTTATTTATTTATAAATATATAATATAATATCTGCATAATAATAACATATAATATCTACGATAAAAACACTTGTACTGTTTCACAATATCACTCTTTTATTAATCCAACCGGTTTCGCCTTACGGCATTATCAAGGAACTGTCAAATATAATAAATAAACAATAAAGGAATGTGTAGTTGTTGTAGCGTAGATATAACAAGCGTAGACCCAACTTATTTTGCTAAGGGGGGGCAGTGTCTGTAAACTGGTCAGTGAAGTGTTACCCTTAAATCTCTACGCGTGTCTCTCCCTTGGGCAGAGGATGGTGATGAAAAGTAGAGAATCTAGCTTGCCGGCTTGCAATGGGTTAAAGTGCCACAAGGCTTGTGGCATTTTAGCGCATTCTCTTAAATTGCCGCTACAAATGTGTTTGCGGCAAAATATTACTGCTGACTATGGTGCCGTAAACAAAAAAAAATCAAAGTACCGTAGATTTTTTTGTGTACTTAAATATATCATGAATTATGTTAAAACTGTGGGGGTCGCGGCGCCACACGTAAAATGTATTTACATGTAAACCTAACACGCTCCGCTTCGCTTCGCTCATCGTCGCACCTATTTTTGACTTTTTATTAACCGACTTCAAAAAGGAGGCGGTTCTCAATTCGACTGTATGTTTTTTTTTTTTTTTTTGGCGTTGTTACTCCATAGCTCCGTCATTTCCCAACCGATTTGAACAATTCTTTTTTTGTTTGAAAGAGTGTACTTCCAGGTAGGTCCCATTTTGGGTTTGGTCATGATCTGATGAAGGTCTTCAGAGATAGGCAGTGGAACTCCTCAGAAAATGACAGCATATCTCTCGAAATTGAGGCAATCGCTATGTACTTGGGTGCTGATTACAAGGTATTACTTGAAAATCGACATTCTTCCACCTGACCTTCGATCCTGGCTTCATCAACATATTCACCATAGAACTCTTCAACGGATCAGAGCACATAACTCGAGATTGCGGCAATCACTGCGTTAGGGTGCTGATTCAAGGGTATTACTTGGAGATTATCAGAATACCCACCTGACCTTCGATCCTGGCTTCATCACCATAGAACTCCTCAATGGATGACAGCACATAACTTTAGATTGCGGCAACCAGTTTGTGTCAGGGTGCTCATTGCAGGGCATTGCTGAAAATTGCCAGTGTACACACCTGAATTTCGATCTTGGCTTCATCACCGTAGAACTCTTCAACGGATGACAGCACATAACTCGAGATTGCGGTAATCATGTTGTGTTAGGGTGCTGATAGCAGGAAGCTACTCAAACATGGCTACTTATACTCACTTGAACTTCGTTTCATATTAACACCACGTTTGCAAGAACTACCTATACCTCACAGTTTAACCCAGCAACACTAAAAAATGTGAAATAAAATAAACTTTTAACAAAAAAATAGCAACCGACTTCAATAGTAACAGCAGTCAATCACTAAAAAGTTAATAATAATTCTATAAAGACCGATGGTACCGAAGCAACACTTTTGCCGACTTCTTTCTTCCTGAAACATTATGTTATCTAGAAGTCGGCGTATTTCCTACGATATAGCAACATAGAAACCAATATAAGAACGCCGACTTCTAGATAACATAACGTTTCAGGAAGAAAGAAGTCGGCAAAAGTGTTGCTTCGGTACCATCGGTCTTTATAGAATTATTATTAACTTTTTAGTGAATGACTGCTGTTACTATTGAAGTCGGTTGCTATTTTTTTGTTAAAAGTTTATTTTATTGTTGAAAGACTTTCGTAAATTTTAGAGATGGGCCGACTATGACTTTGGCCGACTAGTCGGTTGAAAAAAGGCTGGCTAATCGGCTAAGCCGATCATTGCTTTTCGGTGGAGTTCTGGTATATAAAAGTAATTCGGGTATATGAAAAAAATATGTGACGTATGTTCTTTATTCAGTATTGTAGAAATTCTCATTTTTTTTTTGTTCTGATTAATATTTTCTGATAGTGATTCTGATAGTCTTCTTGATTTAAGTTTGAGGAAGAGTTCCTATTCCTAGATTATTTTACAAACTGTAAGGCTGATGCTAACTTCAATAAAAATTATTAACAATAAAGGTGAAAATATAAATAGAATCATGGAAATATGAAAAGAATCGGTAGGTACATCTCTAGTAAATTTCATTTAATCGTTTACCAAATTTCATGATGTTCCGATTAACGATACTCGCGTTATCGTCGAACAAACATTCATACATACATACATACAAACGCCCACCGGTTGTTCAAGTAGACTCTGGTCTCTGAGAACTTCGCTGGCTTCGCTCACTCGTTCAAACTAGTAGTTTGCCCCGAACTGTGAACTCGTGATTCGATCTTGACCAATTTGGCTCATGTCATATACATACATAAAAAACATTCATACATACATACAAACACCTGATTGTTCAAGCAGACGCGGAGAACTTTGTTCGCTTCGCTCACTTGTTCAATTAGGCAGGCCCCCAAGTAGTATTAGCCCAGGGCCCCACAAACTCACGGTCCGCCCCTGGGTACAGTGCCACTGTTAGACTGCCGCTACTTTGCATATACACTTGTATACGGCAAAATCACAAGCCTTGTGGCATTTTAACCCATTGTATTAAAATACCACTAGCGGCATTGTATGTATACACATACAATGCCAATAAAAATTAAAAAACCGGCGTAGTGCAAGTCGGACTCGCGCGCAAAGGGTTCCATACCAGCTTAAACGACAGGAATTTTCCTAACATGTCAGCAATTTTGGCTGCCTGTCAGGAAATCAGGAAAAAATAGCATTTCTCAGGAATTTTAAAAGTTAACGAATAGCATTTATGCTTAAAATTATTATACATTGTTTTTGTAACAAAAACTGTTAAAAGTCACGCTACCTACGCATTAACAAAACGTTTACAAAAATTTTAGGATTTTAACTGAATTATCAGGGATTTAGTCAGGAATTCACATAACTGAGTCTGGTAATACTGGTACCACCACAATACGGGTACGGAACCCTTAAAACTTCATGGTAAATAACAAAAATATAGATGACATAGCATTAACAAAGGGACAAAAACAAGGCGTTAAAATGGTAGCGCCAGCCTGACAAAAATTCGAAATTCTATGACATAAGAAATCATTTTTTTATTATCTGTTGAAGTTAATGGTGGTGATTGTTGGCACTATTCTTGGAACTTACAAAAACACTTGTACTTGTCCACTGACTTGAGTGTTTTTGAAACACAATGTTATTATTTGTTGATTTACATGTACTAAAATCGGACTTATTAATTTTTAACTTAAATAAAATAAAGTTGAATTCTTTTTCCAATTTTTTTTTTTTATGGATCTAATTTTTATTATTTGTCGTGAGACACTAACACGTATTCTGTGAAAATTTCAACTGGCTACCTGTTAAGGCGATTACCATCGCCAAATTAGCAGCTCGATATTTGTCTGTACGAATATCAACGGAAACGACATTGAAATAACGTTCATATCACCGCGCAATGCATAGTGGCTGTTACGACGCTCGCTGCGTCCTTGAAAGGGCGAAATAGGAGAAAATTATACTTTTCACTTGGACGCGATTGTTCGATTGAATAATCCTATATTATGTTTATAGCTATCAAATGTATCTATTTATCAAAGCATAAATGAATTTAATCGGCCAAGCCACTTAGGAGCAGTAGGAAATTCAAGCCAAGAAATACCATTTAGCTAATAAATTTTTTCATGTAGAAGTTTCGGTGGTATGAAAAAGAAAAATGTTGCATCTTTTGTCTAAGAGTTGATTATTCATAATAAATTTTTTCATTATTTTTGGTTTGGCCGTAAACGAGGAGTAGGCTTTAGAAAGTACCCTTTTAGCAATAGTAAGGCCCTTAAGGCTGCACGGCTGTAGCTATAGACCCCTGTGATAGACGGACAGTCGGACGAACACCCAAAAAAACGAGTGAATTTCAAATAGTCAAAATTTCAAACTTTCAATAGTGGATAACATTTATATTCAATTTTTTTTTTTTTTTACAGATACGGCAACAGTTGCAAAAATTATGTAGCCTGTCAAAGAGGAAGCCCCCGACTTTTGAGCTGCGATGAGGGCTACTCATTTGATATGAATTCAGGATATTGTGTTGAATCAGACTTCGTCGAAAATTGTGCTAGATTTGTTTGAATAAACCTTGCTTCAAAAAATAAGCAATGTTTGTTTTTGTACGATCCCTACGGAACTGCCCAAAGAAAAAGGACTACTAATACCACAATACTTAATAGTCCTTATTCTATGAAACTGCCAGATATTTTGAAGTTCTATTTTTTTTTTTATGGCAAATACGGACTCCTTTTTGCCAGCGTCAAGTGATATTAAAAGAAAAGTATAATAAGAAGGAAGCGACGAATTATTACCTCTTGTCTTGAGAGAAATTAATAGAATAATAATAAATATAAAATATCGATCGATGGAGATGTAATATATGTATGAAGATGAATAGAATAAAAGTTGGCCTCGTATGGTGAAGTTAAATACATAGTAGAAGAATAAACTTACAAAAGGATATTACTAGTATATATATATATACCTATATATATATACTCGTATATATATATACTAGGTATATATACCTAGTAAGGATACCTATTTTGATGTTTTTACTTGCATAATTTGCCAGAACGGTTTTATGTAGGTATTCAAGACCATAATTCTATGATCTATAACCACTAATAATAACTCCTTACTGGTGGTTAACATGAAGGAGTTTTTGCTATCATCGAACGAAAAAAAACTAAATAGCCTAAACTAATGGTAACGATAGCCGTAGGGTAGAAAAATTTATTTTAGGCTGGCTATCCAAAAAAGAAGGTTTTCAGCCGATAATTATTTATGAAACAGCTTTGATTGGCCAATAAGATATTTTGACATCAACCAACCGTATTTTTCTCTTTATAACAAAGAAAACGTATTTGTGTGAAAAGAAGAGCGCGCAATTTCGGAGATCTAAAATTTTTTAAATTTGAATTTTTATTTACAAAACTAATAATGAGGTTGCATTAAAGTGCAAAAATATGTATGTAATATGTTTAGTTTCGTGAAAACCGCATGGTGCTCGAATATGAATGATATAAAGGACTGATTTTCAATGAGGAGACGCCTCGGGCGGGCGCACGTACCTCGACCGCAGCCCTGGCGACTGCCGAGCAGAGCACCGCCCCAGTTGCCCCTTGGATTGAGCGGTTGCGTAGTCACGACGCAGGGCCAACATTAATCACAAACCAGCCAGTTATACTCATTTCGAACATTCCAAAAGTGAATTTGACACTCGGGAACCGAAAACTCCGAAATAATCACTGTCATTTGTGCAATTTGGAATTCCAGCTGTAGTGACGAAAGCCCTACTTTCTAGCATCAAAATGGATGATTCCTTTATCGCCAGCAACTTCCACATCGTGTGTCGTCTTTGTCTGAACAAAAGCTCGCTCATGGTGTCCATTTTCGGTGCCTCACCAGATGATGAGAATAATCTGGCTATAACCTCAAAGATCTCTACTTTTTGCGACCTACAGGTTTGTAATTCAATATTTTCCATGACATCCAAAAGCTCTCTTTAGTTGTGATCCCTAATAAATTCTCTGTATCGTTTTTAGATGAACCCCAATGATGGATTGCCTGGGAAAATATGCTACAAGTGCCTGTTCAAAATAGACAAGTGTTCCAAATTCAGACTGCAATGTATCCAAAATGAATCTAGACTCCTGGAGATAGCTAACCGGTCACATGAACTAGACAGCTCAAACTCTTTTGAGATTAGAAATTACAATCAGCAACAAGAAAACATTCAGAAACTCAAACAAGAATATGTAGTCGAGGACAGTGTAGTGATGGTCGTGGATCCCAGCCTGGACTATGATTCATCCGAAGAATCTGATAATGCAGAGCATATTGAACAGGAAGTAACTGAAAATACCACACAAGATGGAGAGCCAAATCAGTTCTTCAAAAATATTGCTATGTGTCAGTACTGCGATCAAGCCTTTGTCACACAAGAAAAATGCAATGAACATGAGCTAACCTTTCACGATCCAAACTTACCATACAACTGTATTGAATGTAGTCTAGTTTTTGCTGAAAGAAGTCAACATATCCAGCACTCAAAACAAGTCCATGGTAATGATAAACCATATCATTGCTCTGAATGCGACAAATGCTTTGGTCGTAGATCAGACCTACGCAAACACTCCATAGTCCACACTGGAATCCGTCCATACCAGTGTCATTATTGTTTTAAAAACTTCTCTCGGAACACTAATTTGAGCAAGCATCTTCGTATACACCAAAGCCCAAAGCCCCATGTTTGTCCATTATGTCCTCGGAGCTTTGTTAATAAAGGAGACCTGCAACGCCATGTGCTAGTGCATTCAGGTGTGAAACCATATGCATGCCAAAAATGCCCATTAACTTTTACCAGAAGAGACAAACTTATCAAACATGAAATAAAACATGGGATCATGCACGCTGAACTTGGGCAAGTGAAAAATGAGCATGAATCTCAGGATATGGTGGTGAATGTGAATCCATTTAGCAATCTCTTGTCATCTCTGCCTCAGCATAATGCAGATCCAAACACTGGTTATGATTTTCCTAGAGTGCCTGATCATATTTCTGGTGAAGGCAGCTTTCTAAATCAACAAGCACACAAGAAGCCTATCCCAAAACCAATTCAAAACTCCCCACCGAAACCTTCAATTTCTAACAAAAACAGACCTAAGAATATTAAATGTCACCAGTGTCCTAAAAGGTTTGCTTCTCTTGATGCATATAAAACGCATGTCTCAATAGCTCATATCGGCTCAAGAGTATTCAATTGCAAAATTTGCTTCAAGAAGTTTTCAAGGAAAAGAGAATTTGACCGACATGTAGCCATCCACTCAGGAATGAAACCATTTTCCTGCCATAAATGTGATAAAAAGTTTACAAGAAAAAATAATCTGAATGCCCATTTACAGACTCATGAATCCATGTATGTAAATATGCCTTGCACTGAGTGTGGTGCTACATTTGAAACTAAAGCTGACCTAGTGGCTCACATCAAGTCACATTTTACTGATGATTTTGAAGAGAAAGATGACTCTGGAGTGAGACAGGATTTACAAATAGATGGATAAATAATGGACACAATTTTAATATGTATTATGAAATTGAAAATTACTTGAGTATTATGCAGTATCTCACATAGAAATTATATAAATACTTAAAATAAGATAATTTGTTAAAGAAAGTCATCCTTAAACAGGATGTTAGGTATTTTGATTACTGTTTTCCTGTTAACTAGTAAGTCTAAAGATTAAAAAAAATCAGATAAACAGCTGATTTCTATGATAAATAAAAATTACTTACAGTTAGTCATATTGATGAGCACTAACAGCGGTTCATGGTAAAACAGTTATCAAATGAACAAGTACATAATGATAGTAACAGTGTTTGTGGTTCAATGTTACATAAGATATCCTATGGTAGGTGTTAGAAAACTTGATGCAAATTATATATATTAGAAAAATCAATGGAACTTTGATCTCTGTTATGCCTTTTTGTTACTTAAAAATATGTAAAACGTTAACAAGGCATTGCTATTTGAGTAGATAAAATATCAATGTCTTTTCAATTGTAGGTGTGAATAAACTGGGGCCCAGAGAAAAATTTGATGCAAGTTTTTTTCTTCCAAGATCTATAAAGTCCGTTTGAGCTTACTCTAGATTTTCCCATACTGCGCCTTCCTTCCTGTATGTTGTGTAGAAATGTGTTTGTATAAATCCAATGTTATTGGATAATATGTCAACCACATGTTATTTTGTTATGCATTGTATTTATTTAAGTAGTACTAATTTATGTTGATTTTTGTGTTCAAAATGTTACTTCACTCTACACTTTGACTGTGATTAGCTTTGCTAAAGATAATATAGATATTAATATAAATCATAAGAACTTGTAAATAATTCTTAATACTTAATGGATTATGCAAATTTTAATTGCACCTAATTTTCATGTAAAGGTCTTTGTTTATAATAAATGAAAAAGTATCACTATCGGTATTTAGTTTTATTTTTAAAGATATTATACACAGTCCCACAATAATTGTTTAGCCTGCCAAGGGATTGGCATGTATTGTAACTGAAGTGATTCTTGCTTCTCCAAGGGGTCTGAATGTCTTGGGGTTGACAGGCATTTTCTCTAAATCATCCAGAGCTTCAAACCCATCAATAATTCTGAAAACAAAAATTCAAATGAAACATTGATCAATAGATGGATGCAAAATTCAACACTGTTTGAAACTGGAACAGGAAACTATTGGATGCATTTTATTAGTTGGTCGTTTCATAAAGATTTGGGATATCTGTCATATTGGGCAGTAAATAAAAGGAGCTGAGTAGTGGCTAATTAATTACCTTCCAAATAATGTGTATTTCAGGTCTAAATGTGGTTGTTCTCCATATGTGAAGAAGAACTGACTTCCATTTGTGTTAGGTCCGTTGTTAGCCATGCTCACCATGCCTCTTGTGTTGTGCTAAAAAGAAGACTTTATTTTAGAACTACTAAATCCTACAGTAAAATACTGAAAAAGGAAAAGAACCATTCAAACAGCGAACGAAAAAAATATGGAAATCTAGGAATCAAAAATGAACCCACGACAACTGCTGGGCGCGTGTTTAGTATGACAATGGGTCCAATAAAGCAGATTCTGAATTCAGATTCTTTTAGTTTTAGTGCTGTCTAGAACTAAATTTTTTTCAATGCCAAAATAGTCCTTAATGGTTAGAACAGAAGCTAAATTACTTTGGAAAAATATAAGTTTTGGCGGCACTAACTAAAATTATAGCCTTCAGAATCGGCTTTATTGACATCCACTATTTCTATGAGTTTTCACGAACCTATCATTAGCCCTTTGCCCTTTTAAATGTCTGGTACAGCTATAAAAACCTATTGGAAATATAAAGTTCTACCTTAAGACTTTCATTGAACTCATCTTCGAATTTTCGTCCCCATATTGATGAGCCACCTTTACCTGTGCCTGTTGGGTCACCGGTTTGTACAATAAATCCCTGAAACACGAAAAAAATGTTACTTGTATTCTAGAAAATGTTAACTTGAAAATATCTATAACAACATTGGATTCTCACCTTTATATTTCTGTGAAAGAGGCAACCGTTATAATAATCGCTTGCACAAAGGGCTAGAAAGTTTTCACAAGATTTAGGGCACTGTTCACAAAACAGTTCAATTTTGATATCTCCAACATCCGTGTGAAGAGTAACTGACATCGTCTTCTTGGTTTATTGTATTTTGTTTACAGCTGCTTTTATGTAGGTATTGCTAATTCTGTTTTTAGATTAGAACTTCTATCCATTCAAGAAAGAAAATAAATAACAAAACAAACAAAAACACTTCTTATTTCTTTTTAGGTTATTTTATATAGTTTGGCAGGTCGGCAGCGGTCTGAATTGATACCGAAAGGAAATTTTAAAAATCTCCGTTCTTTATTGGTTGCTCCGTTTTCTAGGCATCCATAAACACCACAAAAACGATTTATATAAAAATGGCTCACCTCAATAGGTGTTATGGTCGGGAAAGCCGACTATGTAATAATAGTTTATTGCTATTTCTAGACATTTACTTGAGCAAATTTCCAATAACTATTCTAGCAAGTAAAAAATCATTGTTTTTTCTAAAGTGACAGCACTTTCGCATGTTAACGGAAAAAACCTTAAACGGAAAAAAAACAGTCTGAGAAACGAGTTTTTCATGTGGTTGCGTTAGTAGGGCGTCACGTGGTAAAACAAATTTTAAAATCATGACCATTATTCAGTGAGCAAAAAAACACCTTAGATATCTGCGTTCAGAAAAATAAAACACTTTTTTAACCTAGAACGCGCCTTATTCAGATGTTTTCATATTTAAAAATCCCTACCTACTTTGGTAGAATAAGCCGTTTCCTAGGCTGCTTATAAAAATGTTACAAAGACCTACAAGATTTTCTCGCAACATAAAAACAGATGTGGTGGACCCTGGATAGATAAAAAGATAAATAACCTATGTGAATACAAAAATAGTTTATACAAAAATATACGTTAAAGATTATTAATAATAAGGTTCTCAGACTTGAATACAATAAAATTAGAAACGTGGTAAATAAGAAAATACAACAAAGCAAAAATTGTTTTACAAAAATTAATTCAAAATAAATCACGGTGACTCACGACGGTTATGGGAGCTATGTGCAATGTATGAAAAAAAACACGAGGTAAAAACACATTTTTGAAAATCGACCGTATTTCGGAGCTCGTAGCTAGGCAAAGATTGGGAATAGGTAAAAAGCAACGAACTAAAATTTTAGTTCGATGGTAAAAAGTATATAAAATCATAGTTGTAGAGAATTTCATCAGCTTTCATATGTATAAGAAAATTTCTTATGACGCAACGTTTTCGAGATAAAAGCAAAAAACGGGACCATCAGTGCGAGAGGGGCGGATTCAGGGCAAAAGGGAAAAAAGTTGATTTTATATTTTTATTAAAAAAACTAAAACAGCTAGCAAAATTTCAAATATCAAATCTCAAGATATTGTTGAAACACATTATTTCTATCGAGGAAAATTTATCCAAACATGTTTTCCAATTTCAAAACCCTAGATTATATAGTCAAAACGCATATACCAGAAATTTATTAAAATTTTACCCGTATTTTTTTCGCATATCGCCTTAAAATCCAATTCCGAGTCACAATTTTCTCTTTCTTTGATTTCCTTCCACTTCATGATTTTATACTTCAGCCATTGACTTGTCTGCAACAATTTCTATACCTCGCAGCAGCAATATATTAGTCTTTGTTATCTTGGTTGGGAAGACAGAAAATGCTACTTGGATGCTGAAAATGTTTTAACTGTGAAAACCGAATTCCAAGCGGGCTCTACGATTAGCTCGTATGAGCGCACTCGCTCCGAGAGTACACATAGTGTTGTTTATTTTAAGAGAGTGAAATAAAACCAAAATACGAATACAAACGTATAATTAAATACATTAAAAGTACCTACGACATATAAACTGAGATCATTTACTAAATTGCACTATTCACTACCACCAGCCCGTTCGTTTTGTCCCGTATGAGGTTCATGAATATTTTCATCCATGCCCAAAGATCCATAGTTGCCCAGCAATCGTTGACCGTTGGGATCAAACGGTGATTTGAGGTTTAAATTGGCCTTGTATCTCTTGCCCATCACCTCGATTTCATAGTCGCCTTTTTGAAGGAAATCTTTGGTGACTTCAGATCCGTTGTTGTGAACGTAGCCGATACCTATAGGCTTATCGAGGTAGTATGCGTAGTCTCCTCTTCTGAGGTAGCCGACTGGTTTACCGTTTCGGAATATGGCTTCATGTCCGAATAGTGCTACCTGTAATTTGATAATTGATAAAAGAATGTTAGAAAAATAAAATTTTAGTGAAAAAGTTAAAGTGTTACTCATTTACAGTTCAGGCCAGTACATAAGACGCACTGACAGTTGGCTGTCACCTGCGCAGTATCCCCCCGCGCAGCCGCACCCGCCGGAATCGGTCAGTCGCTTAGCACAAAGTCCATAACTTAACTTTGTATTTGTTATTTAGAAGTTAAAAACTGAAAAATTGTTAGTATGTGGCAGTTAACACCAATAGTTTAGTATTAGTAAGATTTATAAACCATGAGTTTGAAATTTAATGTACAATTAATCATAATCAAAGTCAAAACAAAGCTAAAACAGCATTTTAAGTTGGTTTGGACCAGATCATGACTAATTGTGCATTAAATTTCAAACTCACGCTTTATAAACCTCACTAATACGAAATTATTGGTGTTAACTGCCACGTACCAAATTTTTTTTCAAATTTAACTTCTAAATATGAAATACAAAGTTAAGTTATGCACTTTTTGCTAAGTGACTGACTGTCTGCGTTACGGAATAATTTATAGAACAATTTAGGATTGTGTGTTCAATTAAATTTTCTTATAATGCTTTTAAACCGTTATAAGTATTAAGTATTTTAGTACCTATTTACAGGAAATAATATCTTCATCATAATCATATTACGTTAAACAGTCGGATCTTTGTCTGACTTTAGGAAGCCTTAAAGAAATTTTTTTTCGTATGGAAATATATGATGATGACGTCACTGAAGGCCAAACGAAAGACAACGGTTTTTGTTCTAATAAAGGCTATGCACCAAATATGCATGCTTAATTTAAAATCTGTTTACTACAAACAGTTCAGGATAGTTATTCCTCGAAACTGTTTTCGAATCGTAAATATTGACGGAAAAAAGTCTGACAGAAGGCGAGCTGGAAGAATACGTTAAAATATAACCAATCAATACAAAAACCAAGTTTGACAAGCCTTACTAGTAGACAAAGTTGTTTAAAAGGGGTACTTCCAGCAGTTGCTGACTGTCCTACAAAAGTTTTTTTTCATTGACAGCTTATGGTAAGGAAAAGGGTTAAAAAGGCCAACTTGGGTGAATCATAAAATGATTTGAATGTAGGATAGAGTCAGAGTTTCTTCATGCGTGTAAAAGAGACGGCATTACAACAGAATCATAATATGATTCATCCAAAGCGGCCCTTTTAGAGGACCTGGGGACCTAAAAAGGCCAACTTGGGTGAATCATGAAATGATTTGAAATAAAGAGTCAAGAGCTTTTTCATGCGTGCAAAAGAGACGGCATTACAACAGAATCATAATATGATTCATCCAAAACGGCCTTTTTAGAGGACTTGGCCTTTTTGTGAGTTCATTGCAGTCCTAACCTGAGACGAGCAAATCGGAGGGTGACTTCCACATACTTTGTCATTTTGTCTTAACTAGATCAGTAACATCAAGATTGAATATGTTTTGTGCTGACCAATGTGTCTAATGGATAAACTCAGCTACAGAGGCTATTGAGACATTGTGTGAAAATGTAAAACATAATACCACACCACAACGGTTGTAATTCTTGATTTGGAAATACTATCTCATTAGTACTAGTACAAAGGCTATGACACAGTATAAGGAAGATGACAGTAGTTTAACTGGGCGGTATCCTTGAAATCAATACCGACGCGACGGCCGCTCGGTGCCTAAACACGCGCTAGGGCTGCCAACTGACTGTTTATGTATTTGATAATGTTATATTAACTTGTCGCATTATTTAATTTAAACAGCCATACAATTGATACAATGCACAACATATTCTATAATTTCGTGCCATAATTTATGAAAATGCGCAGGAGCGGCTTAGTGTCAACGCGGCAACGTGCGGTGCGTGACTGTCGTAAACTGAGTTGAACCGAGTTTTGGGAGGGGTTCGTTTCGGCCCGTTTGTATGAAGACAGATTACTGTCTACTTTGTTATACTGTGGCTATGAGAATGTAGCTGTAAGTGTTAAGGTAGTAGCTGTAACTAGCTGTGTGTGTACGTTATTATAGGGCCCATTTACATGTGTGAGTGCGATAAGCCCCTGTATACGTTATCTAGAGGCACTGACTGTACATGTTCTTTATCTAAACTGACGTGTTTAAGCCGACATCATACATCCTTACGACAGGTTAACCCGATATTGGCTTTTACGGCAAATTACCTTGTCATCCAGGGTAAAGAAAGCGTATTTCTTGGTAACGCCTTGCACCCTGGCCTTGGTAACGGATTCATTGCCGATGTAGTCTCCATTCTTGCGACAGGCGAATCCAAGGTTGGCTTCCACAGGGTTATCATCAGCTCTAAGGTCTACGTTCCAGAGGTGGTAGCCTGCAGATACATATAAAATTGTCTTGTTGAATAACTCAGCTTCGCTTCGTTTCATAAAAAAACACTCGTATCCTAATTATTATTGCCATCATTAGGTCACAGTTTCACAAAATACTATTATCATCGGGAACTATATTTTCTTTCAACAAAGTTTATATTTGTCATCAATTTCTCATTCTCCCATTGCCTCTCATTAATAGATTTATCCCCACGCAATATTTTCATTCTCCGATAAATAAAGTGTATCTGTGTAAGAATTACCAAATTAAAATTAAAGTAGATAATCAATATTACCATAGTTGATCCCTTGAATAAAATCTTTCTCCTTGAAATAATAGATTTCTCCCGAAATAATAGTTTCGTCCACAGAATAGTAGATGTGTCAGTAAATAAATTATACAATCGTAAAAATGTAATAAATTATTTTGTCATAAATATTTGGAAGACGAGCCAAGTGAAGCAGAGCGAGAAGGAGCGTGTTAGATTGACATGTAAACAATTCCGAGAATTTTTTAACAGAAAGTTTATTTATATATCAGCGGTAGCTCAGGGGTAAAACACTGTCCTCACAATCTTGAGATCCAGGTTCGATCCCTGGTCGGGCATGCACCAATTAGTTTTTCGGAATTTATGTGCGTAGTATTTGTGCTTGCTTACCACTTGCTAACGGTGAAGGAAAACATCGTAAAGAAACCTGCATGCCCTAAAAAGCGTGTATTTGTGCCCGAAGAACGGCGACAGGGTTCACCACTCATCACGTCGGGACGCAATAACCGTCAGTGAAACGCGGATATAACGAGTGTGGACTGTGACTTGCATTTCACAGTTCACACTCGGAACACCTCTGACAACCCCTCGGGGATTCATGTCCTTTTTATTTCATACATAAAATATATCCATTTGATTATACATGCATGTTTTTTAGGGTTCCGTAGTACCTAAAAGGTACAAAAGGAACCTTATGGTGAGACTCCGTTGTCCGTCCGTCCGTCACAGCCTCATAACTCAACTTTAATAAAATAACTTTAGCAGCGTGAATGATAAATACATGAAATTTGGCACAACAATAGCATTAATTTGCCCACATAACACGGTGTAAAAAAAATATGAAAAATTTGATTTTTTTTTTAATAATTTTCAAAACATAAACTATTGAGAAAATTAAAAAATATTATCCTAAATATTTTTATTTTTTTTTAGGCCGGTTTTTTTTACATTTTTTGGTGACACAATTTTTGGGTACAAAACAAACCCTATTAAGAAATTCAAAACCTTTAATCATATTCCCATTATCATCTAACCTTTTTCCCCAGCGAGCGAAGTGAGCGCGCGCCAGCCAGCGTGTTTCAAGTCCTTTGCCTTGCTGATTGCCTGGAAATTGGACATCATAATTACACCTACCATTTAATACCTCATTCTGTTTAAAGTTGTACACCCTAGAATACTAAGAACAGCACGGAGTAATTATAAAGTATTCCGATTTCATAACGCAAACACTCTATTGTAATACAGTCTATGCCATGGCTCCAAAACTGTATAATCATCTTCCAAACGAAATGAGAAAGCTTAATTCCAAAACAAATTGTACAACATCTTAGTCAATAAGTGCTATTATAAGGTTGATGAATATTTAAATGATAATGACATTCATACAACTAAATCATAGATAATGAATTTAATGACATTTTAATCATTCTCAATTTTAATTTAATGTAATAAATATAATAAATACTGTTAATATGTTGCACTTCTCATGTAATATTATTGATCATGTAATAGTTAGTAATTAAAAATGTTGCATACCAGTAATGGTAAAATGTGATTGGACATAAATTTACGAACAACTATTATACTTACACACATTTTATAGCAAATAAACGTTTTTGTATTTTGTATTTGTATTTTGTACTATTGTTTCTCAATTTTTTATACCAACAAATAAAGCTCTCCCGATGTTGTTGTAATTTTGTACTTAAAATCAGGCTTCATTTATATAGTAGAGGGTCCAAACAAAAGTATACTTCACTTTTGTATGCAGCAAAGCCAGTGGTACTGCGAACTGCACATGGTATTATTAATAGATTCATGAGTTCATAATGCCTGTAATTCAATAGCTATTTCCATTATTTGTTGTTTGTTTGAAAGTTGATTTCAAAGTTTAACATCTACGTTATCACGAATCAAGCTCGTCTTAAGTTTGAGGACCGCCAGATAATATTTTGAATTAAATAAGTTTTCAGTGTACCCACATACATGTAAAAATTATTTTTTTGTGATTTATTTAATGTATGTTTCATTCTGAATAAAGTTATTTTTATCTTTTTTTTTTATTTTATCTTATCACGTATTAAATTTTGTGTTTATTGCCAGTTTGTAAAACAAAATTAAATATTCAAAAACAATTAGTCCTAAATGCCATCCAGATTCGTAATCATTAAATTAATTATTATAATAATCATTAAAATTAAATTAATGTTGCTGTTAGCTTAATGTTTTCTCATTCATACACAAAAGAAATTACATAATGAATGTAATCTAATTTCATTGACATCCGCTTTTGATAATTATAATGTGTTAGTTCCTTATTACTTTTTATATCAATATGTAACATTAAATATATTATAATATATAGTTTTAAGTGATGCAATTAATTACAAAATGGGTTTCTGTAATGTAATTATGTATTTGCAATTAAATAAATAAATAAATAAATAATTTGGATTTGTCATCCCTAAAAAAAAATGCAAAAATGTTAGTACTGAAAATTGAGTTTCCTTCAAATTCTCTATAGAAAACGGCAATTTCATATGTAAAGACCAATTATTATGTAGGTAGTGTATTGTATGTTACCAGAGTCTCGTATGCGGCAACATACACAATACGTAGGTAATAAGGTTTTGTTGAATAACTATTGAGTGAATTTTGAATTTAGGTGTTCTGTTTCGATTAATTAGAAAAACGCGGGTTATTCACAACCCAGCTGCAAAACCGCTCTTCAGTAAAGATTCAAATTTTCTGAATTTTAGGTCTAATGCGGCATTGATCTAAATACTGACAATGGACTCAGCCTAAAGTATTATAAAAACATTCCATGGACACCTCACAATTTTATGTTTGCGTTTGTATGGAGGTTTGAGCGTGATGGCTCTCTGAATGGTCCCGCCGGCTAGACCTGCCGATGTACTTATAGCTTCTTGTAGCCTTGGCGGTATAGGCCTGGTGAAAGTGATCGCAGTCAGCAAATCCCACTAATATTATAAATGCGAAAGTTTGGATGGATGGATGGATGGATGGATGGATGTTTGTTATTCCTTCACGCCGAAACTACTGAAACGATTAGGCTAAAACTTTGCACAAATGTAGTTCTAGACCTGGAATAGGACATAGGCTACTTTTTATCCCATAAATCAGTTCCCATTGGAAGGGAATGGGATATCAAGTCCCTATAGAAAAGTGATGTACTGTTACTTCTTCACGCCGTTGAATATTAGTGGGATGGGGTAGTGAGGATGGGATGGGGTGGGATAGTGGCATTAGTGGGATGGGATGGGATGGGATGGGATTCGATACGACTATACAAAAACTTAATCAACGCGGGCGAAGCCGCGGGCAAAAGCTAGTAAATCCATATATTACCTGATAAACAGAGACCGCATTAGCCGACGGCACGTGTAGCTCCCAACCCAGCTCCCCAGACCAGCTGACTCTCAGTGCTCGGCAATTATAGGTCTTCATGTCTGAGGAATAAGGCCCTTTGGAGACGCGGATTCCTCGGTGCGTGTGGAGGGGAAACGAGTCGTTGGAAAGCCCTGCGTCGGTGTAGCGCTGAAGGATTCTTTGACTGTGGATAACAAGAAAACGAGGATTTGTACCATCGCATAAAGTTATAGCGACCCACCGGGTCAGTCAGCAGAACTTTTTCCGATAGTACATAAAGTTAGTGCGGTTAACACAATAAGATAATCAGGTTCTGTATAATTCTCTCAAAACGTTCAAATAGATTCATTAAGTATCAACATCAAAGAAATAAAATATTTTTGTCATACATGATAAGTTTGTTAGGGCTGTGTATTTGTTTATGTTAGTAATTTTTTTTTCTTTGCGTACAATCGAGAATAAGAATAATAGTGTCTTTTGACTGTCACTGAAAAATTCAACACTCGTACACCCTCTTTTCACCAACAATTGTTACGTCCATCGTAGTAGAGGCTATGCCTTATCACCGAACTTTGGTTACAAATACACGTTTTATAGGGAATGCAGTGTTTTCACATGCCAACCCTCACAATGTTTTCGTTCGAGTGGCATGTGATAATAAACACTGCACCGAAAAACTCATTGGTTGTACAACACGACTGGTAGGATTAGAACCCGGTTCTCAAGATTGACTGTCCGACATCCTACCGACTGAGCTATCGCTGCTGTAAACGTAGTTGCGAGAGTATAATCTACTCGTCTCATCTGTCAGGCCCCTGCAGACTGATGATGCAGAGTTGTTTAGTGACGTCAGTGATGGTGGCACGCAGCTTGTGAGTCTGTATGATGCGACGTAGATGTGAGAGTATAATCTACTCGTCTCCCCTATCAGGCCCCTGCAGACTGATGACGCAGAGTTGCTTAGTGACGTCAGTGATGGTGGCACGCAGCTTGTGAGTCTGTATGAAGCGACGTAGATGTGAGAGTATAATCTACTCGTCTCACCTGTCAGGCCCCTGCAGACCGATGACGCAGAGTTGCTTAGTGACGTCAGTGATGGTGGCACGCAGCTTGTGAGTCTGTATGAAGCGACGTAGATGTGAGAGTATAATCTACTCGTCTCACCTGTCAGGCCCCTGCAGACTGATGACGCAGAGTTGCTTAGTGACGTCAGTGATGGTGGCACGCAGCTTGTGAGTCTGTATGAAGCGACGTAGATGTGAGAGTATAATCTACTCGTCTCACCTATCAGGCCCCTGCAGACTGATGACGCAGAGTTGTTTAGTGACGTCAGTGATGGTGGCACATAGCTTGTGAGTCTGTATGATGCGACCTAGATGTGAGAGTATAATCTACTCGTCTCACCTGTCAGGCCCCTGCAGACCGATGACGCAGAGTTGCTTAGTGACGTCAGTGATGGTGGCACGCAGCTTGTGAGTCTGTATGAAGCGACGTAGATGTGAGAGTATAATCTACTCGTCTCCCCTATCAGGCCCCTGCAGACTGATGACGCAGAGTTGTTTAGTGACGTCAGTGATGGTGGCACGCAGCTTGTGAGTCTGTATGAAGCGACGTAGATGTGAGAGTATAATCTACTCGTCTCACCTGTCAGGCCCCTGCAGACTGATGACGCAGAGTTGTTTAGTGACGTTAGTGATGGTGGCACGCAGCTTGTGAGTCTGTATGAAGCGACGTAGATGTGAGAGTATACTCTACCCGTCTCACCTGTCAGGCCCCTGCAGACTGATGACGCAGAGTTGTTTAGTGACGTCAGTGATGGTGGCACGCAGCTTGTGTGTCTGTATGATGCGACGTAGATGCGCCAACACGTGAGCGGCGCTGAAACCTGGTGCCACTACGTAGTAGCCGCGACCCTGAGAATTTAATAGTTTTTAATATATTGCCCTGAACACGAGAGGACTGAAGTTACTTGCGCGTCTAAAAAGCGAAATGAAACAGCATGGCATTTGGCCACGCCCACAACTGAGTTGGTCGCGTTATGTATGACAACTATCCTAAAAGCTACAAAAGATAGGCTGTCCCTACATAGAGAATGGGTTCAATATTTGTCAGTGGCAGCCCTGACTACTAGGTTGAAACGCGATCGCCCAGAAATTGGGAAAGCGAAAGCAGGCGAGGCATCTATCAGTCTCTGCGGGGACTTCAGAAAAATCTACGGAAGTCGGCAACGGAAGAATGAGAACGAAAGCAACTGCCTGTAACTATTCTACCGGTACTTACTTTGAAGATGGGCTCATGCAGCTGTCCGCTGCCGCCATCCAGAATACTGACTGTGACGTCAGCTTCTACCCCGCCTTTCTCATTGAGCGCTAGAGAGTATACTATCCTAAAAAAAAGTTTTAAAGTTAATTCCTGAACATTGATGGATTATCCAAAATAATTTGGATGTGAAAAGTTCTTTAGGAGCGTTGAGAAATTTTTGGTAGGGGAACTCTTATGGGTTCACGTCACCGACATGTTATGACGTGTTGCGCTTGGCCAGCAGTGAAAAGTTGTCACTTCTGTCGGCAGTCCCCATGACTGCCAATGTTTTTTTTTTAATTAAATTTTGTCTGTTCTTTTCTGTTTTTTGTCCGATATTTAATAGTTAATGCATAATTTCAAGATCTTATTTAAGGGATTCAAGGGAATTCAAGATCTTATTCTTATTCATAATTTATTTATCTAGAAAGGTATGGCGTGCGGAGCAATTTTCTATGTCGTAAAATAATGTTGCGGAGAAATATATGATGGGCAAAAAATTGTTATTTGTGCAACAAGAGTAACGAGTGATTCTAAGTTAGAATCCTGAGCGTCGTAAGGGATTCAAAGGCGCAAGAAACAAAATCAGTTTGCTCTCGTGTGACACATACAACATTTCACCTCACTAGCGAGAAAACACAAGATGTAAAGACCCTATAGTTTCGAATTAACTTTCAAGAATTCAGTGTTTTTTTTTCTTTAATACACCATATAAAAATATTGCACATAAAATAAAATGTAAGGAATGTTAATTGTATCCCAAAAGCCGTGAAAAATCGGAAAAACTTTGATAAACTGATCGAAAATGCAAAAGCAACCATCACGCGGGCGTTTTGCTCTATATATTAGTTTCCGGTAGAAGTTCATTTGTTTTTACCACCGACCTCTAGCAATACAATACATGGACATGTTTTGCCATAAAAAATGACTGTTCTTTTTTATACAGATTCAAAGCGAACGTACCGGGAACCAAAACTTCTTTTAGTAGATAACGTCATTTTCTCGTCTTTATCAGTAGTTCCGAGTACGCTCACGTGACTCACTGCAGCGATCAGCGCCAAAATTTCATCATTATCTGGTCGTCAATAGCCAGCCTGGCTACTCGTATTACTATAGAGGTCAGTTGTTTATTCGGAGTCCATAGTCTAATGTTACGGATTCCATACACATGGGGAGGCTATACACAGGATATCGAGAAGTTTACCTTATCTACGGTATCCGACAAACTGTGGGGCTGTGTATAGCCTCCCAATGTCTATGGAATCCATATAGAGTGAAAGAGATAGCCGCCATCTGTTGTTTGCTATTTCTCTTTCTCTTTAGCAAAGGATATAGAGTTTCTGAACAATTCACAGCGTTCTTTATTCAAAACACTTGTTTTTCACTGGGTGAACAAAATATACTTTTGTATATGAACAAAATATACTTTTGTTCACTGGTTTTAAGCAACAAAGGCACGCTTTTCGAGCTAGTGAGGTGAAAACATTATTTTATACCAAATATCGACTGTCGAATAAATGCTAACATTATATTATCTTTTATATCAAATCTATCATTATATTATATTATCTTAATTATGATTAACCGACATGATTAACCTGTATATTTTTAATGCACGGTACTGGCAGAATATCAGTATCACAGATTATTCTGTGGCGTATGCTGAGCCAGAGACCTTTCAGCCTCTGTGTCAAAGATTGTTATTATTTTAAGGATTCTAATGTATTTGTTATATGTTAAGCTCTAAATGTGTATTTTTTGTGTTTTTTTGTAAGAGGCATTAAATAAAGTTTTTATCTATCTATCTATCTATCTCTGTTTGTAACAGTTTACGTACTTTTGATCAGTCTTAGTCAAGTCAGCTGTGAAAGCGAGGCCGGCAGTGCGCTGCGCGTCCGGGCCAGTCAGGTAGAACTTCCCGTAGTAAGACATGTTAAAGAGGGCAGCACCGTTGCGGCACGCTAGCGCTTCTTGACCGATCTGGAAGTAACATCATACTGTCACGACATTCATCCCAGAGAAGGTTTTAGATGTGTTTACTGATGTGGATTGTCAGTATTATTCGTAGACCCTGTTTTCACCAAAGATTTTTTCGTCAAAACATGATGAGCCCGAAAAACGACAACACTACGCTAGGACGATATAATTGTCAGTAAAACGTGGGTGTGCGAGTGTGAAATGTAACTTGCTTAAAATGCCATCTTTATTGTAATAATACCATAATATTAAATTAACTAGTATTTCCAAATGAGATAAAAAGGCTACTAAAGTTTTAATCAAATCGAGGGCATCAAACTGAAAATGTGTATCTACAGATTTTCTGAATTCCAAAAATTCCGATATTTTTTGGTGAATCTCCATATTTATTAGCTCTATGATGTACTGTAAAAGTAACGGTTGCTCCACTGGTTATAGGTACTATTATGCCTAAGTATATGATGGTAAAACGCGTTTTTATAATTTTTCAATGCATGTGCTCGTAAAGGCCCACTTTTTATGCATCATAACCGAACAGAAAGTCAATTATTTTGCCCTAGGGCTGTATTATTATTTTTTTTTTAATTTATTTACGATGGTTGGCTAACCTGCAGCCTTTCCTGTGTACCATAAATGTCATACTTTTTTTTCCACTGTTTAACGGCTCTGGATACAGTCCTTTTGAGCCAATTACAATTTAAAGTTCACAAAATTATATTTGTTTTATTTCCTCACACTATGCATTGAAAAACGTAGTATGATACACGGGCGTAAGAGCAATAAATTACTCGGTTACGTTTAAAACACTCGCTACGCTCGTATTTAAATCTTCCTCGTAATTTATTCCTTTGCGCCCTTGTAGCATAAACTACTATAAGAGAAATATTTATAAATAACTAGTCGATGCTTTATATTTATATCAGCTTGATGCCCTCGAAATATATAAAAAAAAAACTATTCATTTTTCCTCACCTTCAGGTGTAGACTTCAAAGTCCGGAGCAACAATATACATATAACTCACCAGGTCATGATACTTGGAGAATCCGAAAGTGTAGTCTCCTTTGAGCACTTCTTCATACCGCGTGTCCATGTTGCGCGGGTAGTCGTGCGAGCCGCCCCAGTCATACTGTTGTACTCGGATCTGGGACACAATTATCAACATTGTAGTATGTAGTATAAAAAGGCTCTGACTGAATATCAGCGTCGTAACCTTGCATTAGTACGCTGAGTCGAGGGCCTGTTAGTTATTTTGGAAATATTATGTTTGTTGTGTAGATAAATATTTTACACCTTAAGACTAAAAATTACCCCCTTAGGTACCTTTTACTCTGGTATGTAGAAAGCCGGTCTTTCCCAACCAGCCCTCTGGCTTGCATCACCGCCCCGTTTTCTACCAAGTCCTGATGTAACGCGTCATGGCTCGCGTCTCTTCCAGTAATTGTTTACGAAGCCGATGAGTTAATGAAATTTAAACTCTAAAATACTAAAGTTTAGGTACCTTTTCCCCTTGTATTTAAAAAACCGGTCTTTCCTAACTGACTTGCATTAATCTTGCAGCTCCTGATTTAACCCGCGTAACGTCTCTTCCATCCATCGTTTAAGAAGACGATGCTTATATTTACTGAAATTTCAACTCTAAAATAATGAAGTTTAGGTACCTTTTCCCCTAGTATGTAGAAAGGCAGTCTTTCCCAACCAGCCCTGGCTTGCATCACCGCCCCATGTTCACCAGCTTCTGATTTTACGAGTCATGGGCCGCATCTATTCCCCATCGTTTAAGAAGACTATGCTAATAGTTACAGAAATTTGAAATTTAAAATATTGGGGCTTGGGTACCTTTTCCCCTGGTATGTAGAAAGCCGGTCTTTCCCAACCAGCCCTGGCTTGCATCACCGCCCCATTTTCTACCAGCTCCTGATGCAACGCGTCATGGCTCGCATCTCTCCCAGCCAGCGGCTCGTCGTTTGGGAAGACAATGCAATAGTTCTTGGCGTACGCTTCGTGGCTACTCTCACGCATCCAGTGAGCGCGCGACATCTGCGCCGGCGTGAACCGACGGATGTCGAACGTGAACATGTTGTAGTTTGGTCTGGGGAAATTAAAATTATCTGTTACTATTACGTACTGTTGCGTCTGCGCTGAAGGAGAACAACCTTGAACAATAAATTCAACATCTTGATAAACCGGTTTCGCCTTACGCATTATCAAGGGCCGACAGTAGCAAAAAAAAAATAAAGTTATTTTAATAAGATTTGTGTAATTAAAAGAGAAGAGAAGAGAGAAAAACGCAAAGGAACGGTCTTCAACAACCCTACCCTTTTCGTTTCTTTTGTAAGTTGGACACTAGTCCAGTGCTTCATAAAAGCACAGCCCGCACCCAGACTCGCCGCTACCACCTGTAGCAGACTATTGGAGCTACTCCGTACTCTATGCTACCACCTGTAGCAGACTATTGGAGCTACTCCGTACTCGATGCTACCACCTGTAGCCAGTGGCGTGCACAGAACTTTTTTCCGGAAAAGCAATCAGAAGGTCAAGTACAACAATAAAAAAAATAAGAAAATTTTTTAATGACACTTTGAAAAAAAAAAAAAATTGTATGACGCCAGGTTAGGCACTGCCTTTCCTAGAGTGAACATTTTCATACAAACTTTTTTTTTCAAAGTGTTATTTAAATTTTTCATATTTTTTTTATTGTCGTACTTGACCTTCTGATTGCTTTTCCGGAAAAAAGTTATGTGCACGCCACTGCCTGTAGCAGACTATTGGAGCTACTCCGTACTCGATGCTACCACCTGTAGCAGACTGTTGGAGCTACTCCGTACTCGATGCTACCACCTGTAGCAGACTGTTGGAGCTACTCCGTACTCGATGCTACCACCTGTAGCAGACTATTGGAGCTACTCCGTACTCGATGCTACCACCTGTAGCAGACTGTTGGAGCTACTCCGTACTCGATGCTACCACCTGTAGTAGACTATTGGAGCTACTCCGTACTCGATGCTACCACCTGTAGCAGACTGTTGGAGCTACTCCGTACTCGATGCTACCACCTGTAGCAGGCTATTGGAGCTACTCCGTACTCGATGCTACCACCTGTAGCAGACTGTTGGAGCTACTCCGTACTCGATGCTACCACCTGTAGCAGACTGTTGGAGCTACTCCGTACTCGATGCTACCACCTGTAGCAGACTATTGGAGCTACTCCGTACTCGATGCTACCACCTGTAGCAGACTGTTGGAGCTACTCCGTACTCGATGCTACCACCTGTAGCAGACTATTGGAGCTACTCCGTACTCGATGCTACCACCTGTAGCAGACTATTGGAGCTACTCCGTACTCGATGCTACCACCTGTAGCAGACTGTTGGAGCTACTCCGTACTCGATGCTACCACCTGTAGCAGACTATTGGAGCTACTCCGTACTCGATGCTACCACCTGTAGCAGACTATTGGAGCTACTCAGTACTCGATGCTACCACCTGTAGCAGACTGTTGGAGCTACTCCGTACTCGATGCTACCACCTGTAGCAGACTGTTGGAGCTACTCCGTACTCGATGCTACCACCTGTAGCAGACTATTGGAGCTAGTCCGTACTCGATGCTACCACCTGTAGCAGACTGTTGGAGCTAGTCCGTACTCGATGCTACCACCTGTAGCAGACTGTTGGAGCTAGTCCGTACTCGATGCTACCACCTGTAGCAGACTGTTGGAGCTAGTCCGTACTCGATGCTACCACCTGTAGCAGACTATTGGAGCTACTCCGTACTCGATGCTACCACCTGTAGCAGACTGTTGGAGCTAGTCCGTACTCGATGCTACCACCTGTAGCAGACTGTTGGAGCTAGTCCGTACTCGATGCTACCACCTGTAGCAGACTGTTGGAGCTAGTCCGTACTCGATGCTACCACCTGTAGCAGACTATTGGAGCTACTCCGTACTCGATGCTACCACCTGTAGCAGACTATTGGAGCTACTCCGTACTCGATGCTACCACCTGTAGCAGACTGTTGGAGCTAGTCCGTACTCGATGCTACCACCTGTAGCAGACTATTGGAGCTACTCCGTACTCGATGCTACCACCTGTAGCAGACTATTGGAGCTACTCCGTACTCGATGCTACCACCTGTAGCAGACTATTGGAGCTACTCCGTACTCGATGCTACCACCTGTAGCAGACTATTGGAGCTACTCCGTACTCGATGCTACCACCTGTAGCAGACTATTGGAGCTACTCCGTACTCGATGCTACCACCTGTAGCAGACTATTGGAGCTACTCCGTACTCGATGCTACCACCTGTAGCAGACTATTGGAGCTACTCCGTACTCGATGCTACCACCTGTAGCAGACTATTGGAGCTACTCCGTACTCGATGCATCAGATATCATCTGACGATACAATACAATACAACTTTATTTGTACACGATATAAAAAGGAACAGAAATATAAATACTTAATTTTTATCTAACTTATTATGTAGCACAAACAGGCGGCCTTATCGCTTAAAGCGATCTCTTCCAGACAACCAGTCTCTTCAGACAGACCAGGTGGATGAAACTGTTTAGAATGATTGCTGAAAAGGTGGTGTACTATTTTTAATAATAGATATATTTTAATATTAATAGATAAACGTATTAATATATAATGATAAATACATACTAATAAAATATATAAAAAACAATAAAAAAATAATATATATGTGTATATGTCATGAAATAAATTGTTACCTGGAAAAAAAATGAAAAATAATGATAATGAATATTTCGGTAATCAGAGTGAAAGATAGTGTCATTTAACTAGTCTCTTGAAGATAGGCAGGGAATGGGCTCTTCTTATATGTAAAGGAAGATCATTCCACAAACGAACAGCTTGTACCGAGAACGATTTGTTGAAGAAAGACGATGAGTGCTCCGGCGTGGCAAGAAGCAGATTCTGAGAGGACCGTAAAATGCGGTCATGGGTATCATGAAGAAAACGAAAGCTAGTTTTAAGGTAAGAAGGAGTTGAAGGATTATTCAACACAGAAAACAAGAGGGACAGGATATGAGCATTACGGCGATGACGAATGGGAAGCCATTTAAGGTGATATACCGTGCTAGCAAAGGTCCCCGTTACTCCAGGCAGAAAGACCCGCAGTGCGAAAGGGACGGAATCGGGGAAAATTGTCAAAAAGTCGGTTTTAAATTAATTCAAAATTAACTAAAATAGCTAAAAAAAATTCCATAACCAGTAATTTAGGTGTAGTTAAAACCCATCTAAATTAATATTTTTCAAGTCTGTGTGCTATCCTAATTTGTCAGAATATCAAAAAAAGTGTAAATTTAGACCTGATTTCAATAATTATTTCTATCGAATGAAATTCCTCTTATCGCGTTTCTGATAGACCAAAATCTAGTAAAAGGTTCCAAAATTGTTATACTAATTTATTTTACTTGGAACTTCTTAAAAGAGCAGATAAATAACTTCAAAAAGTGTCAATTTTCACGGTACAGCCCCTTAAGTCGGAAACGAAATTCAGAAATGTGATCAAATTTGCGAAGACCAAAAATAAACCTGATACAGAAATTTTGAAGACGTTCGAGTCTATCAAGTTGGACGATAGTAAGGAAGCTATCAACTTCACGAGCTCTACAACTGCTCAACAAGATCTACGATCACACAGACCTATTTTTATGCTCTCTGAGTGAGTTCACAAGAACAGCCTTGTTTGTTATTTGTTATAGATAAAATTGTTGCTTATAATGTTACTTGATTGTCGTTTTGTGTGAAATTCTAAATACTTATATTTTTCATTGTACTGTTATTTATGTGTATAATATTATATTGTTGATGTTTATTGCACTATTGCAATGGCTTAGCTGCTAAGATAGTGTAATGTAGTACATAAATAAATAAATAAATAACTCCAGAATTGTACGGTATATTAGAAATTCAATTTAGTTTTGATATCCGCTCCTTTCTTTTTGTCGTTTTTAGGATTCCGTACCCGAAAGTTGCCAAACGGGACCATATCACAAAGTCTCCGCTGTCTGTCTGTCTGTCTGTCCGTCCGTCCGTCCGTCTGTCTGTCTGTCAGTCTATCACAGAGGTCTACAGCTTCAGCCGTTATCTAGGTAGCCATTTGAAATTTTCACAGAATACGGTCTAATTTGATTTCTAGTACGGAAAATAATAAAAAAAAAAATAAACCCAAGGGCGGTCTCCATACAAAAAGAAACTCGAAAAAGTAGCATTTAACGTTACCATGTCCCTTCCCTTATCTCCGAAACAAGAAGACCGAAAAATACGAAAAAACATGATAACAGGTGATTACATACGGGGAAAATATAGCGGGTCAGATATTAGGGTTCCGTACCCGTAATGTGTGGTGGTATGGAACCCTTTGTGCGTGAATCCGACTCGCACTTGTAAATTGTTCAATAACTTCATTAAGATTAGGTAGGTTTTTTAACTACATGAAAAAATCATGTAGCGCGAAAATCAAATCATTGGGTGTCTATCGTGATAGTACAGGTCGCGGCAGTAAATAATGCCCATCGTATCGTAGCGTCATCTCTGTCGCACGAAGCACTAACAGTCCGGTGACACAGACGGCGCTCTACGAAGCCGAAGATAGCCGATGTGCATTATTTACTGCCGGGAACTGTAGGTATTATGAGCAAACCTGTTATTACTATTGCACATCAATATATTCCAGTTAGATACACATTATTATATCAATAAACATTTTTCACTGTTAACGTCATAGTGATAAAAGGTCTACCAATAGCGATAACCCTTGTTTTGTATATTTGCATGAATACACAACTACCTATATACATATATATACAAGGTGACTTTTTGATCATCGTCCAAATTCATACTGGTGGCTTGGTAAGTGATCAGTATCATGGATCAATAAAAATTATTGTAAAGTTCGTAAAATTAAATTTCGACTCCCCATAGTGATTCACTCGGAACTGGAAGTGAATTTCTATGGGAAGGCGAAATTTCATTTTACAAATTTCACAAAAATTGTTATTGATCCAAGATACTGATCACTTATCAAGCCTCCGGTATGAATTTGGACGATGATCGAAAAGTCACCTTGTATATATACTCGTAATTATAGCTAGCAGTGCATACGTACATACACACGAAATACAAAAATTACAAATACAAAATTTATTTATTTATTATTTATTATATACAAGTTTTTTTATAAAATTTATACTTGCGATTGTCGGCACTTGGTGAAACTTGAAACACATCTTGAATTAAAAACACTTGTACTTATAGTTTCACTTTATTTATGTTAACTCCCAACCGGTTTCGGATTTTACTCCATTTACAAGGGAAGATGTTAATTAAAATATTTCACTGACTCCAGGCACTAGCTCTGAGCAATGTAAACAATGAAATTATAAATAATAAAGATGTATTACACAAGTCATTTTATGCATGTTGGACCATTCTTTTAAGCTAATAAAACCTGTATTAGGAGGGACATACATATACTCAAGCTTGTTTCCCAAAGGCGTAGGCAGAGACCACAGATTTCCATCTGCTACGATCCTGACACACCTATTTAGCCTCTTCCACATCTATCAATGTAATTATACAAACTCTTTTATTCCGGGTGTTTCTGACCTTGCCCTTGTATGACGCCAATTTGGTCAGCATTAAGGTCCGACCGAGCTTTTGGTGTCGGTCTTGGCGAAAAATTCAAGATTATCTAGTGATAAGAACGAAAAGTGGGTCTGCGGCAATTTCTTCGATGGTACCTTGGGTAAAGTTGATCAGAATAATCGTCTTTTAGTCAAGGATCGGAACAATAGATTCCATAAAAAAACTTTTTGTTATGAATGTGCATGTGTAAAATAGATTTTGACAGTCTCTATCCGTTAAAATATTTTAATTTTTTTAGATAACAATAAGTAAGCGCATGTGGGAAGATAATTTAGAAATCTTACTCACAGTGAAACAAATTCAATAAGAAAGGCAAGATGCTATTGATGAAAAAATGTATGCTACTGTCCAAAAATCGTAACGATAATCGTAACTATACAGACAAATCAAATTATTGATATATTGATTTAATAGTAGTTTATGCTACTAGGGCGAAAATGAATAAATTACGAGGACGATTTAAAACACGAGCGTAGCGAGTGTTTTAAACGTAACCGAGTAATTTATTGCTTTTACGCCCGTGTATCATACTACGTTTTTCAATGCATAGTGTGAGGAAATCAAAACAAATATAATCTTGTGAACTTTCAATTATGATTGGCTCAAAAGGATTGTATCCAGAGCCGTTAAACAGTGGAAAAAAAAGTATAACATCTATGGTACACAGGAAAGGCTGCAGGTTAGCCAACCATTGCAAACAAATTAAAAAAATAATAATAATAAAGCCCTAGGGCAAAATAATCGACTTTCTGTTCGGTTTTGATGCATAAAAAGTGGGCCTTTACGAGCACATGCATTGAAAACGAATATACAGAAAGATGTTTACCTTCCGCTGAGGATCCAATCGGCCATTTGTATGCCGCAGCCAGCCCCAAACATCATCCCTGAGGAATTGTACCCGCAGTTGTGGTATAGGCCTGAAAACCACATCAACTAGTTAAATCAAGAAAATATATGTCTATACAAGGTGACTTTTTGATTATCGTCCAAATTCATACTGGAGGCTTGATAAGTGATCAGTATCTTGGATCAGAAACATTTTTTGTGAAATTCGTATAATGAAATTTCGGCTTCCCATATAAATTCAGTTCCAGTCCCGAGTGAATCACTATGGGGAGTCGAAATTTCATTTTACGAATTTCACCAAAATTGTTATTGATGCATGATACTGATCACTTACCAAGCCACCAGTACGAATTTGGACGATGATCAAAAAGTCACCTTGGATATGTAATATATGTACGAACACTGTATACCATCTATATTGTAATCAGTGGGTCTACCGCGTAATTCTCATTTTCATCAACATCAACTTGAGATTGATATTTGACGTGCGTGCGACGACACCCGCCTTACATACCATCTCTTTTGCACGCGTTGAATTTCGCATGCATTTGCTTGAAGTTGATACAAATGATAATTACGCGGTAGAGCCCCTGTTTACCGGCAACCATGGTACAGACTTTCCATTGTCTAGTCTAGGAGCCACTGAATGCTGTTTCAATTGTAGAACTGTTTATGTGAAACAAAACATATTTTTAATTTTTTATTAATTTTCAACGTTAATTTTGGTCTAGCAACTTTCTTTAAAAGTGATTTATTAAAATCTTTTCTAGCAAAAATTTACTTCCCAAATCATGTGCCGATATTAAAGATTTCTTTCTTAAGTTTCCAGAGTAATTTCTTGCCTACATGGCAAAATTCAGCTCGATAAGCCCAGCCAATTTCAGTTACAGACAGACGGACGGGTCTCAAAAAGACTTGGCCATAAATGTCGAACGGCAAAATGATTGCCGGTAGCAACGACTGCGGCGGCGATTTCATACTAAAAACGGCACCCGCCTTACCAAAAATATTGGGATCTTCTCCAAGCAGTGGCTTGTGGTCGGGCGTGAAAGACTCCGGACCACAGACCGTGCTCTTCACTCCCACTTTCGCCAAACTAGGACAAAGAGAGATGGCGCTATCCATATGCACCCCAAACACGTCCCAATCTAGGTCGTAGAGATGAAACTGCAGGTTGTCTGGCACCTGTGGAGATGTACTGGTTAGGACTCGACCCAGAGGACATTACAGCATAGGAATTCACAAATTTGTTAGATTTGGAGTGGCTCGAAGGACCATAATTATTATAATTCCTAAAAAAATTTAATGCTAATAAAAATATTTCAAAAATCATGGTAGTATGTAAAGACTACAAGAATAATATAGCGGTTGAGAAATTCAAGAATAAAAATGTCATAATTCCCAAAACTGTCGAATTACGGAACCCTAGCGAGTCTGACCCACACTAACCGTTTTTTTTTTTTTTTTTAGGAAATTCAGTCTCGATCTAGGGCATAATTGATAAATGATCTTTTTTTTACGATTTGGATTTGGGCAGGTGCAACACTACTACAGGGACAAATAGTTTTAGTACGCTGAGCAAACAGGCTTTCTAGACATATAAAAATAATTGATTATAAGCTCTAAAAAATTTCAAGAGTTACCTGGTCCAGCATAATAGGGTTCCCTTCATACCCTCCAACGCTGAGTGATTCTCCCTGCACCTTCAGATACAAATTGACGTCATGATCCCGGATGTTGGGAGTGCCTCTCACTTCCGGTATGCCATCCATCACGACGTAGGCGTGTTTGAACGGAAGAAGGGGCAACGCTGGGATGCCGGCGAATCTCGCAATGCGAGGACCCCACGCACCTAGCGAAGAATGTTAGATTAAGAGGCGTCGTTACACGTAAACCTCCATAAAAACGCTGTCACCACATTGTGGGGTGTCTACTGTCTATGGAATGTTATTATAATATTTCAAGCTGAGTCCATTAACATTATCTAGATCTATGTGTTTAAGTCGAACTAAAAACCGTGAAATTTGAGTAATATCTTAACAAAAAATCCCAATAATACGTAAATTTAACGTTTTTTTTTACCAAAAGTGCAGCCGAATGTGCTTTTATTGTTTTAGATAAAATCAAAAAATTAATACGAGTCAAACATCGAAAATGTTATCTAGATTAATAATAACCAAAATAATGTTTGAAAACATCCACAGTCTTGCCAAAAGTGGTTTCTCCTGAAACAAGTTTTCAATTTTGCACCGGCGACGAAATCGGCATTATTGTATTGTCCTCGCAAGTTTCATTTAGCGTGCACCTTATAGCGAAATGAAACAGCGTGATATTTGGCCCACTGCTGAATTGGTCGGGTCGTGACGACCATCCTTAATATCAGTAGAGGCAAAGATATTTAGAAGAAGTACGTACAGGTCCCAGCAGTAAATAATGCACATCGGGTGTCTTCGGCTTCGAAGAGCGCCGTCTCTGTCACCGGACTGTTCGAGCTTCGTGCGACAGATATAACGCTACGATACGATGTGTATTATTTACTACCGGGTCCTGCACAGCAGTACTGTCATTAAATAATGCGCATAGAAATTTTTGCCACTCTTCGTCAAAGCTTTCTATACAATCCATGGCAGTACACGTCCGATCGGCTACCAAAATGATAACCTTAATTTGCCTATCGTTCCGATTTTTGCACAAGTTCTAAAATGACTTTGACTACTATTTTCTCTCATAAGTTTCCAAATGCTAGGGCAAATGTAATTGACTCTTAAAATTTATGTTTTGTCTATTTTTTGAGAATACTAACACTGGCGAAGATTTATATGCGCATTATAGCTGAGGCAGATCTGTACGGTGTACACCACCAATCAAGGATTGATTAACCCATAAATTACGATACTTTCAATCACCGAAATGACGTCATATCGAAAAATAATGTCCACACAGAATTAACCGCTTATTACCGGTTGGAAATTTGGGTTTTCGTATACCGCAAAATTAACAGCTAAAAGCGCCTAAAACCGATTGAGAATTTGTATTTTCTTTCAAATGCCGCCCTCGCGACGCACAGCCTACTCTCGCTCACCCCTCTAATAGCCGCCATGCACTGAATCGTCATTATATCGGTACCGAAACAGGAAAACGGTGAAATAATGGTACAGAATTCAAAAAGGTTTCATAAGGGAGGGCTACCGAAATTTTATGGGTTATCGGTACCATTTTTAATCCCTGCCACCAATACACATTTTTCTCGGAATGTTCAACTGATTTCATGTTTACAAAATAACTTTAGATAGATCTATCAGCTCAGTGTTTACGTTATGTCGACAAACAAGACAGATAAAGGATTTATGGTACTCTAAAAAGGCAGTGTCCGTTTGTAGAATATTTTATGGCCATCGACCTCACTTGTAGATACGTACGTGTTTTCTGTCTATCTCACGGGGCGGGGCAAAGGCCAAACAGTCCCGTCAAACAAAACTGATTTTTGGATCGATCTAAATGTGAATTAATTGTTGAATAATCATTTTATCAAAAATTCACTTGCATTGGTTCAAAAATGTTACCCGAAAGGTCAAAAAAATTGTAGATAAAAGCTAAATTTTATCCCGAGCGATACCAAACAAAGAGAAAAAAACAACAACTGAAAAATGCAACTAACCAACTCACTAGAATTGAAATTCGTATGAAAAAATTGGGATACCCGGATACCCTTTAAGAACACTTGATAACCATTGAATGTTACAGCACTTAAGTATAGCTGGAAACGTAAAACAGCTGCTGACATGGCGTTTCCCAAAACAAATATGGCGTCGCTCGGTCACTCGATTTGTACTACCGACGTGAACGGGCTTTTGTCCCACAATTGAGGACAAGATTTAAAACCAAACGAAGGATAAGAAAGTTTGGTACCTCCACAGTTGACAACGCATTTTGTTCTAATGAATCCTTTGTCGGTGTGGATTCCCGTCACCTCCTTATTTCCCAACATATTGTGAGTGTAATGGATGTCCAGAACTGGGCATTCCTCATATACCTGTAAGAATATGAAAAACATATACCAACACTAGCCTCAAAAGTTTTGCCAGATTACATAGTGTTAGTGGTTTTCGAGTTATAAGTAAACAGACAATTAATTATAGGTAGGTAGATGATTAAAAAAACTTAATTTACTGAGGAATCTATATATTCCTTGAAAGGGGTTATACTAGAGATCATTTCCAACAAATTAAGCCCTATCAAATAGGGGTCGAAAGTTATAATTTTTTTTTCAAGTAAATAGAAAAGGTTTTCTTTCCCCTCAAGACCTTTTATTTCTGGGATTATGGGAATTCAGGCATGTATTTGTTTTACAAATAGTCACTTATTTATCATTAATCAGAAAAATAACAAATAAGTACCGAGAGAGGAATATATTTTTAAATCATTTGTTTTTGGTTACTAGTCCGAAAGTTTGAAAAATATCTTAAAAACCTCCGTAACTCAGAGACCATTCATTTGCAACCCCTATTTGATAGGGCTTAATTTGTTGTAAATTATCTCTAGTATTCAAGGAATAGGTCGAATTTCCGAGCATCCTCTATATTCCAATTACATTACAGAATATCTATGTTTCCAAATATGTATTTAAATAAGAACACTAATTTAAACATGAAATACGAGAAAAATAAGCTTTCTATGGAAATTTTAAATTGCTTATATGTCGTCTTTAAATTAATTTAGAGTCCTTTAGAAATATATATTTGGGAACCTAGATATTCTGTAATCCGATCGGAATAAACACACGCCATCCTAAGAATATCTATGATGTATTTCGTTTGTAAGAACTAGGATTGCTCAGCAGACCTCTTATGGTTCCTTGTATGCGCGTGGACATCCGTTAAGTAGGGAGTTTAGGATATTCCTGCGGGATCGGGAGAAATGGGATCTGCGCAAGCAACCCTGTTAGTAATAATAGTAGTTTATGCTACTAGGGCGAAAAGGAATAAAATAGGAGGACGATTTAAAACACGAGCGTAGCGAGTGTTTTAAACGTAACCGAGTAATTTATTGCTTTTACGCCCTTGTATCATACTACGTTTTTCAATGCATAGTGTGAGGAAATGAAAACAAATATAATCTTGTGAACTTTCAATTATGATTGACTCAAAAGGATTGTATCCAGAGCCGTTAAACAGTGGAAAAAAAAAGTATAACATCTATGGTACACAGAAAATGCTGCAGGTTAGCCAACCATTGCAAACAAATTAAAAAAGTAATAATAATAAAGCCCTAGGGCAAAATAATCGACTTTCTGTTCGGTTTTGATGCATAAAAAGTGGGCCTTTACGAGCACATGCATTGAAAAATAAATTAAAAATACTTTAAAAATTGTAACAGTTGAAATGGACATAAGAGAAAAATATAACTTACTTTTCCACCCATCTTCGTAGCAACCTTCACGAGAGCAGAGCAAGCCATGGCCGGGTCAATGGTACCATCTTGTGGAGAATACAATGCCATTTTGAATATTGATGGATCCAGCAAGGGAGATAACTTCTGGGCATCGGTAGGGCTCAAAACCTCACTTTCAATACCCATCGCTTTACCCAGTGTGTGCAGACGCATGTATTCTTCAGTTCGAAGCTAGAAAATTTTATGAAAAATATGATTATATAGCTTAAGGTGCATATCAACGGTTGATACAACCCAATATAAGAAACTCGATATGTATCGGTACAAATATCGACGGAAACGACATTGAAATAATGTTTATATCAGCGCGCATTTCAAAGTGGCTGTTACAATAACCGCTGCGTCTCCTATTTTGGAGAAAATAATGCTTTTCGCATGGACGCTGTAAACGTTTTTTTTTACAAATATTTTTTTAATTTAAAAATTGTCTACAATTTGATGAAAGAAAAATTTAAATCGCTTTAGGAAAGAGTAAGAGAATTCTTGCGTAAATCATGTGAAACTTTCGACGACTTTCGATTTTTTGTCAAAAATAACAACAGAAAAACAGTTTATTAAACTTAAAATTTATTTTTGACTATGTAATGCCAATCATATATTATTTTTAAAGTTTTGGACCACCCGTGTGGGAGAAGTAAGCCATCAAAGACTTTTAAATTGCAGTTAGAGTATTCTTGTAAACTGATTCTCGCTCTTTAACTCTAACTAGTTAGATAATCGTATGGCACAATGTTGGAGGTCACGGGGCCACGCGTTAAAATAATTCTAATAATAATTGTTTATTTTCACCAAACTTACATAGCTTAGATAACTAAAGCTGTAAACAGTAGACGTAATGATGCTAACCCTCCGTGCTAGTTTTGTTAAAGATGTTTGGTGATGAACAGAACTCCTTTACTTTTATAAAGTTATATTTTCTTTTATACACTGTTCTTATTATATTATACAAGGTGTAACAGAAAGGTGTAACCATATTTGAAGAGCTTATTCAGACCATGGTATAGAACAACTTTTACTATGAAGCCAACCCTGAAATCTCGAAAAAAAATCTGCCCTTCCATACATTTTGGCCGAGCGGCATTGCATTTTTCTATGAAACAGTCGATTTTTTTTCGAGATACAAGTTTTGTTCCATAGTAAAAGTTGTTCTATACCTTGACTGAATAACCTCCTCAAATATGGTTACACCTTTCTGTTACACGTTGTATATTTAATTGTAATTAATTTAGTGGTAGCGACGTGCACACCATCTGATTGTATGAATGAGAGAGAGAGCGCGCGCTAGTGTGCGAAAGAGTATGAATCAATTTAATTACAATTTAAAACAAGTTTAAAAAAACTGTAATAGGGGGCAGCGCTCATCCCATATACAAATTACAAACAAAATCTAAATACTTAAGATTGTTATACATATACAAAATTATAATTATATAAACTGGTTAAATAAACAATATTCATTAATTAAATAAATAGACTGGATAAGTTTTCTTAAAAAACACTTCCCTACATAATAATACCGAAACGTTTACAATTAAACAAAATTTAATTCATTTACACGTCCAACTATAAACATCTGAAAGACACAATAGGAATAAGCAGACTATATAAGAAAATAAAGACGCGCTTTATTTTGTATGATTTCTTTTTATTATTTTAAAACTAATCCTCAAATGTATAAACGTGATCTGGCGAGACTTTATTACCAATTCTAGTTCGTTGATTATAATATTACAAGTATTTAATTTGAAAAAATTGTTATTTCTCGATCTAAATATTAGGAACCCGAAAAAAATACATATTTTAAAAGCGAGACAGAGAGGGTCAGGGCTGCCAAGGCCTTTAGCACAAAATAGATACTATAACCCGGAGCAATAAAGAAAGGAATCTTAGATGGCGCCCATCATCATCCCCTCTCACTCGCACAGTATATCTGTCGTCAGTCGCACACCTGCATACTGCATGCAAAAAAAATAGTCTGGATTTGCCGCTCAAGCTTACTCCACTCGCTTTTTTGCGAAATCCCAAAAAAATATATTTTTCTTCCTATGTGAACTGGACTAGTTCAAATACAATTTCTAGTCTAGGCAGTATAGGAACAAATTTTTTTTTTTCAAATTTCGCCGGTGTTTTCAGTACACATTGTTCCTGATCACTAACCGAGTCTGCAGTATGAATTCTGGCGGTGGATTAAATTTCACCTTGTATATTAAAATAGACCAAAAATATTACAAAAAAAATATTAAAAAAAAACTTTTTATGCTGTCTGTATCACTGAGCAATAAAATCACAGGTACATGCCGCCATTTTAGATTCCTTTCTTTAATGCTCCGGGTTATACCAGAAGGCCGACTCGACGACGCCGAGGAGCGAAAACAGACGCACACATGCATAGACGCGTAGGTACGTATGATTATCTCAGCAGAATTTCGTATTGGCATTCGACCGACTTCATCCGAGATCGTCGTACGTACGCGTCTATGTGTGCGTGCACCTGTGTTCGCTAGTTATGCGGAGTAAACCTTCTGTAAGTGGTTATTTTGTGCCTTCAGTATTAGGACGGATTATTCAAAACAGTTAAAAGTTACCTTGCTTCGCGATATAAACATGCCGCCATTATTGATCCATCCAGCGTAATCTTCTACTTCCTCCTCCAATGCTTTGTATACTGTCCTTGAGTCTTGCAGGAGTCTTACCTCTAGATCGGAAGGTCTTAATGACCACACCAGACCTTTGAACAAAAATAGATTATACTGCTATATCATCAGAGTTGCTTTTTGTTTGAAAGTCAAAGAAGAGTGTTTACCAGCAGTATGCCATGTGGTTCCACTGGTGAGTTTTCCTCTTTCGAGTAGAACAGTGTTGACACCACGTTTGGTAAGTTGGTATAATGTGTTGCATCCTGCTATGCCTCCACCTAAAAAACGCAAAATGAAATTTACAAAATGTCGTACCCATTATGAAAAAAAATACAAAATATTTCCCTACTTATACCAATTTCCTATACTTTCCTTAATCCTCCCTGCTAAATATACAACGTGTAACAGAAAGGCGTAACCATATTTAAAGAGCTTATTCAGTCAATGGAATAGAACAACTTTTACTATGGGGTCAGTTAAAAGTGTTTACCTGAAATCTCAAAAAAAAAATCTGCCCTTCCATACATTTCGTCCGAGCGGCATTGCATTTTCCTATGAAGCAGGTAATTTTTGTTTTCGATATACAGGATTTGTTCCATAGTAAAAGTTGTTCTAAACCATTGACTGAAAAAGCTCTTCAAATATGGTTACAGCTTTCTGTTACACGTTGTATATCGTCAAATTCTTTTTTTTATTACCTTATGTATACTGGGTGGGTGTTAAGATGAATTTGCGGAAGCCGCAAACTGTACTCGTCCATACGAACAACCCTCGAATCTCGAATTGTTAAAATAACCGCTGTTCCATAGAAAAGCTACATAGCTACCTGACCAAAATTTACGCGAGAAATTGTTTTCTTTTTCTCGATTTCTCTATCTTTTTTCACGAAAAGTACTTCGTAATTTCGTATTGACGAGTCTATCGCTAGTTTCCGGCTTCCGCAACTTCATCTTAACATCCTGTATAACTCTTTTACCAATCAATCAGTATCGTCAGAATATTTGTTTTGTTTTAAATAAGTGATTCAGGTCAAAACATAGGCTACTTTTCATATAATTCAGGTTTTACTGGTTATTAACCAGTAGCTTTGAAGATTATATATAAAGCTAAATCTACACGGCTGAAGCCGCGGCAAAAAGCTAATTAGTGAATTAACCAAAGAGAAACCTCATGAAATATTATATCAAGGTCATTGCGACTGCAAGCCAAATAATAATAAATCATATATTTAAGTCATCTTGAATTAATAATAACACTTGTACTTATAGTTTCACTTTATTTATGTTAACTCCCAACCGGTTTCGGATTTTACTCCATTTTCAAGGGAAGATGTTAATTAAAATATTTCACTGACCCCAGGCACTAGCTCTGAGCAACGTAAATAACGTAAATATATTTAAGTCTTTAAGTACCTACCAATGTCAAAGTTGAATATTATCTTTATTAGATTTTTTATATTGATATTTGTATAATTGGCCCTGACCATGACTGATTATCAATTTGAACTTGGCCATTTGAGTAAAAGCTGTACAAGTGTTAGTGAACCTATGAAACGCAAGAAAAGACTGCAATACCAGGTGGTAAAAGACAGACATATCTAATATGTGACTTCGTTTTATGTTATAGACCGCGCTAAACTTCTAGTCCGCTCTTAAGGCCCCAGACTCTCTTTGCAACATTTCGCTTTCGTCTTACCTGAGACTTTAGAAGTGGCGCTCCCCCCGCTGCATTAAGATGTTAGAGACCGCACCTGAATGTTGCTCTACTTCGTTAAATGAGTGTACGATTACTTAAAATTTGGCATGTGAAGATTTTTAATTATTCAAGTAACGGTAATTTACAAAGTTTGGTTTGTTTATCGGAACAAACAATATGAATTTGCAAAAGCAAAATAAATAAAAGTAAATCTACCTGGAATAGATGGCTTATTGGTAGCAGTAAGAGTGATTAGTATTTAGACACAATACATTTTATAGGTCATGCAATTATTTGCAGATTTTTACCGAAGGGGTGTCAAGAGGTGTTCCGAGTGTGAACTGTGAGATGCAAGTCATAAGTCCACCCATACGTGTACCTATAAGTACACCCACGTTTCTCTGACGATTATTACGTCTAAACGTGATGAGCCCTATCGCTCTAAGGAAACCTGCTTGCCCTAAAAAGCGTGTAGTTGTGCCCGAAAATTTATTCATCAAGATTTTCATTTAACTTATGCCTGACATAAAAAATACCTTTATAAAATTTGGAAATGTAGAAAATTAATAATCAAATCGTAACAATGAAAGCATTTAAAATTATTTATTCCTAATACTCACACACATATTACAATCAGTTATTTAAGTAATATAATATCAAAAATAGAAACTCTTACGGTAATTAAGTGTCTGTCAGTTTGTGTGTCCATGATTATGACTAAGGTGCAATAAAAAAGGTAAAAAATTTAGTTTTAGAAATGTGATGTTTTAATGATAAGAACCGCAGCTGCGTACGTTCTTTTGTTTTAATGCATTATTGTCTAGCACGTTGTTATCTCGACTGTCGGTTTTAGTGACTTCGATAGCTTTTTAAGATATTTTAAATAAAAGGATGTAGCTTCGGCTTCGGTTATTCCAAAAAGTGGCGACAGCGGTGCTGGTATAAAATTTGTGTCACGCCATCCCCGTGGGTTTTTTAGACCACAACTTCTAAAATACGGCTTTACGGGTTTTTGAATTAACACACATTAACATAACTTTATCTAAGCGAATAAGGGCATGCAATTATTCGCAGATTTTTACTATCCGGATAACGGATAATGTATTATCCGGATAACCGGATACTTATAGTAAAAATTAAGGGTAGTAATAAAAGCTCCGAAAACTAAATTAAAACCGACCAAAAAAACGGCCTACCGCAAACATCTTGAAAAAAAACCGGCCAAGTGCGAGTCAGACTCTAGTCAGAACCTAGGGTTCCGTATTGTGGATGATAAATTTAGTTTTATCATTTTTTTTCATGAATTTCTCAACCGCTTTATTTTTCTGTAATTCTTACGTAAACGCATATTACCATGATTTTTTTCATATTTTTCGGTCCACCAGTTTTGGAGATAAGAGATAAGAAACATACATTTTTTTATAGATTTTCAAGGATTTCTCGAAATAGATGCAATTAAATATAGCCAAACTATATATTATTACAATAAGCTTTTTAATACCTACAATGTGATACCCATATTGTATTTTTATAAATGTTTTTTTTTATTTATTTTACTTTTTTTATATTTTTAGATCACTATAGTTTTCCCGGTTATTGGTCAGTTATGATCTATAATGGACATTTTTTTCATATTTTTCGGTCTACCAGTTTCGGACATACACATTATTGTTGTTTTTTTAAAGATTTCACAAAACCAGTGCCAGTAAATATAGTAAACGTATATATTTTTACAATCACCTTTTTAGTGTTTACAGTTTGATACCCATATTGTATTTTTAGGATATTTTTTATTTTTCTCACTTTTGTTTTGAAAATTTTTTAAGCAATTTCAAATTTTTCATATTTTTTTTACAATGTAATATGTAGGCAAATTAATGCTATTTTTGTGCCAAATTTCATGTCTTTATCTTTACGGTGCTAAAGTAATGATGCTGTGAAATACGGACGGACGTAGATTAGACTTTATTTTATCGAAACAGGGATTTCTTAAAATATTCAAAAAATATTTTATCCATAGTTGTTTACTTATTAAATGATAAGTGCAATATTCAAGTAGAGCAACTTTCATGATACAGTTCGCCTCTCCATAAGAATCTACGCGAGGGAAAGGGAGCAACCGTGCGAGCGGGAGGTAAAATGACGTCGAGCTACACAACACACGTCTGAACGCTGCGATGTCCCAGCGAAACTGAGGGAAATATCGACGCGTTTTGTGTTTTAAACTCTCGATAAGTTTCGATTTAATAAATGTTCTTAAAATATTTTTTTAAATACCGTTATTTGTTATTTCACTTATTAATAGTTCTATTCTCCGTGTTTGAAATTTGACTACGCTAAACGATAGTTATCTAGTAGAAAAAAAATATTTTATCAGTGGTTGAATTCATAAAATCACAACTACTTAAAGCACTCGAAATAAGAAAACTAAAGTATTATCCAAAAAAGTAGCCAGGTAAGATTATTGTTGAAGATATGGGAATAAATGTTACCTGAATAAATTTCTTGTTTTTGTCATAGTTTTTACGTGACGTGTGCATGAATGAGACTCTCAACACGTAGAACATAAATAAAGGTATGTTTAAAGCCTTAAAAACCTATTAAAAGTAGCATTAAAGTAAATGAAAAAATAAGTTTTGAAATCTTCAAATTCCACACTATAAATTAACGTAAAATGTATTTTATTTATTGCTTTCTTACTAACTAAAATAAAATCTTTCTTTTCTGATAATTCTGCAAGAATACTGATTTTTAGGGGACTGGAGCCTTAAGAGGCGTAACGCGTAAACCTCCATACAAAAGCTGTCACCACATTGTGGGGTGTCTATGGAATGTTATTATAATATTTTAGGCTGAGTCCATTAACATTATCTAGATCTATGTTTAAGTCGAACTAAAAATCGTGACATTTGAGTAATATCTTAATATTCCAGACCCCATCGGGGCACTCATGAATAAAAACTAAATAAACTTTTAATAACGAAGACTCATAAGACTCTTTAAACTTCCATAAACTTGAAAAAATATATAAAATTATTTAAATGAGGCTGGATACTCACTATCCCCCTCTTATTGAGGCAAAGTTGTAAAAGCCAAAAGGCCAACAATAAGTCATTCAAAAAAAAATATTTCTTAGCAACAAACCCCTAAAATACGTAAATTTAAGGGTATGACATAGCCAAAACAAAAACCAGTTCCGGGCGTGGCTTATTCTATTTTACGATAGCGCGCGGGGGGAAATTCGTCCCGGTCTCTAAGCTCGCGTCACCATAGCAAAAATACGAATAGAGTGGACGAGGCAGGGTCAAAAGTAATACGTATTTTATTTTATCTAATTTATTAGTGTATTTCGATCATCGTCACACGGCATTGATCCTACTTGCTATCACGTCGGGACGTAAATTTATTATGGTCGGCTAAAAGTGGTTTTTTGAGTGTTTGATTTATCAGTTGACCCTTGGAACATTTCAGACACTCCTTTAGAGATACATAATAATATCGTGACGGTTAATTGTCACCATTACCCATTCTTTAAATATTTTTCGCCCGTTGAGCTGGTTTTACACTTGCGGGAAAATAAATTGGACCAAAAATTTCTTTACAAAAAAATTTTACAAAAGTTATTATTACAAAAAGTGGAAACTAACAAATATTCTCAGAAGGAATGCACCACGTCACTATCTATCTCACTGTAGCCTATATCAATTATGCCTCTCTCATTCAACCACGTTTAACTGCGTTACTATCTCATTCCAACTCATTTTAAATAGCGTCACTATTTATCTCACTCTAACGCGTGTTAAATGGCATTTCTAATGAACGTCAAATATTTTTACTGCCCGCCACTCTTTCATTCTAAATTCTAATTATTAAAAAAAATACGCAGCTCCTTTGGTAGTAAAATAGCAATAACTTTTTTTTCAAAAGTAATACACAGAAATTGCCAGATCAATTGAAAAACAATATTTGATGAGCAGTTATTTAAGACAATTTGCAAAACTAACATAGGACATTTTTTTTCAGGGTGTGGTATCGAACTAACCTAATTACAAAAAATTGCTCATAAATTGGGTTTTTATTTTTCTTCCTGATGTAACAGCATTTCGAGGTTTATTTTTGACTTTATCAATAGCATGACTATTCAGAGTTTCGCAACAAAAATTTTATTCTTAGAATTTAGAACTGGTTAGCTTTGACTTTCAAAAATCTATTCGAATTTATAAAAGTACCATCAACTCGAAGACTATCTACTTTTTGCTGAGGTCATAATTTGATATTCTGGTCAGTCATGAGCTGGCCTACCAGCCTTCCAAGGGAAAGCGTTGACTTTTGGGACACCTGTTTACCCTTGGGATAAATCGCCAAGTGTTTAAAATATAGAAATTTATTTGTATCATAGTTTGAAATGTTCAGGTCCCTTTACGCAAAATGAAAAAACAAAACTCTTTTAGGATTAATTTGTTGTCCCTATGTTTGTCTGTTGGTCCGTTTGTCTAGGCAATTTTTCTGGGTAAAATCAATAAATGCTAATATTTACAGCCCTGTAAAATATACATATTATAACGTTTTTATGGCCTTTTGTTTAACTTTTTCATAAAAATTTTCTCCTTATGAAAATATAGAGATCAACACTTCACATAATATTTTGCATTTGAAAGAAAGCACAGAAAGGAATTGTAGAACAAATAATGTAAAAAATATAAAACCATATCTTTCTATTCTAAAGGGATTAATAATTTACTGTTTGTTCAATGTGGCGATAGCTTTGTTTATTTTTTTTTTTCTTTGTTACAAAGATAACAAATATTTTCATACAAGGTTTTCCTTAAGGGCTATTTCTCCGAATTTGTAACAAAATATTAAGAAATAATTATAACGGTAAAGTACAACTTTTAGCTAAGACAATTTATTGCTAAAAGTTTGCTATATGCATAAACATATTTTAATGATATTATGGTATCTTCAAAGTAATTGGGTTTTCCATAAGCGTGATATCAGATTATTTAAGAAATTTACGGCTGGTATCACGACGACGGATAAGCCAATTATTTTATTACTATTGTAATATAATTAAAAATATGTTAATGCATACAGCAGACTTTTAACTACAGGTTTTCTTAACTAAAAGTTGTATTTTTACTTATTTAAATTGTATTTCTCATCAAGAAGTGCAAGATGACAAGATATTCAAAATAAGTTAATTGAATTTGTGAAATGGTTTCAGGTCAAAACCGTTTTCCATGAAACGGTAATTGTTTATACTTAGCAAAGTGTGTAAACTTAGTCATCTTAACATGAACGACGCCTGTATTTCTCTCTTTTTTATTTCCAGTATAGATAAAAATATACAAACTTGTTAAACTTTGCGTAAAAACGAGGCAATATTGACGATATCCTGACAGCTATTATGATGGTGTTTTATCAAATTTTGCTTTTTGGGCTGTATAGAGACGTAGTTAGATGTCACTAGAATATACTCATGAAAAAAGATATGAAGAAAATAAGCTGTAGACTTCACATTCGGTTTATACCTATTGTATGAATTTTAAGAAAAATACAGGGGTAAAGGGACCTCTTAAGGAAAACCTTGTATTAAACTATTTGTTACCTTAGTAAAAAATAATTCAAGGAAAAAAATAAACAAAGCTATCGCCACATTGAACAGTAGATAATTAATCCCTTTAGAATAGAACAACATGGTTTTCATATTTTTTACATTATTTGTTCAACAATTCCTTTCTGTGTTGACTTTTAAATGCAAAATATTATCTCAAGTGTTTATCCCTACATTTTCATAGTGAGAAAATTTGTATGAAAAACGTAAAAAAAAAAACGTAAAAACCTAAAACGTAATATAAATAAAAACGTCAAAAGTATGTTTTTACAGCTCTATATGGTATTATATATGGTATTTATTAATTTTACCCAGAAAAAATTGTCTAGACAAACGGACAGACAGACAAACATAGGGATAACAAATTAATCCTAAAAGAGTTTCATTGTTTTCATTTTGCGTAACAGAACCTGAACATGTACCGACAGGATTATCTACGATCTAATAATTTTGCCATGCACTGTAAATATTTCAAAATAAATTTCTATATTTTAAATGCTTGGCGATTTATCCCAAGTAAGTGTACCTATATAATTTGCAAAAAACTTCACTTATTGGACCTGAAATGGTGAGCCAATACTAGAGGGTAATTTCACGAAAAGGTCATTGACCTTTGTTACAGATCTCAGTAAGTATAAGTAAATTAATTTGGGTTTCAATAACGATCACAAAATTATTCTTTTAGAGTAACATATATTATTTTCCCGCATAAAAGTATGAATTCATTCCAAGTTCATTCAGTTTTGTTGTTATGACTATGGCACGATGTAGCTAAATCACTCATACGCATATTTTGTTGAGTTTTTAACGGCAGGAATATGATGCTCCTCGAAATATTACTTTATAAAATTAATTTCAATGTGTTTTGAAGTAGTTTTGGGAGATATTTATAGCTTGCAAAAAAGGGCACAGGTTCCACGTCTTACAGGCGCCAACGCTAGGCGTAGACTGACAATATCTTGCTGCCGCTGACTGCATCAGTGGATTTACGTATTTTTGGAAACAGGGGGTGCTTTTTTTGACCCGAATAACGTGGTATTTGGAAAATGAATAGATATCATTCACACTAATTTTATTTAAAAAAAAACAACAAAATCGCGAAAGCGATACCTGAAACAAAATCGATAAGAAGTGTGCAATAGAGGGTTACAAAAAAATTCATTGACAGTACAAATATGAATCGATTAACGTGGTTTGTGGAAAATGAATACCTTAAAGTTCAACCAAAAACAGTATTTTTTTTATGGCTATACGTAACCTAATTATTGCAACAAAATCATCCGAAAGCTGACATTTTATTTCTGTTTGTATTTTCGTTCCCCTTAACGGTTATTTTTCCCAAAAGTGTAGCCGAATGTGTTTTTATTGTTTTAGATAAAATCAAAAAATTAATACAAGTCAAATTTTGAAAATGTTATGTAGATTATAATAACCAAAAATAATGTTTGAAATTACTAAAATCTGGTTGCTCCTGAAACAAGTTTTCAATTTTGCGCTCGCGACGAAATCAGCACGATTGTATTGTCCTCACACGTTTCATTGAGCGTGCACCTTAGAGCGAAATGAAACAGCATGACATTTGGCCACGAACACAACTGAGTTGGTCGCGTTATGACGACTATCCATAACACGGTAAACGCATAAAGAGCTGACTAGAAGTTTGGCGCGATCTATAACATAAAACGAAGCCACATATTCTACTACGGCCCAATTACCGTATTCTATTGCAGCGCGTACGCAGTGCTGCTGAACGTCAAACATGACATTTTCTTAGCCGAAACTTGGTATAATATTTTTATGTATGATTACGTGCCCAATTTCATAGTGCTAAAATAAATAGCGTAACCTCATTTTGTGATAATTTAGCACGTAGGGTAGTAACAAAAAAGGTAAGTAACAAAAAAAGATTTATATACCAAGTTTCGACTACGAAAATGACATGTTTGACGTTCAGTAGCACTGCATACGCGCTGCATACATAGATTTTTTTTTATCTATGGCTGCAAAAGAAATACAAATGAATATGAAAGGAAAGGTTTTCTATTACAAAATTCACATACAATATTTAATAATAATTTTCTTTTTTCTTTAGCGCAGTTGTTTGTGAAAGATGCGTAATGTATTTTTTTTTTTGTTACTTAATTTGTGACGTCATATTCAAGAAAGTACGAAAGATACCTAAAAGAAACCATAAAGCAACAATCATATAATATTTTTAAAATAAAGAGATGTACGGTCGAAACCTAAGTGAGGTAGCCATGCCTGTACTGGCGTTTTCTCTGCAGGCCTGGTTACCACATTTGGTGACCGACTGTACATAAAAAAGTATAATTAACTTACCAATAATGACAACATCAGCTGACGACACCACCTCCGTATCGGACGCGAGATACCTTTTTTGATATCCATTCTTCAGATTATTCACTGCTTTGAACCTTACACCACCACTTCTCATAGCTCGCAACATGATTAAAATAATTTAATATTATTATTTATATATATTAAATATTATATACACAAAGAGAAAAAAAATACTATTAAATAATACGTGTTTTATATCCGGACTATTTCCACAGACTGCTATTCAAACTAGTGGTATTAATAACTTTAAATAAGTAGATATACTACGTAAGTAAATTGAGATAAAGTAGAGGAACGCCTGGACATCTCAGTTATCAAAAGGTTAAACAATATTTGTCTTATCACCTATTTGTGTTAATTTTGTTTGAGAAACTACTACATGATAAACGAAACAACAAGGTGGATATTTTTTCACATACACTACTGGGCTCATTTTATTGCAGTTTATAAAGCTAGCAAAATACTAGGGATAAGTTTAAGTGTGGTTAAGCAGTGCTTTGAATTTACGTATGCAAGAACCCTTTGTCGCCTAAAAAGAAATTACATCAGCCCGCGATAAAGGGATCAATGTGCCAAGCCACATAATTAAACCCAACAGGCCAACAAACTTTTTATGCTACCTCCGACATAGCACTAAAAGTTGGATAACCTGGTAACAAAATTCAAATATGGTTTGGAAATACAAATATAATTTTCAAACCGAGTACAAAGTGCATAACTTAACTTTGTTTCTCTTATTTAGAAATTTAAAAAATTAAAAGCATTCTGATCTGTGCCATTTGACGCCAATAGTTCAGTATTAGTGAGGTTTATAAGGCAAGAGTTTGAAATAGTCATGATCTTGTCAAAACTAACTTAAAATGCTGTTTTAACTTTACTTGGACCAGATCATAACTAATTGTGCATTAAATTTCAAACTCATGCTTTATAAACCTCACTAATACTGAATTATTGATGCCAACTGCCACATACCAAAATGTTTTTCGATTTTTAACTTCTAAACAAGAAATACTAAGTTAGGTTATGCACTTTGTGCTAAGCGACTGACGTTTAACTTTAAGGACAAATTTAACTTTTATTCCTTTTATCAAAAGTTCATATTGCATTGGCTATTTTGTCCTTTACCGATGACAACAACTTTCCATGGATACTCGGGATAAATTACCACTCATTAAATCTAGTTACTCTGTAATTTGACTCTAACGGTGTTACTACAAAACGGTGTTTAACTTTAGACAGTGTTTAAATCTGTTGCTGTCGCCTTTTCTTTCATATTATAAAAAGTGACAGCAACAGATTTAAACACTGTCTAAAGTTAAACATCGTTTAAACACCCTTTTGTAGTAACACAGTAAATGTTTTATTTTATTTCATTTCAAAACAATTCTATGCCAACTCAAAACAAGAACCACGGTTTTATTTTTAGAACCTTTTTAGGCTCGTTAAATATAAGTATACAAGTATATAAAAGAATGTTTAATTAAAATAACGGTTTTACTTAAAATTATTTAGTATATTTTTTATTATATTTATATAATACATATCAGGTTTTTGGCATAATTACACAATAAATGCTTTTTAGATTTTGCACAACGAGTTTAATTATTTAGATCAATAATATATTATTATGATTGATTGCATTAATCAGTCTGCGAACATTAAGCAATTATTTACATTTCCATTACAAATTACAAGTTGTGCAATTACTAAACATTATTTAGGACATAATAATACAGTTTTCAGCCTTAACAACAATATAATAAAGGCGATTTACATAGTAGATCTCTGCATTTTTTTAATAGGGACCCACACTGCCAAATTATCCCTATAGATGGCGCATCGTCGATCCGGCCATGAAAATTTGTAATTTCTACATCATTATAGATTTTGCGTAGTTTTTTTGTGATTTTCGATTAATTTCTTGGAATTACGCCTTTGTGTGCCGCACCAGGTTGCTTTAATAATGGTGTTAATTTATTCCCGAAACAACGCATATTAAAAATTAATAATATAACAACAATACCAAACATATAACGTATTGGAATACAGGTGATAAGAGGAAATTTAAAAATGCGAGATATTGGAGAAAAACAGTAGGAAAACCGGAACACACACAGCAACAAAGTTTGACATTGCCAGACCGTAGTATTTATTGGCCGGACCTATGCTAGCGTCATCTGTAATTAGCTTTGCCTGTGGATCCCCATTACTTTTATAATCCATTTACTTCCCGAACCACGGATTTATTAGTTTGGTGCAGAACCAAGGGTGATAAAGTAATCCTTAAAATAATATTTCTACAGTAACAGAAAATTAGCATAACAAACGACAACGTAAATATAGAAGTTTCTCTAGAAGACTAAGTAGAACATGATTATAGAATAATACGTAAACACTGGAATTCAATATACACTTCGGGACAAAACAAAAGGAATGCAAAAAAAAATGGTAAAGTTATTCTTTTTCTCGTTTCTTTTTTTTTAGATAATTTATTTTTTTGCATCGTACATCTTACTTTGCTAGCTAGCTAGCTAGCTATACCTTGACCGCCGTAAAGTTGGCCTTTCCTAGGTTCGCGGGACGTAGGAGGGGGAACACGCTGGGTGCTTCCAAGCTCGATCCACGACTTTCAACCCTCGAAAAATTTTGTGGCGTGTTCATTTTATTGCCTACATTATTGGGTAATTTATCCAGACTGCAATATTGGTAACAGATACCTGAATGTATTCTTCATTTTTTTTTTGTGATTCCCATACTAAGTTAAATATGAAAACACAAAAATAAATAATTGATAAATATTTTTAGATTTTTTTTTGCTATCATTACTATCTCAATCAGCCGAAATGTGTAGAGATCGGAACGAATTTAGTCGAAGTTAGAAACGGAATAATTATTTTTGGTTGTGAGTACTTATGAGTCATGGCTTGAACATTTTGTTACGAGTTCGGAAGTACCCAGCGCGTTTGCACGCGCATGTGCGCACGGATACACAAGGCATTGCAGTATCCGTTTCGTTGCTAAGCAACGCTTTGTTTTTAAATAAAGCTATGTGCCTGCCACACATTTTGTAAACATGGAATTACCGACTCTGCGTAATAAAAAGTTAAACCATCAAGCAAAAATAATGTTATTAAATGTAGCAAACTATTTTAAAAAGAAAAAAGAAGGAGGAGATGGCAAGTATTAATTTATGGGACATGGGCAAAAAACAGTATCTTGTAATTTTATTTGTGAGACCTTTTTTAGTGTTCCGTACCCAAAGGGTAACCAACGGGACCCATTACTAAGACTCTGCTGTCCGTCTGTCTGTCCGTCTGTCCGTCTGTCACCAGGCTGTATCTTATGAACCGTGATAGTTAGACAGTTGAAATTTTCACAGATGATGTATTTCTGTTGTTGCTATAACAACAAATACTAAAAACACAATAAAATAAATATTTAAGGGGGCTCCCATAAAACAGACATGTTTTTTTTACGTTTTTATAGATAATCGTACGGAACCCTTCGTGCGCGAGTCCGACTCACACTTGGCCGATCTTTTTTATTTTTTACCTCCTTGGAAGATGATTTTCTGAAACAAATCATTCTCAATGTCTTACCAAAAGGTTCAATACCAATTTCCATTGTTCTTTTTATCGTGTATATTTAAAAATATAATGGGTATATATTGTGTTTCAGTGTATGTATACGTTTACTATTTATTATCAAACTCTCATACTGTAGTCATATTTCTTAAATTGGTCTTTAGACACATCATGACGTGGAAATACCGTGTGTACCCACGCGCACCCACCCCTTTGCGTCCCGCAAAACTAGGAAAGGCCAACTTTAGGACGGTCAAGCTATAGCTAGTGCCTGGAATCAATGAAATGTATTTTAATTAACATCTTCCCTTGAAAATGGTGTAAAATCCGAAACCGGTTGGGAGAAAACATAAATAAAGTGAAACTACTGTACAAGTGCTCAAGCTGTGTTTCAAGTTTCACCAAGTGCCAACAATCGCAAGTATAAATTTTGTTTATTTTTTGCATTAAGATTTCCAAAAGTAATATGTTTTCTAACTTTATAAAAGTGTTGGACTAATTAATTATTTACAATTAATCTAATGGGCAATATTTCTTCAATGTTTTATGAAGTTTCAATCCTCTCATGGGATAATCCAGAATTTTAGTTGAATCATTTAAATTCTTTATTAATTATATTTTGGTCATAAGTTTTGACTAACGACTTAACTTTTTCTGCCCTATCTAGGAGTAATTTTAGTGCAGTTTTGAAATCGGGTTTTCACTATCACAAGCATTTATTTTACCTGATACACTAATACGACCCATATCTTGCATAAAGATAGCAAAAGGACTGCTTTTCGAAATTAAATCACAAAACGAAAAAAAATTTAATCACTAAAAACTTGAATCAAACCTTTTCTTGCGTTCCCCGTAATATTTCCCTAAGTGTATTTTCGTGATTTGTAGATCTTATATCTACAATTAACAATTGACCTGACCCCATACAATAACAGTAGGCATACCATTAGTTTTAAACTCGATACACGTTACCGACTACGTAAAATATTTAGTATTAAAAATTCTGGTTCCTCTGGTAAACCGCTAGGGGCGCTGTACAATTTCTCAAATAAACAATTAACGTAGTCGCTAGCTAGTACCGAGTCGAAAACTCATGGTAGGTAGACGTCTTTAGTTTAGATTTTACAAATATGTAAACATGTCAATCCTTTCCTTTTTAACTTTTCCGAAAACGCGGTCCCAGAACTCGGGTATATTAAGTACGAACTTAGAGACCGAGTCATGTCCTAGGACACACGACAGAACTAACATTTCATAACACTAGCTCTAACTAAAAAAAAAAAGAAAAAAGTCAAGTATAGTATTGGTTCGTTAGTTTATTTATGTTAACAATATTGCCAGGACAATTATTTTTAGAATGTTCAGATTGAAAACGACCACGCGAGGCGATGTAAGAGAGCCAGTCTTTGAGACCTTGCCGCGTGCTCACCTGTTGCCACCACCGCTTCCAATTGCGCTCTAAGAACTACCAATTCTCTGGTCAGCTGATACATTTGTTCTAACATTAGTAATATAGTACATCACGTGACAGTAGCAAGTATTTCACACATGGTGTGGGCTGGCGACACGGGGCGGTGTAAGAGCCAGTCTCTGAGACCTGACCGCGTGCTCGCCAGCCGCCGCCGCCACCGCCGCTTCCAATTGCGCTCTGAGAGCTACCAGCTCTCTGGTCCGCTGATAGATTGGGTCCTACAAAGAGAAAGTTGATAAGAAATTCGTTTGGTAAGTTTCTACTTTTTATAGAAGAGGATTTAACAATAAGCATGAGGGAAAGATTGACCACGTATGAAATGAAGTAATTTTTACATTGTTAATTCAATTACATCAGAACTCTTACAGATCATTGGTAACTCTTGTGAATGGAGAGTGCGGAAGCGAAGAATGAAATTCAATGCAACTTATAAAAATATACAATTAAAGTTATATAATATTTTTTTGTTCTTGTAAACGTTAGCCGCAAATCAACCTAACGCTTAATTCTGTCTCTATTTTGTACAGATTTTGACAATGGCACGATCTGAATAATTTCATAGAGTTTCTCCACACTCAATCCACTAACCTGTTGTCTCATGGTAGGGTTCCACCGGCAGTAAAGCGCCTTCCACATCTTGATGACCCTCAAAGACGCCACCGGTACCAACACGACCTGAGGCCTCGAGTAGGCGGACAGGGAGTTAGCTCCGACGGATGACGGACCCCAGTACAGCGGGTTTAGGTATAACTCCATATTACTATTGATGTAAGACCAGAGGGAAACGGTCTTTGTTTTCACTTCTGTAACAAAGCAGATGAGAGTTTAAGAGGCGTCATCACGCGCAAACCTCCATACAAACGCTGTCACCAAATTGTGGGGTGTCTGTTTTAATATTTTAGGCTGAGTCCATTAACATTATCTAGATCTATGTTTAAGTTAGTAGAATTTGAGTAATATCTTAACGACAAACCTCTAAAATACACAAATATAACGGTTTTTTACCAAAAGCGTAGCCAAATGTGCTTCTATTGTTTTAGATAAAATCAAAAAATGAATACAAGTCGGATAACATCGGAAGTGTTATCTAGATTAATAATAAAATTAATGTTTGAAAACGTCCAGTCTTACCAAAACCATGTTTCTCCTGAAACAAGTTTTCAATTTTCCGCCCGCGACGAAATCGGCACGATTGTATTGTCCTCGCAAGTTTTATGGAGCGTGCACCTTATAGCGAAATGAAACAGCATGACGTTTGGCCACGCCCACAACTGAGCTGGTCACGTCATGATGTCTGTTCTTAAGGATTTCTTGGATTTTCATACGACTTTTGAAGTCTTGATCGACTAATCGAATAGGCGGGGTTAGGCATGTATTTATTTAAGGGGCGTCCATAAATCACGTGACGAATAATTGACTGAATTTTGACCCCTCACCCCCGCTAGTGACATCTTGGTGACATTTTAGTTCACCCCCTCTCCCCAATGTCACGTGACTTTTGTCATTATGTATAACTTCGAGTCACCGTGTGACCGAACGGCTGAATTTACCTAGAGATAAGTCACGTGACACTTGTTCAGACCCCCTTCCTAATTGACACTGGACGACAACCCCTCCACCCCTTATTAGGGTCGCGTCATTTATAGTGTGTTTATATTATTAGTTTATATATATGTCGTGGGCAGATCGTAAAGTATGAAATCGAAAATCTTTCACCAAAAGCCAAAAATAGGTGCGACGACGAGCGAAGCGGGGAGGAGCGTGTTAAGTTTGCCTGTAAATAAATTTGGGGAGCCGAGCGAAGCGGAGCAGAGCGAGGCGACCCTCCTAGTCTCAACATAAATATGATCTGCCCTATGTATACTTTATAGTGTATTTATCTAGCAACTTTGTTTTACTGCATCACGTTTACCTAAATTTGAGGCGCCCAGTGGAAGAGTGGCCTAACCCACACAAATTCTCAAACCGAGATCTCTATGCTAAACTTCATAATAAGGGTTGTTAGGCATAGCAATTTTGGTTTGTGAATTTGTGTGCACTCTTCCGTTGGGCGCCTCATTTAAAATATTATGTATTGCTATATTTTTTGTGTTATGCAAGTGTATCACTTAAAACTAACCTTCCTTAACCCTTTCCCGCTCGGTGTTAAACAGGAAAGTGCCGAACCGACACGAGTACAGATGGTCCACTACGGTGATCAGCAATCTCTCGTTAAACTCGAACGCGGTCGGGAACTGCTGCTGCAGTTGCCACACGCAGTCCACCCACTGCACGAACACGGGCGAGCGGTCCGCGTCAGAGTGCCGTTCGTCGCCGTGACCGATGCGCTGTGAAGGTTAATTAGATTTTGTGGGGAATATTGAGACTATCACTTCGTGGGGATGACATGGACGGAGGTCTCAGAGCTGGCCCAGGATCGTGAAGAATGGCGACGCTTCATTTCGGTCCTTTGCTCCCCAGCTGAGATTAGGGATAAGTAAGTATCACTTGATCACTTCGCGCTCTTCTGAGCAAAGTGTAGTAATCGTCTGATGAATATTTCAAGACACAACATACTACCTGCGCTTACAAATAAATATACTGATTACTTCGTAGCATTCCTCTCTTATTTTAAGACGTTATATGATATTTGGTTGGAACTTCTTTGTCTGGTCGAGCGTTTTTGGGATGGAAATATGCCCAAGCGTGTACAGGCCACAGTCTAGTTCTCTGTATAACGTCTTTGGCTACACTATACTTACAAGTTGGAACTTGTGTCCGAACGACAGCCATTCCTTCTCGATGAGAGTTTCGAACCCCCGGACGGTTCTGTAGTAGGGGTCCAGCATTAGCATAGCTAGAGCCGTCAGTTGCGCTGTTCTGTCCCAACCGTCGGAGCAGTGGACTAGTACGGACGTTTTGTGGTTTTCTACCTGAAAAAGGTTGAAAAAAAAAAGGTTGAAGAAGAACCGATTCAATAGTTGTTTGTCTTGAAAAAAAGTCTGCCTATTGGAAGATGAAACTCTGCTTCTATTTCTGAACTAGCAAGCAACACTGCAATGCGTCATCAGCAAATCTAGCTAATCAGTAACCATTAATAGCGATAGCGATAGATGTGAAGTTAGACAATAAGGCCCCAGGGTTAAAATACGAATATTCTTGAAATTTGCCGCATTTTTCTAGTCTCATCTATCGATAGACTTTGCTTTAAATGTTTAATAGGATGTAATCTAATTATTTCAATTATTTAAGTACTATTTTCATGATTACCCCTTTTAAATAGTATGGCACTACCCTCAACAATTTCCTCATTGCCAAAGGTTAGTTAGTAGAAAATACTAATTAGTATTAAGCTCGCCTTTGTACGATAATTTTATTCCGTGCAATAATAGTAGTTTATGCTACAAGGGCGCAAAGAAATAAATTACGAGGACGATTTAAAACACGAGCGTAGCGAGTGTTTTAAACGTAACCGAGTAATTTATTGCTTTTACGCCCGTGTATCATACTACATTTTTCAATGCATAGTGTGAGGAAATGAAAACCAATATAATCTTGTGAACTTTAAATTATAATTGGCTCAAAAGGACTGTATCCATAGCCGCTAAACGGTGTAAAAAAAAGTATAACGTCTATGGTACACAGGAAAGGCTGCAGGTTAGCCAACCATTGTAAATAAATTAAAAAATAATAATATTAAAGCCCTAGGGCAAAATAATCGACTTTCTGTTCGGTTTTGATGCATAAAAAGTGGGCCTTTACGAGCACATGCATTGAAAAGAATTTTAATACACTAATGGCGACAGGTATGTCAGTGATATCGCCTTCATCCAAGTACACTACGATGAAGTCGTTACTAGCACCATGCAGTAGTAGAGGAGTACGCAGAGACCTCAGATAGCCATCTGCCACGATACCACCACATCTCTTTCGCTTTTTCAACAAAACTATGTATCTCACCTTGTCAACAATCCGAACAGCACCAGCCAGTATGCACTTGATATGTTTCAGCCAACAGCTCGCTTCGATACCACTGAACCATCTGAAATCAACATTTTTGGTATAAGATTTGATAAAAATAGAGCAGCGATAGCTCAGGGGTAAAAATCTGACCTCCCAATCCAGTTTCGATCCCCAGTCAAGCATGCATCAATGAGTTTTTCGGAATTTATGGGCATTTTGTTCTCACTTGCTGAATGGTGAAGGAAAACATCGTAAGGAAACCGGCATGCAGTGGCGTGCCCAGAGTCTTTACATAGGGTAGACATAAAAATATAAAAGTCTAACACTTACAACCTGACCACTAGTATATTGCCAGTGGTCGGGTTATACCAAATAATAACTACGTGTTGTCAGGTTACTGATATTTGTAATTTGCCACCTCAAATATCCATAAATTTACTGATTTTATAGACATAGGTATCACTTTGCGGATACTCGAAGGGGCCTTAAAAATTTATTCCAATTCCGGTTAGAAAACGCCTTTCGCGATTTTTTTTTTGTCACTAAGACAGTTTTGAAAGTGCACCATTTTAACTTTTGAATACACACATTGGCTACATGCCCTAAAAAGCGTGTATTTGTGCCCAAAGTACGGCGATAGGGCTCACCACCCATCACGTTGGGACATAATAATCGACGATGAAACGCGGGTGTACCGAGTGTCGACTGTAACTTGCACAATGACTTGTTCACACTCATAACACCTCTGACACCCCCTCGGTGATTCATATCGTAACGATATTTAAACGAGCGAGCGAATTTCTCCGAGTCTACTGGAATAATCCGGCGTTTGTATGTATGTACTCGTATGTACGTATGTTTGTCCGACGATAACTCGAGCATCGTTGATCGGAACGTGATGAAATTTGGAAGGCGAGTAAGAGACAAAAATGTTTTTAAGTTCGACAAGAGCCAAATCGGTCAAGGAGTTGCCGAGATATGGGATTGGGGGTCCGCGAGTTCACAGTTCGGGGCGAACCACTAGTATTGAACGAGAGAGCGAAGTTCTTAGTCTTCTTGAACAATGCAGCTTTTGTATGTATGAATGTTTGTCCGAAGATAACTCGAGTATCATTGATGGAAACGTCATGAGGTAGGAGAGTAAATGAGACAAAAAGAATTTTTAAATTCGAACATGACCTAAATCGGTCAAGGGGTTGCCGAGATGGCAATGTGGGGTTGTAAGAGGGGGTCGCGAGTTCACAGTTCGGGGTGAACTACTAGTATATGAAGGGTAAGCGGGAAGAGGGATCATAGTCAACAGAAGGTAGTTTTGAAATAAATTGAAAAAACTTTTAGTGGGCAATTATTGTAATCATAGTTAATTATTGTAATCGCCGACTTTCAGCCCATAGTTCCATATCCATAGACAATATTTTAGTATTTTTTTTACTTTTGCTCTAATTATGACCATTTTTTTAAGTTCGGTTTTAAAGCTTCTTGAGTCCGGTATATCTTTAAAAGCGAATATTCTGTAGTTTGTGTTATTTTTTTCTAGTTTTTTTTTGCTCAATCATTGTTCTCTAGATATTTTAAAAAATGGCGCTATTAACTCAATTTGTGAAAACTGACAATGACCTTTCTTCCCGCTTACCTAGGGTTGCCAGATGGAAAAATTAAAATGGAGGACAAATCAGTGCTACTAAGCAAAAAAGGAGGACTTCAGAAAAAAAGGAGGACATACTTAAATAAAACGATACAATTTTTTTTGTTTTATTTGATAGACATTTATCAGAACTACATTTTCTAGCTGATATTTGAATGTCTTTCGAGTGTCAGATGCGTGGTTAATGCGTGCAGGATAGGAGAATAAACCGTGCCGTAAGGGCTAACCAAACGGTGTCGGTATGTGGTACAGTAAGTGCAAAATTTGAAAAGGGAGGACAATCGATAGGTGAGGGAGGACGGGAGGACAAATTGTGAAAAAGGAGGACATGTCCTCCTTTAGGATACCATCTGGCAACCCTACGCTTACCCTTCATATAATATTCAGAGGTTTAGGTTTTGGCACAGATTCAGGTCTTATTGGACGCTATCGTTTCAATAGTTATATAATTCACAAATTTTCATTTCGTGTTAGGTGAGATAATAAAATATCCATTGAGATTATATTTGTATGCTTATTACTAAACACGTTTCAATATATTTTTTATTCATATGGGCCGAAGTCGCCTAGCAATAAATAAAAAAAGTAGCTGTCAATGTACTTGACATTGTCTTTGACATTTTGATAAATAATGGTCACGCCATTTTGTTTTTTTTTTTACAAATAAAAATAGTTACTCGCAAAGTACGAGAGTCATTATGCCCACAAGGCTTTTGTATAAAAATCCAAGATTAAAAAATAAATGTATGTGTGTAAAAATCCAAATTTTGGGAAAGGGTAAAATACAAATCCCTAAGCTCTTTACTTACTTTCATTTTAGCTATTAAAATTAGTGTTCTTAATTTGAAATGTTGTGGATTACAATTTCCAAATTTACTCTTTGGTTTCATTGGATGCACTTTAAAAATTTCCTCAAGAAACAGAAAGCTTTATGGTAGTCTCTTTTATTTGTATGTTCGTCCGTCTTTTAGTTTTCACTAGAGGCCGCCCGCGACTTCGTCCGCGTGTATTTGGGATATAAACAGCACGTTGTGAACGCATCTTCGATATAAAAATTTACCCCCTTTTGGGGTGAATTTCGAAACATCCTTTCGTAGTGCACTTTCTACACCACTTAGGAAATATGTTACGATTTCCACCTTTAGCGGTTACGTCTGTGCGACGTCTATCAGTCAGTCAGTCACGGAACTGTTTTATATACTCGTATACGAGTATATATATGTTACCGGCCAAACCCGATTTTATTTAGCCTAGGCCGAACTAGTTTTTCGGAAGTCCTGCACCGCAGAAGAGAGCCGGTAGGCGGTAGGTTAGGTGAGAAACTAGTTTGTCTTAAAATCGGGTTTCGCCGGTAACATATACATAGATCAATCAAACACTATTGATTCCAGTTAGCTAAAATGTTCGCATGAAACCACGAAAACATCAACGGACCCATTATACATAAACAACGTAAAAAATCCCATACCCGATAGATGACGAACATAAATATAAGGCTATAGTTTTTTACCTACATAATATTATTTTTCAATGCAAGTGCTCGTAAAGGCCTACTTTTTATGCATCAAAACCGAACAGAAAGTCGATTATTTTGAACTAGGGCTTTATTATTTTTTTTATTTATTTTTTTACGAGAAGTTGGTTAACCTGCAACCTTTCCTGTATACCATAAATGTTATAATTTTTTTTAACATACAGTCCTTTTGAGCCAAACATAATTTAAAGTTCACAAGATTATATTTGTTTTATTTCCTCACACTATGCATTGAAAAACGTAGTATGATACACGGGCGTTAGAGCAATAAATTACTCGGTTACGTTAATTTATTCCTTTTCGCCCTTGTAGCATAAACTACTAATATATACCTGTTCTGATCAATCTGCGGGAAACAAAGCTCCTTCAATTTCCTCAGACTCTCCCTCATCACGTGAATGTTGTGAATGTCTAAGAAGACGAGCTCTGCATTCTGGTACGCGTCCTCTGACTCGTATCTGCAAGCAAACAGTTTACATAGTCTAAATCAGGGGTCTCCAAACTACGGCCTGGGGGCCAAGACCGGCACGCGGGCATCACCAATACGGCCCGCGGTCGCTAGCCGGACATGCCCGATGTCTAGCTCGCTATAGTTTATTTAAAATTCTCAAACTTATTATAATAACGTAAAGCTATACGATATATCAAAACTCACAACCGTTATTAATAGAAACGTTATCATGCGTATCGTATTTGTCTAAAAGTAACGTTATTATAAGAATATTATTTACAACCCTATTTCTAGGTGCACAGCACACGTTTCAGCTAACTCCGTCGCAATGGTTAATGTTAACTCTTGCCCGAAGTACAAACTGAAATTGCAAATGGAGCGGAGTACACTCTTGCACCTTGTACAAAAGATATCTCACTGACAGGCTGGTCCTAATACGAAAATTTGCGCGTCGAAACTACAGTATTTTGGAATAATAGTCTATCTAGGTTTTGGCCCTCGGGACTTAGTGGAAGAATCATCTCTTAGGCTAAAAAGTTTATATACCCCTGGTCTATAAATGGACAGAAACCATATTATCTCATGATCGTACTGAACAACATTCCCAAAGAATCATCGATGTAATGGGTGACTTAAACCACACACTATAAACTACCAGACCCTTCGGAATATGACGCGAATCATGAGTCCAGCAGCCCAATTACCGTACTCTATGCGGCCTAGTGTCACATGATACCAGTACGAAACAATCATGAGCCTTTTTCCCTTTTCAGTCTATGGTGCCATTTTCGAACTACTCTTTGTTAGAAATGCGTCTTCCATGTTTTTTCATTCGCCGTCTGCAGCGCGTATACAGTGCTTCTGAACATCAAACATGTCATTTTCGTAAGCGAAACTTGGTATGTATAGGTACTTACATTTTTTTTGCTATATACATATGAAGCAATCCCCGCGTGATAAATTATCAAAAAATTAAGCTAACTCTATTTATTTCAGCAATATGAAATTGGGCACATAGGGAGTGCTTTATAAGGTTATTAACAAATACATGAAAAATTTATACCAAATTCGTCTACGAAAATGACATGTTTAACGTTTAGGTGCACTGCATACGCGCTGCATATGGCCTACTATATGACAGTTAAAATATTTTTCACACTACCTACTCGACAATGTCTAATTACATATCATGCAACCTCAACGTAAAGTAACGCATTATATAAAGTTATATGAAAATCCCTAGGGATTAAAGTGAATTAAATTTGGAACGTCAAATTCGTGTGGAAACTCGTGGAAAACAAATGCCCATATGGGATTGTAAAGAGGTTTGTTCGAAAATCGAACTGGCCACCATAAGCAGAATTCAACAAAAAGAAAAAAAGCGTTTACAAAGAATGTGAAACAAAAGACGGTGTTGTGTTTGGTGCTGTGATTGTCAGTGAATTTTATTGAATTATTAATGTTGGTAAAAAATGTCGAGCTTTTTATTGTCTCGCAGAACGTGTGAAAAGTAGAGTATGCTCCTCTGGAATAAAGCCTGTCTTTGTCTTGGGCAGCTTGAACCCCTCGGTTTACTCAGGACTCTATACAACTCCCTCGCTACGCTCAGGAGTTAACTCTAGAGTCCCTCGTTACGCTCAGGGTTCAATATGCCGCCCGTGACGTAAGACACTGCTTTATTCCCTTAGTGCATAATCTACTATAATAAATTTCCAGCTAATATAAAGACTGCACAAAAAGAATCCGTATTTATTAAAACAATATTTAGTAGAAAAGTGCTTCTATACAGTAGAGTTTTCTGTCAGATGGAAACAATTGTAATATGGCTTTCTGATCTCGTATTTTTATTTTATTTTATTTATAAACGAAATTGTTTGTAAAAGACACATACCTAGATGTTAAGATTCCCACTGTGAAATACTTTAAGCAAGTAAGCAATGTGTATTATGTTTATGTACCTATATTTTATAACTATAGATGTAAGATGTAAAATGTGCCACTATTCTTACCTTAGTGTAAATATTGCTGTGCCGATAAGGGTAGCTAAGTTTTTAAGTTCTTTAAATGTAACACCTATGTACACTTAGTTGCAATAAATGTTTTCAGTTTGAGTTTGCAATAGAACACGATAACTGAGCCGCAGCCTTTCTCCTCGCCATTACTCACCCGCCACCCTTGGCCTTGTTGGCGATCGCATTGGCGCTGGGTCTGGCGTCCATGATGAACAGCTTATGCGCCTGCGCATTGGCATCCATTATCAGCTGAATGTAGCGCTCATCTTCACGGCTGCGTTTTCCGCTCACCTAAGCATTATAAAACGTAATTTGTTTAGTGTGGTGATCTAGCATAAATACATGACGTCACAACATGAATCACCGATGGGGGTCTCAGACACTTGGTACACCCACTTTTCACCGACGAATGTTACGTTCCAAACGTGATAGGAGGTGAGCCCTATCGCCGTGCGTTGGGCACAAATGGACCAACAGCTTAACGTGTCTTCAGAAGCACGCGGAGCGAACACAAATTAATGTGCACCGCGGGGATAGGGTTAGTAGGCGAGCACTCCACCACTCGGCCACAAAGGCGGTCCAAATCCGACCAGGGTCGATCTAACAGACTTTTATAAACTGAAGTCCTTTGGGCAATTTCTTCTACAGTTTGAATACTTAACACCTACACGTACATTATATAAAAAGACCAAATTATTCAATCTTAAACAAATATACACATATAATACTTGTATCCTTATACGAAAAATTCTAAATAAACAAATTCATACAGAAATTAACCTGAAGAAAAGAAAATTTAAACATAATCTCAGAAGAAAAAATATACTAAAATCACATTGTCCAAGGACTGAGTATGGAAAAAGAAATTTACTATATGGTGGAGTGCAACTTTGTAACAAATTACCAAATAACATAAAAGAATGTGAATTGATATCTACTTTTAAAACTAAGCTCAAAACTTACATTGCAACAAACGTGTTTTAAAGTAAAATATTACCTACCAACATATGTACACTGTCGACAAATCATAGTATAAACTAAATGTTATTTAAGCAAAATCTCATTTTAAGTGAACTATGTTCTTATGAGAATAAAGATCATTAACCATTAATTCTAATGTAGCACCTGTCGGCACATCGTAGAATTGGGCATATCATGATCTGCATAGGCATATCAAATTTCTGTTAAAACTAGGGACTTTAGATGTAAACCGAACACGCTTTTCCTCGCCCCGCTTGTCGTCGCCCCTATTTTTGACTTTTGGTGAAAGATTTTCGATTTCATACTTTACAATCTGCCCAATTCTACGCTTTACCCACGACATGGGTATTAGAATAATTGACCGACAAGTTGGAAGTGTCCTCCGCACGCCATACCGATACCGAACCGGTCACACACAAACCTTAACTTAACTTGCCACCTCAAAACTTTCAGAAGCTTTTGCGCGAACGCGTATGCATGTATGTAAATACTTTATTGCACAAAATAAGTTTACAATGCACAAAGGCGAATTTAATGCTAATTAGGATTCTCTACCAATTACCCTTTGCTGATGTGGAGATTACAAAGGTAGTGGCAAATAAGTTAATTTATTTAATTAATTTATAAATATTAACTTTTAATAATATCTGCATAATAATATAACATATAATATCTACATAAACATATATACCTATAAATAAAAAAGATACATACATATAATATACATATACATATTAGTGTAGTGACGTCACTGATGATGTCGCACTACTTGCGTTAAAGTTATCAAATATTTCAGAGCGAGAAAAGTAAGAAGGGTAAATTCTGTATAGTTCTTGCAATCAACGACGCCTAATCTTCTTTACTTGTGTGAAATACCTCTCTGTATGACATGCAAATGTGTGTGTACGTGCATATAAACTACTTAATCCACAAACCATAGGATTAGTCGTCGTGGATTACGAGAACTGTAAAGGAACAACTGGCTTGATTTGTTACCTTGTATGGTAAAGCGTACTGACCCCAACCAAAGGCTGACTGCATCTCGTGATGGTGGCTTGGGAGCTCGGATGGATCCAAGCTAGCACCGGTATCCGTCCTCTTGACCTGAACGCCGCGACTGACCTCAGCAGATCATCGTTGGCAGCCGCTGGCACCGCCCACACGGCTGGGTAGCTGTCACAGATCTCGTATTTGTCATTTATACGGGTTATGCGCCACATATCGTTATTGACTCCCTGGAAAAAGAAAAAATGGTCAAGTGTGAGTCTGATTTACGCGAGCTTTCCACATTGTACTTCAAAGCGCCATCCACACTTAAGAGGCTGCACAGTGCAAATGCCATCCACACTCAGTCCTGCTCTAATGCTTTTGTTATTTAACTGTCTATCCTGCTCTAATCAGATGCTGCGCACGCAAAACTTCAGTTATTTTGAAATCGCGGCTACATTAACTATAATTTCTTTATGTAATACATATGGTATTTTCTCGAAAACCGCATCCAAATCCGCTGAGTGGTTCTCGAGTGAAAAAGGAACATGCATACATACAGACAGACAAATTAAAAAATTTAGTTATAGCCTCGGTACAATCCTAGTAATCCATTTCATTCAAAAATTCGCAAAAATATCAATGACAATGCAATTCAATTTGACGTGTAAAAAGTGTATATAACTATACCTGCTTTGCAAAATAAACTATTTGAATTTGAATTTGAATTTGCACAGGCACGACTTTTTTACAACTGTATTATTAGTACAAATAAAAGTATACATAAATCATACCATTCTCCTCAGCTCAGCAATGGGCTCATACACATGCCAGCCCTCCTCCGGGAATGTTTCCGAGTAGCTGAAGGCGAACATAGGCTGTCTATGAGACAGGGGGAATGCTAACTGCTGCAACTTCTCGAATATGCCGCGGCGAGAATGATTCTCCTGCTTGTGGGCGAACCGAAGGTTACGCATGTCCTGTGGGGGACAACAATAGGAGTTATTTAAGGGTTGATTGTCCGGATTTGTAACAAGGTATAAAGAAATAATTATAACGGCACAAAATAGCTAACTTTTAGCTAAGATAACTGTAACAATGGTTTGCTATATGCATAAACATATTGTTGATTTTATTATGATAATTATTCCAAATAATTGGAATAGATTAAATTATGTTAATTTGAAAACCATTTCGAGATCTAGGTTTAATAAGCCATGTTTTCGAAGTTTTGGTCTAAAAAAACCTCATGATGATGAATATTTTTACGAAAAGGCTGCAACTTCCATTTGCTCTCGTGCGACGTCACTTGAGTAATGGCTGTTTAGAAATGTGTCCTTTGCTATCAAGATAAATTTAGAATAATTTGCTTTAGACTAATTTGACAGCTAGATGACAGATGAGTAGACAGACAGAGACAAACCACATTTTTTTATAAGCAATCACACATCACAATCAGTATAATGTCTAAAATTCTCAAGTGACAAGGTCATCGAACAATTGTTTAAAGTCATAAAAAAATAATGGTTAATTTATATACCAAAATAATGAAAACGATGTCCTAAAATGACGTAAATTCTCTTAATTAAAGTTTTTTAAAAAATCTTTTAAAAATTAAGCCATGGGAATTGGATTATCCATAAGTGTGATATTAGATTATTTTAGGAATTTACGGCTGGAAAGGCCATTTGTTTTACAGCTTTTGTAATATCTTTAAAAATGTTTGTTTATGCATAATAGCAAATTTCTGTTAAAATTTGTCTTAGCTAAAGGTTGTATACTGGCCATTATAATTATTTCTTAATGTTTTGTTACAAATCCGGGAAAACAACCGTTAAAGACTCAGGATTATATTCAATTTTGTGAGACAGTCGAAAAATAAAAACATGTTTACCTTGCAAAATACTTCAATTCCATATGAATTTTCGCCCTTTGAAGATGCTCCTCCCACTTTTTCAATCCTGGAAACCTTAAAGAAATAAAGCTTTTAAATATTATAATAATTAAAGTAGTCGTCCATGCCACGAAATAAAGAAATTGTAGTGAATAAGTATCTACGGATGCTATATCTTCTAAAATAAAGTTGATAGGAATGAGTTAAATGGACCCTTCGCCACCGGCACATAACCATATACCTGTCATTCAGAGGGGTTGGCATAAATATCGCTACCTGCGACAATCCCGACACATCTCTTGCTTCTTTTACATTTATCAGTTTTGTTAAACAAGGTCTTCTCTGGACGCTTTTGACATTGACTTCTTAAATTATGTCATTGAATTAGTCAGCATACTTCCTACGACAAGCTTTACATATTTTATTCATCAATAAGATTTCATCAATAAGATCAATTTTATTTACAAGGGTGTGTCAGGATCAGGCTGTAGGTAATGTATGATATAATTTGTGGTGGAATTCACCAGTTAAGCCAAAAGAGGAACCGACATAATTTACGTTAACAGTTTTCACATGCATTACAAGAGAGCGAGTACCTCATTACTCATTCATTACTTACCACCCCAAGAGGGACACTTAGTGTATTGTGTTGTAATGCTGCATCTGTAGGGCGGAAGTGTAGCTGATAATTTGTGACTTTCAATACTCCATGAGATGGACCACTGTATGGACACAAGTATGTAACCTCCTTGGCCACTCCCATCACTTTTTCTCCATCTAAGAGTTGGATGTCACCCAAAACATGAGGCTGCAATAATTACAAGAAAAGATTATAAAAGGTTTCACAACTTCGTCTGTGAAATTTATTCAGCTGCCTGAATTTCTATGGGAGGTTTAGTTGGTGATAGAGATACACATGTGAAGTTTCAGGAGGATCAGATAATGTAATGGCAGGTCAATGTGCGAGTTAAATTTTGACTCAGTTGTGTGGGTGGACACAGAGTTTGTATAGCTATGGATACATTGTGTTAAGTCCATCCATACAACAGAATCAAAATTTTACTTACATATTAATATGATTCTCAATTTCACGTGACCTACCACTGCCTTATCTGATCCTGAAACTTGAAATTTGTGGTCTCTAGGAACCTGCCATTAAAATTCGGGCCATTGAATTAATTTCACTTTATAGTATACACAGGTGAAGGCAAGGGCGAATCCAGGATTTGATTTGGGGGGGGCATTCTGACAAGGCTTATCACAAATAAAAAGTAGAATAAGTTTTAAGGCACCTTAAGCCTTGAGGTTTTTTTGGCAAACCTACCTATACCTTGTAAAACATATGCCTGGTAAAAGTTCATTCAAATCAAATCAAAAATTTTAGTGAAATGTATGGAATTCCTGAGTTTTGAGGAGCCATGGCCCCCCTCCTGTATCCGCCAGTGAGTTAAGGTGGATTAAGAATCTCGGTTGGGTTGTAGATATGGGAAAATGGGAAAAAATGTGCCCCTTATCAACACTCTGACCATGGTCACGCTTAACAGCCAACTTGCAGCAACATGCAGTGGTTGAGAGCTGAAATATTCAGCAATGCAGAATGTGTTATGAACACCTGAATCTAAATATTGAATGCTGCAAGTTGTGGCCATTGCAAATGATTTGCACTAGAGCTGCATGAATTACTTGTCATTTTGATATTTCTCAAAATAAGACTTCATAACACATCAAGCACTGAACCTAATTGCAATCAGTATATCAGTGGCGTGCACAGAACTTTTTGCTGGAAAAGCAAACAATTGGTCAAGAACAACAATAAAAAAAATATGAAAAAATTTAAATTCCAATTTGAAAAAAAAAATTTTTGGATGACGCCAGGGTAGACAATGTCTACCCTAGAGTGAAAATTTCCTATACAAACTTTTTTTTTCAAAGTGATATTTAAATTTTTTCATATTTTTTTTATTGTTGTTCTTGACCAATTGTTTGCTTTTCCAGCAAAAAGTTCTGTGCACGCCACTGGAGTATATATGCATTGAACAGGAAACAATTTTACACATATAATTAATTTTCATATTACTGTGAATAACTAGCCTTAGACATTTCAGGATACAATTTTTTGCTATGAATACGGTTCACAAAGAGGCAAATATGCATGGATTTGTTTTTGTTCATATCGAATGATCGTAAGCAGAATGCTTTCGCGTTACAGAACACACAGACTGATCTACAACAAACTATGGCTTAGCCGAAGCACAGAGGAAATGACCAATAAACTGTTATGATATTCAGTGGGAATAAATTAATCCTTTTAGGAAACTTACGGAGTCCTGTCCGTGTTTCGAATTCAATGAGCTTGATTTAGAATCGGAGTCCAGTGAGTCAGAGCTGGCATTTTTGGATAGAGAAAAATCTGAATTCAGTAACTCCGAACTGTTATGTTTCTCCATTTTACTACAAATAATGAAGTTGTAATTGGTAAAAAGAATTTTAGAAAATTAAGTTATATTTTTTACCAAATTTTTGGATTGACGTAAATGGTATCTGACAAAAGTAAAAAGTAATATTGGTAGGATAACAAACACCTTACAAAAACAAAGATAAAAATACTCAGAGGTGTAAGTATAAAAGAGAGCGCATTATTTCAAACGTCACCCAAGGAACCATTTTCGCTTTGCCGTATAAACCGTACATTTGGGTAGCGTTCCAAATCCTCTTTTATGAAATGCTAATCGCTGTCAAATTGCTCGAATAAAGCTAATCCCGATTCCCTCAATACAATGCTTGCAGGTAACATTCAATGCGCTATGTTTGCACAAAATTAGGAATAGGCCGATCTATTAGAGCCGTACCTTGAGTTGTTGCCATTTCGTGCTCATTCCTACAAGTCCTACAGAGAGCCAAAAGTTGCAACGTCTTAATTTGCTGGCACGTATCGGGTAGAAGCAGAGAGCAAGTACTAAGGTTAGGCTTCAAAGTTAGGCTGCTAATGGTCGGGATACCTTTCTTTGTGTCTCTCTCTCTAATTAAAAAGCTTTATAACGTTTTTTTTTCTCTTTTTAATGCGTAGACAAGTGCAGGGGATATGACTGCTTAATTATAAATAAGAATGCAATGAGCAAATATATTGCAAGTTAGACAATTTTAATTAGAATTTTAGTTCTGTTTGATTTCTTCGAAAATTTCGAAGTATTTGTTTAGTACGTGTCGCCATTTCGTTGTTTATTTGCGTGCTTGACGCTTGTGGATTGACTAGTTTTTTTGTGCTTTAGCGAGATAATTCATATTTTTCAACGGTTTTTGTTTATTTTATTTTTCAATGCAGTGGGTTTTATTTGCCATAATGGCTTTATTTTTCATATTGAGTGCTGTTTGAGTGATTATTTACTCAACAGAGATACTTCGTTTTCCAAATTAAGTTTTGAAAACAATAAGCATGTCATTCGGTTAGGCCGTACTCTTCCAAATATGACTATTTACGTAATTTCAAGAGGTGACATGGGTTTTTTTAAACCTTTTCATACTTCTTTGTACGATAGATATACATGGACGACAAGCAGTTGCAAACTAAACAAAATGTTTTGCTTTCCATGTTTATTATTCTCTGATTCGAACACATTTTGTAAGGTGAAAGAAGGGCCTTATCTTCGGAAGAAACATTAAGAATTCTTGGAATTGGCGCTTGCGTCACGCGGTGAGTGCTTTTTTTTTTGGATCCGCTTATCACCGTATTAATTCCACCCCTCGTGAATGATACATATACTCACGCTTATCTATCAAAAGGGGAAGACAGAGACTACAGATTTCCATCTGCTACGATCCAGACACACCTCTCTCGCACCTTCCTCATCCATTAATCTAGTCATACAAGCTCTTCTATTCCAGTTAGTTTTGACATTGCCCTTCTTGAGTATGTCGCCAATTTAATCAGCACACATCCTTCTAGGGTGGCCTGGTCGAACTGTACCTTCCACTTGCGAAACAAAAGTTTCTTTTGTCACTGTACTTTTATTCATCCTCTCTACATGTCCAAATCACCGAAGTATTCCTTTTTCTATTCTTGTCACTACATCTTCTTTCAAGCCGCAACGATTCCATATGTCAATATTTTTCACTCTGCTATTCAATGTTTAACCACCTACACTCCATAGGAACACATGTCCACTACATTCACTCTACTTATTTTATATAATTATTCTTATGAAATCTAATATAAATATCAGCACGTATAAATTAGTTTTTTTTCAAAAATGACAATGTGCCAAAAGGTACTTAAAGAGACAGAATCAGATATGTAAAATAAAATAAGTGACAGATATTTCAAAAGTAGCAGGTAACAAAATATTAAAAGTGACAGATATGTCGCATCTAACAGATCCGTGAAAGTTAAAAATACAACGATAGTGCCCGGAAAAAGCAAACATTTTACGAAAGACGCAACAAAAAAATTAAATCTAAGGCTCAAATGCAGAGCAAGACAGGAGTTATCGAATGAAAAAAATCACACAATCGGACAATTACAACGTCTAGTAATCATGTTATGTCAGCGCGCGCACTGTAAACGTGCTACTGCACCAACAAGTGGCAAGGCGATATCGCAGACAGTTACAGTTACAATATTCCCTGTAAAAGGTGAGGCAGGCACGATCTAGGTAATGCTGTGGTGTTTTTTTATTTCTATCTATCCTCCCATCAGCCTATCTTCGTCTACTACTGGACAAGATTTTACGACTCTTGGTGGAACCAAGTCTTAAAAGTTTAATTAAAAGTTGCCCATACATATACTCTGGATAGGTGCGTTGGTGAGCGCGGTGCCCAAACCCTCGCACCAGGGCTGAGTTTATAAACTATGAGTCGCGACATGGGTTCTAATGCCATCTCTGTCGCACTTGTTAAAAATTGTGTACGCTATTCTGCGGTCAATGTTGGAACTTGACGAAATTGTTACTTTATGAAGGGCTGTCACCAGTCTGTTTTGAATATAACGCCATCCAACAGTCCTAGGTATGATGGGCTACCTGATTGTGCCTGTTTGAAAGCTGTCCTCTTACTTTCCCCCGAATTACTTCCCAGGGGTTTGCGAGTAAATTGCAAATGCGAATGACTTTTTTATTGTTCCGATCAAATAATAAATATCGAAATCCTCAGAACCGTTTCTAGAACCCGATTACATATATACACATATATTTATAAAAATATTGCTCGTTTAAACTATGGACTATAAACTAACAACTTGCTAAACAAGGACACACGAGTGGCGAGTGCTTTCCTCGCTCGGCTCGTTTTTCGCTTGAATATGTTATCATAACAATAACAACCTTATTTGTAAGATTATTAAATCTAATTTATCTGAACAGACATTCTACACAGTCATAGACTAAGTATTATAGTATATGATACAGTGCACCAGTTCTATGTATAACGGTTTGGATACCTAATATATTCATAGGCGGGCGGCGGGCGTCATCCGATATGTTCAAACTGAACGCAGCCCTAGGTGCCATGGTAAGATCAAAGAGGGCCCCACTAGCCCCGACTAGTTTATACATAGAGTTTGTATGATAAATTAATAAGAAATGCATTTTTCTCTCCATCTTTCTACCTTGGAGATGGGAGTATAAAGTTGTAACACGAATTAATGTTATAAGTTTTGGGTTAATTATGAGATAAAACATAATAATATGAACAAATATCAAAATAAAAGTTTCAGAACGTACGTAATAAATTAAACGGGATACCAGCTTATAAATAAAAAACCCTAAAAACAAACCGATTGCTTAGTCTATGGAAAAATCATTTCTATAGTCCGTATAATATAGCTTGAGCCCTTTGACAGCTGTCAGCGCTATACATATTTGAACATGAGAAAGAGAGTTAGAAATACAAATTGTATAGCACTGTCCTGCTGTCACAAGGCTCAAGCTATATTTTACAGACTATAGTTCTAAATATCTAGGTTTATCTTTGTGTTGAGTAAGGCTCATTTCAGTATCATTTAGCGGTTCGCAACGTGAAATGCAAACAAATTTATATTACGCAACAGTATATGTACAAAAAAAAACAATCTTTTCATTTATTTCAATTGTTAAAGTAACGGATACTTTACAATTCGATCAGCTAAGACTTTGTAACTTATATAATCTAATGATAACCTAATGATGCAACACAAGTAAGAGACAGGGTTAACATAAAAACCGGTCAAGTTCGAGTAAGACTCGAACCCTGAAGGTTTCGTACTATAATTGAGTAATAAGTCTAATACATAAATAATTTGAACAATAATTCTAAACTTTTCATTACCTACAAATTGTATGAAACAAAACTGCAAAATTAAGTTGGTCAAGTATTCGGGTACGGAACCCTAAAACTACATTATAAATCGGTACTTTCAGTATTTGTTGTTCAGATAGATACAGTGTATGGTTCATAATATACAAAAAAAATCCAAATTCCTAACTAGTTTAGTTTCGGTGATATACAGACAAACTCCAGACAGACTAAGACAGCTAAGCTACATATTTTTACAATCAGCTTTTAGTCTTAATACCTATAATTTGGTATCTATGTCGTATTTTTACAAAATACTTTTTAAGTTCTCGTGCTCTAAAAAGTATTGGTTTATGCTTGCTACAAGCGGACTAAAACTACGTTTTATGCTTTAATAAATAAAAGTGTTTACTTCTTCTAAGACTATGGCAATAGGCTATACAGCCAAATACACTGTACAACTTCATAAACAAACTTTTTGAAACTCAATAATATGTGCGCTAAGATTCTATCATATTAGCGTGAACTGACAGGACAGACGCTTCTATGAAGAGATATAATATAAAATAAATAAAAAGTCATGATTTAGGTTATTTAGACATGTCTCTATGGGGTAGGTTCCCTTTGCCTTCCAAAAGATGGAAGAATTAAAAAAAAATAGTGGCGGGAAAACGGGAAAAAGCTGTTGTTTTTTCTCAGTCAGTAGTAAATATTTGGTTGTTTGATTATTTTAATTTGCATTAAGTAGGTATTACTGAAAGTTAAATATGTCATCCAGTGATGATGAAATAATACTGTTTCATTTCCTCGCAATCGAAGTGAAAAGCAGAGTGTATTAATCTGGCATAAAACCCATTTTATCCTCGACTCAATATATGCCCTAGCCGTTCGGCTCGGCCATATAAACGTCTCGGATAATATGGATTGTTTTATGCCCTTGTTGTACAATCTACTATTTTAAGATTTCTCATTTGTGTTAATTTTTTGTTATCTCTATAGTTTTCCTATAAGTAATTTTTATGTTATGAATGCCCTATTATCGAGAGTTTTTTCACATTTTCAGTCCACTTATTTTGGTGATAAGAGGAGGAAAATAATTATTTTGGGGTTTTTCAAATCTTTCTCTAAATCTGTACAAGTAATTAAAGTACATTTTTTTTTCATCTTCATTTAATATATTTATTGCCACAAATCACATGTACACTAATTTCAAGGTCTTATTACTTACAATCTACTCTTTAATACCACCAGTACAATTTAATACCGATATTGGATTCCTTTTTACCCTTTAGGTACTCCGGAACCCTAAAAAATACAACAAAATACTTTCACCTTATGTAGTACACTAAAGTGAAAAATTATCATATTTTATTCAAATAGTTTAATCAATATTTTGTGGTTATCTAAATCACCAGGGATCTTCAAAGTTGTTAGATCGATAAATAGAGCATTATAAAAATACGGACATAAGTATAAGAAACAAGTGAAACAATGAGGCTTCCTGAAAGTATAAATTTAAATACGTATTTAGCTTACAAAGCTCCTTTAAACTTGGAATCTGAAAGAAAAATTAAAGCAAATAATTTTGACTGGGATACCAATCATCCTAAAACTTTAGTGTCTCTTTGTATAGAAAAACTAAGTGAGAGTTGGAAAGGTTTGTATGACGATTATAAGATATTCTCGTGCTTAAATATCTTCAGAGGGGTAGACAGAGTGTAGAATGCTGCTACTATGATCCTAACATAATTCCCTCACTTTTTCCTTACAACAATTGATAGCTCAAGAAATACAAGCTCTTCTCTAAACGGAATGCATTTTACGTTTCTTTGAATTAATGTGTCTAAAGAACCTATTTTTCAAAACTTTCTCACTAAAATTTTCAGCTATACCGTTCTTTCTCTCACCCCTTTATATTGTTAGCTCTTTCAGGAATATCTTTTATTTTATGCTTCCCCTTTTTGTTTTTGGATAATTTGGGTTCTTGACAATTAAACTTAAATTTCTACCCACCAGTTCATCACTCTCCCCCACATTCTGGGCTCATCGATCTTTAATATATGTAGGCAATGATTCCGATTAACAATTTATCAATTTATCATTGCGGTATGGAAATGTAGAAAGAAAAGTACCTAAATCTGGATGTGAGGAGCTCTGAACCGGGAATTATATAATCATTATTGTTAAATAACAGTATATTTTGCAGGATATCCTAAACTAGAAGAACTTATCGCAAAGGACCGCGAATTTTTTTTGCAAATTCTGAATACAGAAGTGCCTTTACAAATTCTTGTGGACAATATATCAAGTGATATATTTTGGAAGAGGTGCTACAAATCCAAATGGAACGACTCACCGATAATTACCGATGAAAAAAAATGGATAAATGTTTTTATGGGGCGTTACTACGCAGAATATTTAGAAAATTTAAATCCCCGCCATTATGATCCTGAAAAGGTTATTTAGTATGACTACTTCTGCTTTCAATATAAACTTATTATATAAAAAGGTGTTTTTAAAAGTTCTAGGCTCGGTCAGTGTGTCAAATACACATTTTTACAAATATACATATTGTATTTTTGAACTAGTTTTTTTCTCTAATCTTGTCTTCGGTGACTGAGTACCAATAGTTTATAACTACTGTATGCCAATTTTTGCGATCCTGGAACTTTGCAAACCATACAGCCTTGTGTTTTTAATTATGTGATTTATAGTTTGATAATAAATATTTTTACTTTCTTGCTTGGTATTTTATGCTATATTTTATAATATATTGGGTTAGCATTCGGCCGCACGATTTTGGTAAGTTTCCCCCCAAGAAATGCATAGCTTTTTATATAATTTAATAAATTTTAATGGATGTTCGTCCGGCAGGGCAACATTTCGTACGGTTCGGAAGATCGGATAGATACATAGATCGGAACGAAAACTTCCACCATTTTTTTTTATGGCAGAGGGGGAGGATTGAGGGGGACTGGGGTGTGGGAGGTAGGTTCAGGCATAGAGTATTGGGTTCAGGATCGGCCGCAGGAATTTTGCCAACCCGTAGATTCGGTTTAGGGTAGGTTTAAAAATCGACTTCTCTACTGTTAGGTTGAAACTGTTCAAAAACCGACCCAGCACACCCCGACTCTATACAGTCTTGTGGGTAGTACTACCCCAAGAGTGTATATAAAAAGCCAAAGGCGCGAAGGGAGGGCAGGCCCCGCTCCCAGAAATGATTTTGTGTTGTAAAAGTTACTTCAATTTTGATAGGTTCAACAGATTCAAAAATGTATGATTATAATGTTTTGGGCAACATTTTGTGCAATTCTTATAAGAATAGGAACCATTATAATCTCCACGATAATTAGACCATAGTCTAGAAACAATAATGTTCGTATGAGGTATCTAATTAAGTTGTTTTGTTGGGGGGGGGGAGAGGTTTAGGGGGTATCCCCTCCTCCCCACTCCTTGCCCCTCCAACGACCAAAAATTCCTGCGGCCGGGATCTAATGAAAATCCATTAAAAAACAAAAGTTATCAATTTATCGATCAATCATCTCCGACTGGGTCTACCGCGTAATTCTCATTTTCATCAACATCAACTTGAGATTGAAATTTGTCGTGCGTGCGACGACGCCCGCCTTACATGCCATCTCTTTTGCACGCGTTGAATTTCGCATGCATTTGCTTGAAGTTGATACGAATGAGAATTACGCGGTAGAGCCCCGGGTCTAAATATATACTTATCGATAACTTTATTTATAATTTTATTCCTATTTCAATGAATGTAAGTAAGTACAGAATATTTATTAAAAATAAAAAGATATCTTTTCTTTATTCCAGATAACTACGTTAGTGAAACTCTGTGGTCCTTACATACAGACATTGCTTATTCGAAGTTTAATTCCATCTGATATCCCGATGCAAAGAATTGTTTCACCTGAAATGGCTGACTTAGTAACAAGCCGACCCCAAAATGGAAAGAAAGGACAGCCGAAAGTAACTGAAACACTAACCAGGGGCAAGTTTTAAAATGCATCTACAAGTTTAAATTTGGCATTATATTCCGCTCATTTTTAAATAATAATATTGTTTGTTAAAAATACGTGAAATATAAGTTAATTGGTGCGTGAATTATTTTCTTAATATTTTTTATTTGGCAATGTTGTTTCATAAGTGTTATTTGTAGAATACATGGCTGTGTAAAATAAAAGTGGACTATTTTCACTCTAACCATAATGATTTTTGCAGACCACATATCTCTACATGCTGCTTTGGGTAGTTTGACCAGTTTGACTGAGTTACATGTTACATTTCGATTAAAAAATATAGGTGTGAATTACCGAAGAGATCAATTCCAATTCACTAACAACGATGCTAAGAACTTAGCTCGTGGCTTGGAAAAGTTATACGCTTTAAAGGTGCTAAGGTACGCAATTATCTGATTGATTTATGTTTTAATAGAAACATTATTATAAAATATTTTATCACGTTTTAGAATAACAAGAACGGACATGAACTGCCAAAAAGTTAAATATATTTTACGAGGAATAAGTGATAGCCAACGACTAGACATTTTAGACTTTAGCCACTGTAAAATTGGTGATGACGGTGCGGCATCAATATCCAAGTTCATTAGACGCCACGAAAATTTACGAACACTTTTGTTAGTCAATAATGTTTTTGGTGAGTATTAAAGTTTTATTATTGAAAAAAATATATTTGGACTTTGATCAATAACGCTAATTTCTATGCATTGAAACGAAAACGAAAACGGCCAAGACGAGCCAAAGGAAGCGGGGCACTACGTACCTTTTCTCGAAGCGTTTCGTCATATTTTCGAACCCTCACAGCTTCGGTCTAGATAATACTAGAGATACCAAATTCTCAAGATAACATGTAGGAAGCAGACTTATTAAACACGATAAGTTTCATTCGTCTAGCTTTTATACTTTGAATGTTATTAATACCTAAAATACGTTGATTTTGTCACTCATTCACTCACTCACTGATGATCATCAAAAATCTTGGGTACTTCCTGAAGTCCTAGAAAGTTGAAATTTGGTATGCAGGCTAGGACTAGCACACAAACAACAAGAAAATTAAGAAATCTGTAACTTTCACCCTCCAACTCCTCTTAAGGGGGGTCTAGTTCTGTATTAATTAAAAATTTACATTCCAAACTTCCTGAAGTCCTAGAAAGCTGAAATTTGGTATGCAAGCTAGGATTAGCACACAAACAACAAGAAATTTAAGAAATCTGCAACTTTCACCCTCCAACCCCTCTTAAGGGGGGTCTGGTTCTGTATTAAACAAAAATTTCAATTCCAAACTTACTGAAATCCTAGAAAGCTGAAATGTTGTCTGCAGGCTAGGACTAGCACACAAACAACAATTAATAAATCTCTAACTTTCACCCTCCAACCCCTCTAAAGGGGGGTCTGGTTCTGTATTAAATAAAAGTTTCAGTTCCAAACTTCCTGGAGCCCTAGAAAGCTGAAATTTGGTATGCATGTTAGGATTAGCACACAAACAACAAAAAAATTAAGAAATCTGTTACTTTCACCCGCCAACCCCACTTAAGGGGGGTCCGGTTCTGTAATATTAAAAATATATTCCCAACTTCCAAGTCCTAGAAATTTTAATTCTACTATTTGCCGTGTTAGAGGCCATAGTAACAAATAGGTAGGTATTCTGTAAAATTGGTAATCCAGTAACTATCAGTGGTTATCTATAACGGCTGAAGCCGCGCCGCCCCGGACGGTCCTCCAAGCGCGAAAAGACAAGTTTTTAATTCTTTCAGACTAATTTAAAAGGCACTAAGTGTCGTTTACATCACGATATAACTCGCTTGCGAGCTGCCCATCAAATACTCAAGTGAACTTTTCCCTACATGTTGAAATCGTTCCTAATATTAGTTATGCTCTTGATAGGTACTCTCTGGTAGCTGACTGATTTCTGTTCTATTATTGAAAGTGAAGTTTAGTTAGTTAGACATCGTCGTCGAAAACTAAGGTCCGGTTACTTGTACCTGAATTGACAGCAATTGTGCAGAAGGCTCCAGCCAGACTAGACTGGTTACTGCGCGCGCAGATAAATATTAACTAGTATACTACTGCAACTGTATTCTTGTGCTGAGGACGGAGAAACCTATCGTGATTCCAAGTCTTATTCTTGAGCTAAAGATAAAAATAAGGCAATAAGAGTTATAATTATTTTTAATAACGGTCTTAAACATGAACTTGCGCCTGAAAAAACAAAATTTGAAATAATTAATAGAGCTTTCGTACACCGTGAGCAGTTTACGATCTGTATCGCGTATGCCATCACTATCCATAAAAGCCAAGGGCTAAGTTTAAATAATTACTCTCATTGATATCGGTTCATCAAAGTTTTCTTCTGGGCATACTTATGTAGCACTTTCGAGGGTGACTGGTTTGATAGGAGTTCACCTTATTGATATTGACTTTGCAACAGTCAGCCATAGTTGAATATAATCGCTTAATAACTAAGTACCGTCCTGATCTATCGCTTATTTCAAATAATAAGACAACAAGAAAAAGAGGCAAAGATAGGGAGTGGGATATAAAAAAGTTATAGCATAGGCGCAAGAAATGTAGCCTGAAAAAATAAAAGAAGTAGAGCATCTTACAAAAAGAAATGAAATCCCATCAAAAACATTTCATGTAAACTATCGCCAAGACACAAGCTCAAAACGCTTTTACTGTTAAAAAGTTATCAGATCTCATTTAGAGCTAAGCCCTTAACTCTACAAGGCCTAACTCTACAAGCCCTAACTCTACAAATCCTACATCTTGATCAAAAAGTATGGCTTGGCCGTTTCGCAAACGTCAAACAGACTCTCCCATTTATGTCATGCAATAGTGCCATGAAACGGCCAAGCCATACTTTATGATCAAGATGCAGGATTTGTAGAGTTAGGGCTTGTAGAGTTAGGCCTTGTAGAGTTAAGGGCTTGGCTCTAAATGAGATCTGATAACTTTTTAACAGTAAAATCGTTTTGAGCTTGTGTCTTGGCGATAGTTTACATGAAATGTTTTTGATGGGATTTCTATGACTATGAACGTTTGCTCTTTTCGGCATTATAATACTTGCAATTTAAAAAAACTTACTGTGATTTTTCGTATTGGTGATGTAAAACGCATGCATCGAAACATTTGGCATTAATAAATAATGCAAAAATTGAAATAGTTTTTCCCGTATGGTCTTCAATAATTGTTACGGATAATAAATAATAATAATGCTGGTTAGTGGTGGTTCTTTCAAATGATACCTCACATGATATGTTAATTAAAACTTTTTTTTCTTTTGACCGGTGTGACCCCATATTTTAATAATAAAAAAAATCTTGTCCTTATCAAGATCTAACATTATGTCAAATTTCAAATTCCAACATTACTTACATATTTTTTGAGAAAAGCCGCTGTGACTGACGGACAGACACGTGAGTAATTTTATAAGAGTTCCGTTTGTTTTTTCATTTTAAGGAACGGAACCCTAAAAATAACAAACTTTATTGTTGTTCAAGGTCCAGCTGGAGCCGATAGCTTATCTCATGCCCTAAATCACTCTGGATGCGGTATACGTATGTTAGATTTGAGATTAAACAACAAACTTGGTTCAGAGGGGATTGCCTACATAGCAGTGTCTATAGCAAGGGGCTGCAGTCTTACATCGTAAGATAGTGTAAAAGATTTTACTGTACTAAAATGACAATTATCTTTTAACATTTTGCAATATTAATTTAAAAATTATCCATTTCTTATTTTCAACATTAGTAGTACACAGTAGCTTATTTGCTTATAATGAACTGATAAGGAAAATAAAATAAATGAATTAATGTAGTATGTACATTTATTGTTTACCTTTGATAACTTATACTTATTTAACAATAATTCATTCAACTTTTCAATATTGTTCTGAAATATATGCAAATGTAATTTAATGTTTGTCTATCTTTCTCCCTATGTAATTTATTTTAGACATGTTGTTTTTATTTTAGCCTTAATATATCAGGATGTGGTATAACATCTGGGCCATTGATGAAAGCACCTGCGGGTGTTTGGTCAACTACCAGTGCTGAAAACCCACCAACATGTGGTGAATTATTAGCAAGAGCTATAGGACTATCGAAAACTCCTTTAAGATTTTTGGATATTAGTGTTAACGATATAGGATCGGTAAGTTTAAAAAACAAGCGGTAAAAAGCTTGTGGTTTTTTTTTGGTGTTTGCCAATTGTTATTGTCACTTTGTTATTTTTATGTAACACACAAAGTTGCAGCAATTTTTTTTAATCAGGCCAATTTTTTCATATTTCAGCCAAGTGACAGTTCCCTTGCCAATGCTATATGTTTGAGCTACTTAGTTGATATAAATCTTAAGCGATCAGGTATGAGTTCCATGGCTATGGCAATAGCTGAATCAGCAGCAGCTGCGCAAAGGCTTAGGCGAGAAGCTGAAAGAGGAATACGATTCAGGAGAAGTGCTGGAAGATTGGTTCAAGCAAGACGTGTAGCCAAAGGAATGAATATTGGTATGTCATCTATAGCGATGAAACAAACAATTCTGCCAGAGTTAGTGAGTGATGTGATGTTTTACGTGACATTTTCAGATGCGGATCCTGTACTTTTGGCGATTCAGTTATCAGCCCGACCTTCTATTGTATCTGTTACTTCTGAGGATGGAATATATAGCATTCAAACACAACCTTTACCAACAGAGTTTGGATTTGTTCCGTCACTTCCAGCTATAAAAGTAGGTTTTGATTTTCTTTGATCTAGCTTACTTATTACAAGGCTTAAATTGTTCATCATTTTACTTAATTTTTAGAGTCCACTACCATCCTCTCGAGCTTCATCTGGACCACCGACTTCCAGGCGATCAAGTCATCATATGATTCTAGAGCCTGTTATGGTAAATACTTTGGTGAATTTAATATTTTGTATCAAAAAACAAAATGATAATAATATTTATATTTGAAGTTTAGATGCAGACTTAGAGGGTATATTTGAAGTTTCCTAATTATTTTCGCAACTTCGTATTCGATGAAAATTGTTTCGAATTTAACTTTCTTCATTTTTGTATTGGTTGTATCTATAGAGTCAATGTTAATCAAAATCTCGATGTGGTTTTTTTACATTGCCATTCTTACTTAATTTTTTCCTTTCCTCGCTAGAAAGTGAAAATCCAGCCAAATGCGAGTCAAGCCTCACTTTTTTAGGATTCTGTAATTATGACCAATTACTAGGTAATGCTCTAATTCAGTCAGACATAAAAACTGCAAAATGAAGTTGGTTGAGTATTCGGGGACGTAACCCTAAAACTACATAATAAATCGGCGTTTTTAGTATTTGTTGTTTAAATACAGCATATGGTATATATATAATAACAGAAATTTCAAATTCCTAACTGCTTTGGGCTTTGAGATAGACCCGTCACAAAAATGGTCTAAAAATGGCAACTTTGATAGCACCCCATATCTTTATTTTTTAAGATAAAAATAAAATTAAAATATATTTATACTCTATAGAGCTCTAAATAATGACACTCCACAATGCTAGGGAAACAAAGAATTTTTTTTCGGCTCCATTTTTATTTATGGGGACCCCTCTGAAAAATAATTTAATTACATTCTAAATTCAAAATTGGATTTTGGGTATTTTACACAACATATAAAAACTTCAGGTTTCTATCTCATTCCGCCTAAGAGCTAGACACCCGTGACATACGGACAGACAGATGGACAGTGGAGTGATATTAATAGGGCTCCGATTTACCCTTTGTGTATGGAACCCTAAAAATGCACTTGTCCGTATGAAATATAGATAAGAAAATATTTCAAGAAAAACTGAATATACACACCATTAAAAATTGCAAGGTTTTTTCAAGTTGTTCCATAGGTGTAATCTAATGTTACCTGTCTATTAACACTCTGTATATTACTTCTTTTGATTTTCAGGAAGTTCGTCGAAGTGCTTTGGTCCGCAGAGGATCCGATGGGTCTCTTCTCCAGTCACGTAGTGCCAACGCTCAAAGACACATCAAGATATTTGTTTCAAATAGTCAATCTGATTCTGATTAAAACAATAATAGGTACTTTCCACACGGTACCAACTTTAGTAGGTAGTAAAGCCGATTCTGAAGACTTTAATTGTAGTTTTAGTGCTGTCAAAACTGAATTTTTTTCATTGCAAAATTGTTCATAAGTTTAAATATCAGAAGCTAAATTACTTTGTAAAATTTAAGTTTTGACTTGACGAGCTCTAGAACTAAAATTAAAGCCTTCAGAAACTGTTTTATTCTTAGGCCGCAAAGTTCAAAAAGGCGAGTTAAATGTGTAAAAAATAGGTAGGTAGGCCAAATCAACGACACGTCCGGCCGTGGATTTTTAACGTTAATAACGTTACCCCATGCACGCTATTTTTCTGATCATCAATGGCCTCATGACCTTGATATTTCTGAAAACTTCAGAAGTCAGTTTTATGTTAAGGTTTTGGGGTTTTTTAATGTAATTATATTTCAAAACCTCTACATTTTTGTTCAACTCCATTTTTGTTAATGGTTAGACAACTAACCAAGAAGCTTTTCTTGCAACTGACAAACAACGTTTTATGATATTCAAGGGGAAAAGTTTTCCCACGTTGGCATCCCATTTCATAAGGCTTGTTTACATTTAAACGAGTTTAGTAGCGAGTTAAATGGCGGAGGTACTTTGTGAGTAAAGCTACTGGCCTCGTTTTTGGACAGCAAAAAGCGAGTTCAGTAGTAAGTTATCCTTTATCAGTATAAAATCGCTTTCTATTTGTTGGATGGGTAGGAATGGAGAACCTTCCGCACCACCACACCCAACTTTACCCGCGCTGTTGGTGCGCATCTGAACAGACAAGTTTAGTACAGACTGACAGTTATGTGTTATCTAAGTGAAGACGCGCGCGTTGTATTTGAGGTTATCTGTTGAGGTTATTTACCAACCAAACATTTAAAATGAAATGGTCGGAATCGATTATTTGAAGTATGAGTGCTTGTAGAATACAAAAAGCATCATATCATTATGTTCACGGTGACAACCATATATTAGGGTTCGTTTCAAAACGAGCGATTTATCACTCGGAGTGATGCGAGTTTTACCCTACCTTTCTTATCTATGCTACCTTTATTCTAAGTACCCTACAGCGCGGCAGCGTTCTAAAATCGACACGACTTGTATGAAAGTGTGTTTCGGCTATTCCTCTAGATTTAACAGATCTTTCAGGCCAGGATTTATGTAGCAGGATCAGCAGGATCGTAGAAAGAACTCCAGAAGAATAGTTTATAAAATGATTTACTTTTCGGTACTACAATGGTATTTTTACAGGTTTAATTGGTAAACACATGTGATTGCGTTGGTTGCGCTCAACAGACTGGCGGTGCGCACCAATCTGCGCAGGAGCAGAAAAAATGTATCTGCGCATGTCCGTTTGTAGGCAAGAGACAATCCTGTACGTTGGGTTGCGTTAACATCCTCCCGCCTCTTAAAAGCTCAAGCTTTTAAGCTCCTTCATCATCCAGGAATGGGCAAATCCTATTTACAGCTCTCCTGATAGTGCCCTTGGTTGTTTTTATGTCAGCTACCCTGCAAGCTCCATCGCTTCCAGGAAACACCGCTTCTATTCGTCCTAGGGGCCATTTCAGTGGAGATGTGGCCTCATCTTTGACCAGTACAAGCTGACCAGCCTTGATGTCTTCATGCCGTTGTTGCCATTTGTGCCGCTGTTGCAATTCACAGATGTACTCCTGACTCCACCTTGTCCAAAAATGCTGCCGTGCTTGCTCTATTCTAGCGTATCTATGTAGCCGATTTGGATTAACTTGTTGCAGGTCCGGTGCAGGCAGTGAGGTCAAGGGTCTCCCGATGAGGAAATGCCCGGGAGTAAGTGGGGAAAGATCATGTGGATTTGATGACATAGGATAAAGGGGCCTGGAATTAAGTACGGCTTCAATTTGTGCGAACAGGGTAGTGATTTCCTCGAATGTTAAATGTGTATTACCTAACACCCGTTTCATATGATACTTTGCAGACTTAACAGCCGCTTCATGAAGGCCTCCAAAATTTGGAGCATATGGGGGATTAAAACTAAATTTTATGCCCTCATCCACAAAATGATCTGACACAGAGTTAGAGTTTTCTTGAGCCAAGAGAAATTCTCCTAATTCACGGTTGGCTCCAACAAAGTTGCGCCCATTGTCACAAAATATCTCGCGAGGTTTTCCTCTGCGAGATATGAAGCGACGAAGTGCCAAAATAAATTCTTCTGTGCTCAATGAGCTGACTACTTCTAAATGCACTGCCTTGACCTTTAAATCTACGAAAATGCACAAATAGCATTTATTTAGTTTTGCGCCGCGACCCTTTCTATCGCTGATAAGGAAAGGTCCGGCAATATCCGTGCAAGTTACGTCAAATGCGAAGCCAGGTACTACTCGTTGGGTCGGTAAGTTTCCCATAATTTGTTGCGCGACTGCTCCTTTCATTCGCTTGCAACGTACACAGTCATTGTAGGTACGTCTTGCTAATATTCTGCCATTAATAGGCCAATATTTTTCACGAATAACTGAAAGAAGCAGCTGCGGTCCTGCATGCATTAGTTTAAAATGGTAAAATGTAAATAGTAGCTTTGTAAAATGATGTCTATAGTCTAAAACAATAGGATGCTTCTTGTCAAAATTAAAACTTGTGTTTTCTAATCGACCTCCTACTCGTATCAATCCTGCGTCATCAACAAAGGGACTCAAATTAGCTGGAACAGGAATCGCCTTTGTTTTCACGTTTACATCAGGAAAACTATCTCTTTGTGAGATATAAGATAATTTAGACTCTGCTGATTCGAATTCCTCAACAGTCAATGATCCCGTATGCCTAGTATTACATATTTTTTTACAATTGTTGATAAACCGACACACAAAAGCCATTATTCGGCGTAGTTTAGTAAAACTTGAAAACCTTGTCATATCTATGATGTTTTCCTTCGGTTTATCAACACTTACAGCATGTGAACGTATCTCAGGTAAGTCCATTTGTGTCGCGTCGCTTTGACTAGGCCAGTTTTCTTTTGGATTCTGTAAAAATGCCGGTCCTTCCCACCACAGTGACAACGACTGCACTTCATCTGGAAAAACACCACGAGATGCCAGATCAGCAGGATTTTGTGACGAAGGAACATATTTCCATTCTGAATTGGCACATAAATCATTGACTTCAGCAACACGATGAGACACAAATGTACCCAACTTATTTGAGGGAGTTTTCAGCCAACCTAATACAATTTTCGAATCTGTCCAGAAATACTTCTTGACAATATTGCATCTAAGAGCTTGTGACACCTTTTTACAGAGGCGCGCCACCAGCAAGGCGCCACAAAGTTCTAAACGAGGAATTGTGGTGGCTTGCAGTGGCGCTACCTTTGCCTTTGCACATAGAAGTCGAACTGTGCAGTTTTCTGACGCATCAATTGATTTTACATAAATAGTGCCTGAATAGGCTTTAAGACTTGCGTCAGAAAATGAATGCAGCTCGATTGCCACTGCATTACTACAGCTTACATGGCGCGGTATCGTAATGTTTCTCAAACAATGAATAGTATTGACAAATTTTGTCCATATACAGTTTGGTTTCTGAGGAATTTCATCGTCCCAGTCCAATTTTTGTAACCACAGTGATTGCAAGAAGATTTTACAGAGGATAACACATACACACAACAATCCTAAAGGGTCAAAAATACTTGAAGCTACCGATAGGATCGAGCGCTTGGTATACTTAATATGGTTATCTATCAAATGCAATTTTGAACATGTCATTAGAATTTTATCTGTGTTAGGGTCCCATTCAACACCTAATGTATTATTGACGTTCGATATTTTTAAATTTTCTTGTTTGCATTGCACAGAATTAGATATACAGTTTAATAGCTCCTGCGAATTACTTCTAAGTTTTCTTAGATTAAAATGAGCACGATCCAATTGATCAATGACTCGTTGGTAAATGACATTTATCATTTTTTCATCATCATGGCCGGTAATTAGATCGTCAACATAAAAGTCGTGAATAATTATGTCCTTTATCAACGGATCATCGCATTCGTGCCCCAGTTGCAACAGACACCTTGTGCTAAGAAAGGGAGCGCATGAAGTTCCGTATGTAACAGTATTTAATTGCAGATACTTCATTCGCTTCCTCTCATCATCACGCCACAAAATCATTTGAAGGTGCCTTTGCGAAGGTTCCACGGCAATCTGCCTATACATCTTTTCTATATCTCCTGTGAGAATAAAAGCATGTTGTCGGAATCGTACAAGGATAGAAAAGATGTCATCCTGTACCGTGGGACCTATCATTAGAATTTCGTTAAGTGCGAGACCTGAATCTGTCTTCGCACTGGCGTCAAAAACGACGCGACATTTCGTTGATTCACTATTCACCTTTAGTACAGGGTGATGTGGTAAAAAAATCGCATCATCAGTTCTCGCTGTTTCTGACAAATGTCCTAAAGCCGCGTATTCATTTATAAAATCTACATATTGTGATTTTATGTCAGGCTGCCGTCTGAATCGCCTTTCTAAAGCATCAAATCGCTTTTTAGCCATATTGTATGAGTTACCCAGAAGCTGAGGGTCATTTCTCAGAGGCAGCGTGACGCAAAATCGTCCGTCAGCAAGACGTTTTGTGTGACTCATGAAGTGCTCCTCGCACGCCTTCTCCTCCGGAGACCACATAGGAGTCGCTGGCACTTCTTCCAGCTCCCAAAACGTGCGAAGTTGTTCACGAATCTCTCTACTAAAATTGCAGTGAATGTTTTTTGTCGGTGTTCTAGTCATGACAGATCCTACCATCAACCATCCAAAAATAGAATTTTGCAACATAGGTTTGTTTTTTCCTATTTTTATACTTCCACTACAAATTACATCCCAAAAAATATCAGCTCCCAGTAACAAGTCTATTTGAGATGGCCGGTGGTAGTCTGGATCAGCTAAAACTACATTTTCAGGCACATTTATTTCAGATGTGTCTATTTCCTCTGTTGGTAGTTCGCCTGTTATTTGAGGGATAATTAAGGCATCAACCTTTTTATAAGATTGATGGTTATTATTTGAACGTGATGAAATTGATAAATAACAACGGTTTAATGCATTGAACGAAATATTGTTAATCCCCGTAACGCGTACGGTATCAACTACTTCATTTTTTAAGCCCAATTTATCCCTCAGCGACTCGCTTGCAAAAGATGCCTGACTACAACAATCTAACAAACAGCGCGCCTGCACAATTTTGTTTGTTTCACAATTTTTTACATTTATAACTGCAGTTGACAATAAAACTTGATTGTTTACATAGGAGGATAATGCAACAGGCGTGGCCACAACATCATTACCTTCTACCTCTTTATTAGCAGGAGCAATTGTCTTATGTAGAAGGGTGTTGTGTCGGCGCCTACATATCCTACATGGTCCCGCTTTGCACTGATGGGCAAAATGACCATCACGTAAGCAGTTAATGCATAGTCTTAGTTTAGCAATTACACCATTTCTATCGAACACGGACATCTTATTTAACTTTTCACAGTTATAAATTAGGTGATCGCCACTACAAACACGGCAGGCTCTGTTGTTATTTGTAGTTGTAGCGGTTGACGCATTGGCATCACAAGCAGTAGCGACAAAGGCCTTTTGAGATTTGTCAATACGTTTAAATTGACCCTGATTTGGGTTTGGCTTATCTACCTTGTCGCTTGTGCTCGCGGTAACCATTTCCAGAACGTCAGCTCGCTTCCTCAAAAATTCAAAAAAATTATCTAAATTCGGACTTGTTGGCAATCCGTTTTTGTACTCTTCCCATTTTGTACTTGTTATAATATCCAACTTGTTAGCAAAAATAAATATAACCAACGTGTCCCAATTATTTGTTGGCTCGCCTAACATGTTCAAAGCTCTCAAATTTTTCGAAATATGGTCTACCAAAAAACGCAACGACTTATCACATTCCTTTGCTACATTCTGAACATTAAATAATGATTTAAGGTGGCTGTGAATCAATTGTCTTTTGTTATCGAAGCGATCGCAAACCAGTTTCCAAGCTACAGAATAATTCGCCGATGAAATCTCCAACGCCTCGATAACAGAAGCTGCAATGCCTGATAACGACGCCTTTAAATATTGATACTTGTAAATGTTGTTAAGACAGTCGTTATTATGTACCAAAGACATGTAAGTGTCACGGAACTCCAACCATTTGTTGGTATTTCCGTCAAAGGAAGGCAGCTTAATAGTCGGGAGCTTAACATTAGCAGCATCAGCCCCACCTTTTGGAGCTGCGGCTGGTGTGCCTCCAACCTCGTCATTCGCCGCGATAAATTCTTGAGCTACACTAATAACGGCGTAAAATATTTTTTCTGTATTTTCGCGTTCACTTGACTCACTTTTCTCAACTGACTCTTGTTTCGACTTTGACTCTAAAATTTCTAAACTAGATTGTATCATATCGTAATCCTGAAACATCGATTCTATTTTCGCTAATCTAACCTTTAGTTCATATAAATTCGCCTTTGAAATATCTTTACATTTTTTTAAATCGATCAAGTAGTTTTTAAACGTAGTTAGCCTCCCCTTAATTGATCCTCTTTTAGCTCTTAACTCCGTGTCACTCATTATTGTAAACAAGACAAAATGTTGATCAAACTGATACTAAAAGGTGCAATAAATACCTCGTTATATGTAGGTAGGTAAACCTCTATGAAGCAGCTGTTTACGCCAGCACGACACTCGAAAACAAAGGGCCCCAACAACGCTTTTTGTCAAGCGGTTAGGTACAGGCGACAGAGGGGATGAGGCGCGGCCGTCTTCTGAAATATTCGGCCAAAATGTTTATTTACAAGTTCACTACTAGATATAAGGACAAAACAAATAGTTTTATATCTTCTACAAGCCTATTTTTTCAGAATGATTTATGGAATTCGGAATAATCTAAAACAACAAACGAAACTTATAATTTCAATTCCATAATTTTAGTGATAAAAATTAGGGCCTTTTAATCAAATGAGACTTTACTGATGGGAAATCATTAACTTTATAAAGTACTAACAATGACAGTAGGTATGATAATATTTAACTGCTACTAAGCACTTTATTTTGAGTACTGTTTGCACAAACCAAAGCTTTAGACAAAAGTTAATAGTGTAGGAAGGATAAGGAACGGGCCACTTCCCTTTTTGAAGAAGTCAGCAGATTCAGCTTCGCCTCCAAGTTCCAAAATACATCCAAAATCGACACGGGTCCAAAGTTCAGTTTAACTCGCCGCCGTGTGATTGCAGGTTAGCACTTCACTTCCACGAAGCACAATAACACGGTCGCCAATGTTTCGGCTATTCCTCTAGATTTAACAGATCTTTCAGGCCAGGATTTATGTAGCAGGATCAGCAGGATCGTAGAAAGAACTCCAGAAGAATAGTTTATAAAATGATTTACTTTTCGGTACTACAATGGTATTTTTACAGGTTTTAATTGGTAAACACATGTGATTGCGTTGGTTGCGCTCAACAGACTGGCGGTGCGCACCAATCTGCGCAGGAGCAGAAAAAATGTATCTGCGCATGTCCGTTTGTAGGCAAGAGACAATCCTGTACGTTGGGTTGCGTTAACAAAGTGTTTTAAAACTAATGAAACGCTTCTGAGAAATGTGAATATCGCACTAGATGACAGGGGCAATTTCTAAAGCTCAAAATTCGCCTGATAGTTTTCCCCACTTTTGCACAAAACTCAAAATTAAAAAAATATATTCAACATTTTTGTAGGGCTTTTATGTCATATTTTTAGTTTAAAGCACTTATTTTCTTTTCCAAGCGACTACAAAAAGCATCTTCGGTTTTCACTCTTGAATTTCATTTGAGGTTAATTTGAATTTGACGTTTCACGGGAATCACTCGCAAGCGTTTCAAAACCAGATTATTGTTTCTCATATTTTATTTCAGATTTTTAGGAAGACTATCAATTTTATAAAAAGCCTAACCTAATGATAGTTAGACAACAATGATAGATAACAAAAAGTCATTTAAAAGTCTCCACAAGTATGTAGTAACAATTTGATTAATAGGATTTACTTTAATTAGAAATAAGAGTACATACTAAGTATTACATTAAAACTTGAAATACAAAAATTGGTTCTATTTGAAGTTAATTTAAGGTGATAACTAGCAAATTATTAGGAAATTAATCAAATTACTTGACACATTAAAAATGTTTATTGAAAATCTCGAACTAAGAAATCTTTTTGCCCCTGTTGTTGAGAGAGTAAACAAATCAATATCCATAACTCGATTCGCGTGCCATTTTGTTGAAATTATTGCAAACTCACCACGAGTATGAATTTTGTCTATAATTATTTGACACTACGGGTAAGCACTGAGCAAATAAAACAATCGGGTAAGAATAACGCGATATTCTTACGCAGCAGCTTATCTGTTATCTGGTGCTCGAAATTTGAGTTCTCTTTCTAGTATATAGCTATGTCTCTTTCTTTTAAACGAGTGAAATTTCGCACGACAATCACGCGTTTTGGAAAATACTGCAAATGTAACTTGGAACTAAATATATCCAGCGATTGTTTGAACGATACTTACTACATAATTGACCTAAAAACGAGTTAACCTGCCAACTGTCTTATGTCCTTAACTCGTCTAAATGTGTTTTAAACGTTATTCACGTCAAATTACGTTAATGGTATTGTACTGAAGCTAAAATTCACAATTTTTAGAATTTTTGTCTTTCTTTCTGTCTCTCTGTATGCATGTGTGTTCCGTTTCAAAACGAGAACCAATCAACGAATTTTAATGTGGTTTTCTTCATTATCATCGTACCTAGTGACCAGAGTCAACAAAATATAGGCTATGAGGGTTTTGATATAACAACCACCAAACCGAAAAAAAACGTTTTAAAGTACGCGTAATTTGTAAAGGTAGGCTTTGACGTGATGTCGTCGTATCGCTAGCAGCTTAAGCTTTGTTAAGTGGAGATCACATCAAGCTATACGCATCGGACTTTGTACCTATCTCTTATCCTTTACTACAAGAGCTAATGTAATGTAATGCAACTGCATAGCTTGATGAGATCTCCACTATTCATGCCGTATGTAAAGGAAGCTAGATAGCATACGACGGCATGCGTTTCCACTATCTCCGAACATCTAATGCCTCCTCTACACGATGGGCCATCTTAATCGCTATAGAACGCATAAGTTTTCATAAAACGTATTAAGCCAAGGACAATATTTTTACTGCACGTAGTCCTAAATTACTTTGCTCCCAACTTATCTATAGAATTAAAATGGTGGATCTAGCATATCTGATTGGATAACATTGAATATTAGCCAATGACAGACCCGGGGTCTTATTTGTGTTGATTCGGTGTAACACGTTTTGAATGACTTATTTGACAGGACTAAACTTAACCTAAGTGTTCTGTCTGTATCGAAAAGACCAAAGACATGAGGCTTAAAATAGTCCTGTCAAATAAGTTAAGTCGTGTAACAAATCGACACCAATGTCTAATTTCAACATCTATCGCTATTGCTTTCAAAGGTAACTTGATTAGCTAGAAAAGTAATAGCGATAGATGTTACTGTTAGACAATAAGGCCCCAGAGTCCGCCATTTTCATTCTACAGATAAGTTGGGAGCAGTGTACATTACCCGTATTGTAGGGTATTATTTAAACTGCTGGCAATATTGACCATAGACAAACCACAAACTGTCCGTTTTGCTTTTTATTCACGTCAGTCTGCAATGCAGCCCGTTTGATGTCAGTAGTTTCGGTCAGCCATGTTTATTTCTTTGGAATGTGTTTGAAATGGTGGTAGTGATAAAATCCGGAAAAGGTGTGCGAAGGTACTGATTTAACAAAGCACTGTGCTTGTGGAGTTTTCAATGTGTTTATTGTGCTAGTGAGGTTTATAATACTGCCGCAAAAATGAATTGGGGGACAGAGCTTTGGGTAAGTTTTCAACATACACAAGCTTCCACTTTTTGTTGTTGCTTATTAATTCGTAGACGACTCGTTTACAGGATACTGCTAGTGTGAAAACTTCCGTGGTGTAATAACAAGCATTTCGGATATAACTAAATAACAACTAATGGAATGCTTGATTATTTCTGATAATGTTGCAGGTAGAAAGTCAAATAAGTTTTGCCATATTCGTAGGTTTTAGCTTCAATAGTTATTGCTATAGTTTTGCAATATTTCTGCAAGTTATTTATCAACTTGCGACACAGTCGCTCCCTGAGCTCAAAGTGGAAAGTCTGCATAATATGCTTTTGTATATGATTCATCTTGTTTTATAGGTTTTTGACTTTCTTATGGTTAAAGTACATAAGTAAATGTACATTTTTACATGGATTTACAGAGATTTGTTTATACTTATGCTAAACCATACTCTCACCATGGATAAATCTATTAATTTAATCTGATCACTGGCATGGGCGCCGGCAGAAAATACGTCCAAGGGTTGCAGCCTTATATTTTTGATGTAGAATTCTAGCCATGCCAACAAATACAAAACAATTTTTATCTGTCTGGCTCGAATCACAGTATGACACAACTCACAAGGTTCCATCAGTAAGTTTACTTGAAAATGAATTTCTAAGGTGTGCAAGTGCATCACCTGCTGGAACCCTCCAGCCGGCGCCTATGATAGCTGAGGTTTTACAATTCAACAGTAGATCACAAGCCTACACAATAACACAGATAATCTACTTGGCATGTATAATCTTAAATCAGCCGTAACTTTGTAATCCTGGGATAATATTATTAATTACGTACAGTGTAATTAATCTTAACTCTTGCAAAATTATGGGTAAATCAGCATAAAATTATTTTATTAAGTATAGTATTTGTGGTCTGTGTGAGTTTATAGTAATAAAATAAATGATGACCTGTGGGTCTACCGCGTAATTCTCATTTTCATCAACATCAACTTGAGATCGAAATTTGTTTTGCGTGCGACGACGCCCGCCTAACATGCCATCTCTTTTGCACGCGTTGAATTTCGCATGCATTTGCTTGAAGTTGATACAAATGAGAATTACGCGGTAGAGCCCCTGATATTTATTTACAATTTACTTGCCTTGCCCTACAGTCCTGTGCGTATAACAGTGGAATAAAAGAGCATGTATGATTCTGTTGATGAATGTGAAAGTGTTACACCATATGTCAGGATTATGACAAAGAGAGGACAGTAGTACCTGCCCTTCAGGACCCTATTTATAAAAGTAGTTATTTGCTAATATTATTTAATGTATGGAAATTAAAGTACTGAGGAAATAGGTTAAAAAACCGTACAACAACAGTATTATTATTATTATTATTATTACAGCTTTATTATCCACTTAACAGTTCTTAAAATATATACATCTAATTATAATTATTTCTATTAATTTCTTTGCTATGTGGCCCCTCTCTATGGGTAAAAGCCTCCTCCATTCTTTTCCACCTTTCCCTGTCTTTGGCTGTATGCATCCAACTTTTTCCTGCAATATTTATTATGTCATCGGCCCATCTCTTCTTCTGTCTCCCCACATTTCTTTTGCCATTTGGGCCCTGCCATTTAGTTGTTTGGTAAGTCCATCTTTTATCTTTGTACCTTGACAGGTGCCCTGCCCAGTTCCACTTCTGTTTCAAGCTAAAATGTAGAGCATCTGTTAGTTTGGTTTTCATGCGGATGTCTGTGTTTCTCGTTTTTTGGATTTTTCTAAGTTTCAGAATACTACGTTCCATTGCATGCTGACAAGATGAAATTTTGTTTTTTACTTTTTCAGTGAAGACCCATGTCTGGCTAGCGTAACTTAAGCTTGGGAGAATGCAAGAATCCATTATTGTCTTTTTTATGTTGAGGCTATACTTCCCTTTCAGAATTTCTTTTTGGGCCCAGTACTTCTTCCAAGTTGTACTTATTCGTCTGTCTATTTCGTTTTCATTGCTATTTGCATCAAAGGACACCAATTTACCTAGATACACATATTCATTTGCATATTCTATCTGCTTTTCCTCTACTTTGATTGTTTTCTTATGACTGTTTGACATAATTTTAGTTTTGGATGCGTTCATGTGTAGGCCGATTTTTTTGCTTTCAGAGTTTAATCTTTGTAGCATTGATTCTAAATCTGTCGCGGATTCACTAAACAGGACAATGTCATCTGCGAACCTTAGGTGTGTTAATTTATTATTAAGTATCCATATGCCTTTATTTTTCCAATTAATTTTTTTGAAAATGTCTTCAAGTACTGCTATGAATAGCTTTGGAGACAGCGGGTCCCCCTGCCGCACTCCTCTTCCAATTGTGAATTCCTCTCCTTGTCTTTCCAGTTTTACTCTACTTACACTTTTAGAATATATATTTTTTATGATATTTATATATGTTTTGTTTACATTATTATTTCTAAGAGCAGTCCATATAGATGAGTGTACTATGCTGTCGAATGCTTTGGAATAGTCTACAAAGGCAATGTAAAGTGGTTTATTGAATTCTTTAAATTTCTCTATTATTTGTTCTATTGCGTGAATGTGGTCTATGGTTGAGTAGTACGGCCGGAAGCCCGCTTGCTCTATTGGCTGGTTCTTGTCAATTTCTGGTGCTATTCTTCTTAGGATGATTGATGAAAAGAGTTTATATATTGTTGATAGTAAGCTGATAGGCCTGTAGTTGCTGATGTCGAGCGGGTTCCCTTTTTTATACAATAGTATTATGTTTGATTTACTCCATTGCGATGGTACTTGCTCTTCCTCCAGTACTAAGTTGAAGAATTCTGCTAGATATGCAGCCAGGATTGGTGCTCCGATTTTCAGGGCTTCATTTGTGATTTTATCTTCGCCTGGGCTCTTCTCGGGTTTAAGTCGTTTAATTTGGATTATTACTTCTCTTTCTGTTATTGGGTCCAATGCTGTTTCTGCTATATGTTCTCCGGGTGTATTACTATTATCTTTTTCATCATATTGTGACATATCATTTGGTGGCTTTTTATAAAGAGAAGTATAGAAAGCGGTTGCGCATTTTATTATACCTTCTCTATCTTTGTTTTCGCCCTTTTCACTGTTCAGGCTTTGTATCCAATTTTTGTGAGTAGATAGCTCTTTAAAGGCTCTTTTTGAACTTCGGAAAGTAAACATATGTTTTTCTATAATTTTTGTTCTATGGTTAGCATAGTCTCTTTTGATTGATCTGTTGGTTTGTTTGAACAATTTCTTTAGTTCCTCTCTCATTTCTTTGGTCTTGTTCTTCGTGAATATAAGTTCAGTTCTTTTACAGATTAAATTTTGCGTATGTTCGCTGATGATTTTTTCTTTGTATTTATTGTTCGCCTTTTCATCCATTTTAAGGCTTTCTGTGATTGCTTCTTCCAATTTATCGCTAAATGATTGTACAGTCTTATTTTCTTTCAGAAATTCTTGCAATGCTGGTAGGTTCTTTTTTAGGTTTTGTATAAAATTGTCTCTCTCATGTGTGGACTTCAATTTGTTGGGTATAGTTTTGAATGTTCTTCGACTAATTTTAGGTTTTTGAATTTTTATAGAGCATCTTAGAATCCTGTGGTCAGACGGGAAGCTTGTTTTGTTCAAAACTTCTACATTTGTTACAGATTTGGGGTTGGGGCTCAGTATAAAGTCAATTTCGTTTTTTGTTTTATGATCTGGTGATATCCATGTCCATTTTCTGGACCTTTTCGTCTTGAAATATGTGTTCATCACTGCCAGCTTGTTCTCGTGAGCATAATGTATTAGGCGTTCACCTCTGTCGTTCCGTATGCCGTAACCATATTGGCCCATTATTAGATTTTCGTGAGGTTTAGGTTGTCCTATTTTAGCATTGAAATCGCCAATGATTAACCTGTTTTTATCAGCCAGTTCTTGCGCTCTTGTTAAGTCACTGTAGAATTTTGTGATTTCTTCTTCACTTGAACTTTCAGTGGGAGAATATACTTGAATCAGCGATAGTGGTCCTTCCTTGAAGTTCAGTTTTAGCACAGCCACTCTCTCCGATATTCCCAAAAAGCTTGCTATGTTGCCCTTTAGTGATTTCTTTATTAAGAAGCCTACGCCATGAAGTCCCTGTGTCTCTCCTATATAACAAAATATGTAGTCTTTATGTTCTTCAATGGTATATCCTAACTTTTTAACTTCTGCGAGTCCTATGATATCCCATTTTATTTTATCTATAGCGTTGTTTAGTTCTAAAGTTCTTTCTTTTGTTGCTAGGGATCTTACATTGAATGTGCATATTTTTAGGCCTTGTTCTCTTCTTGACTTTATATTGTTGCTTTTGATTGCATAACTAAGGTGGTTTCTATCGTTTTTATTTATATTATTATTCTGTTTCTTTTTATTCGATGAAGGGTAGTGGTCGTCTTGCCCCACGGTGACCAGCCGGCTTGGGGTGCTTCTTTCAGAGGTTGGGTTTAATAATGTTGTGGTATTTGTTTTGATTTTGTTCCGGGTGCCGGTGGCCGTTACTAGTTTTTTGAGATTCCAGATAGTTTGCCTGTTCTTTCTCGTTCCTCATAGTTAAAAATATTAGTTTTTATAATTTCCTTTGTGACACCCTTGGCAACTGGTGGTACTGAGATTTCTTTCGAGTTTATTTTCTTTTGGGATGATGAGTTGGGTGAGCCTGAATCTTCTCTCTTTCTTTTATCTCTGGTTTTGTCAGCTGGTTTCTTCACTATCAGTTTGTCATGTTTAAGAAAAGCGATATTTCCTTTCTTCCTTTCTTCTTCTAGCTGTGGTTGTAGCTGTTTCCGCTTTTCAAGCACTTCTTTAGTGTAATCCTCTTTAACATTCATTCCTGATGGAAGATTGGCCTTATTTTTCAAAATGATATGTTTTTTCCATAAAGACGCTATGGTGACCACTACGGGGCGACTTTTATTGTTGTTTTTGCCGATTCTGTATATATTTTTAATTTCATGACTATCTATGTGTGTTCCTGTTTCTATTATAATGTCCTTTATGTGGTCAACCAACTCTGCTTCTGGTTTACCAGACTCTTCAATTCCAAAGAAGACCAGGTTATATTTTCTTTTTTCCAGTATACTGCCAAGTAATTAAAACAGAAATATTAACACGACATGAATTCCCGAGGGGTTGTCCGAGCTGTTCCCAAGTGTGAACTGTAAAATGCAAGACACAGTTCACTCTTGGTACACCTGTTTTTCACCAACGAATATTATAATTATTATTATGTTCCGAATGTGATGGCTAAACTTGCATTCTGAAGCAGACCAAACACAAATTAATGTGCACTGCAGGGATTGAATTCACAACCGCTGGGTTAGTAGGCGAACATTCTACCATGCAACCAGAGGTATTTGAGATGGGTCTCCATTCCACAATAGAAAATATTCGAGTTTAGGAAGCAGGGCTACACATTAGCAGTATGCTTCTATATCAACATATGGAGTGAAATATCAACATGTAAGTTTATGATTGTAGTATTTGGTTCATGACTCAAGGTTAGAATATTGTTTTGCAAACATTTGCTAAACACTACAGTATATTTTTCCTCTGCATATTCAATCAAATCCTTAGAGGATAGGCATTTTACATGCCACAGTGATGATGTCATGGGTTTGTTTTGTTACTCAAAGATTGTTACTGTTAGGAGAAAAATTATTTATTATTGTCCCACATGCAGACTTTAATTACTTTATAAAAAACCACTTTAAAATGTTTTGTAGTATTTTGTTTGATTCATTTCAATGACCTATCAAGATCAATAGTACTACATAGTTATTAAAAGTGATACAAAAAATTATTTTGCTGCCTATTTGCCCAAAAATAATGTTATAAGAACACAATTTTAAGGACTGCTCCGAGGTTTCTATATTCATAAAGGTAAAAATAATTAACAAAAAAATATTTTAGGTACAATCAAGTCTAAGTTAAAATAATGATACACCTCTATCCAAAAAACTATCAATGTTAGATTGTTTCACATGGGAGCAAAATGGTGTATTTAGTGGTGTAGTATTGTATCTTGAGCTAATGAGGCTTCGAGTTGTGCCATCCAAGATAAAAATAATTTTGCTCCTCAGTTAAACACTGTTTTTCACTTCCCTTATGGGGAAAAATAATAGAAAACACATACCTGCAGGTACAGTTCCTGTACCTTCACTTTTATCTTTATAAAATTTAGCTTTCATCACTTCTGTGTTCTTATCACATTAGTTTTTATTGTGAACTCAAGATAGTTTGCTACAAAAACAAATATTATCATGGGTAAGAACCTGCTAATTCTTCTAATAATGTTTGGTAATAAATATCCCATCAAAAACATAAAATGTACAAAAATGGCAAGTCTCGCAACGCAATCCTTCCACCGTAAAAAGTTGTGAGATCTTATGTAAAGCCAAGTCTGCTATTTTAGTTTACTATGGAAGCACCTTTTCAATTAAGTTAGTATGGGAGCACCTATTTAACAAATTTATCATTAATTGTTTCCTATTTAGTTACCTACCAACATTAAGTGACTGTATTAATATAAGTCATCTTTATTTCTCTAATAAAATATAGTGACTTCGCAATCGCACAGCAACATATACTACATATCAGCTACCTAATACCAATTTATTAGCGATTTAAGAAGATATTTCTACGCATAAGTGCTTTATTTGTGCTCTGCGATTGCAAAGTCACCATATTTTATTAGGAAATAAAGATGACTAATATTAATACAGTCACTTAATGTTGGTAGGTAACTAAATAGGAAACAATTAATGATAAATTTGTTAAATAGGTGCTCCCATACTAACTTAAATGAAAAGGTGCTTCCATAGTAAACTAAAATAGCAGACTTGGCTTTACATAAGATCTCACAACTTTTTACGGTGGAAGGATTGCGTTGCGAGACTTGCCATTTTTGTACATTTTATGTTTTTGATGGGATCTCATTTCTTTTTGTAGGTAGTCGTCCTTTTTTTCTTCTCGGGTAATATTTCTTGCACGTCAGCTGCGGATTTTCTTAAAACCCACTCCCTTTAACTGATCATTAGGACATACTCCTGAGAAACTAGTATCGGGAAGGAGCATTTCATAATGACCACCTAAGAAACTACCAGAGAATCGTAAACGTTTCACTGGCATCCCAGGATCGCCGCCGAATGATCCTCTCAAACGGCCATTTTCGTAAACCTCGAACGTAAATGGATACAAACCGGTGGCTGCCATAGTTCGGATACGGATCCGTTGGTGGTAGTTTTCATCATTGCTGTCGAGTACATGTGTCTCCACGCTCGTCACACGTATAAAGTTGCATTTCATCCCAATGCGCTACCACATACTCGACTACCGCACACCTAATGTCATATGACGACTCAATGTTCCCATACATAGAGAATGACAAAGAATGGAACAAACATGAACCATCTCCAGGTATAGGGACAACTAGGTGTGGACAAAGATTTTCATTTATGTACAATATTTCAGGTTCCATTGCAATATTAATTTTTACGGTAAGTTATTATTACTATTATCCACAATTAGATGCAACAGGCAGGTTAAAATTTCTTTTGACCATGAAGTGAAAGGCAGGCTTGTCAGTCTAAACCACAGAGTACATTATTATGTCTAAACCTCTCAGAATAATGAGTTAAACCTGGTCTTTTTTGAATGACACACGAGTACATAGACATTTCAATATACCTACATCATAGAGAATGCATATACAAATAAAACAACATTAGTCGCTTTATTTTTCCTTTAATATATTTAAAGCTTTACTTGATAAATAACCCTTTACCTTGATTTTTAGGGTTCCGTATCATTAGGTTCCGTGACCCTATTACTAATCCTCCGCTGTCTATCCATCTATCACATGGGTCTACAGCTTCAGCCGTTATAGGTAGCGCGTAAATATTTTCACATAATATATGTTACATTGTCCTCTATCACGGCAAATGATAATATGGCCCCTATCACAACATAAAAAGTTCATCAAATGGAAATCCAAGGGGGGTCCAATTATTCGATGTTATTTGTTTCAGCTCTATCTTTATAAAACAACAATTTTGGGCATATAAATATTAGAGTTCCGTATTCAAAAGGTGCTGATTTGTTTGTCAGGCGCTACCATTTTAGCGCCTTGTTTTTTGTCCCCTTGATGTTGCTATGTCATCTTTATTGTTGGTATTTACCATAATGATTTGGGGTTTCGTACCCATATTGTGTGATGGTAGTACGGAACCCTTCGTGAGCGAGTCTGACTTGCACTTAGCCGGTTTAATAGCGACTTAATTACGAAATGTTGATATTTATCTTCTTAAATAGACTAAATGTGTTTTAGGGTTCCTTACCCAAAGCACAAATTATTATAACAAAGGCTCTATCGTTAGAACGGTTATACATACAAGTTGAAAATTTAGGCAGACTACTTTAAAGTAAAATAAGAAATAATAAAAATTAGGGTTCCTTCCTAAAAAGGTACCGAATTGTTTGTCAGGCGCTACCGTTTTATCGCTTTGTTTTTTGTCGCCTTGATGGTGCTATGGCATCTATGTTGTTGCAATTTACTTTTAGGGTTCCATACCCGTATTGTGTAGGGGTACGGAACCCTTTATGCGCGAGTCGGATTCGCACACTACCGTTTTTTTAGTGACTTAATTACGAAATGTTGATATTTTCTTCTTAAATAGACTAATATTGTGAATATGTGGAACATTATAAACCACCCTTTTTAGGGTGCCTTACCCAAGGAACAGATTATTATAACAAAGGCTCTATCTTTAGAACGGTAATACAACATACAAGTAAAAGTTTAAACTTTGGGCAGTCTGTCGTAAATACTTTAAAGTAAAATAATGAAAATTTGGGTTCCGTACTAAAAAGGTACCGAATGGTTTGTCAGGCGCTACCGTTTTATCGCTTTGTTTTTTGTCGCCTTAATGTTGCTATGGCATCTATATTGTTGTTATTTACTTTTAGGGTTCCGTACCCGTATTGTGTAGGGGTACGGAACTCTTTATGGACGAGTCAGATTCGCACTTTACCGGTTTTATTGTTTAGTTTTCGCACTTTAACTTTAACGTAGAATTTTTCGTTTTAGGCGTCTTTAATGCAAAGCAGCATACCACCAACGTCATCTAGTGTCATACAAATTTATAGATGCAGCTGAAAACATACATTTTGTATAGACTTTGTATGGAAATATTAAATTACCAACCGCAAATAACATTTTTATATTTTTTTGTTGCAACGTATACTTAACACTAAACGCATACAAAATTTCAAGTTTGTAGGCCTGCTAGAACACCTTTAGACTTTTGATGATGTGTCAGTCAGTCAGTGACAAAATAAGGGAACTTTGACTTGAGATATTTCGTAATCAAATATAGGTACAAAGTTGTAATTTGGGGGTAGAAGTAGGATCAGTAAGTACTCGTGGTTCCTGAAATTTCAGACTTCTAGCTTCACCCACAACGAAGATACAGGGGGGTTGAAAGTGCCGTGAGTTGCTTCGAGAAAAGGATGGTACGGCCGTTCCGCGTTTTTTCTGCGAGACTTTGCGGGGGCACTGCCGTGCCCCCAGATTTGCAGTAAAATTTTCATAATTTTTTGTCATTTTGAAAAACTCTAAAACGAAAAAAAAACATTAAAACAAGCAAAAGCTGTATTTTCGTAAAAAAAAAAAAGTAGGTAAGATCATGACTGCCTCTATGACTAATGTTCTGTAAATAGACTGTTCAATTTTCGAACAAATATTATTGTTGGTTTTGACGCCTTTCATGTTCAGGTTTGAAATGCAATTGTAATGACCTTGGCAGAAACAAAAAAGCATTTTACTCCCTCTGCAGGATAATGATGAAATTTTTCCGATTAGGCGAAGTGACAAATAATTTACCTACCAACAAAAAATGGGGGTTAGTTGGTGGCCCCCGAATATATTTTGGCCAATATAATGGAAAATTAAATAAGTAACATTTTTCCAAAACACGTTTTATTGCATTTTCTAAACGTCCGATTTTTTCTCCATCTTTTGGTCTGGGAATCGTTCCTACTCCCTTTATTTCCTGAGATAGCTGTTTGTGGCCAAACTGGTTAATCCGGAAAACTACTAGAAAACTGATTGGGAAAACTATATTAAAATCACTTATACAAAAAGGATTTTAAAGAGATTGACTCTACCTGTAGTTTTTTTCATTAGGATAAAAAAAATAACTCACCTTATTGAATTTTGGCAATAAAAATATTTCGAACTGATGATAATAACCGAAAGACAAAAATACATAACGGCTCTTATTGAAATGGTGTAAACGAATATTTAAATCGATGTTAACCGTACCTTAAGGAAAAAACGAATAGTCTTTTTATTTATTTCTCGCTTGTAAAGGTTATCTTGACAGATGCAATTGAGCTTTTTTTGTGTGTTTATTTAATTTTAGTAAGCAGATTATATTTGAGCTTAAGTAATTAATAACTTTTTATTAGAATTTCGCAAAAAATATTAAAATTTTATAATTATTTTATAATATTTTGTCTTATTTACGTATAAACTTCTTTAAATAAAACTATAAAAAGACTTTATGTATGTTAATTAGATCCCTAGTGATAGATTTCAATTTTAGAACAGCTCTTATTAAAATATTAGCTTTGAAGTTAATTCTAAAGGCATTCTAAGTACCAGAAAAGGTCCATTGGCAAATTCAACAACCATGAAAAATGGCAAACATAAATAAGGCTACTTAAATCATACAAAAAAGTCACAATTTTTACTTTATTGAACGGCAAAATTGAATAACAAACATGTAAAACTAAATAACTGGGCATAATTTTGGAAAAGTATTTTGGCAAAAATGAATATACGGTAAATCATGGATATAGGAAATTATTTTCCAATATTATAAAATGTACAACTTAAGAACTTTCTAAAGCCCATAACATATAAAAAAAATTGAATTTTAGCTTTCTTAATAACGGAGATATGAATTTTCTACCGAAAAAAAACCACAAAATTGCGATTATCTCGGAACTTTTTTTTGTTGGTTATTTAATTTTCCCTTTAAGGTGACGATATTGTCAATCATGATATTTTACTTACAACATTTGTTATACCAATTTGCCTAGGCTATTCAAATTCTCAATAAAGCTCATCTTTAAAGATGATCATGTCCTCTGCCATTACGTATTCTCAGGGCATCGCTATCACACATTAAAGCCTTATGAAGTCATAAGGCACCTTGGGAGTCTTGCAGATCATGTTGTTTGCAGTACTAGATACTCTTTGTCGTGACTTGACGCAATAGCACGACGCAAATACTGTTGACAAAGAACATTTTGATTCGCATGCATCAGAATAACATAACATGGTAAAATTTTTCGTTTATAATAAAGTTTTTAAATATTGTACAAAAAAAATTCTCCTGGAATATATATGAGATATTCATAAAAATGTTCAGGCATTGGTAAAAACTGTTTATGACGTCATTTATAGAAATTTATTTTATAATTATTACTAGCTTTTGCCCGCAGCTTCGCCCGCGTTGATTTAGTTTGCATTTTTCCGGGATAAAAAGTAGTCTATGTCACTCCCCGGCCCATATCTACTATCTCTATGCAAAAAATCACGTCGATCCGTTGCTGCGTGAAAGAAGGACAAATCAACAAGCAACAAACACACTTTCGCATTTACTAGGGGTACGGATTCGGATTGTTTATTAAATATACCTTTAATTCAGTTTATGTATGTTTATTATTTTATTAAATACATACTGTATGTATGTCAAAATTAAATATGTGTTGATAATATTATTAGTAGATATTTTCTTTCCTCAATCCATTACGTGCAAAGTGGTTAATTAAAACCCAACGATTTATCCTCGAGGGGGTTGTCAGGTGTAAATGAGTGTTGTGATCTGTCATTCGAATAGTCGACACTCGTATAAACTTTTCACCGACTAGTGTAACGTCCCAACGTGTTAGGGACTGTTCCTTATCGTCATACTTCGGGTACAAATACGCGCTTTTTAGATCATACAGGTTTTCGTTGGATCGGTTAGCAAGTATGAAAAACTCATTGGTGTATGCTCGACTCGGCATTATATGAACCCGGGTCTTAAGATTGAGAGACCGGCGCGGCGTTCAACCGACTGAGCTACCGTTGCTGTAGGTATTTCTACTTTAAGGTGATATATCGTTCGTGCAAAGGTCCCCGTTACTTCAGGCGGAAAGACCCGCAGTGCGAGAGGGATGGAATCGGGGAAAATTGACATAAAGTCGGCTTTAAATTAATACAAAATTAACTAAAATAGATATGAAAATTTCCATTACCAGTAATGTGGGTATTGTTAAAACCCATCTGAATAAATATTTTTGAAGTTTTTATGCTATCCCAATTTGTCAGAATATCAAAAAAGTGTAAATTATTAGACCAGTGGGTCTACCGCGTAATTCTCATTTTCATCAACATCAACTTGAGATTGAAATTTGCCGTGCGTGCGACGACGCCCGCCTAACATGCCATCTCTTGCACGCGTTGAATTTCGCATGCATTTGCTTGAAGTTGATACAAATGAGAATTACGCGGTAGAGCCCCTCATTTCAATAATTATTTCTATCGAGTGAATTTCCTCCAATCGCGTTTCTGATAGTCCAAAATCTAGAAAAAGGTCCCAAAATTGTTATACTAATTTATTCAACTTAGAATTTCTTTTGAATAGCAGATAAATAACTTCAAAAAGTGTCGATTTTAATAATAAAATAATGGTCGTACAATATTATTATTATAATTAGAAACCGGTTATTGTTTCTAGATATTCGGTTCTGAATGTGACTGTCCGTCCATCCGTCCAAAGTGTCTTCCTTACATTGATGTCGAGTCAGACACAATGCTTTGTATTGTAAGACTTGAATACCCGCCAAATTGTGTGTTAATTTAATCCACACGACTCCATTGAAATTTTGTTCTCGAAACAAAACATTAGAATGGTCATTATTATCATAATAGCACTCACCTGGAGGCCTAAAATTACCATGTTGATGTTCATTAATTACATTAGTACAGCGGATAAATTCTATTCAGTTAACTAGACGCGTCCTGCGCTTTTCCATGAGCCACTTGCAATCTTAGCGATCGGTGTTAGAGTAGATTTTTGATTGTTGAATTTGCGGCTTCGCTTGCGCAGGTTTCGTTGTTCGGACGTCCTTGACGGATGATGCTGATATCTTTAGGAGATAAGAAAACAGAACCTTTTTGTGTTCCACCTTCGAGATTGTAGATAGGACTGCGATGACCGGAACGCTTGTTTACAATAGTTTTGCAATGTTTTACTTATGGGATGTAAACAAAGAGCGGATGATTCAGGTTTGTCTAGTAAAACAGGTAACTAATGATCACAGCATGTTTCAAAATACCACGATTATTGTTCCAAGTGAAAGTCGTACATGGTTTAGACACTTACTCTTTGGCTTCCGAATGACGTGAGCATAAATAAGCAGTAGCAAATAGACAAGTCTGACCAACTTTAAATTGAAATCGTCTATTGTTATTTGTTGTCTCTTCCAAATGGATAATAAACTGGCCAAACACGATCTTTAAGAACAATTTCATCATTGTAGAGGTGGTTTTTGACCGTCTAATTTATTTTACGTTGAATTTTTGCAAAGACTTCTCTAATTACATGCATTTTAACGACAAATCGCGTTGCGTGCAATGCGTGCGACACCACAGAGATATGGGCTATGAATATCACTTTCACATTACTCAAGTCTCATTAGGAGAAAAACTAGATAAAGTAAAAGTTTGTTCTTGTAAGTAAAGCCACAAGTAAAAAGCGGTCAACGGCCCCCGTGTACTCGATATAGATGCTAGTATACAGCAATGTCCATTTGCGCGTGAGTGGCCGGTAGCCAGCGTTGGCAAGCTGCAAGGCCATGCTCGACCCGCATTCCGTCCGTATAGCTGCTTGTGAAACAAGCCCATTTGTTACCTGCTGCAGATATGAAATCAATGAGAAATCACCATAACATTACGTATGATTGTGTGCAGCAGAATAAAGTAACAAGTTTCTATTATGTAATAAAATGGAACCAGTCGGAGACGCTCTGTTTGTCTAAATAATTAAACGAGCATTCGGTCGCTTTGTTTGGTATTGATAAGGCTTTTTCCAGAGGCTACGTTTACCCAGTTGAGTTATTCATGTCCCTGAACTAGTTGCGAACGGTTTCATAACACTGCATAGTAGCAAGCTGAATGGCGCAGGCGTCTGCTTGTGTCGGATTTCTCCTCGATCCTGCTAGATGGAGCGTGACGCCAGGTTGCAGAACTGTGCTGTCATCGCGCCGTGTGCCCCTTCACGAGAAATCGATACAATATACAATACAACCTCCACTTCCGCCACTTACAAGTCGGCTTTAGACTGGCTAACTTTTATTGACCCAGCTTTAAAGCCTCTTTTTGATAACTCAGCAGGCTAAGGTCAGATGCGCTCCGCAGACACGGTATTCTCATAAAAACCTCACACAAGTAGACTACGAAAAGCTGTTAATTTCATACTTACCTAGTTATTGTTACTAGCGATTTCACAGTCGTGACCTAATCAATTTAAATAGTGATTAAATGTTGCCTAAATTGACCTTTTGTAACAGTTTGAGAGACCTCCATTGATTTTTCGGCCAAAATTATAGATGTATAGTTAACTGTTATTTTTCTTAATTACCTTCCGTGCCTGTTCCGTCTTCTACTACCGACTATTCATGATTGTGTAAGACGGCATTATTTTTTGGAAATGACCGTTATGTTAATGATTTTGTTGTTTTAGATGCATATTTATCCATTCATCACTGTTTCGTCCACTGCTGGACATAGGGGTTTCTAAGGTTTCACTCTTTGCGGTCGCCCTGGAAGAAATGCCTATACACAGTCACACACGCTGGGCAGGCGGGTTGGTAAGTGCGGAGCCGAAACCCTCCCATCAGTGACGCCGCTGCCCGTCACCAGTCTGTTTTATATAAGGGCCGACAATTGGGATTGGATATGTCGTGGCCATATCGCAGAATTGACAATTCCATGATCTGGTTGGTCATATCGTATTTCTGTTAAAATTGGGAGGGTCGCCTCGCTCCGCTCCGCTTCGCTCGGCTCCTTATTTTATCGTACATGTAAACCTAACACTCTCCTCCTCGCTCCGCTTCGCTTCGCTCGGCATCGCACCTATTTTTTACTTTTGGTGAAAGATTTTTAATTTCATACTTTACGATCTGCCCAACCAGATCATGAAATGGTGAATTCTACGATATGGTCACGACCATAGGACAGATATAGGTTTAAGGGTTTAAGATTTAAGATTCTTTATTTCTCATAAGAACATTTACATATTCACTTAAAATGTGAACTTAATAATATCTACCTAAAGTTAAATATATTACACGACCAGTGGGTCCAGTGCAAGCTGACATATTGTAGTGCTCAAACACAACAGTTATTACATCAGATATGTATTCTAAAGTCTAAAACAAGTAAAATAGTTACAAGCCAACAATCCTACTTGGCCCATCAATTTTATAACAATATCTATTAAGCATAATTAATGTTCTACTTAGTCACGACAGATATACCGCCATCAATCGGTCCCAGGCACCGTGGGCCCCTTGGTTGTGCCTTTTCTAGGTACGCATAAGTAAGACAATATTCTTAGTCTTATCTATCAGTACATAATCCAATGGCAGTTCGTGGTAATCCTGGCTTACATGCCAACTTTACTTATAAATCTCGAAACAAACTTTCTGGTGTTCAAGTTATACAAAGTATGAATGATTATAATGACCTCTATGTCACAGCGAAAGGTTACAGACTTGCAGAAAAAAGATAGCTTTAATTGTCTAACCAACCGTTATCGTAAACCGTATATTAAAGTCCGAAAAGTAAACCTGCATATTTTTTCCGACACTACCCTTCTCACAATAGTAGTTTATGCTACTAGGGCGAAAAGGAATAAATTACGAGGACGCGAGTGTTTTAAACGTAACCGAGTAATTTATTGCTTTTACGCCCGTGTATCATACTACGTTTTTCAATGCATAGTGTGAGGAAATGAAAACAAATATAATCTTGTGAACTTTAAATTATAATTGGCTCAAAAGGACTGTATCCAGAGCCGTTAAATAGTGGAAAAAAAAAGTATAACATCTATGGTACACAGGAAAGGCTGCAGGTTAGCCAACCATTGTAAATAAATAAAAAACTTTTTGTTCAGTTTTGATGCATAAAAAGTGGGCCTTTACGAGCACATGCATTGAAAAATAATATTTTGTGCCCTTCCCGTAGTTAGCTTTGAAATTATTATTCTTTGAAAATACTTCTGACATTCTCCACAGAGGCTAAGAAATAGCAATGGCTTAAATCACGTGGGCTGGCCGAAATAAAAAAGGACCCGGGCCTATTATGGAGCCTTGGCGGGCGATGATCTCACCACGAAAACGCTCTGTTCTCAATACACTACACGAAGTGCTAAAGCCACGCATCAACTGGCCTAACCTTGGATATCCTTGAGCACGAGACCAGCTCTGGGCACAAAATATAGCTGTCTGGGTCATAACCTTTATGTGTTATTTTTTAGGGTTCCCTTAAATAAACCTTGTAGCGAGGATTCGGTGACCGTAACCCGGATGGGTCGATTGAGCTAAAAGGAACTGGCTCGGGAAATAGTCAATGACGTCACATGTTTCATATGTACAAACTAACAGTTTAAATGACGCGTATTTCTGCGTAGACCCTTCACACTATATGCGAAAATATATCTAGGCATATAAGAGCACTGTGAAATGCCTTTTATTACTCTACTAGCCCAAATTGAAGTTGGTTTTACTTTACCTCTCTAATTATGTTTATAATGTGCTTAAAATCATTCTGCAAAACCAAGTTTCGCTTGAATTAGTTCCAGAATGCGGTTTGATCTAATGGCAGAGAAACTTGCAATCATATTTTATTTTCCACCAATATTATTGTTTCAACCAAATTGTAGTTCAGATGATTTCTATTTCTATGTATGGTTTGCGTGCCTCAAACATGTATATGTGTTCGCATTACGGATATATCTATCGTATATGTATGTTACGGGTAAAGCCCGAAGTAGGGTAAAGTCCGAAAAAATCTAAAATAGGCAGCGACGACGAGCGAAGCGAGGAGGAGCGGGTTAGGTTTACATGTTAATATACATTGGGCGCTGAGCGAAGCGGAGCGGAGCGAGGCGACCTCCAAAGTTTTGTATGACATTACCCGGGTAAACCTAGGTTTAAGGCGATATGTAAAAGTTTTAGCGTCCCTGTTACTCCATATGCGAAAAAACCCTCAGTGCGAGAGGGATGGATTCGTGGAAAAGTAGCAAAAAGTCGGATTTTTATTAATATAAAATGAACTAAAGTTGCTATCAAAATTTCGTTTAACCAGGTCCTAGCTATTTCGTTAAAACCCATCCAATAAAATATATATGCAGTCCATATATCATTCTAAATTGTCAAACCAGGAGATTTGGTGTCGAAAGAGACCTCGTTTCAATAAATATTTCTATCGAGCCGAATTTCTCTAATCACGTTTCTGTTTAACAGATCCCTAGAAAAAGAAACCAAAAATTAATTTTATCAAAATAATACATTATTTACTGAAGTAGATATGCAAGTTCTTAAAGTGTCGATTTTTTTTCCGTAGCGCCTTAACCGCGCTTCGGGCTTTACCTGTAACATATGTATCCCATCAAAAACATAAAATGTACAAAAATGGCAAGTCTCGCAACGCAATCCTTCCACCGTAAAAAGTTGTGAGATCATATGTAAAGCCAAGTCTGCTATTTTAGTTTTTATGGAAGCACCTTTTCATTTAAGTTAGTATGGGAGCACCTATTTAACAAATTTATCATTAATTGTTTCCTATTTAGTTACCTACCAACATTAAGTGACTGTATTAATATTAGTCATCTTTATTTCTCTAATAAAATATAGTGACTTCGCAATCGCACAGCAACATATACAACATATCAGCTACCTAATACCAATTTATTAACGATTTGAGAAGATATTTCTACGCATCAGTGCTTTATTTGTGCTCTGCGATTGCAAAGTCACCACATTTTATTAGGAAATAAAGATGACTAATATTAATACAGTCACTTAATGTTGGTAGGTAACTAAATAGGAAACAATTAATGATAAATTTGTTAAATAGGTGCTCCCATACTAACTTAAATGAAAAGGTGCTTCCATAAAAACTAAAATAGCAGACTTGGCTTTACATATGATCTCACAACTTTTTACGGTGGAAGGATTGCGTTGCGAGACTTGCCATTTTTGTACATTTTATGTTTTTGATGGGATCTCATTTCTTTTTGTAGGTAGTCGTCCTTTTTTTCTTCTCGGGTAATATTTCTTGCACGTCAGCTGCGGATTTTCTTAAAACCTACTCCATTAGGACATACTCCTGAGAAACTAGTATAGGGAAGGAGCGTTTCATAATGACCACCTAAGAAACTACCAGAGAATCGTAAACGTTTCACTGGCATCCCAGGATCGCCACCGAATGATCCTCTCAAACGGCCATTTTCGTAAACCTCGAACATAAATGGATACAAAGCGGTGGCTGCCATAAGTTCGGATACGGAACCGTAGGTGGTAGTTTTCATCATTGCTGTCGAGTACATGACATGTGTCTCCACGCTCGTCACACGTATAAAGTTGCATTTCATCCCAATGCGCTACCACATACTCGACTACCGCACACCTAATGTCATATGACGACTTAATGTTCCCATACATAGAGAATGACAAAGAATGGAACAAACATGAACCATCTCCAGGTATAGGGACAACTAGGTGTGGACAAGGATTTTCATTTATGTACAATATTTCAGGTTCCATTGCAATATTAATTTTTACGGTAAGTTATTATTACTATTATCCACAATTAGATGCAACAGGCAGGTTAAAATTTCTTTTGACCATGAAGTGAAAGGCAGGCTTGTCAGTCTTAGCCACAGAGTACATTATTATGTCTAAACCTCTCAGAATAATGAGCTAAACCTGGTCGTTTTTGAATGACACACGAGTACATAGACATTTCAATATACCTACATCATAGAGGATGCATATACAAATAAAACAACATTAGCCGCTTTATTTTTCCTTTAATATATTTAAAGCTTTACTTGATAAATAACCTTTTACCTTGATTTTTAGGGTTCCGTATCATTAGGTTCCGTGACCCTATTACTAATCCTCAGCTGTCTATCCATCTATCACAGGGTCTACAGCTTCAGCCGTTATATTGTCCGTTACATTGTCCTCTATCACGGCAAATAATAATATGGCCCCTATGCCCCTATCACAGCATAAAAAGTTCAATAAATGGAAATCCAAGGGGGGTCCAATTATTCGATGTTATTTGTTTCAGCTCTATCTTTATAAAACAACAATTTTGGGCATATACATATTAGAGTTCCGTATTCAAAAGGTGCTGATTTGTTTGTCAGGCGCTACCATTTTAGCGCCTTGTTTTTTGTCGCCTTGTTGTTACTATGTCATCTTTATTGTTGGTATTTACCATTATGATTTGGGGTTTCGTACCCATATTGTGTGATGGTAGTACGGAACCCTTCGTGAGTGAGTCTGACTTGCACTTAGCCGGTTTAATAGCGACTTAATTACGAAATGTTGATATTTATCTTCTTAAATAGACTAAATGTGTTTTAGGGTTCCTTACCCAAAGCACAAATTATTATAATAAAGGCTCTATCGTTAGAACGGTTATACATACAAGTACCTACAAGTTGAAAATGTAGGCAGACTACTTTAAAGTAAAATAATAAATAATAAAAATTAGGGTTCCTTCCTAAAAAGGTACCGAATTGTTTGTCAGGCGCTACCGTTTTATCGCTTTGTTTTTTGTCGCCTTGATGGTGCTATGGCATCTATGTTGTTGCAATTTACTTTTAGGGTTCCATACCCGTATTGTGTAGGGGTACGGAACCCTTTATGCGCGAGTCGGATTCGCACACTACCGTTTTTTTAGTGACTTAATTACGAAATGTTGATATTTTCTTCTTAAATAGACTAATATTGTGAATATGTGGAACATTATAAGCCACCCTTTTTAGGGTGCCTTACCCAAGGAACAGATTATTATAACAAAGGCTCTATCTTTAGAACGGTAATACAACATACAAGTAAAAGTTTAAACTTTGGGCAGTCTGTAGTAAATACTTTAAAGTAAAATAATGAAAATTTGGGTCCCGTACTAAAAAGGTACCGAATTGTTTGTCAGGTGCTACCGTTTTATCGCTTTGTTTTTTGTCGCCTTAATGTTGCTATGGCATCTATATTGTTGTTATTTACTTTTAGGGTTCCATACCCGTATTGTGTAGGGGTACGGAACTCTTTATGGACGAGTCAGATTCGCACTTTACCGGTTTTATTTTTTAGTTTTCGCACTTTAACTTTAACGTAGAATTTTTCGTTTTAGGCGTCTTTAATGCAAAGCAGCATACCAGCAACGTCATCTAGTGTCATACAAATTTATAGATACAGCTGGAAACATACATTTTGTATAGACTTTGTATGGAAATATTAAATTACCAACCGCAAATAACATTTTTATATTTTTTTGTTGCAATGTACACTTAACACTTACCGCATACAAAATTTCAAGTTTGTAGGCCTGCTAGAACACCTTTAGACTTTTGATGATGTGTCAGTCAGTCAGTGACAAAATAAGGGAACTTTGACTTGAGATATTTCGTAATCAAATATAGGTACAAAGTTGTAATTTGGGGTCAGAAGTAGGATCAGTAAGTACTCTTGGTTCCTGAAATTTCAGACTTCTAGCTTCACCCACAACGAAGATACAGGGGGGTTGAAAGTGCCGTGAGTTGCTTCGAGAAAAGGATGGTACGGCCGTTCCGCGTTTTTTCTGCGAGACTTTGCGGGGGCACTGCCGTGCCCCCAGATATATTATTATAGTCAATGAAAAGTAGACAGGTGTTTGATTTGACCGCTCTCAGTTATTGTGACTGAATTTCCCTAACATTCCCTTTCAACTGTCGTTTGAACTTAATATATTAATTATCATTGTTTACGTTGTTAATGGCCAGTACCTAAAATATAAGTATTTGCTTCGTGACGTCAACAATCCCTTGAAAATGGTGTAATACCTATCCCAAACTGGTTGGACAAGAAATATGTGAAAATAAATAATGAAACAAGTGTATTTAATTCAAATTATGTGTCCAATTTCACCAAGTGCCTACAATCGTAACTAAAAATATATAAATAAATAAAAATAAAATGCATTTATTTCAGGCACATGACCCATATTTTACAAACTTTGCTGCACAACATTTTAAAATATATTTAAATAAATTATGTCAATAATAAATACTTAATAATTCTATGCTATTAACTGAACTAAAGTACCTATATTTTACAAATATTGCGACACAAAATTTTACAAATATTAACATTATTATTAAATTATAAATTATGTCAATAATAAATACTTAATAATTCTATGCTATTAACTAAACTAAAAGATTATTAGGCGTGAGGAATAGGGCGACTGGGTTGCTATGGCATTTTACATTATTATATATTATTATTATATATATTATACAAGGTGACTTTTTGATCATCGTCCAAATTCATAGTGGTGGCTTGGTAAGTGATCAGTATCATGGATCAATAACAATTTTTGTGAAATTCGTAAAGTGAAATTTCGACTCCCCATAGCGATTCACTCGAGTGCATTACAAACCAGAAAATATCAATCAGAAACAAACCCAAAGACAAGAATTTGAAAAAATTCCCTGGCCCAGGGAATTTTTTAAAATTCTTGTCTTTGGGTTTGTTTCTGATTGATCTTTTCTAGTTTGTAATGCATTCGAAATGAATTTCTATGGGAAGCCGAAATTTCATTTTACGAATTTCACAAAATATGTTATTGATCCAAGATACTGATCACTTATC